>OY856411.1:231834438-233034438 GCA_963693085.1 Alisma plantago-aquatica | reverse complement strand
GTGCAAAGGTTCCCTGAAGAGCTACCTGGCGGAAGGAATTCTTACGCTCCTAGGATTTTGTTCCCCTACAAGCTGATAAAGGCGAATCTGAAGAAGCGTCATGAGAAGTTCATGGAGTCGATCAGGAAACTACATCTCGAAGTGCCCTTCCTCGACGCTTTAGAGGAGATGCCTACATATGCCAAGTTCCTCAAGGACCTTATCACAAAGAAGAGAAGGGGAGGAAGGATTGAGACAGTGCACCTAGCTTCTGCCTCCTCTGCCTTCGCAAAGCCCGACATGCCAAATAAGAGAAGGGACCCCGGAGCATTCACAATCCCATTCGCCATCGGGGACAATGTCGAGCATAAGGGTCTAGCGGACTTGGGGGCAAGCATCAGCCTCATGCCCCTAAGTTTCGCACAAAGGGTGGGTTTAACCGACATGGTTCGAACCAACATGCAGATTGAACTGGCAGATCACACCTTTAAGAGACCCGTCGGCATTGTCGAGGATGTGCTGATCAGGGTCGGCAATTTCTTCATCCCTTGCGATATAGTTGTCATCGACATAGCTGAAGACCCCCATTGCCCGATCATCTTTGTGCGCCCCTTCTTGGCAACAGGGAGAGCGCTGATTGATGTCTTCGAGGGGATGATCACTTTAAGGGTCGGAAACGACCATATGGACTTCAAGCTGAAAGAGATCATGAGAAGCCCATCCCTATCTGAATCAGCATGTTTCACAGATAGCTACGATAAATTTTGCGAGGAAATAGAGGAAGACATCCGGATAGTAGACCCCCTCTTGAGGGCTATAAACTGTCAAGATCCCGACCTCGAAGATCCTGAGGTCGCAAGGCATATCAACCTTTTCGACCTTTCTGACGAAGACTTGCAAGAAGAGGATAAGGTGGTGGAGTCTGTGATGTATGCCTCTCTCGAGGGGGAGCCTCAAGAGTAGGCTCCCAAACCAAAGCCAGAGTTAAAAGCGTTGCCTGAAGGCCTGAAGTACGAGTTCTTGGATGAAGAGCACAGAAACCCTATCATCGTAAATGCCAATCTTTCAAGCAATCAGCTAGACCGACTCCTTGAGGAGTTAAGGCTCCACATGAGGGCTATAGGATATTCAGTGGATGATATCAAAGGCCTTAGTCCCGCCCTGTGCATGCATCGCATCAACTTAGAGGAATCTACCAAGCCTCTGGCCCAACCCCAGAGGAAGCTGAACCAGATGCTTAAGGAGGTCGTCAAGAAAGAGGTAATAAAGCTTAGGGATGTGGGGATCATTTACCCAATTAGCGATAGCAATTGGGTGAGTTTGATCCACGTCGTGCCCAAAAAGGGCGGGATGAAGGTGGTTAAGGGTGAGAAGGGCGACGAGGTGGCAGTTAGGACCGTCACCGGATGGCGAATGTGCATTGATTACCGAAAGCTGAATCAGGCTACAAAGAAGGATCATTTTCCTCTACCTTTTATTGACCAAGTTCTTGAAAGGTTAGCGCATCACGATTTCTTTTGTTTTCTTGATTGCTTTTCAAGTTTTTACCAGGTACCCATCTTGCCTGACGATCAAGAGAAAACAACATTCACCTACCTTTACGGCACTTATGCCTTCCGAAGGATGCCCTTCGGACTCTGCAACGCCCCAGCTACCTTTCAAAGATGCATGATATCGATGTTCTCAGATTTTCTAGAAGACATCGTAGAAGTTTTCATGGATGAATTTTCAATCTATGGGAAGGACTTCGATAGCTGTCTGAAGAATTTGTCATTGGTCCTTCAAAGGTGCGAGGAGAACAACCTAGTTCTGAACTGGGAAAAGTGCCATTTCATGGTGCGGGAGGGCATCGTTCTAGGGCATAAGATCTCAAGGCGTGGGATCAAGGTGGACGTAAGCAAAGTTGAAGCAATATCCAAGCTTCCTCCACCCAGATCCGTGATGGGGGTGCGCAGCTTCCCCGGGCATGCCGGATATTACCGAAGATTCATCAAGGACTTTTTGAAGATCTCCAAACCGCTGTCCAATCTTCTGGTAAAAGATGTTGAATTTGTTTTCTCTAACGATTGTCTCAGTGCTTTTCAGGCCCTAAAAAGCTCTTTAATGTCACCACCTATCCTTCAAGCGCCAGAATGGGGTTTACCTTTTGAGTTGATGTGCGACGCTAGTGACTACGCGGTTGGAGCAGTCTTGGGGAAAAAGAAAGACAAAAAGCACCATGTGATTTGCTACGCTAGTCGCACGTTGGACGAGGCTCAAGTAAACTACACAACAACTGAGAAGGAGATGCTCGCGATCGTCTTCGCGTTCGATAAGTTTAGGTCGTATCTCGTCGTAGCTAAGGTCAAAGTATACACAGATCATAGGGCTATAAAATACTTGATGCAAAAGAAAGACGCAAAGCCCAGACTATTGAGGTGGGCCTTATTGCTCCAAGAGTTCAACCACGAGATTATCGACAAGAAGGGAGCAGAAAATGTGGTCGCAGACCACCTATCAAGGATCGTGGCTGAGAGACAGGGAGGGCCTCCAATCAACGACGACTACGCCGACGAGGCTCTTATGTTGGCCGAAGCTCAAGAAGAAAGCTTACCCTAGTTTGCAAACATCTACAATTATCTTGCTTGCAGAGAACTGCCTCCTGACATCACGTACAATCAGAAAAAGAAGCTGTTCGCAGATGCTAAAAACTACTACTGGGATGATCATCTCCTATTCAGAAAGTGCGCTAACAACTTATACAGGAGGTGCATCCCAGAGGAAGAAACTGCGGACATCCTGAAGGAATGCCATGCCTCCCCCTATGGTGGTCACCTGGGTAGCGAGAGAACAGCTGCAAAGGTGCTATAGTCAGGTTTCTATTGGCCCTCCTTATAAATACGTTGCACAATTTGTGAAGGTTTGCAAAGAGTGCCAGTTTACATGGAACATAGGGCGGAGGAATGAAATGCCAATGGCAAGCTGGATCGAAGTAGAAATATTTGAATTGTGGGGGATCGACTACATGGGACCGTTTCCCCCATCCCGAGGGTATCAATACATACTCGTGGCAGTGGATTATGTATCGAAGTGGGTGGAAGCGGTAGCCACCCAAACCTGCGACGCCAAGTCGGTTATCAAGCTCTTTGAGAAGACCATCTTCCCTCATTTCGGCGTACCGCGCACTGTCATAAGCGACGGCGGGTCGCACTTTGGAGAAAGACAATTTGAAGCACTTCTGTGCAAGTACAGAGTGAAGCACAAGATCGCTACACCCTACCACCCACAGACGTCAGGGCAGGTAGAGGTTTCCAACAGGCAAATCAAGTAGATCTTGGAGAAAACTGTCAACCGAACAAGGAAAGACTGGTCCATTAAGCTTGACGACGCACTTTGGGCCTACCGTACTACTTACAAAACACCCACTGGAACCACCCCCTACCGTCTCATCTACGGAAAGTCCTGCCACCTACCTTTAGACTTGGAACACAAGGCCCTTTGGGCAATCAAGTACCTAAATATGGACCTCGACAAGGTAGGAGAAAGGAGGTTTTTGTAGCTTCAAGAGCTCGAAGAGCTTAGAATGAATGCCTATGAAAATGCAAAAATCTACAAACAGAGGACAAAATTGTGGCATGATGCCCACCTCAGGAGAAAAGATGTAAGCGAAGGGGATAAGGTCTTGTTATTCAAGTCCTCTATTCGTCTTTTCCCTGGGAAGTTACAAATGAGGTGGTCTGGACCGTTCACCGTGTCAAAAATATACCCATCAGGAATGATGGAGCTCTACGACAAAGATGATCCGACCAAAGTCTTTCAAGTGAATGGGCACATGGTGAAAAGGTTCTATGAAGATGAAGCGTTTGTCAAGAGAGCAGAGGTCAGTCTGCAAGATATGGGTACAGTCGAGGGCGGAGCAAGATGATCTTACATCGGTCGAGCTGGCGATGCAAACTTCAGCGCTCCTCGAGAAGCAGCCCGAGTTTTTCTTTCTTTCCCAGAATAGGTTGTATTTTTCTTATCACTTGTAAAAACAAACTTTATGGACTGTAATAAGGCCCAAGTCAGAGTACATGCCGAGCGTACCGACTCTTCTGTTTTATGGGTCATCGCTGAATTTTTGCAAAGATTTGATGAGTAATTCTATCTGAGGTCAGGGGCTCTACCCTAAACTGATGATGTTTTTCCCATCAATTGCTTTTTCCCCGCCTTGCTTTAAGTTTCAGGCGCCTTCTTTTACGACGCGTCGGGCAGCAGCTCAGCTGGCACGCAACCACGCTTGTATCGGGCTGTAGTTTCTTGGGCATCGTAAGAGCCGCGACGGATGGTATTCCCGAGCGACAGCCGTATCGTGCATGGGAATAAATGTCCTTAATTAGACTGACGGGACCGTCGTCTCGGGAACGGCATGTCTCAAGCGGCCGATGCGCGCCCAAAACTACCTGATTTACCCCCAACTGAGTTTGCTATATATAGTAAGGTGGATTTATCGTGTCGGGCTATCACACTTACTCCTTTTTAGCCACCCATTTTATTCAGTAAGCCACTTTTGCTCCCGTATCGGCCAGCTTACCTTCACCTTTGTATCGGGTGATGGCTCCAATGAGCAAAGGTATAGCCCGATAGGCTCATCGCCCGACACGAGTTTTCATATCGCGCGCTGCTTATCGGGTTTAAGAGCCTAGTCGATTTTCGTATCGCCCGACGCAGTTAAGCACGAAATAACGACCGATAGTGTTTTCCCGATACGCCATATCGGGCGACACATTTTTCTTTTGTGACGTCCTAACAGGCAGTTGATCTTTGATGACCTTATCACCCGATACATCTGTGTCGGGCGGTGTTTTGTGTCGTACAACTCTCCTCATATCGTCCAACCCTGTATTGCCTCGAGCTTTCTTTTGATGGACGATACCCCGATTTTGAAATTAGTCGAGTTTTATCGAGTTTCTTTTGCTTTTCCTACCTAACATTTAAAGGGTTAATGAACTTGATAACAGGTACGGATCGCACAAGAATTAGAGTTGCGACCGCAGCTGAAGCAACAACTGTCAGATAGAAACGTCACAACCCCGAAGAGGAGTACTTCCTTATTATAGTCTATCTTCTGTGGTGGTTTGGGACCATCTTCAGAGACAGCACAAGTCTAGCCCCGATGGATTCCGGATCTCATCTAGGCACTCCGGTTCCATCCTCTTAAGGAGGTGGGGAGCATCCACAAGTGTTTTCAAGAGCTCTCTGTCTACCACGCGCAAGCTTCAAGCTTCCTTCTTGAGAGCTTTGCACTTGTTCCGGCTGCTTCCAACTAGGGAAATAAAAGGGCTACAGCAGAGAAGCATATTGCAGCTTCTCCAAGGAACAAGCGAGCCTGCTACATAACCTTCACTGGGATAACATGACCTCACCCGGTATACTTCGCTACTCTGGGACAGAGTGTGGAGTAAGTTTGGGGGGGTATCCATGTACCAGTGAAGGAGGTATAAAAATTTTCTTCACATCCACCCTTTGTGCCATTTTGTCCTTGCTCTTTGTCATGTGTATGTACCCATGCTCGTATAAAATGTCATGATCATATAAAAAAAAGAGAAATTTTTGAAAAAATTTGCTTTTATTCCCATGCATATGTACAAAGTTGCTATAATAGTGAAAACCTGTTGCGACTTCTTGCAAAGTTAGTTTTCTTTGTGCTTAACGAGATGCAAGTTCTGTCATATCTTTTTGATAATGCTGCTTCAAACGAATAAAAGAGTATGTTCTGCCATGTCAAAAATTTCGAAAAATATAATAATCTCGTAAAACAGCTAAGAGATGAGTATGGAGAAGGAAAAAGCTACCCAAACAGCAGAAATCTCTTTGTTTTCCCCTTACCCAACAAAAATCCCAAAAAAGAGAGAGAAGCCTTATGAGTGTGAATAAAAGCATGAGAGTTGTGCCCAATAAAAAAAACATATATACACACTTGTTTTCCAAAAGTACCCATCTTTAGGCATGGTAGATCCGGGGCAGTGGTACGTAGGATGTGAAATCACTGCTCTAAAGCCAACTGTCTTAGACTACAGGAACCACTTTCCCGCTAACGGACCCTTACCTGGATGGACCGATGGGAAACAAGGAAAAACCCCAAAAATCCTTAGCCTACCCGATACACAACTTTCTGCCCCAAAAATAAAGTTGTTTGGTGTGTAAGCTAACTTCGGAATCATACAACAAAGTCTCGCCGAAGCTATAGAGAAGAATCTTACTTAAACAATAAGGCAGGAAAAACTAAGTCTTTTGTTCGTAATGAGACATCATTATCTTTAAGGAATTACAGTTCTTGTTTCACCTTTCGAACAGAGAGCTATTCTGAGCAGAAGAAGCATTGCTAAAATATAGTTTAAATATTGATTGAGGACAATCAAAATGCTAAGTTTGGGGGAGTTGATAACACCTTTTTTTTAGATGTTTTTTTCCTGTATTTTGTTATCAAAACTGCCCTTTTCTGCTAGTTTCCTCTCTTTTATTAGCACTTTCACAATAATTGGCCAAGCAATGCTCTTAATCCAATTTTTCCATCTTTTGTAGAATTTTTCCTCATTTTGGTGCAATAAGGTCGTCCCGGCCCACAAATAAGTCCAAGTCTGCTTCGGCCTTCCTGATGCCCGATACAACCCCTGCCTGACATGGGTGGAGCAACACAATGACGCACGACAAAGGGATGTCATGCAAGAAGAAGTTGATGGACGACACGCCTTCTACCCGACAGGGAGCCAAGCTCGCCCGACAACCCAGCTTGTCAGGCGACACAGCCACCCACTAGAAGGCACGCCGCCCGTCACGTGACCGATAGCCGACACCCCTACGCCGAGAGATACCCGTATCGGCCATCCACCGACCCGCGAATAAGGAGGACACGCGGTGCTTTGAGCACCATAACTTCCCCCAACCGCTGCCTATAAATAGCAGCTACAAGAAGTCGAAAAGACGGGTTCGGACAGTTGCGAGCTTCGAGCGATCTTCAGAGGAAACTGCGAGAGCAGGAGTATCGTGCCCCAGTCCTCGTACCGGGCAACTCTAGGTGAGCTATTCCTCATCCTGAGAGGGAGGGGATGATTCACGTAGGACTGTCCCGGGCGACACTACGGCCGATATCGGCCGACGTAGATGAGCGACACAAGTGCCCGATAGTAGGACGCATCGCTCCATGCCCGACATGATATCGAACCCGATACGCTTCGCCCGTCATGCGTGCCGCCCGACATGAGCGTATCGGCCAGTGCACTTGAGCGATATAGTCGACAGTCGATGCGTGCCGCCCGACGTCACTATATTAGGCTAGGCTCCTGACCGGTATCAGGCTGGAGAGCCGTTGTAGTCTATCGTCCTTCTACATCAAGAAGGTGATACCTATCTTTACATCTATTATTTAATTCTTTAATTACTGCATTGTAATCAAGCCTTTATACATTTATAGAAATGGAAAAGCTTAATTACTTGCTTCTTTATACTTGGTGCAAAATGTTGGATGACTGTTATGTTTGATATCTGAACTCTAGCTTGCATGTTAGGATCGCGTTTCGCTTAGCTACCGAATCATGTTTTTCTCGTCGCAACAACTTCGAGAGTTGTGTTGTGACTCTAGTGTTTGGTCCGATTCTGGAGTACGAGAGTGCCTAGAACGGAGTTGTTTCAGTAACATTCCACTCTAACTTAAGTCCAGCAACCTCGAGAGGGGTGTTGATGCTTGGTTAGAGGTACCCGCTCTGAGAGGAGGGGTGCAGGATGTTACTGCTGCCGCTTGTTTTACTGTAGTCTTATCCTTCGTACCTTGCTCTGGCTTTAGTTTTTATCTTTCTGTTTCTGTTGCCTGAAAACCCCTAAAAACTGCTAAATGACTAAAACCTTAAATCTCTCTAGTAGCTCCAGTTGGAGATAGTTTTCTCTGTTTTGTTTGTGACATCTTGTTGTTTCCCTTTTGGGAATTTATATCTCTATACCTACTGGAGTGTAGCGTGTCGATTCTGGGTTCTCAACACTACCACCCTTGTCCCTGTGTTCGACCCCGAATGTCTACTTCGACCCCGTAAGCAAAGTTGCGAGGGCCTAGAAGGATTCGGGTTTATAAATGTAAAAGCTCGACTACCTCAAATCCACCTCCAATTTTTGGACGTGCGATTTAGGCCGGTCATTTTAGTAGTTCAATTAAACACTCAATTAATTGATAGCTCAATTGCACAATGTTCAAGGTGTTGGACACATTGATTGGAGTATCAGATTGATTGAAACTGCAATTGACTGATTCTGCACAATCTGCACTCCCAACTGATCGGCTCATGTGATGAACCGATCGGCTCAGCTTGGTGAACCGATCGGCTTAGATTGTGAGTCGATCGACTCATGGTCAAGGTGAAACAATTGCTTCAAGTGTTGAAACGATCGGTTCAACTGATGCAACCGAGCAAGTTGGGAAAGTAGGATTGATGAGAAATTTCCTTTCATTTCTCTTGCCCAATTTGATTGGAACAAGGATTGGTATTTGATACCAATTAGAAACAAAAGATGGAAAGTCAATTGGGATCTGATCAGGACCATGAACTGATCGGTTGACATGTGAACCGACTATTTCATGGGTCCCAACCGATCGGTTGAGGTGTCAACCGACCGGTTCAGGTCCCCAACCGACCGTTTCATTTGTGAAATGATCGGTTCAGGTTGCGAGTTGGTTGCTTTGTGCAAAATCTCGAACCCTTCTACTCTTGCTTTTAGTCTCGCATTTCCCGGGATGGAGAACCTTGTCCCATGACCCTCCTATATATAGGGGTATTGAGGGCTTCTCAAAGAACTCAGTGCAACCAGTTGCTCTGTGAAGTTGTCGTTCTCTCTGGTTTTGGTAACTGAGAGAGAGCCCGAGCAAGTCCTACCCGATAAGGGAGGCACAACAAGGGAAAGACAACTGCAGAAAGCAATTGGTGGCAGGAGAGTGTGTTGGCGACTAGTACGTTGATAGGAGGGTGCGACTCCTTCCAATTCCTTGTGGGACAAGGAGATTGGAGTTCCAGGTGGTCCGTGTGGACTACTTCAGAGGCGGGAGGTTTCTGCCGCCCAGAGGATAGTTGTCAATCCCGACAGTCCTGGTGAGACCAGGAGTCGATGGTCCCGGTGCGACCAGGAGCTGCACAGACACTATCCAAGACCGAAGGTGAAGACTGCGCAAGGTGCGAGGTATTGTCGCCGAGCAAGCCTCGGGACAAGGTATGATTCCACAAACCATCCTTTCCTATTGTATAGAAGTTGACGCATTTCCTTGTTCTGGGTTTGGGGGAGAAAAAAATTTTGTTTTTGTAGCCTTCTTTGCCTCCCCTAAAACCCAACAGTCATCCCCTATAATAGTGTCACAACTACACACTCATACACACACTTAATACTTAGTTTAAAACATTGAAACAGATTCATTCTCGATCGAAAAACTTCTCGACCGAGACACTCTCGGTCAACAATCTCCTCGACTAAGAATGATCCAAGTAGCCATTAAACATAGCAGACAAAGTAGTTGGGAGTTGGAATAGAACGTTATACACTCTTGCTCCAGACAGTCCCTCGGTCGACAAAAACTTTGACCGACTGGGATCTTGGTCGATAATTCCTCGACCGAGACTGTCTCTGTCTGCACTTTTCAAGATTAATTAACTAGTTGTTGCTAAAGCAATTAGTGGATACCTAACGACTAGTTAAGCACTAAGAACCCCCTAGAAAGTGTCTAGAACGTCCTTAAGCACTCATAGGCCATTCCTATAAATAGGAAATTCCTTAGGACACCCAACACACACTTGTGCAATACTTGAGCTTACACACTTGCAATTGGCAATCTATTCTTCAGCAATTGAGCAATTCTAGCACTTGCTATTCATTTCCTTTGCTCCAAATTCGTGTCCTATAGTCTAGCATCTCCTACCCACTACACTTACAATTCCATTCACATTGGTTAGGAGATCAAAATGCTTGATATAGGAAATCAACCCTTGTGCTACAAGCGGTAATTGTAATTTCTATTTTCCTTCTTGTTCTTTCTTATTGCTTGTACTCTCCTTGCTACTCCTAGGGTTGGAGGCTGCGGATTGGAGAGGGTTTGATCTTCTTGGTGGAGAAGGAGGATTTTGGACTACTTCAAGAAGGTTGTCTCAACAGGAAGCTACTTCAAGAGGAAGGCTACTTCAAGGGGGAGCCTGAAGCTACTTCAAGGAAGGCTGCTTCAAGGTTGGTGAGACTACTTCAAGGTGAAGGCTGTCCAAAGGGTGATGAAAGTGTTGTAATTTTATGTAACATCCTTGCAAGGTAATAAAATTAAATACTTTCAAAATCCCAATTGGAAACAATTGGGTAGTGGACTGACTCCTTTAGTTTTTGCTAAAGGTGGAACCACTCTAAACACCTTGCCTCCTTCTTACTATCTCAATTTTGGTTGTTTGAGTTGAATTATTTTTAAAATCTCCATAAAACCCTATTCACCCCCCTCTGGTGGTTTTTCAGCTATCTCCTAATCAAGAAAAGTATAGTCATATGTTGTATTTCTTATGATGGAATGTAAGGTGGTAATCATGGTTAAGAATCCTATAGGTTCACCTCTCAAGGTAGTAGATCTACGTCCTTGATAGACTGAATCACTCTACATACTTGTGCATATCTGTAGATTTTTCAATCACCATCCCCCTTGCTTTTAGTACTTGAATAATTTTCTTGACAAATATCTTTAAGGTCTAATGAATTCTATTCTAGTGGTTTGATGTCAATTCATCCCTCTTTTGAGCCGACTATTGATTCAACACACATAAACATGTATCATGAATCTAAGAAAATACACAAAAAGTGTTGAAATAGAAAATTATTATCAATTATTTATATATATTACTGAGATTATATTCTTAATCATCCTATTTATTTGTTCACGTGTTGTCCCCAAATAATATAGGAAATATTAAATATAAAATAAAATCACATGAAATACCTTAGCTGTGATGACCTTGATTTTAGGGTTTCAATATAAAATATGTATGTGAGAACTATGACTATTGTGTAGGTGGTTGAACTAAATTGAGAATTTGTTATTAAGTTATGGATTGTTGTTCAGTGAAACTTGTGAGTACTCATGGCTAATTTGATAATGATCCTTATATAGTATTTTGGATGGAGACTATTTTTTACTCATTCTTGGTAAAGTATTAGAGTAGTCTATGAATCATCTATGCCTGAAATTGTATACTGTTTGGGATTTGTTTTTGAGAAATAAGAATGTTTGAAATTAAATTGATAGACTAGGATTTAGATGAGTTAGAAATAAGTACAATTTCCATTAATGTCGTGAAGCCATCCCAATCAATCAGAGGGGCACGACTATGTTAGTCGTGACCTGGCAGGGTGGTGTGACACGCTACTGGCCTTTGGATACATCTGAAGACTCGAGGTTTGTCAGCTACCTCTGTTTACACTAGAGAAAATTGGTGTAAAGAATTCCAGGTCACGGATAGATTAGGAGTTTTAGGTTCATCTTCAAATCCACCACACTTCTAAACGCTACCCAAAAACCTGACATCGTGGTGTGTGGTAGAATATCTCTCTTCCTTCTCCACCAGGTACACAACAACAACTTGAGTGACAACCCAAACAAATAGGTTTTGGTGAGGTTCTGAATAGGAGAGATAACCAAGAGAGGTGACATGTCTTCCTTTAACTATGTTTGATCCAGCGGTGCCTTTGAGCAGCCTGACGAAATCACAACTGCTGCATATGAGTTCAGATGATGAGGAGCTTGGTTCTAATCCACACAACCTACATATGCCACCTTGTTCAACGGAAGGATGCAGATGTTCCTATGGGCTCTGAGAGGCAAGGCATGTGTGGAGAAAACCTTCATCTATGGAGTGACAGTGACCCGAAACTTCCATTGAGGGGTCCTAACATGTTCTCCTTTCATCTCGGGAGTCCACCCTTGCGGCGAAGCTGTTGTGTCATAGAGAAGAAGAGAAACCCGATCAGGGAGAGGCATGTCCCCTCTTTCTGTGTCTGCATCCCCCCTACAGTAGGGTAAGGAGCCAAACATGATTTAAGCAGAACTTCTCTGCCACAACATCAGGCCATGGAGAAGTTGTGCACAGATTACATACACATATTTGGAGGGTGGGGGAAGGTCCTGGCCTTGGCTCATGCTCGTCGGAGTCAAGGAGGTGGCGGCTTGATGCCCTGAACGGAGCCCTACATGAGATGGTACGCAGCCGTCGGGTGAGTGTAGAGAGAGAGGGGGGGGTCTGCCCAAACCTAGGTCAGACTGGTTGGATTAGCTTCTCACAGGTTGAGCATTGCGCCCCCTAAGGTGGCGATGCTCCCATATAGTCAGAATCTAAAGCGACACTAATTCATCTTGCGAAAGAACTTGCACATTGAGTCGAGGATGAAGCGGATGAAGGGGGGGTCGACCCTTGAGGGCCTTGACCAGACCAAATGAGGGACAAGTGGACATACCATCGTGGGCCAATCTCAGAGCACCACTCAGGTGGTGGACCCTAGGGCGCAAGTTATCATGTTTTTGATATTCATAAAATGATCCTTTCTTAGAAAATGACTAAAAAATACCACCATTAGCCAAATAATTCCCACAAAATACCAGTATACTAAGAAAAATGCCTACTTTATTATAAAACACCTAGATCAGACCTTTGAGGTACTAATATTCATATATTTTAAATTACTAGATGATGCTTCTTTTAGGGTTCATTAAATATAATAAATGATATCCAATCGAAATAAATTCACAAAAAAATCTTCTAGAAGCCTAACTATGTTTGAAAGTGATTTATGGACTCTGATTGATTATTATCACAAAATACTAGATCATTTTCTGTTAATGACTAATTAAATGCTTTTTAACCTTATTTTTAACTCTAGAAAATAGTCCGAGCATTAGAAAAGTATGAAATATGTACTAGATGTCTAGAATGACATCCTAGTCAGTAGAAAGATATCAAACACAAGTTTAGATCATTTTGAACCTAAGTTTGGCCTAAACCCTAATTTTGACCTCAAATAACTAGAATCTGATGTACATATATTAATGATGATTAATTGTTATTAATCAGGTGATGACCAGAAATGTAGATGATCTAGAATATAAATAGGAATCTCTGAACTTAGGTACGTGGGCTTTTATATAAGTATATGACTCTAATTTTCTTGGTTGCAATCATGATATGTATGTATGCTCTCTTCTATTTGCAAATATTGGATGTAATAGCACTATATAGTACTCGATGTTTTATCACTTGAAAACATAAATGATGAGTAGATGTTTTGTAATTAAGGTGTTCATTATCCCCCTTATGAGGTAATGGATCATGTTGACTAGTACACCTCCCTAGAGCACACAGTGTATAGGGAGTTTCCCTAGAGTACTTGGTACACGAGGATGGGCCCAAAATATATGTTTTGGTACTAGTCCACCTGGATAATGCAACTCGTCTAGGAAAATGACTAAAATTGGTATATTTTGCTTAATCAAGAAATGTTTTCTATGATTTTCTTTCTTTCTTTCTACAAATCTTTTCAAAGTATGAAAACCATAAATATATGTATCTTTCTACCCATGTACTCGACACCTTGTGTGTTGCTTCGTTGTTTCATGTATGTTTTAGGTTCAGAGATAGCATGGGACAAAAGAACATGAAGTGATCAGCTGTATAGGTTTACCTATTGTGTTAAGATCCTAGTTAGCATAATTGTTTAGACTTGTGTAAAATTTTCTATTCAATGTGTAAATGTAATTTGTAATAGTTCATGTTGTAATTAATGTACGTGTTAAATGTTGAGATTGAATGTATGGTGTATGTTATGTTGAATGTTCATGTATGTGCATATTGCTTCCGCAACGCACTCTGATAGAATTGCCTAGCATTTTTGGATTTGTTCTCTCGGGCCCTCTAAGTCTCGAGATGGCAAAATCTGGGGATGTTACAGTTGGTATCAGAGCATGAACAATAGCTACACCTGACAATTGCTCACCATGAAACATAAACTAAATTTCACCTTTCACTTAAACCCTAGAAACTTAGTAAGTTTTTCTATAGGAATAAGGTTTGACTTAGCCTCTAAGTTAGAACCTAGATGTTCGAGAACTAGGTTTAGACAAGTGTGTGAAACCCTTTCCATATAGAGATCATACGTATTGGGTAGCTACACTAGTCTACATCTCATTCTCACCATTTCACTAGGTGACATAGCACTAGACTATCTACTGTGTTTGGGACACTCGATTTTGCTGATTTGGTTTTGTTTTCCAATCGGCTCGAGCCTCAACAATTTTCTCTGACGCCTTCTTTCTCAAAGAAAAACTATATAATGTTTTATTAAATATATGTAAATATAAAATATGTCCCTCACACTGGAGAGTAGTTAGTGTTCATGCAACCTAAGTGAAAGGGAGTGACATCAGTCTAGAAGAGAGAGTAGCTATAGATTAGATGTCTAGAGCCTTATTGGATATGTGAAAGTTAGAGTAGATGATTGATTTATATATATGATATAAGCATGTGTAATCTTATCCAAGTTTGATCTCTACTGGTATAAGTTTCCTTATAAAGGTTTAAGTTATATATGAGTTGAATCCCAATTTGGAGAATCTAAGCTACGTCTCGATGATGAAAGTACATTTTCTTTTCTTACTTAAGATGAGTCACTACTACAGAAACAACATTCAGTGTCGCTTTTCTGGGCGTCGGTTATTTAGGAAAACCGACGCCTATAACATTCAACGTCGGTCATCTAGGTCATCCGACGTCTGTAGCCAAGACACGGGTACCGCTTGTATTAAGCGTCGGTTTTTTTGGTAAAAAACCGACGCCTAAAACTGCCGCGAAATCCAATTTTCGAGCAAAAAAAATATGTCACATACGGCATCGGTTATTTACCTAAAGCCCGACGCCTATATAAGATGAAAATTTGCGCGAAAATTTACAGCTTAGGTGTCGGTTATCCTTAGATAACCGACGCCTATAGTGGTTCCCGCCAATTTATTTGGGGCAAATTTTATCTAATTGGACGTCGGTTTTGTAATAGGAACCGACGCTGAAGACCTTAGGCGTCGGCTTTGTTAGATACCCGACGCCCTTTACGAACTTATTAGACGCATGATCGATCGACTTTAGGTCCCCTTTCCTGTTTCATCGTCTTCATCGCCCGACCCTCCGCTGCTCACCGACGCCGCTGCCCGCCACCCTCCGCTACCGTCGCCCGACCCTCCGCTGCTGCTGTTGCTTGTGCGCCGCCGCCGCTTCCTGCTCCTTCTGCTGCCGGTGTCGCCACCGCCTGCCTGCTCCTTCTCCGCCGCCTTCCTGCCCGCCGCCGCCTGCCGCTCCCTGCTGCCGGTGTCGCCTTCCTGCTCCTTCTCCGCCTGACGACCCCCGCGTCTCCGCCGCTGCTGCCACTGCCCTACGCCGCTGCCGCCTCCACTGCCTACATCACCGCCTCCACTGCTCATCGTCGCCGCCTCCACTGCTCTTCTTCCTTAACGGAGCTCGCTACCGACAGAGCTACTCCTCTTCTTCCTCCACGAGCTCGCTACTTACAGGTACGATTTTATACCTAGTTACACAGCTCATTTTTGCTTCAATCATATTCATCATGTTGTTGTTTTTTATTGCAATTTTATGTAGATATTCTCCTTTAAATCCTAAGAAAATTATACACCCTTTAATTACAAACCCTAATTCACCTCTAGTCACTCACTTCTATCGATTATCCAAATGTAAATTGCCCCTTACTATGTCACCATTCATTCCAATGCAAAACTGGACCTTCCTACGCCACCATTTACTCAAAAGGTAGTTTTCATTTGATATCTAATTATTACATTAAGGATACTGAAAAAACTATATGAGTTACACCTTCATAGGAATGCATACAACTTCTATCTGAAAGAGATCTAAACATGATAAAAAATAATCTAAGATACAACTTTCTTCATTTAGGACTAGTCCAAGTATCTACAAAATCCTTAACTAGAAAAGGTATAAATTATTCCTTACTTCTATCCCTTAGAGACTGTAAGCATCTAAAATTCTCAGATTCCCTTCTTAGACTTCTAGAATCAACACTACATGAAGAATATGTTTCCTTCGATAATATGTTATAACATAGTATGATCTTAATCTGATCTGGATGTTCATAATAATGTAGTATGTTAAATATGATGATTAGGGATACATATAATGTCTAGTAAAGATTCCTAGACCTTTTGTTTGAAACTATTGATTTCTTGATTTATTATTTAATAATGCTCTGTTGATTAGGATTAACCATGTTGCATGTAGTTTATAGACAATTATTATATATAAGAATGCAACACATGTATTTGTTGGCCTAGAAACCCGTCCAAGATTTACTCATTAGGAGTAAATCTTGGATAGTCCCCGGTTTGGGACTGTTCTTGAACACCTAATCTCACTTAGGATGTAAGTGTATAATGTGTATTGGGTTTTTGAGAAACTTTCAGTAGCATTTCCCTGTTTGTTCTCTAAGTACATATGTACTTAGAGAACAGCGGGGAAATGCTGCTGAAATTTTCTTGAAAACCAATTACGCATTATACACTTACTAGTGAGATTAGGTGTTCAAGGATGGGATAGGTGGTACACATTTATTATATATAAGAATGACATCAAATGTGTTTGTTGGCCTAGAAACCCGTCCAAGATTGACTCATTAGGAGTAAATCTTGGATAGTCCCCGGTTTGGGACTGTTCTTGAACACCTAATCTCACTTAGGATGTAAGTGTATAATGTGTATTGGGTTTTCGAGAAAATTTTGGTAGCATTTCCCCGTTTGTTCTCTAAGTACATATGTACTTAGAGAACAGCGGGGAAATGCTGCCGAAATTTTCTCGAAAACCCAATACACATTATACACTTACTAGTGAGATTAGGTGTTCAAGGATGGGATAGGTGGTACACATTTATTATATATAAGAATGACATCACATGTGTTTGTTGGCCTAGAATGTGAACAATCATTGTTTTTTATATTACTTGTACATTGGTATAAATTAGAATGAACAATCACTAAATTATATACTGTTTGTATGGAATCCGGCTTCATTGTAGATATCTATTATTGTTGGCCTAGAAACCCATCCAAGATTGACTCATTAGGAGTAAATCTTGGATAGTCCCCGGTTTGGGACTGTTCTTGAACACCTAATCTCACTTAGGATGTAAGTGTATAATGTGTATTGGGTTTTCGAGAAAATTTTGGTAGCATTTCCCCGTTTGTTCTCTAAGTACATATGTACTTAGAGAACAGCGGGGAAATGCTGCCGAAATTTTCTCGAAAACCCAATACACATTATACACTTACTAGTGAGATTAGGTGTCCAAGGATGGGATAGGTGGTACACATTTATTATATACTAGGGAAATGTTGCCTAATCTTTTCCTAATATATACTTGTTTTCTCTGATCATAGAATGGATAGATCATGGATGTCCATTCGTAATCGTTGCACCCCAGAGTTTATATCTGGTCTTGATCAGTTTATTAGATTTGCCGAGGAACATAGGAAAAAACCTACAGATAGGTTCTACTGTCCATGAAGGCATTGCGGTAACAACTTGAAAGTCAACACTGGTGAGGAAATCAAAAGTCATGTCATGTGCAACGGGATTGTACAAGGCTATACAGAATGGCACTGGCATGGAGAGATTTCAAAATCGAAACCAGTAGATGTCGATAGCAGTGCTTGGGTGGAAGAAGAAATTGCCTCTGATGACGTAAATGTGAACGAACCAGTTCCAGCAGACATCGTTGATGCGATGCTGGATAGTTGTAGGGTAGAGCACACCGATCCACCTCCTATCTTTACAAACATTGTGCATGATGCTGAGATACCGTTATACACAGGTTGTGCTAAGTTTACGAAGCTTAGCGCTGTCTTGAGATTGTATAAGTTGAAAGCTAACAATAGATGGAGCGACAAAAGCTTCACTTCATTGTTGACTTTGTTGAAAGAAATGCTTCCTGAAGGAAACGAGCTTCCAATCTCAACATACCAGGTAAAGAAAATGTTGTGCCCAATGGGAATGGAGGCCAAGAAGATACACGCATGCCCGAATGATTGTGTATTATTTCAAAAGGACTATGTAGATTTGAAAGATTGTCCAAAATGTGGTGCGTCACGGTATAAATTGACGACTTCGGGGGAGTCCAAAACTTGTTCTCCTGCCAAGGTGTTGTGGTATCTACCTATAATATCACGGTTTCAACGCTTGTTTGCAAATCCGAAAGATGCGAAGAATTTGAGGTGGCATGCAGATGTTAAGAAAAATAATGATGGGATCCTACGACATGCGTCTGATTCCCCACAGTGGAAGAAGATTGATCTATTGTACCCTAAATTTGGTGAAGAAGATAGGAATCTAAGACTTGGGCTTTGTACAGATGGGATGAATCCGTACGGGACATTGAGCAGCCAACATAGCACTTGGCCAGTCATGCTTGTTATATACAATCTTCCTCCCTGGATGTGTATGAAAAATAAGTACGTTATGTTGTCATTGTTGATATCGGGTCCTAAACAACCCGGAAATGATATCGATGTTTATCTTGAACCTTTGATTGATGACTTAAAGAAACTTTGGGCTGAAGGTGTGATGACCTATGATGCTTCAGCAAGAGAGACATTTCGTTTGCACGCTATGTTGTTTTGCACTATTAATGACTTTCCAGCATATGGGAATTTGTCTGGATATAGTGTCAAAGGAGCTAAAGCGTGTCCTATATGTGAAGAAAACACTGATTCAATAAGACTAAAACATGGCGGCAAGACTGTATATCTTGGTCATCGAAGGTTTCTTTCAAAATTCCATCCGTATCGTAGGAAGCGCAAACCATTCAATGGATGGAATGATGAACGAAGTGCACCTAAACCTATACCAGGGGATGTTGTTTATGAAAGAGTAAAAGACATTGTCAATGAATTTGGTAAGAAATCACAATGTAGTATGGCCACACGGAGTGACAATTCTTCATTCAAGAAGAAGTCAATATTTTGGGATCTTCCTTATTGGAGTTCTTTGACAGTCAGGCATTGTATCGATGTAATGCACGTTGAGAAAAATGTATGTGATAGCATCATTGGTACTCTATTAAATATACCAGGTAAGACTAAAGATGGGATAAAATCCAGACTGGACCTACGTGAAATGGGAATAAGGTCAGAATTAACAGAATTACGTGAAATGGGTAATAAAAGAACATACTTACCTCCCGCTTGTTACACGTTGTCTAGAAAGGAGAAGAAAACTTTTTGTGAATGCTTGGTAAATGTTAAGGTGCCACATGGTTACTCATCCAACATCCGTAGATTGGTATCAATGAAAGATCTGAAATTGATAGGTCTTAAATCTCATGATTGTCACACTCTAATGCAACAAATATTGCCTGTGGCAATTCGATCTATATTGCCGAAGCATGTAAGGTTTGCAATTACCAGACTTTGTTTCTTTTTCAACAGTCTATGCAGCAAAGTTATTGACCCTGATACTCTCGATAATTTGCAAAGAGAAGTGGTTGTTACCCTATGTCAGCTTGAGATGTATTTCCCTCCTTCGTTCTTTGATATCATGGTACATCTTGTTGTCCACTTGACTAGGGAAGTGAAAATGTTGGGACCAGTTTTCTTGCATTGGATGTATCCCTTTGAACGATACATGAGCGTTTTTAAAGGTGATGTTCGAAACCGTTATCGGCCTGAAGGGAGTATTATTGAAGGTTATGTGGCGAGAGAGGTTATGGATTTTTGCAATGACTTTCTCAGTGGTAATGACACTCCTGATAATGACAAGAATATTGAGGAGGGCAAAGGAATTTTGGGATCACGGGTGAAAGTAATCAGCCGTGAGCAGTTGGAACAAGCTCACTTGTATATTTTACACAATATGGATGAAGTGAGTGTTTATATCGAGGAACATACCAATTTCATAAAGAGACAACATCCTCGAGCAAGTTCAATGTGGCTTGCTAGAGAGCATAATAAGACTTTTACTAAGTGGTTTGAAGATAAAGTCTTACATCAACTATCTCAAACACCACATGATATTACAGAAACTATCAAATGCCTCGCCTTTAAACCAAAACCGAATGTTATGTCTTACGAAGGGTTTGACATTAATGGATTCACATATTACACAAAGCGCCAAGATGATAAGAGTGTCGTCCAAAATAGTGGGGTCACTCTTCAAGCGTCGACTATGTACTTTGCAAGTGCAAAGGATAAGAGTCCACGTGAAGCTAAAATGTCATATTACGGTGTCATTGAGGACATTTGGGAGTTTGACTACATAGATTTCAAAATTCCGCTCTTTAAATGTAATTGGGTTGATAACACCAAAGGAGTTATAGTGGATGAATTGGGTTTCACTTTGGTGAACTTTGAAAAGATTGGCGAGAAGGGTGAACCATTCATATTGGCATCACAGGCGAAACAAATATTCTATATCGATGATCCTGCAAATGATAAATGGTTGGTTGTTCTTCATGGTAAAAGACAGTTCATTGAAGATCCTATAGATGAAGAAGAGTACTATGATAAGTATGATGACTCCAGTCCATTCTCAGTTGGGTTGCCAACTCCACAAAATATTGAAGCTAATGATGACTTATATGTGCGCGGAGATCACAATGAAGGATTGTTAATTGATAAAAGATCACAATTTTAGAGACATGTATGTTTATACAAATGCTAAATGTTTGCCTTTTTCTAGTTAATACAAATGCTAAATGTTTGCCTTTTTCTAGTTAATACAAATGCTAAATGTTTGCCTTTTTCTAGTTAATAGAAATGCTAAATGTTTGCCTTTTTAATGACATTTTCAGATGGCTGACCATGATGAGCATGATGTCCATGATGAGCATGAAGTTCATGATGAGCATGCTGTCCATGACGAGCATGGCGAGGATACTAATGTAAGTTCTAAAAACATATCCTGTATTTCTATAAAATTCATTATCTTCTAGTTATGTCATATATCCTATATTTCTATATTGGGCTAAGTTAGTGTGTTTTATTTTTGTCAAATTTTAGGTTGATGCACCTGTACCCACTGAAGCACTGGAGCAACTTGATGCGCAACACCAGACACTTAACAAGAAAAGGGGCATCACTCTGTTGAAGAAGTTATTAGCGCTAAGTGGTAGTGGATCTAAATTGGTGGTGGAGTTTGATAATGGAGGAAATCCAATTGGAGTGAACCGCAATAATTTTGTGAACTATCTTGGGTGTACCACTCGGAGCCATTGTGGTGTTAAGTATGACAATTGGCATAAAGTTCCTCAAGGGAAAAAAGACTTGATATGGAAGGATTTATGCGTGAGTTATTATTATTTGCAATTCTATTTTGTAGATTACAAATTCTATTATTTGCAATTCTATTTTGGATACTAGTTAATAACATTTCTATTTTACAGAATCTGTTTGCATTGGATGAGAAGTTGCATCGTAAAAATGTGATGCAACGCGCTGGAAAGATGCTTAGGAATTATAGGACAAATCTGAACAGAGAATACATAAAAGAGGGTGATAAGAAGAAGAAGTCAGCCCTTGAACAATGGAACTTCTTGGACAAAGAAGATTGGGACAATTTTGTTGCTTCAAGAAAATCTGAAGAATTCAAGGTATTAGGTGTCACTCCTAATTTAATTAATATACATTGTATTCACCTGTTTCAAGATTAGCATTTAGTGCTACTAACCAAATCATTAATGTGCATACTAACTAGGCCCTCAGTGACGCACAAAAAGCAAGGCGTGCACTGAATGTGCATGACCACACTATGGGTCCAAAAGGCTATGCAAGCGTTCGCCAAAGACTACAGGCGGAGTCTGCGGCTACTCAGGAGTCTGCTCCTACTCAGGAGTCTGCCACACCCATGCCTCGCCATGATATCTGGATAGCTGGCAGGCAAAACAAGAAGGGTGAAATAAAGAAGCCTGTAACTGCTGAGGCGGCTGCAAAAATGGTAAAATACAACTCTTAGAGAAATCGTTTGAATATTGATTATTTGTGGTGTTAACTTACCAATTTCTGTTTATGGTGATTAGCGGGAGCTGCACGAGCAGAGGAAACAAGGCACGTTCATCCCTCAGGGCACAAGGGATGAATTGACAGTTGCTCTGGGTAACCCAGAGCATCCTGGACGTGTTAGAGGTGCCGGCGCTGGTGTTGGCATCAAAGCATTCTTTGGGCCATCCCAGCGCAAACCCAGAGCGGGACTTTCTCAAGAAGAGGTAACCTATTCTTTTTTTAGAATGTTACTGCAAAAGGAAATTCATTAATAAGAAGCTAATGTTTCTTTTATCCATGTATAGGAGAATAAGAGAGTTGAGGATTTAGTTGCTAAGAAGATCAACGATGTAGTTGCTGAGAAGGTCAAGGAAGAATTGCTGCGGTGGCAGGCATCTCAGGCTTCCAATACGCCTATGGCGACCCACTCTTCTCCTGATGCACAGACTGCGAGTAATCCTGGAGACCCATCGCCTAGCACGTCTGCTGTAAGTATTGTTTATGACATTGTAGTTAGTCTTTTCAAGTTGTTATGTTTTCAAGATGATATGTATATATGTATAATATTCTTTACGTAAATTTGTAGGCATTGAAGCCATGCCGCTTAAGAATGCAAGACTACGTTGTTGCAGAGGCGCAGGCTTACCCGTCCCTTCCTGGGGCAATGTTTCACGGGACTCCAATGCCACAGGGCTACGTTCGTGTGAGCCCGATACGTGTGTTACCTGATTGGAGAGAAGCTACATTGCCATATCCCCACCCGGATATTGATAGACTTGCTGATGCAGAAGGCGGGGTGATATTGTGGCCCAAAGCAGATGTCGTCTACACGACTGAAATTGTAAGATAAATTTACATTGATTTAGACTGTTAATGTGTATATATGATGTCAACTGATCTGAAATTATATGTACAGGTTAAAAAGAAGACACCAGGAGCACCTAGGCCTCCACTTCCACTTCCCGCATTACCCGATTGGGTTCCAACTGACCTAACATACCCGTTAGGTCTTGCTTGTAGGGGAATGGCATGTTGGCTACGGGCACATAATGTACATTGCCCTATAATTATTTCTTTAGATGCAGATTATGCAGGTCAATCATACGATAGCTCTTTATTTATACAAGATATTATTGAGCTGTTTATGTATGATTGGCTGAATACATCAATGATAGAGACATGGATAAGGTGAGATCTTGTTTATACATCCATATACCTTGTGTAAGATCCGGTGATCTGGTTTCTTATATATTAATGCATACGCCTATATGTTTTGCAGCTACCTAGTCGAAGATCATTGCAAACAATTTGCATTTGATCATGTGGGATTTTTGATTCCATCATTGATTAGTTTGGTAGCTAAAGACCATGATAATGTTCAACAATACTGTATAGATGCTTTTACAATTTTTGGTCAGCAAAAGAAGACGATAATAATAGCTCCATTCAATGTCAAGTAAGTTTACTTTATTTATAATTTGGACTTAAGAAAATTCCATTTTTATTTTGCATTTTGAGTTATTAATTGTTAACTTCTTACTTCTAGCGGTAGACATTGGGAGTTACTAGTTATTCACCCCGGGACATTCACTGTTTATTATCTAGATCCTGCGGGGAGTACATTGAACACTAAAATTGGACACGTAATGAGAATGCCATTATTCTGGTGAGAAATATTTCATTTTTATATCCGTTAACATCTTTTATTACATTACTATTTACTTATGCAATTTATTGTGTTATATTAACATGTAGGGGTTTAGATGCATTCAAAAAGGCTGGAGGAACGGTCCCAAGGAAAAAGAACCAGCCAATAAATTGGCAGAACGTACAAGTAAGTTCCCGACTCAAATATATATATTATTGATGTGAATTGTGCTTAGTTGTATTATTTTGTATGTTTCAATTTATAGTGTGCTACACAAGACAATGGATGGGCATGCGCATACTATGTGATGCGATTTATGCAGATGATTATCAAATATGCCGCATTGGACATCGATACCATACATGAGGTATTATATATATTCTCATTAGTTAGTATGCAATATATCAATCTTATATTATTTTTATATTATTACTTATATATATACATCATTCTCTTTGCAGGTGTTTAAAACTGACAACACTACAGGTAAACGTTTAAAAAATATACATGCTCCATATACGATGGAAGCATTAAATGAAGTAAGAGAAGAATGGGCAAAAGCCATACAAGCAGTGGCAACTGTAAGATATAATTGGGATGTTGATAGCGATAATGAATGATACTATGTAAATGAATATTTCTGAATGTTAATACATGTATTTGAATGTTTCTATATGTGTGTGAATGTGAGAATTGAATTGATGTCTGAATGTATGTACTTGTGTAGAATTTTGCTTGTGACTTTTGCAGGTTTGCGGCCTGTTTGTAGGCTGATATCAATGGATGTCGTAAACCTGCAGTTCAGAAAACTGAACTGCAGGTTCTCATCCTACTGACCAGCCACAGCAGGCCTGCAAACTGATATGAAAAAAAAAATATAAATAGGCGTCGGTTATTTATAGAAAACCGTCAGGAAAGACCTACAGCGTCGGTTTTTTCAATAAACCGACGCCTGATGTGGCCAAAGCAGTCCTGGAAATGGCGTCGGATATTCATATCAAACCGACGCCTATTTAACATATAGGCGTCGGTCGTTTAGTATATAACCGACGCCAAAAGTGTTCGCGCCACAAAAAATGGCGTCATCTAGGGCACTTTATGCGTCGGTCATCTACTAAAAGACCGACGCTATATTCCATAGTGGCGTCGGTTATTTACTAAAACACCGACGCAGAAAGTGCCCTAGATGATGCCGTTTTCTGTGGCGCGAACCCTTTTGGCGTCGGTTCTCTACTAAACGACCGACGCCTATAGATTAAATAGGCGTCAGTTAAAAAACCGACGCCGAAGTGTTCGACCTTTAGCGGCGCCCACATAGGCGTCGGTCGGAAACCGACGCCAAATGGGGTTAAACGACCGACGCCAAAGGCCGTTTCTGTAGTAGTGAGTTAAGTTAAGATAAAGTTGAATATGCATGAGCCTCAAGCTATTTACAGAGGAGGACTTCTAGCGTTAGGATAATGTATTTGGTGAACTCTAGAGAGAGTGAGACCCACTAGGAGAAGGCCAAAGGACCTAACCTCCAATATATGAGATATATGTGAAATGATATGTCCTAAGATAGATTACTCCTAAGTAGATGAGTTGAGTCCTAAGGCATGATTCATGTATACGATCTAAATCCTATATGTGAGAGTTGAAAAAAAAGTGATGGGTAGGTGACTCATAATGAGAAATTCAATCCTTTTGATTAAGTTAGATCATAGCTTAAGTGACATATGTTTGTGAATCTCATCATTAGCTGCAAGTGAGGTGATATACGAACTCTACATCAGAGAATAAAATGCATTGTGTATAAGATACTCATGAATGTTTTTTCCTTCCTTCTCTCTTTGTCAATATATGATGCTAGAAACCTTAGTTGAGCTACATTGATGATTGTGTATGAAGAGTCACTATATAAGCTTGACCTAGTATATTTTGTTCCCCTTATATAACATATGTGGTATGTACAAGTTTTAAATCATGGGCTTTCCATTATATTCTTATTCCCTTCTTATATCATACATGTAATATTCAAGTTTGAAATCATGATAAGATTGACTTTTTATATTCCCTTCCTTATCACATCATACATGAAAGGTAGATATCTAAAAACTTGTTCTTGAAATAAAGGTATCTTCTAATCATAGATTACAAGATCACTGAATATAGTTCTTAACATCACCCTTCTGAATCTAAGTTTCTAGTCTGATGATAAAACTCACCTTATAGTTTGAGACCCTAATTTACAAATATGAAGAGCAATATGCCTTTAATGATGAAATCTTAGTATGATGGTGATAATAAATCACAATAATGATGTAAAATGCAAAAATTTCATAATAGATGACATGAAATTGTGGTGTGACCCTAAATGGTTTAGTAGGGGTGAAATAGGAAATCTTGACTATAACCTTCTCAACATAATGTGCATCAATAAACCCTTATTCCTAGGGTATTAAGGGGATGTAAATCCTATAACAAAACTTTGACAATACATGACTAAGTTATTCATGAGGATTCATTTATATAATGTGGGGTGGGTACCCCTACAATCTTGAAACCCTAAAGAAGACAATTTAGAGTGTTATCATATCAGCACCAATGCAATTGTGAAATTATTTGTGATATTCTTGTCACCTAGAAGGGGTCACCTATGTGCAATTGGGATCGTTGATAACACCTAAAGTATGGCGTTAACTGAATTTTGAGGACAAAATTCCATCTAAGGTGGGGTAAATGTGATGACCTTGATTTTAGCATTTCAATATTGAATATATATGTGAGAACTATGACTGTTGTGTAGGTGGTTGAACTAAATTGAGAATTTGTTATTAAGTTATGGATTGTTGTTCAGTGAAAGAGGTGTTTGGAGATATAATTTATAATTGGGTCACCTAAGCCATGTATTGATGTTTATAATGAGTACTCATGGCTAATTTGATCATGATCCTTATATAGTATTTTGGATGGAGACTTTTTTTTACTCATTCTTAGTAGATTATTACAGTAGTCTATGAATCATCTATGCATGAAATTGCATCCTATTTGGGATTTGTTTTTGAGAAATAAGAATGTTTGAAATTCAATTGAATGACTAGGATTTAGATGAGTTAGAAATAAGTACAATATCCATTAATGTCGTGAAGCCATCCCAATCAATCAGAGGGGCGCAACTATATTAGTCGTGACCTGGTTGGGTGGTGTGACACACTACTGGCCTTTGGATACATCTGAAGACTCAAGGATCATCACCTACCTCTATTTTTAATGGAGTAAATTGGTGTACAGAAGACCAGGTCACGAATAGGTTAGGAGATTTAGGTTCATCTTCAAATCCACCATACTTCTAGGAGCTACCCAACAACCTAACGTCGTGGTGTGTGGTAGAATATCTCTCATCCTTCTCAACCAGGTACACAACAACAACTTGAGTGACAACCCAAACAAATAGGTTTTGGTGAGGTTTTGAATAGGAGAGATAACCTAGAGAGGTGACCTGTCTTCCTTTAACTATGTTTGATCCGAAGATGCCTTTGAGTATCCTGATGAAATCACCATTGACGCATATGAGTTCAAATGATGGGGAGCTTGGTTCTGATCCACACAACCAGTAGATGCCACCTGGTTCAACGGAAGGATGCAGATGTTCCTACGGTCACTGAGAGGCAAGGCATGTGCGGAGAAAACCTTCATCTATGGAGTGGTAGTGACCCAAAACTTCCATTGAGGGGTCCTAACCTCTTCTCCTTTCATCTCCAGAGTACACCCTTGCGGCAGAGCTGCTGTGTCATAGAGAAGTAGAGCAACCTGATCAGGGAGAGGCTTGTCCCCTCTTTCTCCGTTTGCATCCCCCCCTACAGTAGGGAAAGGAGCCAAACTTGATTTAAGCAGAGCTTCTTTGCCATAGCATCAGGCCATGGAGCAGCCGTGTGCAGATTACATACACATATCCTAAGGGTGAAGGAAGGTCCTGGCCTTGTCTCATGCTCATCGGAATCAAGGCGGTGGCGGCTTGATGCCCTGATCGGAGCCTTACACGAGATGGCACGCAGCCATCGGGTGAGTGTAGAGAGAGAGAGAGATGGGTGTGGCCAAACCTAGGTCAGACTGTCTAGCTTAGGTTCTCCCAGGTTGAGCATTGTGCCCCCTAAGGCGGCGATGCTCCCATACGGTCGGAATCCAATGCGACGCTAATTCAGGTTGCGGAAGAACTCACGCGTTGAGTCGAGGATGAAGCGGACGAAGGGGGAGGGTGGACCCTTAGGGACTTGACTAGACCAAATGAGGGACAGGTGGACAGACCATCGTGGGCCAATCTCGGAGTGCCAATTAGGTCGTGGACCCCAGGGCGCAAGGTATTATGTTTTTCATATTCATAAAATGATCCTTTCTTAGAAAATGACTAATAAATACCTTCATTAGCCGAATAATTCCCAAAAAATACCAGTAGACTCAGAAAAATGCCTACTTTATTATAAAATACCGAGATCAGACCTTTGAAGTACTAATATTAATAGTTTTTAAATTACTAGATGATGCTTCTTTTAGGGTTCATTAAATATAATAAATGATATCCAATCAAAATAAATTCTCAAAAAATTCTTCTAGAAGCCTAACTATGTTTAAAAGTGATTAATGGACTCTAATTGATTATTATCACAAAATACTAGGTCATTTTCTATTAATGACTAATTAAATGCTTTTAACCTTATTTTTAACTCTAGAAAATAGACAGAGCATTAGAAAAGTATGAAATATGTACTAGACATCTAGAATGATATCCTGGTTAGTAGAAAAATATCAAACACAAGTTTAGATTAGTTTGAACCTAAGTTTAGCCTAAACCTTAATTTGGACCTAAAATACCTAGAATATGATGTACATATATTAATGATGATTAATTGTAATTAATCAGGTGATGACCAGAGATGTAGATGATCCAGAATATAAATAGGAATCTCTAAACTCAGGTATGTGGGCTTTTATATAAGTATATGACTATGGTTTTCTTTGTTGCAATCATGATATGTATGTATGCTCTCTTCTATTTGCAAATATTGGTTGTAGTAGCACTATGTAGTACTCGATGTTTTATCACTTGAAAACATAAATGAGGAGTAGATGTTTTGTAGTTATTTAAGGTGTGCATTATCCCCCTTACGAGGGAATGGATTAATGTTGACTAGTACACCTCCCTAGATCACATGGTGTATAGGGAGTTTCCCTAGAGTACTTGGTACACGGGGATGGGCCCAATATATATGTTTGGTACTAGTCCACCTGGATAACGTAACTCATCTAGGAAAATGACTAAAATTGGCATATTTTGCTTAATCAAGAAATGTTTTCTATGATTTTCTTTCTTTGTTTCTGCAAATCTTTTCAAAGTATGAAAACCATAAATATATGTATCTTTCTACCCATGGACTCGACACCTTGTGTGTTGATTCATTGTTTCACGTATGTTTTAGGTTCAGAGATAGCATATGGGACAAAAGAACATGAAGTGAGCAGTTGTATAGGATTACCTATTGTGTTAAGATCCTAGTTAGTATACATGTTTAGACTTGTGTAAAATTTTCTATTCAATGTGTAAATGTAATCTGTAATAGTTCATGTTGTAATTAATGTACATGTTAAATGTTGAGATTGAATGTATGGTGCATGTTATGTTGAATGTTTATGTATGTGCATATTGCTTCCACAACGCACTCTGATATAATTGCCTAACATTTTTGGATTTGTTCTCTCGGGCCCTCTAAGTCTCGAGATGGAAAAATCCGGGGATGTTACATAACAAACTTAAAATGTAAAATAACTTGCAATATCAATTCATTCTTCTCACTGGTCCGCTTGTATCTGAGCATTCAAGTATAATGGGATACTTGGGTCTATGCTCAAGAGACCACTTTTGATCTAACGCCATTCGATGCTATTTATGCTACACATAAGCATGATTAGAAACATGAACCTCTGTGCCAGATGGGTTGTCCATTGATTAGTTGTCCCTCATACATAACATTATAGTGAAAAGGGGACATGGATGTATGATGGTTCTCCCTATAATGCCTTACCCCAAAATACATTAGTTATCACCTATGTGCTTGCTATTTATGATATATCGCCCCATGACCACTTACTTTTCCAAACATAAAATGGAAAACAAGTGCTTCATGGTCACCACATGGAGATTATCCACCATCATAAAATATAACACAAAATCATAAATTATGTTTTATTAAAATGCTTTAGGTATTATTTTCTGAAATCATTATCAAGGCCAAAATCTATGATAAAAATGATGGTATATAACAATTATCAACATTATTTGACAAATTTATCCTAGTATCATTAGTAGAAAACATAGACATGAATCTTAGTCCATCTATCATTGTGCACTCTAGATATTTTCCTTAAGTTAACAAGATATAATAACCCCCCATAAAATTTGATAGTATTAAGCATTAATTTTTGAAATTAATTAAGAGACTATAGTAACATATAAATCTAAAATTAAATCATTCAAGGAAATCTTTCATAAATTGAATATACCTCATATCAAGCACAATAGCAATCTCTACTACTGGTATAACCATGATTCTAGATTACAATATGTGAGTTTTTTGATAGCGTAGTAATATGAATTTTTAAGCTTTATAAATGAGCATACCCCACTTATCACATCCACTTGGAATGATAAACTAGTCCCTACCTTATGTCGGATCCAATATCATCAATAGGGGTCCAACAAAATGAGTAAACATACACTTTTGTCATATCTTTTACAAATATGACTCAATAGTTCACTATATTGCCTCATAGTATACATACTCCATATATGGAAGGAGAACCCTAGAAGTTACTCAAATAATTTTATTGTTATTAATATATCATTACTTCATAAAATTTTCTATCAATTATGAAGGTAAATTCATGATTTAAAATATATTTTAAAGTACTCTTGGTGAGATTGCCTTTTCAATGGTAACTCAAACACATTGTTTATCGTGTTATAATTTTCTACATTTTGTGTAAGTAAAATCAATTTGCATCAACATATACATTATATTTGTCATTTTCCATGTGACAATCTGCCAACTCACTTGTTGGTTCTCCACTGGGTCAAAATAGTCTTTAGTGCCCATCACCCTCTCATATCTCCATGCACATACTATGCACATCTACGACCTCCTCTGATGTCTCCATTTGGAGTTGGTGGCTTGTTTCATTGGGTTAGTTCAGCTCTCTATTGGTGAACCCCCTACAATTCTATTAGCCTCATAAATAATATTGTAGTAGTATATACATATCCTTCTATGGTGAGAGGAAGAGAATATGGAATCAGAAAGTGATGTGATATTTTGTATAATCAGTTTTCCATTGTGCTCCTACTAGTGAATTCAAGTATTTCCAACTTGATAAATTTTAAGATACATAATAAGAAATCACAATGGAGTAATAGTGTGGCTATCATTGACTGAGGGGGTCTATGTCATTCCATCTTAAGAGTCACCATATAAACATTTGAGGATGGTGAGGTTGATGTGGGTATTCCTACATTTTAGAAATTAGATGTGATAAAAGGGTTTGGTACAACTATGTTCTTTTAAAATGGTTCCATCTGTCAATAGATTACCAAGAAGGACAAGAAGAGGATTTTGGAGTGACATATTACTTAATAGGATTATGTGTGATTTGTATTTGTCAACTATTTCTTAAATAATAATAAAACTTGACGTTCATAACCTACTTATCCTATGTATGAGGAGGTATTTATTTAGTTCCAGTTGTAGCATAAAAAAAACTCATCGATGTCCTTGTCCCTCCTAAATTTCTAATTAGGATATCTCTTAAGGTTGTGAATAAAAATAAAACTTTCAAGATTTCTTAGGTTTAGCTCAGTCATTCATGATCCTCAAGATTCATCAATCATACAATTGATGCTAGAATTTACATATAAAATTACTTAATACCTCACTAGTGATTCAATAAATTATATTATTTTTTTATGATATATTCTCAGTCCTTATGTTTCATAGTCATTATAATGAAAAGGATAAAATTTATAAGATAATCCATATTATGATATATGACACTTCACTGTCATACTCATATTTGTTTATGGTTCTAAACCATGACTCCGTATATACGTGGGTACATATACATATAACTTCCATATCATACACACGTCACACACATAATCTGATACCATAATATGAGTTGACGCAGAATAGTCATCCAAGTTTCATTGGGTAATCTGATACCATAACATGAGTTTACACAGAATAGTCATCCAAGCTTCATTGGGTTTCCATGAATTTTTGTTATGTTAATGTATCTCTTATATTAGTTTCCTTGCATGCAAGGGTGTGGCTCACTGGTGATCAGACCGTGAACACAGGTAGAGATCTCAGGTTCAAATCCTCATGGGGACGAATAAATTGGGATTTATGTGTGGCATAGTTTGCACTGGAACTGATGGGTTGCATACTTGGTTTACCATACTCCTCCTGTGTCAGGCCTCCACAGGTTAATGATGGGTCGGGGAGAGGAAGTCTCCTTGATGACTCATTTTTTTCTTTATATTAGTTTCCTCTTTATTCTCTCTTTTTTAGTAAACCTAGGGTTTCATATCCCCCAATACCTTTGATATTTTTACCTTGAATTCTGCACATTACTAATGAATTTTCCTCTAACAACTTCGAATTTTTTCATTTCATGCAAATTAGTTATATAGTATGTTAGATGCGAAGCGGATAATTGGAAATAAAAAATAGAGGGCAGTTATGGATCTAGGTAGAAATGTTCTTTTCTATATTAACTTGTGGACTCAAATAAACACATTAGTGAGACCTAATCTGGAACAAAATGTAAAGTCATTGATGCCATATCTTTATAGAAAACTCATTGGTGGTGGTGAGGGGAAAATCAATAATCATTATGGCATATTTGATCATAAGTAAACCACATGAGAAGAAGCCAACGTGCGGGGAACATGACTAAGGCTAGGATAATTTGGATTTTTTGTGTGAAAAAACATTGATAGTGTGTTGATGTGGTCATACCTAGCCCAGGGATTTGTTGGAGGGGTTCTAACATTTTTGTAGGAGGAAAATATCATTGTTTGAAAGAAAATAGAAGGCAAGTGAAGGAGAAGGAGAATCAATGGTGAATGTTGCAAGCTGGTGATTCAAGAAGCTTCATAGATATATGAGGGTGTTGGGGAAATGAGTACCGCGACATGTGAACTGCCTAAGCAAGGGGTGTTTGTTTATTGGGTTGTTGGTAGCCCACAAGTTGGAAGGAGTGAAAAACATTCTGTTCTAAGGGTTGGGAATGCTTCATACTTATCTGGTGATGGTATGGGTGTGATGAATTGGTTAGAGGTGCTAAGAAGGAGGAGGTGCATACAGGGTGGCTAGAGATTGAAGGGGATTTGATCTCCAAGTTTCCTACATACAATTAAAGGAAAAAGAGGTTTTTGTGGGTTCGTGGATAGTGGTAAGAGGTGCAATTAGCCTCAGGAAGGTGTGAAGAAGTGTCACTTTCCCTCTATGATTCTCAACTGAGAAGGAAGGATAAAGGTTATTTTGATGTTTTTGCGATTGGGTAGGGTAAGGGACAAGGGGTCGATGAATGTGCATTTAAGTTAGCCCATGCTAGATACCAACACCTTGTAGATTTGATCCCAACTTGTATTACATATGAAGCCTCACTTCTTGTGTTATTTTCTTAATTACATGCATAAAGCAGTCATTGAGGATGTTCCTTCCATATATGTATTATATAAGAAAGCACATGAAGGGTGTTAAATTTTATTTCTTGCTTCAAATTTCAAAATTACAGTATAGTCTTCATTATAAAGTAAAAAGTATGGGAGGTATATGTGTAATTATTTTTATATTTTTCTTCACAATTAGTCTAGTATTCTAATAAGGCAGTCATGTGAGAGTATAGAAGTGTTTAAATTCAATTTTCTTTCAAACTTTAAATAATAAATCGTTCCTTATGTGTCTAACAAGGCTATATGAAAGACTGTGGGTGCGATTGAATGTAATATTTTCTTTTAATTTTAAAATACAAATGGGCATTGTTTATATATATATGAAGGTTCTATGTTGAACTGTATACAATTTTTATATTTATATTATTAGTAATTGTTAGTTGCGTCTTGTGTATAAAGTTTTATCTACCGTGTTGTACGTCGACGGTGGGAATTAACTCATGCATGTCTTTGTGCCACATCTCATCCTTCTTTCTATGGTTGCAAGGGTTAGAATTGTGGTTCAACCAAGGTTGGAGGTGGTGTATGTCATGCCAGCACGACACTATGAAGGATCTTTGGGTTGACGTTGCCAGCGACAGGAAACAATCGCCATCTATTCCTACTTCTCTTTTTAGTGATAATCTTCATTAACATGTGTCTGGTATGACATTATTCAAAACAAGTTTAAGGTAAGTGTTTTACTTCTAGTCTGCCTATCCATGGCTCGTCTCTTTATTTTATTTTATTTGCTAAACATAGTGATACATGTTTATTGTCTTCAAGATAATCTAATATTCTCAGTACAATGTACGAAGCAAAAACTCCGGAAATAGTGATACATGTTTATTGTCTTCAAAATAATCTAGTATTCTTAGGACAATGTACAAAAACAAAAACTCAGGCAGCTTGGAGTACCGAACTGATTTACATGCCCATTTGTACATGCATCCTTATACCGAAGCATATAAATGAAAATATATCTATCCTCACAATATTTTCAAACATTCTACCTAGGAAGTCATGCTTTAAAAAGAAAACAGTTTTGGGTTTGTAGAGTTATTGATAGATGTTTGCGGCTCCGCAGAACAAATTTTTTGCTTGATAAAACCAATACGAACGCCTCCCATGGGCAAGCTGGGTAAAGCCCTATGTCGTCCTCAAATATGCCAGGTCCAGAGTCCATCATTGCAAGGTGTCATTTATTTTTGGGCCTGGTCTCCGTGTAATCTCTCTCTCGGTCACTCTTGTTACAGATTTCGCTCGGTCTTTTCGGTATCCTTGTGAATAGCGTGTACAAGTTCCCAATATGGCTAAAATTTTAGCAAACGTTTGTGCCTGGATAAAGCCTTTTTGGACAAGAAACAACAATTTGTAAGCGAGTTAAATTGTTACCGTTTCTTACTATAAATTGTTAACATTTTCTACACGACTCCACTTTACAATTTCATATAACGTAGATATCAGTAGGTTTTTATAATTGTAGCATACACACAGATACTTTTGGATGTTGTATAGATATATCAGCAAAGTAGTCCAATGCAATTTTCTCATTTTGCGATTTTGTTGCTCTGCATAAGAAAAGAATGCAAGAGGAATAAATCCCAAATAACTCGATCCATGTTGGCAATGATAGTTACGTAATCTAGCCTGAGTGAAAGGCATTTGAAAAGATAGCATGAAGGATAAATTTGCTTCTTTAGGGTAGTAAAAAGTCGGTGTAAGTCATGGGTATAAGAATGGAAAGGGGAAACGGACACGACGCCTCTGGAGAAAATACACGAACACGGAATGAGCCTTGTCAATAGTATAACCAGAGTATTTGGTTTGTAATAATTCGGTGGTCTCAGTTAGGGATGACGGGTTAGGCCAACCCGATCCTACCCACGACCCAACCCGCATAATTCGATCTAGATCCGAACTCGATTTATAATATGGGTGAGCCGGGTTTAAAATTTAAACTCATATTTTATTTGGTTCGGGTAGGGGCAGAGGAAAACCCAGGCTCGAAAACCCGAATGCGCATATTAGATTTTATGTCCATTATATATGTATGCATATATTTTTTGTCATGAAAGAAAAATATACATATTTCTTGATGCAATATGTAGTACGTATCCAACCAATGGTAACATGGATAATCTGTAATCAATCAACATGATTAGTGAATTGATACTAGTAAGATAACCATCATTGGCATGAATAGACGTACTTGATTCTTTGTTTTGATCTCATTGTATCCACATGTAGGAGACAAATGATCTTTTACTCAATGCATTGTAGATTATGCTCATGTTTTTGCTCATATGATATGTAGGAGACAAATGATCTTTTGGCCCTTCAAAACTCATTTCATTGTATATACATATAGGATGAGGAAACAAAAAGCCACAACATTGTGGACTCCATTGATTTTTTTAAGTCTAATACATTCACATGTACAAGAAAATGATTTCTAACTCTTTCAATATCCACTTCATTGTTGTACAGGATCACACAACTGAGGTATATTCCGGTTACATATCACAAAGTATATATATAAATTTTTTAGAGGTTGATCACAAAATAAATATCACACTAGTTCAGTTTTCTTATTAGTAAGTTAGATCTAGCAAAATTTGGTATGCTCATTCGATGTTATATAGACAAATCCGAATCCGGCCTGAAACTCAGCATTCTTGTTTGAGTCGGGTATGGACTGACATTTTCAATTTTATTCGGGCCTGAACCCGGCCCGTGGCCCGCTTTAAAATGTGAATTTGGTTTTGGGACATGTAAAATTCGATATAATCCGGCCCGATGCTCATCCCTAGTCTTAGTGATACAAAAAAATTGCCCGAAAGGAAGTAAGTGCTTGGTTTTAGTTAGTGTGAACGCAGCTGAAGGGACCGGAGCATGCGTTGTAACTTTCGGCTCGGAGTTATTGAATACAGACATGGCTGGGCCTGGATATAATTCGGTTCGTATCAAATCACATTTAGATAAAATATGATATGGTTTGTTAATCCATTGCATATACAATATATGCAGACACTGCACACCTACAATGCGGCATTTCCGAAGTTCACAACCAGACAAGGAGGCCTGGTTCAGATACCGTATTTTATATTACATGTAGATTATAATATATTTGTGTCGGATAGTTTTGTGAAGGCCCGGTTTAGCCGCCTACATTGTAAATCTCGATAGTCAGGTAGATGGCGTGGTTAGGGTGGCGCGAGAGATTAACTGCAAGTTGCCTGCCGACTTCTTGGTGAATTTGTGGGAGAAAAAATTGAAATAGGGCAGGGGATCAGATCCCAAACTAGGCCTAAAACTTTAAATCTGGTAAATGGAAGTTCTACACCAAATCATTTGGGGGCCGTTTTAATTAGGACTTTTAGAATCCCGATAGTTGGTATGTAATTTTTTAATCAAGATTAGATTATAGCAGTTGTACCAAGTTGTCAAGATCAGTGAATATGTCCTTCAGACTCTAGACCGAATAGTCACCTTCTCTCGAGTTCTTGAGAAACGGAGCCCCCCGGGCCCGATCTATGGACTTAAAAAGTTTCACATATATATGAATTCCTTGCAGTTAGAATCTCGCATGTCTTAGCAGGATCCTAAAGTTTACATTCCTTCTATGTTACAATCCCAACTTTTGGGTTCATTTGGTGAGAAATGTAATTTCTCATATTAAAGATATTAGAACAAATAATGATATAATTTGTTTTAAATAAATAAATTTCGTTTACAATAGCCTTGATGATTATTTTGTGGGCTTTATTGGCTATTGGGCCCAATAACAAGGAAAATACAAAAGAAATTTCATTATTAATAAGAAATGGAGAAAAGAAAGATGTAGAAACCTATAGAAGACAAAAGAATATTCCCCAAAGGTGGATTTCGTGCCTTTTGGGTTCTTTGTGTCCCAAAGAGTCCAAAGTTACAAAGATAATACAATAAGAGAGAGAAAGATCAATTAAATATAGCTTTATTAAAGGAAATATGAGATAATAATAATACAAGAAATATGTAGATATTGGGATAATGGATCCATCTTGGAAAGGATTTCGTGTTCACATGGTTTCTGATGGAAAAGAAATCAAAATCAAGAAAATAAAAAGAAATAAGAAAGAGAAAATATGAGAAATATGCAGATTAAAGTAATAACTTGTACTTAAAAAAAGGGCACGTTTTCTTTGAATAATGAGCCCAAGTTTTGTAGGATGCAATATAAAGTTATTATTAAGTTTCCCTCAAAATTTGGGATCAATTGGATAAACTATGAGGAAGATATGGATTTTGCAAGTTTTATTAAAGTGAAAGGATAATCATTTAATCGTATTAAATGTCACAGATGATTTTTCCTTTTCTAAAAAGAATAGGGTTGACATGCTCAACAACAGCCATTAGATCCATGATCCAACGGTGCACAAGCATCGTCTAGTTCTGGAAAGGAAGCTGAGATGCGGGATCTGTGATCCCAATTTTCTCACGAATCCGACCACGGGCAAAGATGAAACGGGCATGGTTGGCTCTGGGAGAAGATTCCGCGCAAGTCCACCCTTGATTTTAGGTGGTTTGGAAGACTCTTGAAGGAATGGCCAAATTGGTAGTTATTCCCATTAGCGGCGAGGGTTGAAAACCCTAATCCAAATGCCCAAGTCTATAAAAATGACCACCCTTGGTCTTGGCCAAGTCTCACGATTTCGAGAGGCACTCTCCTAGCCCCAAATTTCCCCTCTCTCCCTCGATCACCCCTTGTCCGGTGAGCCTCTATCACAATGCCGCTGTGAGCCCGTGATATCAGTGGGTAGAAGAACAGGAAGAAGAAAAGAAGGGGGCTATTAGATCAGGATCCATGGTGCGCTCACGAAGGGGATCCACGGCCCAGGATAGAGTGTGCCTCCAGAAAAGAGAAGGTGGATGTTATCGGCCTCATCCGCGAGATCGGGTCAACCACTGACTGCAACTTTGATCTGACATCCCTCATTTTTCCAAAAAGAAAAAGGTAAATAGCCTCTCTGACTAGAAAATCTAAAAAAATGCTTTTTCTTGCAAAAATTGTAGTAATTAGTAGAAGGTCGGATGAAGGAACTTAATATATGAAAATTGATTAGGAGAAAACGAGGAATGCAATAAAAATATGTTTGAAGACTAATTTTGATTGCAATTCAAAAAGTAATGGAAGTTATTAACTTTAATGTATTAATGATTAAGAAACCATGTTTTGAGATGATTAAAGAAATTAGTAGGGTTTAATGGATGATTAAAGTTGATATTAGCCTGTTAATCATGAAAAGATACATTAATATAAAAAATGATGAACTTTGCACGTAATTAGTTTAATTGAGAGTTCATGTGCATAAATATGCTTTAATGGGTCTTGAAACCCTAATATTAGTAAAAGTGACTCATAACGGTTTTAATTGCTCAAAATTGTGAATAAAGTTGAAATATGATAATTCTAAGCTATTTCAAGTATAAAAGTTCCTAATTGTGGACAAATACCCTTAATGTAGTAATTAGGGTTTTCTAATGGATAAAGGTAGAATTAATGACGAATAGAGTTCATATGTGAATTAGACCATAATGAACTATGAAATAATGATAAATGAGCATAATGATTTTACCCTGGATTAAAAGGATAAAATGGTAGATTTAATGTAAATGAGGCTTAATGGACTTAAATTGATGGTTAATTATGCTTTTTCTGATATCAGGGTTATATGTTGTTAAAAGACAACCTTAGTATCTTCCATGATGAATAGCTGATATAATTAGGGTTTAAAATAGTAAAATATGAAGGGAAACCCTAATTGCAATCGAAAGCCTAAAAATGGACTAGAAACCCTAGGAAGCAAGCTAGGTTTAATGGATCTTGATGACATGAGTAATAATAGGAAACTGCATGATTATTTCAGGATCTTGTTGTATGTGCTTGCTTTCTTGGATTTCTTACTTGCATTGAATATTTCTGTCACAAATCAGCCTGACAGGTATGTGGTTATGCTTATGAATAATCTCTTTAGTTTCACGGCGATTCTCGAACGTTTTTATCGATTGCCTAAAAATAACTGCTTGGATGACTTTTATTTCATGCAACTTTAAAGTGACTATGATTATCATTCTAAATATGTATATAACTGGCTTAGATCTGGATCCTCCTCTGTGGCTTTGCAAATGCTAAAAACGGTAACCTAGAGTAAGCTTTAGTGGTTTTAGTTGGGAAATAAAAGGAGATAATCCTATTCTTTCCACTTTCCTTGAAAATATCCAAAAATATATAAGTGTATCTTTCCAACAACTCAAAGGATCGTTTCCTTAGTTCTTCTTCTCATCACTTTGCTTGGACCAATCAAGAAGGAGCTCTGGAGTAGAGGAAGGATGACCAAGCTGACTTGGTAAGTTTTGATCACCATCTACCTCAAATTCATGGTGGAAACCACTATATAAGGTTAGATTTATGGTGTTCTTCACACGATTCTCCTTTCTAGCCATCTTCTCCATCCAAAACTTCAAGAACGGACCTTGGACACCTACTGAAGCTCAAGCCACCATTAAAGCTACGAATCTTGGAGCTTTGGATCAGTCCTAGAGGCGGGTTTTATAACTCTAACCCTTAAAGCTTTGTTAATGCATCTTTCTTTCCTATAATCATTGCTTAAATCTTCTTCTTTAGACACCTTTGTGTGTTCTTGCTATCTTTTTCGTGAAGAACAGCCCCTGTTCTTGGTTGAACAGAGGTAGACGATGATGATGTTAATTCCTATATTTATCCAAGAATTTACTTTAGCAAACGGTCTCCCAACCTTTAGCAAACGGTTTACCAAAACGTTTGGAGCAAACGGTTTCAAACCGTTTGAATGCAAACAATTTCACAAGAATGTATGGAAGCGAACGGTCCAAAACCATTTGGAGGAGTTGACAAGGCATTGACTGTTTGGAGACCTGTTGCGAATAATGTAGACTAATCACCTACCAAAAATCATCAATTAATTCCAATTGGTTCACCAATCAAAGGCCCATCAATCATCAAAACCTTAATCGGGTCAATTGCTGATTTCAATAATTGAATAAAGTTGAAGTTTGGGTTGAGTGACCCAAACGGTTTCAAAACCATTTGGGGATCACCCAAATGGTCTCAAGACCATTTGGTGATCACCCAAGACCGTTTGGAGGTCTAGGGTTAAGTAGGGTTGACCAATTGAGGGTCCAATGATATCAAGTTGATGAATAATCGATTGTTGATTTAGTGACCAAACCTAGGGTTCAAACCTTAATTGAATAACTTGGTTTTGATAAAATAATGGGAAAACGGTCTCAAGACCGTTTGGAGGTCATCCAAATGATCCCAAGACCGTGTGGGGGTCACCCAAGACCGTTTGGAGGTCTAGGGTTGACTATGGTTAAGTGGTTGAAGATCTAAAGGTAATTAGTTGAGGTGCAATCGATTGTTGACCTAGTGATCAATCCAATGAGCCAAACCTTAATTGGTTGAGTTAGTTTTTGGTGTTGACTTGAGAAAACGGTATCAAGACCGTTTGGAGGTCATCTAAACGATCCCAAGACCGTTTGTGGTCAGCACATGATCAAATTGGATGATGGTTCAATGATTTCACATCAATTGGACTCACATTGAAGTATGTTGAAGGGTCATCAATTTCAAACCCTAATCCAATTGATCCAAGCCTTAATTGATTATCAATTGAGGGTCAATTGCGTGTCAAATCAGTTGAGGGTTGACCTATTTGACTCAATTTATGAGTGTCTAACAAGTGCATGATCGATTGAGGGGTTCAACATTGGAAACCCTAACTCAATTGAAGTGGTTGAGACACTTTTTGGTCCTTGCGGTTTTGAGGTGGTTTGGACCAAACGGTCTCAAGACCGTTTGGGTCCAAACGGTCTCAAGACCATTTGAGTCCAAACGGTCTCAAGACCTTTTGGGACAAAATGGTCTCAAGATCGTTTGGGACCAAACGATCCCAAACTGTTTGATCTCATGCAGTTTCAAGGTCAGTTATGTCCATGCGGTTTCAAAGTCAAACTTGACGAGACGGTCAACAAGACCAAACAGTCTTCATGACCAAATGGTCTTCACCCCATCTTGGGCAAACGGTCTTGAGTGTGCACTTTACCATGCGGTTTCAAAAGTCAACAAGACCAAACAGTCTTCAACACCAAACGGTTTCAAGGTATGTCCAAGACCGTTTGGGGGTTTCGTGTGCAAGACCGTTTGAGGTCTAAAAAGGTCAAGATCGTTCGATGCCTTAGTGGTCAAGATGGTTTAGTGGTTGATTAACCTAAACCTCATAGATACCTAAAGTGATTAAGGAACCAAGTAATTAGTTTATTAATGCATGTTATAATCAGTGGTGAACATTACAAAGGTACCTTGATGGGATAGAGTGACTAATACTCTTTGACCAAGTGAGCTTTAATAATCACAATAGTAATGACATAACCCATGATGTCAATGTTGAATTGACTTAGCCAATCAAAGGTGATGTAAACATCAACTTATAGAAAGATGAAAGAGAAGAGTTCTTATATGAATGGAAATCAAGTAATGAACTCCTAATAAAGATGGATACCTAATTAGGGTATGATCCATATCAAGTGAGATCATAAAATCCTAATTATGATGGTTAATGAATCTTAACCCTAATTTGAGGGCATTAATGGAAGTAATCCTCACACATGATGATGGTATGATCTTAATTCATTGTAATATGAATAGTAAACCCTAATCTTGGGTAATGTGATGTAATGTGAATAGTAAACCCTAATCTAGGGTAATGTGATGAGATATGAATAGTAAACCCTAATCTAAGGTAATGTGATGATGTGAACAGTAAACCCTAATTCTGGGTCATGCTTTTAAGCATGAAACTCTATGACGGAATTATGAAATGAGGAATCACTATTCCTAATTAAGCTAAAGGGGTTGGTTAACCCTAATTGAATTAAAAAGGGAAACCCTAACCCTAATAAGGGCATAGTGGTGCAATCCTTGCATAGTAAAGTCATCTTTGTTTTGCATTGTGCTGATGTAGAGATAATGTGTCTATTATCATTTATATTAACCATGCAGGTTCTTATAAAATAGTGAGCATAGACAGGTAAGAGTTATGATGTCATATTCATTAAAAGCACTTTATAAGTTTTAAAAGTAATGATACTATGTCCTAGTGAGAGGTAACAAATGAGACTGATAGGTTGTATGAGCCATGAGAAATATCTGCATTGCTACTATCATATTCATACTGTTAAATGAATTAATGGCAATGTGTTACTTGGTAACAAGTATTCTAATGATCTAAGGGTTTGAACACCCATATTCCTGAATCATAATGATGAGATGGTTAGGGATTGATACCCCAATGTTAACAAGATGTGAAATGAACTTGATACAATTAGTACTCTTTCTTTATAGCAATTGTCTTATTGGTTTATGTTTGAAAACATGCCTGATGATAAAAAAATCTATAATGTACTTCAATAATCAAGAGAAATGATATCATGTAGAGCCCTGACCATAGATCCATCATTGTCAGAAATTAAATGATGGTGAAATAGGTTTTCCTAAGGGAACTCTTGGAGAGCATACTTTTGAGTATGTGAGGGCTATGGACGTGAATATCCTTACGTTCTAATTAGGGAATTGATGTGATATGTACATTTAATCTCTCAATCCTTCATTATATGTTTATGTTGGGATGATGTATCACTAATCTCCCGATGATGTTGTTAATTCTGCATCGATGTGAGATAAACAAGAAATCCCTCGATGGAGAAGAGAGTACAACATGCCACTGTAACTCTAATAGCGAAGTTTCCAGAATACCCTGGAAAGCTATTATGGCAGAGACACAAGATATCCTGCATGATTGTACCTCACACTAACTGAGGAAGATGAGGTCATAGGAATCTGGCTCTTCTGATGACCTATGTATGGTACTGATTGTGATTTCGTAATGGTCGGTTGGAGTATGAGTGGTGTAACTCATCTCCCCAGGGCATAAATATGTTTGTAAAATGTAAACAGCCATATAGCATAATTGCTTAGGTTGAACTACGAGAAACAATGATTGATGATACATTGATTATAATGTCCTAGTTGAATAACTAGTATACATGTTCTTCATATTCCTCATTGATTATATGTCTTGTCATTCATTCAAGTTATAATTGAAATGATTGCTTAGAGAATACTGCTCTACTTAGCTTATTCAATGAATTTCCTACTTTCGAATAATTATAGTTCTTCTTCTCATTGTTACTTTAATCATTGCAATAACAATGCTTCTAGTGGAGAGTTATAACTCTCGCTGGGACAATTATTCAATTGTCTCACCCCTGTGTGATTATACCTTTTAGGTAGACGCCGAGGATGGATGAACCCTTCAGTGGGTGAGCAGCAACAACAACATCAGGGACATCAGTGATCCTCAGGTGGAGACACTGTCTGTCGAGTCTTGTATATATAGAATGTCCTATGTGTCATCTCTGTACTCTCAGGTCCTAGGAGTCAGTACATGGTTTGATATAGATATGAGATTTTGGCATAATGCCTCGAGATTTTTTGTATCTTTCCTTGTACAGTTTAACAGGGCAGTTGATGCTAATAACCCTCGAGATGAGATATTACAGAGATGTAATGATGAATTAGTTTGTAAATAACTTATCTTATTTCTTAATGAAAGAGTTTCACAGTTTGTAGATCTCTTTACGAAAAGTTTTAATTTTTAGTGATTTGTAGTACTTCCGTTGCTAATTAATCGCTTTCGCATTGTTAATAACGTTATCTCTGAGACTTGTCACCACAAGTAGTGGTATCAGAGCTCTAGGTTCGCTGAGTCTACAGAGACATAGGACTTAGGTTGTTGAGTCTGTTCTAAGTCTCTTCCAGTATATTTGATAGTGTCTTCTGCTCATATATGAGGAGAAGATAAAACTAAAGATGTTTGGGTCACACGAGGAACATGTTGTTGACAGTAGTGCCGTTGCATCCAGAGGAGGTGCAAGAAACCTAGAAAGAGAAGAATCTATGCCTGAACCACCCCAGTTCAATCCAACTAACATAGGGAACCCAGCCGTCCAAGCCATGTTTGGGCAGTTTATGACTGCCATGACACACATGACTGATAGGATGCCTATGCCTATACCTAGGGCACCTACCCACCCAGAAGGACAAGGATCCAATAAGACGTTTGAATGACTTCTCCGAGTTGGAGCCACGGAATATGCTGGAAAAGCTGACCCAACAGATGTTGACTTGTGGTTAACTGAACTAGAGAAGGCCTTTAGAATCCTGAACATCCCAGAAGCTGAGAAGGTTAGACATGTTGTGTATCTTCTCAAGGGAAGTGCTGGTCACTGGTGGACCATGGAGGAAGGAAAAAGGCCAAGTGTGGAGATCGAATGGGAAGTTTTCCGATGAGAATTTATCAACAGATACTTCCCTAAGACGCTCCTGGATGAGAAAATCTCTCAGTTTGAGAGGTTAAGACAAGGACTAATGAACATTAGCGAGTACGAGGCTAAGTTCATGGAGCTTTTGTGATTCTGTCCGCACATGGCAACCACAGATGAAGAAAGGATTAGGCGTTTTGAGAAAGGATTAAACGCTGAGTTGACCACCCTTGTGTCTGCTCTGGAGAATAGGGAAAGGTTTGCTACCTTTGTGGAGTCTGTCAGAAGGGTAGAGAGGTATGTGGCAGAGAAGAGACAGACCAAGAACAAGAATATGTATCCCCAGTTCCAAGGATCCTCATCTAAAGGTTTTAAGAAACTGAGGTTTTATGTACCTACACCACCACCTAGATTCAGTACCTAGATGCAGTGGACATCAAATAGGGGTAGAGGACGAAGCTTACCTTTAGAAGGAGCTTGTAGCTCAGCATCTATGTCAGTTATAGGACCACCCAGACCACAACAACTGAACAGAAGTTGTTACATATGTGGAAAGATGTGACATATGATGAAGGATTGCAGAGCCAGAGAAGTGAGTGTAACTCAACCTCAAAGGCAGAGTCAGCAAGGATCTCAAAGGCGACAGTTTCTAGGTAGTGCTAGAGGACGTGGACAAGCATCCCAATCTGGATCATCGGCACCAAGTCATCGAGTACCGAATCAACCACAGGCAACAATGAGATTCTATGCAATGAATCCACCTGATGCAGTGATCAACCCTCGGGTTGTGGAAGGTCAGATGGAGTTGTTTTATTCTGATATGTCTATATCTTGTGTTGTATCTGTTTTAATTTATCCGGGTGTTAAGCACTCCTTTATCACTCAAAGAGTGATTTTTGACTACAACCTGACTACAAGTCATAGAGTAGATAGTTTGTTGTTAGAAACTCCTTTGATGGGATCTTCTATTTTGTGGGAGGGATGTTCTCCTTGCATCCTCTTCTTTTCCGAACATCGCATTCAAGTGGATCTTATACCACTTGAGATGCATGGATTCAATGTAATCCTTGGGATGTATACCTTAGAAAGGTATAAGGTTGTCTTGGGTTGTGAGTCCAAACAAGTTGTGTTTGCTGATGATAGTGACACATGGATCTTTCAAGGAGATAGAAAGATTCTACCAACCTGTCTTGTATCAGCTATGGTTGCTGAGAAGCTGATGAGGCAAGGATGTTATGCATTCTTGGCCCATGTGGTAGATACTACCATGGATAGTCTTAACCCTGCTGAAGTTTCGATAGTCAGGGAATTTGAAGATGTATTTTCTAAAGAACTTCCAGGTATACCACCGCCTCGAGAGATTGCTTTTGAAATCAATCTAATCCTGAATACACATCCTATAGCACAAACACCGTATAGGATGGTGCCTGCTGAGATGGCAGAACTCAAGAAACAACTACAAAAGTTGCTTGAGAAGGGTTTCATCCGACCAAGTACTTCGCCTTGGGGTGCTCCGATCCTCTTTGTTAAAAAGAAAGATGGGTCAATGTGGTTGTGTATTGATTATAGACAGTTAAATAAAGTAACAATAAAGAATAAGTATCCTGATGATCTCTTTGACCAGTTGCATGGTTTAACCATCTTCTCAAAGATATATTTGAGGTCAGGATATCACCAACTATGTATTAAGGATGGTGACATACCTAAGTCTGCCTTTAGAACAAGGTATGGTCACTATGAGTTCACAGTTATGTCATTTGGACTAACTAATGCACCGGCTGCATTTATGGAACTCATGAATAGAATCTTCCGACCTTTTCTCGATCAGTGTGTTGTTGTCTTTATAGATGACATCTTTATCTATAGTAGAGATGCTCAACAGCATGAGCAACATCTTCGTCAGACTCTAACTTTGCTAAGAGAACACAAGTTATATGCTAATTTTAGCAAGTGTGAGTTCTGGTTACCAGAAGTTTCTTTTCTTTGACACGTAATATATGCCTCAGGTATTCATGTTTACCCTAAAAAGGTAGAATCCATCCTACATTGGGAACAACTGAAGACACCGCCGGAGATCCATAGTTTCTTAGGGTTGGCAGGCTATTACCGGAGGTTCATTAAGAGCTTTAGTTCTATAGCTTTACCCTTGACTAAGTTGACTAGGAAGGATGTTCTTTTTACCTGGAGTGACAAGTGTCAGCAATCGTTTCAGTTGTTGAAGGAAAGGTTGACAAGTGCAGCAGTACTTGTGTTACCTGAGCAAGGGAAAGGATATATAGTTTTCTGTGATGCTTCTAAGAATGGACTAGGATGTGTGTTGATGCAGGATAAACAAGTGATTTCTTTTGCTTCTCGACAGCTTAAGAAACACGAGGAGAATTATTCGATACACAATTTAGAGCTGGCTGTTGTAGTTCATGCCTTGAAGATCTGGAGACATTATCTTTATGGAGAAACATTCTAGATTTTCACAGATCATAAAAACCTTAAGTATATCTTTTCTCAGTATGAGCTTAACATGAGGCAACGCCGATGGATGGAGTTAATCAAGGACTACGATTGTACAATTGATTACCATCCAGGGAAGGCCAATGTTGTTGTTGATGCTTTGAGTAGGAAATCAGCAACACCAGCCTTAGACATAGCACAATTGAATTCTTTGGTATGCTCTAAGAGGGATATGTTTATCTCCTTAAGACAAAACAATGTACAGTTAAGAGTATTGTTTCTAGTAGGAATGTTAGTTGAGATGCATATAAAACCTACCCTGAGACAACAGATTAAGGAGGCACAACAAGTTGATGTTGCAGTTCAACAGATTAGATTGGAGTATGGTAATGAGAAAGGAGAAGGTTTCCATGATTCAAATGATCAAGTAGCTTGTTATCATGGTAGAATTATAGTGTCGAATGTGGATAACTTGAGGAAGTTAGTTCTGGAAGAAGCTCATTCTTCAATGTATGCTATGCATCCAGGAAGCATCAAGATGTATCGTAACTTGAAAGATATGTATTGGTGGCCTGGTTTGAAGAAAGACGTTGCTGAGTTTGTTATGTAGTATCCGATGTGTCAACAAGTTAAAGCTGAACACCAGAAGCCTGTAGGAACAATGCAACCTTTACCCATACCACAATGGAAGTGGGATCATGTGATAATGGACTTTGTGGTTGGTTTACCTAGAACCGTCAAAGGACATGATTCCATTTGGGTAATAGTTGATAGGTTGACTAAGACAACACATTTCTTACCTGTCAAAACAACCTATTCTACTGAGAAGTTAGAACAGTTATATGTAGATGAAATAGTGCAGCTACATGGGGTCCCAGTTACCATTGTCTCTGACAAAGTTCCTTAGTTTATGAGTCATTTTTGGGATCGACTTCATAAAGCCTTAGGCACAAAGTTAAGGTTTAGTACAACCTTTCATCCTCAGACTGATGGACAATCAAAAAGGACTATACAGACTTTAGAAGACTTGCTTAGAACATGTGTTCTTCAGTTTACAGGAAGTTGGGATCTGCACCTAAGTTTGATAGAGTTTTCCTACAACAATAGCTATCAACATAGCATTGACATGGAAACTTATGAAGCTTTGTATGGTAGACGTTGTAGATCACCCCTATGTCGGTATGAAACTGGTGAATATCAACTTTTAGGTCCTGATCTTGTGCAGCAAACCACTGAGAAGATTAAAGTAATACAACAACAGATAAAGACTACACATGATAGGTAGAAATCTTATGCTGATAAGCGTCGTAGACCTTTAGAATTCCAGGTTGGAGACAGAGTGTACCTCAAGGTCTCACCTTGGAAGGGAGTTCTTATATTTGGAAGGAAAGGAAAGTTAGCTCCTAGGTTTATAGGGCCTTATCCAATCATTGAACGGATTGGAAAGGTAGCTTATAAACTAGAGTTATCATCAGAGTTGCAAAAGTTACACCCAGTGTTTCACATTTCCATGCTTAGGAAATGTCATCTGGACACAGATTCAGTTCTGCAACCTATGGAAGTAGAATTGAACGATGATGTATCTTATGTTGAAGGACCTATGTCAATCCTTGACAGAAGAACTAAAAAGCTGAAAAAGAAAGATATAAGTCTAGAGAAAGTCCTTTGGAATCACTATGGAGTTGATGAAGCTACATGGGAACTACAGGAAGAGATGAGGAGGAAATACCCTACTCTTTTCTCTTAATATGTTTTGTAGATGATTTCAGGGACAAAATCCTTGTAAGGGGTGGATAATTTGTAACATCCCTGACCTGGGTTATGTACTAACCCTAGGTGTTTTGCCTAATTAAGTTGGTTAGATTCTTACTTGTAATTCTTGAAAAGTAATTAAAGCTTTTGAGGAACTTATATTTCAATTTTAGTCCTTTTTGCATAATGTTGAAACATTGTTTTGTTAATAATGGACTATTGTGCAAATTACCCAAGTAGAGGGGTTAGCTTGCAAATTACACAGGCTAAGATATTCCTCTAATGATTGGGACATCATAATAATGAATATGATGAAGTGGTACCATTTTCACAAGTTTGGGTACCAAGATACAGCTTGTAGAGCAATCCTTGTGCATTAAAACCTAGTTTTGGTGTAAAGTGCAATTTACCCAAAACCTAGGGTCCAACATGTAATATATACCACTAGAGGATCTCTCATGTTTCATGGCATCAAGTGGAGCAAAGAAAATGAGAATGGCACCTATTTTGAATGATCATGGTAGGAGTGGAAAATTACTCACAAATAATAATATATTAAGCAAAATCCAATAAAGATGGATATTAATATACAACTCTTTAAGGTGTTTTGTTTCTTTTCCTTTTAACCTTGGATAATGGAGGAATTTTGCATGAGGTTAGGAGGTGGAAACGTATCCAAGGATGGAGGAATCTTTAGTGGTTTTAGTTGGGAAATAAAAGGAGATAATCCTCTTCTTTTCACTTTCCTTGAAAATATCCAAAAATATATAAGTGTATCTTTCCAACAACTCAAAGGATAATTTCCTTAGTTCTTCTTCTCATCACTTTGCTTGGACCAACCAAGAAGGAACTCTGGAGCAGAGGAAGGACGACCAAGCTGACTTGGTAAGTGTTGATCACCATCTACCTCGAATTCATGGTGGAAACCACTATATAAGGTTAGATTTATGGTGTTCTTCACATGATTCTCCTTTCTAGCCATCTTCTCCATCCAAAACATGAAGAACGGACCTTAGACACCTACTGAAGCTCAAGCCACCATTAAAGCTAAGAAGCTTGGAGCTTTGGATCAGTCCTAGAGGCGGGTTTTATAACTCTAACCCTTAAAGCTTTGTTAATGCATCTTTCTTTCCTATAATCGTTGCTTAAATCTTCTTCTTTAGACACCTTTGTGTGTTCTTGCTATCTTTTCTGTGAAGAACAGCCCCTATTCTTGGTTGAACAGAGGTAGAATATGATGACATTAATTCCTATGTTTATCCAAGAATTTACTTTAGCAAACGGTCTCCCAACCTTTAGCAAACAATTTACCAAAATGTTTGGAGCGAACGGTTTCAAACTGTTTGAATGCAAACAGTTTCACAAGAACGCATGGAAGCAAATGGTCCAAGACCATTTGGAAGAGTTGACCAGGACCATTTGGAGGCCTGTTGAGAATAATGTAGACTAATCACCTACCAAAAATCATCAATTAATTCCAATTGGTTCACCAATCAAAGGCCCATCAATCATCAAAACCCTAATCGGGTCAATTGCTGATTTCAATAATTGAATTAAGTTGAAGTTTGGGTTGAGTGACCCAAACGGTTTCAAAACCGTTTGGGGATCACCCAAACGGTCTCAAGACCGTTTGGTGATCACCCAAGACCATTTGGAGGTCTAGGGTTAAGTAGGGTTGACCAATTGAGGGTCCAATGATATCAAGTTGATGAATAATCGATTGCTGATTTAGTGACCAAACCTAGGGTTCAAACCTTAATTGAATAACTTGGTTTTGATAAAATAATGGGAAAATGGTCTCAAGACCATTTGGAGGTCATCCAAATGATCCCAAGACCGTTTGGGGGTTAGCCAAGACCGTTTGGAGGTCTAGGGTTGACTATGGTTAAGTGATTGAAGATCTAAAGCTAATTAGTTGAGGTGCAAGCAATTTTTGACCTAGTGATCAATCCAATGAGCCAAACCTTAATTGGTTGAGTTTGTTTTTGGTGTTGACTTGAGAAAACAGTCTCAAGACCGTTTGGAGGTCATCCAAATGATCCCAATACCGTTTGGGGTCAGGACATGATCAAATTGGATGATGGTTCAATGATTTCAAATCAATTGGACTCACATTAAAGTATGTTGAAGGGTCATCGATTTCAAACCCTAATCCAATTGATCCAAGTCTTCATTGATGATCAATTGAGGGTCAATTGAGTGTCAAATCAGTTGAGTGTTGACCTATTTTACTCAATTGATGAGTGGCTAACAAGTGCATGATCGATTGAGGGGTTCAACATTGGAAACCCTAACTCAATTGAAGTGGTTGAGACACTTTTTGGTCATTGCGGTTTTGAAGTGGTTTGGACCAAACGGTCTCAAGACCGTTTGGGTCCAAACAGTCATGAAAACGTTTGGGACCAAACGGTATCAAGATCATTTGGGACTAAACGATCCCAAACCGTTTGATCTCATGCGGTTTCAAGGACGGTTATGTCAATGCGGTTTCAAAGTCAAACTTGACCAAACGGTCTTTACCCCATCTTGCGCAAAAGGTCTTGAGTGTGCACTTTACCATGCAGTTTCAAAAGTCAACAAGACCAAACAGTCTTCAACACCAAACGGTTTCAAGGTCTGTCCAAGACCGTTTGGGGGTTTAGTGTGCAAGACCGTTTGAGGTCTAAAAAGGTCAAGATCGTTCGATGCCTTAGTGGTCAAGATGGTTTAGTGGTTGATTAACCTAAACCTCATAGATACCTAAAGTGATTAAGGGACCAAGTAATTAGTTGATTAATGCATGTTATAATCAGTGGTGAACATTACAAAGGTACCTTGATGGGATAGAGTGACTAATACTCTTTGAACAAGTGAGCTTTAATAATCACAATAGTAATGACATAACCCATGATGTCAATGTTGAATTGACTTGGCCAATCAAAGGTGATGAAAACATCAACTTATAGAAAGATGAAAGAGAAGAGTTCTTATATGAATGGAAATCAAGTACTGAACTCCTAATAAAGATGAATACCTAATTAGGGTATGATCCATATCAAGTGAGGTCATGAAATCCTAATTATAATGGTTAATGAATCTTAACCCTAATTTGAGGGCATTAATGGAAGTAATCCTCATACATGATGATGGTATGATCTTAATTCATTGTAATATGAATAGTAAACCCTAATCTAGGGTAATGTGATGTAATGTGAATAGTAAGCCCTAATCTAGGGTAATGTGATGAGATATGAATAGTAAACCCTAATCTAAGGTAATGTGATGATGTGAACAGTAAACCCTAATTCTGGGTCATGCTTTTAAGCATGAAACTCTATGACTGAATTATGAAATGAGGAATCACTATTACTAATTAAGCTAAAGAGGTTGGTTAACCCTAATTGAATTAAAAAGGGAAACCCTAACCCTAATAAGGGCATAGTGGTGCAATCCTTGCATAGTAAAGTCATCTTTGTTTTGCATTGTGCTGATGTAGAGATAATGTGTCTGTTATCATTTATATTAACCATGCAGGTTCTTATAAAATAGTGAGCATAGACATGTAAGAGTTATGATGTCATATTCATTAAAAGCACTTTATAAGTTTTGAAAGTAATGCTACTATGTTGCCTAGTGAGAGGTAACAAATGAGACTAATAGGTTGTATGAGCCATGAGAAATATCTGCATTGCTACTATCATATTCATATTGTTAAATGAATTAATGGCAATGTTTTACTTGGTAACAAGTTTTCTGATGATCTAAGGGTTTGAACACCCTAATTCCTAAATCATAATGATGAGATGGTTAGGGATTGATATCCCAATGTTAACAAGATGTGAAATGAACTTGATACAATTAGTACTCTTTCTTTATAGCAATTGTCTTATTGGTTTATGCTTGAAAACATGCCTGATGATAAATGAATGCTATAATGTACTTAAATAATCAAGAGAAATGATATCATGTAGAGCCCTGACCATAGATCCATCATTTTCAGAAGTTAAATGATGGTGAAACAGGTTTTCCTAAGGGAACTCCTGGAGAGCATACTTTTGAGTATGTGAGGGTTATAGACGTGAATATCCTTACGTCCTAACGAGGGAATTGATGTGAGATGTACATTTAATCTCTCAATCCTTCATTATATGTTTATGTCGGGATGATGTATCACTAATCTCCCGATGATGTTGTTAATGCCGCATCGATGTGAGATAAATAAGAAATCCCTCGATGGCGAAGAGAGTACAGCATGCCACTATGACTCTAATAGCGAAGTTGCCAGAATACCCTGGAAAGCTATTATGGCAGAGATACAAGATGTCCTGCATGATTGTACCTCAAACTGACTGAGGAAGATGAGATCATAGGAATCCAGCTCTTCTGATGACCTATGTATGGTACCGATTGCGATTTCATAATGGTCGGTTGGAGTATGAGCGGTGTAACTCATCTCCCCAGGGCATAAATATGTTTGTAAAATGTAAACAGTTGTATAGCATAATTACTTAGGTTGAACTACAAGAAACAATGATTGATGATACGTTGATTATAATGTCCTAGTTGAATAACTAGTATACATGTTCTTCATATTCCTCATTGATTATATGTCTTGTCATTCATTCAAGTTATAATTGAAATGATTGCTTAGAGAATACTGCTCTACTCAGCTTGTTCAATGAGTTGCTTGCTGTCGAATAATTATAGTTCTTCTGCTCATTGTTACTTTAATCATTGCAATAACAATGCTTCTGGTGGAGAGTTATAACTCTCATTGGGACAATTATTCAATTGTCTCACCCCCGTGGGATTCAAATTTTTAGGTAGACGCTGAGGACGGAGTAACCCTTCAGTGGGTGAGCAGCAGCAGTAGCAACATCAGGGACATCACTGATCCTCAGGTGGAGACAATGTCTGTCGAGTCTTGTGTATATAGAAAGTCCTATGTGTCGTCTCTGTACTCTCAGGTCCTAGGAGTCAGTAGATGGTTTGATATAGATTTGAGATTTTGGCGTAATGCCTCGAGATTTTTTATATCTTGCCTTGTACAATTTAACAGGGAAGCTGATGCTAGTAACCCTTGAGATGAGATATTACAGAGATGTAATGATGAATCAGTTTGTAAATAACTTATCTTGTTTCTTAATGAAAGAGTTTCACAGTTTGTAGATCTCTTTACAAAAAGTTTTAATTTTTAGTGATTTTCAGTAATTCTGCTGCTAATTAATCACTTCCGCATCGTTAATAACATTTTCTCTGATACGTGTCACCACAAGTAGTGGTATCAGAGCTCTGGGTTTGCTGAGTCTACAGAGACATAGGACTTAGGTTGTTGAGTCTATTCTAAGTGTCTTCCAATATATCTGATAGTGTCTTCTGCTCATATAGGAGGAGAAGATAAAACTAAAGATGTTTGGCCTGAACCCAGATGCTGAAACACTTGGTGAGGCAGTAGGCGGAGTGATATTGTGGCCCGAAGCGGATGTCCTCTATACTGATATTGTATGATAAATTTTCATTACTTTAATTTGTTAGTGTGTATATATATATGAGTCAATTGATATGAAATTATATATACAGGTCAAAAATACGAGACCCACTACATCTCAGCCTCCACCTCCTCGGCTACCAAATTGGCTTCCAGGGGACCTACATGCCTCGATAGGTCCTAATTGTAGGAGTGTGGCAGTATGGATCGGCAAACATAATCCAAATCACCCTATAAATGTTACTGTTCCAGAGACTGTTGCAGGTAAATCATACGATAACAATCTATTTATACAAGTTTAGCATACGTATTAATGCATACGTAATAGAAGTTCTGGATACGTATTAATGCAGGTGAAACATTCAGAAACAACATATTTATACAAGATATTTTGGAGTTGTTTAGTTATGAATGGATGAAAACATCTATGATAGAGCTGTGGATATGGTGAGATTAATGCATATGACAATCTGGTTTATACATCCATATACCTTGTTTTATATATGGCAATCTGGTTTCTTATATATTAATGCATATGTAATACATGTTTTGCAGCCACTTACACAAGACATGTACAGATTTTGGGTTTTCCCATGTGGGATTTTTGGTTCCATCTTTGATTAGTCTTGTAGATACAGACCCATCTTTAGTTACTTCATACTGCTGTGATGCTTTTGAATATTTTGGTAAAAATAATAAGATGGTGATAATAGCTCCATTCAATGTCGGGTAAGTTTACTTTGCTTGTAATTTGGACTTAAGCAAATTACATTTTTATTGCGGATATTGAGTTATTAATTTTCTACTTTCTTACATGTAGTGATAAGCATTGGGAGTTATTAGTTATTATCCCCAAGACATTCACCGTCTATTATCTAGATCCTGCGGGGAGTGAGTTGGATGTATTATATTGACATGCAATTAAAAGGCCATTATTTTTGTGAGAAATATTTTATGTTTCTATATCTGTTTACATATGTTACTGCATTACTATTTAATTATGCAATTTAATGTGTTACATTAACATATATAGGGCTTTATAAGAGTACAAAAAAGTTGGAGGAACAGTCCCCAGGAAAAAAATTGACACTCATTTGGGAGAATGTGAAAGTAATTTCCTGACTCCAATGTATATATTATTTATGTGAACTGTGCTTATTTGTATTTTTGAATATTTTGTATGTTTCAATTTATAGTTTGCTACACAAGACAACAGTTGGGCATGCACCTACTATGTGATGTGATTTATGGACCTAATTATCAAACATGCCGTATTGGAAATCGATAACATACAAAAGGTATTATACATAGTCTCATTAGATAATATGAAATATATGAATCTTATTATATATTATTATAATTATGTATGTCCGTCATTCTCTTTGTAGGTCTTTAAAACTGAGGACTTCAACACAGGTGTAAAGCGTTTCGATGTACATGCTCCCTATACGAGAGATGAATTAGATGTTGTAAGAGAAGATTGGGCAAAAGCCCTGCAAAGAGTGGGAATTTTTCAATATGATTTTGCTGCCAATGATGACAATGATGAATAAAGAATAACTTTGTTCTCATAATTAATTTTGTGTGAATGTGAATGAATTTTTTTGAATTGCATATGTGTGTGAAAATCATCAATACATGAATGTTTCTACATGTGTCTGAATGTGAAAAGAGATGAAATAAATAGAACTACATGTTGCTACTAGTTTCTACATGCGTGTGATGAAAAATTAATATGAATTAAATGTTCTTATACATGAGTGTGAATCACATATATATAATATTGTCCATCATGTTAATTTTGTAGGTTTGTGGCCTGTTGTTGGCTGATATCAATGGATGTCATAAAACCTGTAGCTCATAACTAAACTGCAGGTTTTTCATCCTGTGACCAGCCACAGCAGGTCTGCAGACTGATCCAGAAAAAAAAACATACAATAGGCGTCAGCTATTTGTATGAAACCGACAACATATTCTTACAGTGTCGGTTGCCATACTAGTAACCGACGTCGATTTCTCTAATGAGTCCAGACACCATGGCTGTGCTAGCCAGTGCGGCCGTGTCAGTCAACCAGACATAAAATAGGTGTCGGATATTTGTATACACCCGGCGACATATGTTTACAGTGTCAGTTGCCCTACTACTAACCGACGTCGATTTCCCTAGAGGCCAGACACCACGATCGTGCTGGTCAGCACGGTCGTGGCAGCAGGTGATATGGCGTCGGTAATCACTAATAAACCGACGCAGATAGTGCCCCAGATGGCACCCTTTATGTGGTGTGAAGGTATATGGCGTCGGTTTCTAAGATAATAACTGACGCCTATACCTCAGCTGGCACGTTTTCGGCACGTTTTCGGTGGCGCACGAAGGGTTGTGGCGTCGGTTTGAGAACCGACGCATAACGGTTGGGCTTTTAGCGGCGCCCACATAGGTGTCGCTTAATAACCGACACTAAAGGCCTTAAATAATTGACACTAAAGGCTGGTTATGTACTAGTGCTAATTAGGGTATGATCCATATCAAGTGACATCATGAAATCCTAATTATGATGGTTAATGATAAATCCTAATCTAGGGTAATGTGATGTAATGTGAATAGTAAACCCTAATCTAGGGTAATGTGATGAGATATGAATAGTAAACCCTAATCTAAGGTAATGTGATGATGTGAACAGTAAACCCTAATTCTGGGTCATGCTTTTAAGCATGAAACTCTATGACTAAATTATGAAATGAGGAATCACTATTTATAATTAAGCTAAAGGGGTTGGTTAACCCTAATTGAATTAAAAAAGGAAACCCTAACCCTAATAAGGGTATAGTGGTGCAATCCTTGCATAGTAAAGTCATCTTTATTTTGCATTGTGCTGATGTAGAGATAATGTGTCTGTTATCATTTATATTAACCATGCAGGTTCTTATAAAATAGTGAGAATAGACAAGTAAGAGTTATGATGTCATATTCATTAAAAGCACTTTATAAGTTTTGAAAGTAATGATACTATGTTGCCTAGTGAGAGGTAACAAATGAGACTGATAGGTTGTATGAGCCATGAGAAATATCTGCATTAGTACTATCATATTCATACTGTTAAATGAATTAATGGCAATGTGTTACTTGGTAACAAGTTTTTTGATGATCTAAGGGTTTGAACAACCATATTCCTAAATCCTAATGATGAGATGGTTAGGGATTGATATCCCAATGTTAACAAGATGTGAAATGAACTTGATACAATTAATACTCTTTCTTTATAGCAATTTTCTTATTGGTTTATGTTTGAAAACATGCCTGATGATAAAAGAATGCTATAATGTACTTAAATAATCAAGAGAAATGATATCATGTAGAGCCCTGACCATAAATACATCATTGTCAGAAGTTAAACGATGGTGAAACAGGTTTTCCTAAGGGAACTCCTGGAGAGCATACTTTTGAGTATGTGGGGGTTATGGATGCGAATATCCTTACGTCCTAATGAAGGAAATGATGTGATATGTACATTTAATCTCTCAATCCTTCATTATATGTTTATGCCGGAATGATGTATCACTAATCTCCTGATGATGTTGTTAATGCCGCATCGATGTGAGATAAATAAGAAATCCCTCGATGGCGAAGAGAGTACAGCATGCCACTATAACTCTAATAGCGAAGTTGTCATAATACACTGGAAAGCTATTATGGCAGAGACACAAGATGTCCTGCATGATTGTGCCTCACACTGACTGAGGAAGATGAGGTCATAGGAATCCGACTCTTCTGATGACCTATGTATGGCACCGATTGCGATTTCGTAATGGTCGGTTGGAGTATGAGAGGTGTAACTCATCTTCCCAGGGCATAAATATGTTTGTAAAATGTAAACAGCCGTATAGCATAATTGTTTAGGTTGAACTACGAGAAACAATGAGTGATGATACATTGATTATAATGTCCTAGTTGAATAACTAGTATACATGTTCTTCATATTCCTCATTGATTATATGTCTTGTCATTCATTCAAGTTATAATTGAAATGATTGCTTAGAGAATACTGCTCTACTTAGCTTATTCAATGAATTGTCTGCTGTCGAATAATTATAGTTCTTCTGCTCATTGTTACTTTAATCATTGCAATAACAATGCTTCTGGCGGAGAGTTATAACTCTCAGTGGGACAATTATTCAATTGTCTCATCCCCATGGGATTCGACTTTTTAGGTAGACGTCGAGGACAGAGGAACCCTTCAGCGGGTGAGCAGCAGCAACAGCAACATCAGGGACATCAGTGATCCTCAGGTGGAGACACTGTATGTCGAGTCTTGTGTATATATAAAGTCCTATGTGTCGTCTCTATGCTCTTTGGTCCTAGGAGTCAATAGATGGTTTGATATAGATCTGAGATTTTGGCGGAATGCCTCAAGATTTTTTGTATCTTGCCTTGTACAGTTTATGTAACATCCCTGACCTGGGTTATGAGTTAACCCTAGGTGTTCTGCCTAAATATTAAATTAAATCCTTGTGATTAACTTTTGGCATGTAATTAAGTTTCTCAGAAGCATATATTTCAGTTTTTGCTCCTTTTTATATAAAGTTGTAGCATTGTTTTGTAATACATGGACCTATCTGCAAATTACCCAGTTAGAAGGGTTAACTTGCAATTTGCACATGTTGAGAGGTTCCTCTGATGTTGAGACATCATGATAATGATGATGGTAAGGTTTGAGGGATTTCCCAAGCTTGGGCACCAAGGTGCAGCTGTGGAAGCAATCCCGGTGCTTGAAAACCCTAAATTGGGGAAAAGTGCAATTTACCCAATTTGAGGGGTGCAACTTGTAAAATACATCATCTAAAATATCTTTTATAACTTTTGTCATCATTTAGAGTAGAAATGATGAAGAGGGCACTTCATTTGAATAATCATATAACAAAGAACACCTTTGTGATTGAATAAACAAGGTGTATGTATAATAGCCCTTTTATGCGTATGCTTTAGTGATGGGTTGATCCTCTTTGCCTTCAATTCTTGATCTTAGAAGAAGTTTGTCCTTAGAAATAATATGTGGGGACGTGCAAAGAAGAAAGGAAGGACTTAGATGAGAAATGAGGAAAACATATGTCCTTATGTTGAAAATTCACCTAAGTATATATACAACTTTTCCACTTAGCAAGGGAACGACCCTCTCCCTTTCATTTCTTTTCCCCTTGCTCAAAACCGACCAAGGCTAGGCTCTGGAGAAGAGAAGGATGACCAAGGGTCCTAGGTAAGTTTGGATCATCCCTTTTTGCTTGAATTCATGGAGGAAACTCGTTTTCAAGGTTGAATTCATGGCTAGCTCACCTAGCTCTATCTTTCTAGCCATTCCTTTCCAACTTTTCCTTGGAGAATTCACCTTGGCCGACCTTTGGAGCTCAAAGACGCCATTAAAGATTGGATCTTGAAAGCTTGGAGCTCAAGGAACAACCTTTAGGCGGGTTTTATAACTCTAAACCTTATGCTTTAATTATACATCTTTTTCTATGCATATAGTTGCTAGTTCTCATTCTTCCCTATCTTCCCTTGCATCCTTGCAAGCAAAATCGTGAAGAACTGCTACTGTTCTTGAGGTAGAAGATAAGGGCGTTAATTCCTATGCTTATCCACGGATTTCCACTTTATCAAACGACCTCCACCAATTGTTTAAACGGTTTCAAACCGTTTGGTGGGCAAACGGTTTCAGGGTCGTGTGAGGGAAAACGGTCTTTAAGACCGTTTGGTCCCGTTGACCAAGCAAAGACCGTATGGGAATCTTGTTCATAATTATGTAGGTTAATCACCCACAAAATTTGAGAGGTTAACTCTAAAGGAATCGTGAGATATAAGCAAATCAGTTAGCAAAACCAATTGAATTAAGTTCTGATTTTCAATCTGTTTAATTTGCCCTTTTTGGGCAAACGGTCTCAGGACCGTTTAAGATGGTTGATCAAATGTTGACCGTTTGGTATTACTGTTCATAATGATGTTAATTAACGACCCACCAAATTTGAGGGATTAATTCCAAACGAGTCATGAGTTGAAGGATGACTAATAGGGCAAACCCTAATTGAAATTAGTGCTGAATCTCCAATGAGTTAAGTTGAGATTTTGGGTTGATTAGCCCAAACGGTTTCAAGACCGTTTGGGAATCACCCAAACGGTCTCAAGACCGTTTGGGGGTCACACCAAGACCGTTTGGAGGTCTGGGGTCAAGAATAGTTGACCAATTGAAGGTCCAAAGGTACCAAATCATATTGCAATTAAGTATTGATGTGATGATTAACTCAATAGATCAAACCTTGATGAATTTTCACTAGAGTCCAAAGGATGGATGGGCAAACGGTCTCAAGACCGTTTGGAACTCATCCAAACGGTCTCAAGACCGTTTGGTGTCAACCCAAGACCGTTTGGAGGTCTAGGGTTAAGATAAATTGATCACTTGAGAGCCCAATTACAATGGGTTATTGAAATAATTAAATTGCTGATTTGTGACTTAATTAAGGTTCAACCCCTATCAAATCAACTTAGATTTTTATGATTTCTTGGGAAAACGGTCTCAAGACCGTTTGGAGGTCATCCAAACGATCTCAAAACCGTTTGGGCCAAGTTTGGGCCCAATTGGAGGTCAATTGATAGGTTCAACCTTGAATTGATTCACATTGTTGAATATTGATGACCATCCGATTTGAAACCCTAATTGAGATGGACTTAACCCTAATTGGCTGTCAATTGAGGGTTAATTTGGTGTCCAATTGATTGAGGCTCATCCTAATTGACTCAATTTATAAGTGGTTAACATGGCTTTGGCCAATTGAGGGCTTCAACATACTTAATCATAAACATTTGTAACTTTTGAACCATGTTGGAGGTCCAAACGGTTTGAGCCCATTTGGACCAAACGGTCTCAAGACTGTTTGGATCCAAACGGTCTCAAGACCGTTTGGGCTCAAACGATCTCAAGGTCGTTTGGACCAATCGATCTCAAGACAAGTTGATCAAACGGTTTCAAACCGCATAAGCTCAAACGGTTTGGAAAGTCAACCTTTCCAAACGGTCAATGCACCCCAAACGGTTTGGGCAAACGACCTTGAGGTCATGCGGTCTCGGAGTCAAACCTAGAAAACGGTCAACGCTCCCAAACGGTTTCAAACCGTTTGGTGGTTGAAGGTTGAAACCGTTTGGAGGTTTTCAATGTTATTTATACATAATCACTTGAAGTTGTAATTGGTTCAATGGTGATCTAATCTAAACCCTAATGGTAACTTAGAACATTAAGGTACTAAGTGATTAATAAATTAACCCATGATGGTGATCAATGGGGTGAATTACCAAAATACCCTTGATGGGTTCAATTGAGTAACACCTTGATCAAATCAAACCACTAATCACATGATAGTGATGTTTTGGATTATGTTAGCCCATGAGAACTTAACCCAACCTGATCTAGAGTGGTGTTATCACCATCTACTAGTATGAGGAGAGAGAAGGTATCTTAAGAGAGAGAAAGTACCTTAAGAGAGAGAAAGTATCCTTTTAGGGTGAAAACTCAAGTAAAGAACCTTCAATACACATGAATGTGAATGATTAGGGTATGATCCACCTATGTGAGATCATGGAAACCCTAATTATGATATATGATGAATCCTAAGCTTATCTGGGAGCATCAATGATGATGTTCCTCATACATGATGGTGTTATGAGTTCGATTCACCATGTGATGTGAATAGTAAACCCTAATTCAAGGGTAATGACATGTGATGTGAATAGTAAACCCTAATTCAAGGGTAATGACATGTGATGTGAATAGTAAACCCTAATTCAAGGGTAATGATGTGTGATGTGAATAGTAAACCCTAATTCAAAGGTGATGACATGTTATATGAGTATTAAACTCTATTCGATAAGAATCAAAGAACTTAGCTCTTATGACAAGAGTGGAAAGTATAATCATTGTTTTGAATTACCTCTATGAGTTGAATTAACCATGCAAGTTCTGATATGGAGGTGATCATATCCAGGTATGGATGATGATACTAAAATTCATTAAAGGCATATTGATAGCTTTATGAATAAGTAAAGTATCTTGATGTCTTTTCAATGGCATTCTATGATAATAATGGGCTGTGAGAGCCATGAATACCATCAAAGTCATGCTTTAGAGATGACTTGTGATAAGTATAATGAGAAATGATGATTGATGTGAGTTAGGCTTGTTACATTTAGTATTCTCCTTTTATAGTTGTTATGCTATTGTTATTGTTTGGAGAACAAAGTGTGATGTTAAATGAATAATTAATGTACCTAACTAATCAAGTATAATGTAGAGCCCTGATCATAGACCCATCATTGTCAGAGATCAAATGATGGTGAAACAGGTTTTCCTAAGGGAACTCCTGGATCACATACTAGTGAGTATGTGGGGTATATGGATGTGTAGAACCTTACATCCTAGTGTAGGAAATTGATGTAGATATGTAATCCGTCAATCCTTCACTACAATCCCATACCGTATCATTAGTAGGTAAACATGAAACCTCCTGATGATGAAGAAAACATAAATATCCGTATCAGTGGAAATAATCATGAAATCTCCTGATGACGAAGAGAGTACAGAATGCCACTATAACTCTAGAATAGTGAAGGACCAGTTTACCCTGGTGAGCTATAATAGTAGAGACACAAGATGTCCTACAAGTAATCCTCTTACTGACTGAGGAAGGTGAAGGTCATAAGAATATGGCTCTCTTAATGACCTATGTATGATACTGATGTGACTTCTTAGCAATCAGTTGGAGTATGAGTGGTATGCCTCATCTCCACAGGGCATAATATTGTTTGTAAAACATAATCAACCGCGTAGTATACATGTTAGAGATAACTACGAGTTAGTTGATTGATGATACACTGTAATAGTGCTTATATTCTTCATGTCTCATAAATGTTTAGCTCTTGTTTATAGCTGCAACTACTATTGAATACTTTGAAAGCTTTACTGCTTAAGATATTCTTTGATGTTCTAATAAAGCTTCTGGCGGAGAGTTATAACTCTCGCTGGGACAATTATGTAAAATTGTCTCACCCCGTAGACTTCAACTTTTTAGGTGGACGTCGGAGACGGAGGAACCGGACTACAGGTGACCAATCCCAGCAGTAGCAGCAGCAGCACCAGGAGCAGCAGTAAATCTCAGGTGGAGATTTAGCCTGCCATGTGGTGTAGTTAGAGTCAGTTTTATGTGTCCTCTGTACTCTCAGGTCTTGGAGTCTTTTGTTATGAGTTCTTGATATTTTGTATCTTGATGTATATAATTACTCAAGAAGTAATTATCATGAGATGTAAACAGTTCATCTCTTGTTATGAAAGATGCTTTTATGGATTCAAGCTCTTGTTTCGAAAAGTTTTAATTTTCCGTGATTTTTATCTTCCGCTGTTAATCGAATCGCTTCCGCTAAGTTTGAATCATGTTTATATCGTGGTTTGGAGATCAGAGCCCACAATTAGTGGTATCAGAGCTCTAGGTCATTTGAGTCTACAGAGGCATAGGACTTAGGATGTCGAGTCTATCTTTAGTACTCCTTCCTTATCTAATAGAATCTTTTGCTCCTCAGGAGAGGAAGATACATAAGGATGGCTGAGCCTCATGATGAGCATGTGGCAGAGAGTAGTGCTAGTGCACCTCAAGGCAGTGCAAGGGTTCCAAGAATAGAACAGCCTGCACCAGAGTCACCAAGAGAGCCACCCCAGTTTGACCCAGCCGACATGGGTAACCCAGCTGTACAGACAATGTTCGGGCAGTTCATGACTGCCATGACACACATAACCGACAGGATGCCCATGCCTACACCTAGGGCACCTGTCCAACCTGAAACATAAGGTATCGGTAAGACGTTCGAATGACTTCGTCGTGTCGGAGCTACCGAGTACTTTGGGACTGCTGACCCCGCAGATGCTGATTTATGGCTGACAGAGTTGGAGAAGGCTTTCAAGATTCTTATTATCCCGGAAGCTGAGAAGGTTAGACATGCTGTCTATCTTCTCAAAGGTAGTGTTGGTCACTGGTGGAACATGGAAGAGCAGAAGAGACCTGGAATAGAGTTATCATGGGAAGAGTTTCGTCGGGAATTTATCAATAGATATTTTCCAAAGACCTTCCTAGATGAGAAGATCTCTTAGTTTGAGAGACTAAGGTAGGGTATGATGAACATTAGCGAGTATGAAGCTAAGTTCATGGAGTTGCTGCGGTTCTGTCCGCACATGGCTGCCACAGAGGAGGAAAGAATTAGAAGATTCGAAAAGGGTTTGAATGCTGATATATCAACCCATGTGTCTGCCTTAGAAAACCGAGAGAGATTCTCTACCTTCGTTGAGTCAGTCCGAAGGATAGAGAGATCTGTGGTTGAGAAGAGACAAACTCAGAAAAGATATCCACAGTTCCAGGGTTCTTCATCTAGGGATTCCAAGAAACCTAGATTCTCTGCACCTAACCCTCTACCACCCAGGCCAAGTTTTCAAACTCAATGGTCACCAAGCAGAGGTAGAGGACGGAGTCAACCGCTCCAAGGGATGCACAGTTCTGCATCAATGTCAGTTACCGGACCACCCCGACCACAACAATAGGAGAGGAGATGATACAACTGTGGTAAGGTGGGACATGTGATGAAGGATTGCCGTTCTAGGCCTGTCAGTGTGACACAGCCTCCGAGACAGAATCAACAAGGACCTCAGAATAGACAACATCAAGGAGCAGCTCGAGGACGTAGACAAGCGTCTCAAGCTGGATCATCAGCACCACCTCAACACCAGGAAACAGCGAGGTTCTATGCTATGAACCCACCAGATGCAGTGGTCAATCCACAGGTAGTGGCAGGTCAGATGGAACTTTTATATCCTGATATGTCTACATCCTGTGTTGTATCTGTTCTGATTGACCCGGGTGATACGGACTCTTTTATCACTCGGAGAGTGATTCGTAACTGCAATATGACAGTTAGTCATAGGGCAGATAGTTTGTTGTTGAAGACTCCGTTGAGTGGGTCTGCCATTTTGCAGGAGGTATGTTCTCCCTGCATCCTCTTCTTTTCTGATCATCGCATTCAAGTGGACCTTATATCACTTGATATGCAAGGATTTGATATAATCCTCGGGATGGATACCTTAGAAAGGTATAAAGTTGTCTTGGATTGTGAATCCAAGTTGGCTGTGTTTGCTGATGAAGGCGACACATGGATCTTTCAAGGTGAAAGAAAGATTCTGCCCACCTGTCTTGTATCAGCTATGGTTGCTGATAAGCTGTTGAGACAAGGATGTTATGCATTCTTGGCCCATGTGGTAGATGTTACCAAGGAAGGTCCCAATCCTACTGAAGTTCCCATAGTCAGGGAATTCGAGGATGTGTTTCCTGAAGAACTTCCTGGTATACCACCACCTCGGGAGATTGATTTTGAAATCAATATGATCCCAGATACGAAACCCATAGCCCAGACTCCGTATAGGATGGCGCCTGCCGAGATGGCAGAACTCAAGAAACAGCTTCAAGAGTTACTTGAGAAGGGCTTTATCCGACCAAGCACTTCACCATGGGGTGCTCCGGTTTTGTTTTTTAGAAAGAAAGATGGGTCAATGCGGTTGTGCATTGACTACAAACAACTTAATAAAGTAACAATAAAGAATAAGTACCCTCTGCCGAGGATTGATGATCTCTTTGACCAGTTGCGTGGTGCAACCGTCTTTTCCAAGATAGACTTGAGGTCTGGGTATCATCAACTTCATATTAAGGATAGTGACATATCCAAGTCTGCTTTTAGGACAAGATATGGTCACTATGAGTTCACAGTTATGTCGCTTGGACTAACCAATGCACCAGCTGCATTTATGGAACTCATGAATAGAGTTTTTCGACCCTTCCTTGATCAGTGTGTTGTCGTCTTTATAGATGACATTCTGATCTATAGTAAGGATGCTCAGCAGCATGAGCAGCATCTTCACCAAGCTTTGACCTTGCTAAGAGAACATAAGCTGTATGCTAAGTTTAGCAAGTGTGAGTTCTGGCTGCCGGAGATATCTTTTCTTGGACATGTGATATCTGCCTCGGGAATTCGTGTTGACCTTGCAAAGGTAGAATCTATTCTACAATGGGAACAACCGAAGACACCAACGGAGATTCGAAGCTTCTTGGGGTTAGCTGGTTACTATCGAAGGTTTATTAAAAACTTTAGCTCTATAGCCTTACCTTTGACCAAGTTAACCCGGAAAGATGCTCCTTTTTCTTGGAGTGATAAGTGTCAATAGTCTTTCCAGTTGTTGAAGGAGAGGTTGACAAGTGCACCTGTGCTCGTGCTACCTGAGCAAGGAAAAGGATATGTAGTCTTCTGTGATGCCTCTAAGAATGGACTTGGATGTGTGTTGATGCAGGATAAACAAGTGATTTCTTTTGCTTCCCGATAGCTTAAGAAACACGAAGAGCATTATCTGACACACGATCTAGAGTTAGCTGTCGTGGTTCATGCCTTGAAGATCTGGAGACATTATCTTTATGGAGAGACATTTCAGATTTTCACAGACCATAAGAACCTTAAGTATATCTTCTCTCAGCATGAACTCAACATGAGGCAACGTCGGTGGATGGAGTTAATCAAGGACTACGATTGTACAATTGATTACCATCCAGGGAAGGCCAATGTTGTTGCAGATGCCTTAAGTAGGAAATCAGCAACATCAACCATGGATAGAGCACAACTAAACTCTTTAGTATGCTCTAAGAGAGATATGCTTATCTCTTTAAGGCAAGACAATGTACAGTTGAAGGTGTCATTGGTAGCCGGGTTGATGGCTGAGATGCATATTAAACCTACCCTAAGAGAGCAGATTAAGGAGGCACAACATGTTGATGCTGCAGTTCAGCAGATTAGATCTGAGTATGGAAATGAGAAGCGAGATGGTTTCCATGACTCAGATGACCAAGTAGTCTGTTATAATGGAAGGATGATAGTGCCGGATGTGGATGACTTGAGGAAGTTAGTCCTAGAAGAAGCTCATTCTTCCATGTATGCTATGCATCCAGGGAGCACCAAGATGTATCAAAATTTGAAAGATCTGTATTGGTGGCCTGGAATGAAGAAGGATGTTGCAGAATTTGTTCTGAGATGTCCTGTGTGTCAGCAAGTTAAAGCTGAACACTAGAAACCTGCAGGAACAATGCAACCTTTACCCATACCACAGTGGAAGTGGGACCATGTGACCATGGACTTTGTTGTTGGCCTACCCAGGACAAACAAGGGACATGATTCCATTTGGGTAGTTGTAGATAGGTTGACTAAGACAGCGCATTTCTTACCTATCAAAACAACCTATTCTGCTGAAAGGTTATCACAGTTGTATGTGCAAGAGATAGTGCGTTTGCACGGAGTTCCTGTCACAATAGTTTCTGACAGAGGTCCTCAGTTTACAAGTCGTTTTTGGGAACAGTTACACGGAGACTTAGGCACCAAGCTAAGGTTTAGTACGGCCTTTCATCCACAGACTGATGGACAGTTAGAAAGGACCATACAGACCTTAGAAGACTTGTTGAGAGCATGTGTTCTCCAGTTTACCGGGAGTTGGGATCTACACGTAAGCTTGATAGAATTTTCCTATAACAATAGCTATCAGCATAGTATTGATATGGCACCTTATGAAGCCTTGTATGGTAGACATTGTAGATCACCTTTGTGTTGGTTCGAGACTGGTGAGCGTCAGTTGTTAGGTCCTGATCTTGTGCAGCAGACTACAGAAAAGATTAAGATAATACAACAATAGATTAAGACTGCACAAGATAGGCAGAAATCTTATGCTGACAAGCATCGTAGACCCTTAGAGTTCCAGGTTGAAGACAGAGTGTATCTCAAGGTCTCGCCTTGGAAATGAGTCCTTCGTTTTGGAAAGAAAGGGAAGTTAGCTCCTAGATTTATGGGACCTTATCCAATCATTGAACAGATTGGAAAAGTAGCCTACAAACTAGAGCTGCCACCAGAGTTACAGAAGTTACACCCTGTGTTTCACATTTCTATGCTAAAGAAATGTCACCCAGACACCGAGTCAATTCTACAACCTATCGAGGTAGAATTGAATAATGATATATCCTATGAGGAGGGACCAGTGTCAATCCTTGATAACAGAATTAAAAAGTTAAAGAAGAAAGATATAAGTCTTGTGAAAGTCCTCTGGAACCACCGTGGTGTTGAAGAAGCCACTTGGGAATTAGAGGATGAGATGATAAGGAAGTATCCTACCCTTTTCTCTTAATATGTCTTATCGATTTCGGGGACGAAATCCTTGTAAGGGGTGGATAATTTGTAACATCCCTGACCTGGGTTATGAGTTAACCCTAGGTGTTTTGCCTAAATATTAAATTAAATCCTTGTGATTAACTTTGGGCACGTAATTAAGTTTCTCAGAAGCATATATTTCAGTTTTTGCTCCTTTTTATATAAAGTTGTAGCATTGTTTTGTAATACAGGGACCTATGTGCAAATTACCCAGTTAGAAGGGTTAATTTGAAATTTGCACATGTTGAGATGTTCCTTTGATGTTGAGACATCATGAGAATGATGATGGTAAGGTTTGAGGGATTTCCCAAGCTTGGGCACCAAGGTGCAGCTGTGGAAGCAATCCCGGTGCTTGAAAACCCTAAATTGGGGAAAAGTGCAATTTACCCAATTTGAGGGGTGCAACTTGTAAAATACATCATCTAAAATATCTTTTATAACTTTTGTCATCATTTAGAGTAGAAATGATGAAGAGGGCACTTCATTTGAATAATCATATAACAAAGAACACCTTTGTGATTGAATAAACAAGGTGTATGTATAATAGCCCTTTTATGCGTATGCTTTAGTGATGGGTTGATCCTCTTTGCCTTCAATTCTTGATCTTAGAAGAAGTTTGTCCTTAGAAATAATATGTGGGGACGTGCAAAGAAGAAAGGAAGGACTTAGATGAGAAATGAGGAAAACATATGTCCTTATGTTGAAAATTCACCTAAGTATATATACAACTTTTCCACTTAGCAAGGGAACGACCCTCTCCCTTTCATTTCTTTTCCCCTTGCTCAAAACCGACCAAGGCTAGGCTCTGGAGCAGAGAAGGATGACCAAGGGTCCTAGGTAAGTTTGGATCATCCCTTTTTGCTTGAATTCATGGAGGAAACTCGTTTTCAAGGTTGAATTCATGGCTAGCTCACCTAGCTCTATCTTTCTAGCCATTCCTTTCCAACTTTTCCTTGGAGAATTCACCTTGGCCGACCTTTGGAGCTCAAAGACGCCATTAAAGCTTGGATCTCAAGGAACAACCTTTAGGCGGGTTTTATAACTCTAAACCTTATGCTTTAATTATACATCTTTTTCTATGCATATAGTTGCTAGTTCTTATTCTTCCCTATCTTCCCTTTCATCCTTGCAAGCAAAATCGTGAAGAACTGCTACTGTTCTTGAGGTAGACGATAAGGGCGTTAATTCCTATGCTTATCCATGGATTTCCACTTTATCAAACGACCTCCACCAATTGTTTAAACGGTTTCAAACCATTTGGTGGGCAAACGGTTTCAGGGTCGTGTGAGGGAAAACGGTCTTTAAGACCGTTTGGTCCCATTGACCAAGCAAATACCGTATGGGAATCTTGTTCATAATTATGTAGGTTAATCACCCACAAAATTTGAGAGGTTAACTCCAAAGGAATCGTGAGATATAAGCATATCAGTTAGAAAAACCAATTGAATTAAGTTATGATTTTCAATCTATTTAATTTGCCCTTTTTGGGCAAACGGTCTCAGGACCGTTTAAGATGGTTGACCAAACGTTGACCGTTTGGTATTACTGTTCATAATGATGTTAATTAATGACCCACCAAATTTGAGGGATTAATTCCAAACGAGTCATGAGTTGAAGGATGATTAATAGGGCAAACCCTAATTGAAATTAGTGCTGAATCTCCAATGAGTTAAGTTGAGATTTTGGGTTGATTAGCCCAAACGGTTTCAAGACCGTTTGGGAATCACCCAAACGGTCTCAAGACCGTTTGGGGGTCACCCCAAGACCGTTTGGAGGTCTGGGGTCAAGAATAGTTGACCAATTGAAGGTCCAAAGGTACCAAATCATATTGCAATTAAGTATTGATGTGATGATTAACTCAATAGATCAAACCTTGATGAATTTTCACTAGAGTCCAAAGGATGGATGGGAAAACGGTCTCAAGACCGTTTGGTGTCAACCCAAGACCGTTTGGAGGTCTAGGGTTAAGATAAATTGATCAATTGAGAGCCCAATTACAATGGGTTATTGAAATAATCAAATTGCTGATTTGTGACTTGATTAAGGTTCAACCCCTATCAAATCAACTTAGATTTTTATGATTTCTTGGGAAAACGGTCTCAAGACCATTTGGAGGTCATCCAAACGATCTCAAAACCGTTTGGGCCAAGTTTGGGCCCAATTGGAGGTCAATTGATAGGTTCAACCTTGAATTGATTCACATTGTTGAATATTGATGACCATCCGATTTGAAACCCTAATTGAGATGGACTTAACACTAATTGGCTTTCAATTGAGGGTTAATTTGGTGTCCAATTGATTGAGGCTCATCCTAATTGACTCAATTTATAAGTGGTTAACATGGCTTTGGCCAATTGAGGGCTTCAACATACTTAATCATAAACATTTGTAACTTTTGAACCATGTTGGAGGTCCAAATGGTCTCAAGAACATTTGAGGCCAAATGGTCTCAAGACCGTTTGGGTCCAAACGGTCTCAAGACCGTTTGGGCTCAAACGATCTCAAGGTCGTTTGGACCAATCGATCTCAAGACAAGTTGATCAAACGGTTTCAAACCGCATAAGCTCAAACGGTTTGGAAAGTCAACCTTTCCAAACGGTCAACGCACCCAAACGGTTTGGGCAAACGACCTTGAGTTCATGCGGTCTTGGAGTCAAACCTAGCAAACGGTCAACGCTCCCAAACGGTTTCAAACCGTTTGGTGGTTGAAGGTTGAAACCGTTTGGAGGTTTTCAATGTTATTTATACATAATCACTTGAAGTTGTAATTGGTTCAATGGTGATCTAATCTAAACCCTAATGGTAACTTAGAACATTAAGGGACTAAGTGATTAATAAATTAACCCATGATGGTGATCAATGGGGTGAATTACCAAAATACCCTTGATGGGTTCAATTGAGTAACACCTTGTTTAAATCAAACCACTAATCACATGATAGTGATGTTTTGGCTTATGTTAGCCCATGAGAACTTAACCCAACCTGATCTAGAGTGGTGTTATCACCATCTACTAGTATGAGGAGAGAGAAGGTATCTTAAGAGAGAGAAAGTACCTTAAGAGAGAGAAAGTATCCTTTTAGGGTGAAAACTCAAGTAAAGAACCTTCAATACACATGAATGTGCATGATTAGGGTATGATCCACCTATGTGAGATCATGGAAACCCTAATTATGATATATGATGAATCCTAAGCTTATCTGAGAGCATCAATGATGATGTTCCTCATACATGATGGTGTTATGAGTTCGATTCACCATGTGATGTGAATAGTAAACCCTAATTCAAGGGTAATGACATGTGATGTGAATAGTAAACCCTAATTCAAGGGTAATGACATGTGATGTGAATAGTAAACCCTAATTCAAGGGTAATGACGTGTGATGTGAATAGTAAACCCTAATTCAAAGGTGATGACATGTTATATGAGTATTAAACTCTATTCGATAAGAATCAAAGAACTTAGCTCTTATGACAAGAGTGGAAAGTATAATCATTGTTTTGAATTACCTCTATTAGTTGAATTAACCATGCAGGTTCTGATATGGAGGTGATCATATCCAGGTATGGATGATGATACTAAAATTCATTAAAGGCATATTGATAGCTTTATGAATAAGTAAAGTATCTTGATGTCTTGTCAATGGCATTCTATGATAATAATGGGTTGTGAGAGCCATGAATACCATCAAAGTCATGCTTTAGAGATGACTTGTGATAAGTATAATGAGAAATGATGATTGATGTGAGTTAGGCTTGTTACATTTAGTATTCTCCTTTTATAGTTGTTATGCTATTTTTATTGTTTGGAGAACAAAGTGTGATGTTAAATGAATAATGAATGTACATAACTAATCAAGTATAATGTAGAGCCCTGATCATAGACCCATCATTGTCAGAGATCAAATGATGGAGAAACAGGTTTTCCTAAGGGAACTCCTGGATCACATACTAGTGAGTATGTGGGGTATATGGATGTGTAGAAACTTACATCCTAGTGTAGGAAATTGATGTAGATATGTAATCCGTCAATCCTTCACTACAATCCCATACCGTATCAGTAGTAGGTAAACATGAAACCTCCTGATGATGAAGAAAACATAAATATCCATATCAGTGGAAATAATCATGAAATCTCCTGATGACAAAGAGAGTACAGAACGCCACTGTAACTCTAGAATAGCGAAGGACCAGTTTACCCTGGTGAGCTATAATAGTAGATACACAAGATGTCCTACAAGTAATCCTCTTACTGACTGAGGAAGGTGAAGGTCATAAGAATCCGGCTCTCTTAATGACATATGTATGATACTGATGTGACTTCTTAGCAATCAGTTGGAGTATGAGTGGTATGCCTCATCTCCACAGGGCATAATATTGTTTGTAAAACATAATCAACCGCGTAGTATACATGTTAGAGATAACTACGAGTTAGTTGATTGATGATACACTGTAATAGTGCTTATATTCTTCATGTCTCATAAATGTTTAGCTCTTATTTATAGCTGCAACTACTATTGAATACTTTGAAAGCTTTACTGCTTAAGATATTCTTTGATGTTCTAATAAAGCTTCTGGCGGAGAGTTATAACTCTCGCTGGGACAATTATGTAAAATTTTCTCACCCCGTAGACTTCAACTTTTTAGGTGGACGTCGGAGACGGAGGAACCGGACTACAGGTGGCCAATCCCAGCAGTAGCAGCAGCAGCACCAGGAGCAGCAGTAAATCTCAGGTGGAGATTTAGCCTACCATGTGGTGTAGTTAGAGTCAGTCCTATGTGTCCTCTGTACTCTCAGGTCTTGGAGTCTTTTGTTATGAGTTCTTGATATTTTGTATCTTGATGTATATAATTACTCAAGAAGTAATTATCATGAGATGTAAACAGTTCATCTCTTGTTATGAAATATGCTTTTATGGATTCAAGCTCTTGTTTCGAAAAGTTTTATTTTTCCGTGATTTTTGTCTTCCGCTGTTAATCGAATCGCTTCCGCTAAGTTTGAATCATGTTTATATCGTGGTTTGGAGATCAGAGCCCACAGTTTAATAGGGCAGTTGATGCTTGTAACCCTCGAGATGAGATATTACAGAGATGTAATGATGAATCAGTTTGTAAATAACTTATCTTGTTTCTTAATGAAAGAATTTCACAGTTTGTAGATCTCTTTATGAAAAGTTTTAATTTTTAGTGATTTTTAGTAATTCCACTGCTAATTAATTGCTTTTGCATCATTAATAATGTTTTCTCTAAGAAGTGTCACCACATCCGAGATGTGAGGAAAAGTGGGAGTTGAGGATGATGTGAGCTAAGTGGATGTTTGTGGTTGCCTCATGATTGATCCTTAGAGGTTGATAATATCTTGGTTGCCATTAGAGGAACCAAACCTTAGAGAGAGGATGAGGCTTCTGGTACCTAGGTGCCCATGGTGTAGGTGGTTACCTTCTGAGATAGGAAGAAGAGTTCTTTAGACCTGGAGAGGTTTAGTAATAGGTTGTGAGGCCTTGTACCTTGTTGACTGTCCTTGAGGAGGACTCAACTCTGAAGTGTTGCTCGAGTAGAAGGATGACAGGAAGTGCAGGTCATGCCTTATACATGCTTGGTTCATGGTTAAAGGTTGAGCATGCAGTTGGACAGTTGTTGCATAAAGATATGAACCTAGGGTTCTCAGGCCTAAGAGAGGAAGTGGTGTACCTGATGCTCATGATGAGAATTGAGATTTGAGCATGTTACTCCTCATGGTTAGAAGAGAGGGAACCCCTTAAGTTTAAAGTTATGTTTGATGAACCCCCACAACTAAGTGATGACATGGGAAGGTATGATCTTGATCCAATGTTGAGGATGAGAACAAGTATGACCTAGCATGGTTTAGTAGGTGGTCTTCTTGTGCCTTAGTGGATGAGCATGCTGATGTGAATATAAACCCTAATGATGTTTGAGACCTTGTTGTCAAGAGTTGTAGTTTCCTCCCATCTTGGGAGAGGGACCCTTTTGTAAGGTGTACACCAGTTTCTGCTAGTTTTGAATAAACCTAAAGAGGTCTCATAGGATCTTGAGAAGCTAAGTGAAAAGTACATGGTATGAGAATGAACCTGTAGACCCATAGTTAACCATCTCTAAGTGCATATGGATGTGTTACCATGGAGATAACCAGTATGGGAGCCTGAAAAAGGTATGCATGTCACCATGACCCCTATGAAAGGATGAAAGTCAGCCCATGAATGTAGAGAGAGAGATGATGAAGGCTTGGGTAAGGTTATAAGTTGGACATGTACTATAATAGAATCCTAAGTCTATCCTAGGGTCAGGTAGGGATAAGACCAATGGAAGTAGGAGTAGCCTAATTCCCTAGTTGCACATGACCATAGGGTCGGGAGGTAACAACTATCATTGTCTGAGGGCCATGGGTTAGGAGATTGATCACCTTCATGAACTCATGGGACCCAAAGGGCAGATGAGTAGGGTACTCTCTGGATTCATAAGGGAAGAGGGATGACCCCAAAATTATTGGCACCCTATAGATTTAGAGGAGATGACTAAGGAATGTGTGTGGACCCAATTAGGTTCGAAACTAGTTTTCCATGGAAGTAACTTTGATATCAAAATGATTATGATGTAGAGGCATAAGATGCATGTTTCAACTTAGATTTAAAGGTGTACTGGCAGGGTGGGATGTACCATCTCTACTCTTGGAACATGAAGAACTATGTATTTGGACTGTAGCCAAATGCTTATTTCCGCTTATTAAGGGAGTGAGAGATAGGACAATATGCATGCCATACACTGAGTTGGAACGTTGCCATGAGGTATGAGGAAAAAGATGATAACATACCCTAGTGGAGTGAATGATACATGGATGGAAACAAGGTATTCATCTTATGAGGATGTTTTTATCATGAGATATGAGTCATACAAGGCTGAATTTGAAAAACCAAGAGAATAAGCTCAGAGTTTTCTTGATGAAGATAGACTTAGAGTTTGAGATGAGATGATAAGTGGAATACATGGAAGTGTATGTCTTCAACACTACCTAATACCTAAGGATGTGATGTGGTAATGGATGCTCTGGAGGAGATACAGCTTCCTAGTTTACATGGAGGCTAGAAGAGGTTGATAGGATAACCCCCAGTTGGAAAAAGAGATAAGTTTGGCTAACACACAGATGTAACAATATTGGTTGATCAAGTTAATGGTTGTTTGGTTAGCCAGCTTAGGCCTTGATGCAATGAAAGGATGATTGTAGAACCTTAGATGCACTTCTTTGGAAAAGAAGGTGATAAAACTCTGATTAGAGTGGTTTAGGGTTTTTGAGGAATCGATCTTGAGGAATCATGACCATACAGGAGATCATGATTTTAAGAGCACCATACACCGTACTATGAAGATCGTAAGAGATAGTAGTACTTGAGATGCTTAAGAAGAAGTTGCACATGGCTTGTTTCCATGCAAGCCAGGAGGTGAAGGACGAATACCAGTAACCTAGTGTATTGACATAGAGGATAAAGAGTCCCTAAGAGGGAATGGGAGTTCATCACTATGGATGTTGTAGTAAGTCTCCCCTTGACCAAGGAAGGTCAAGATGCAATATGGGTTATGGTAGATCGCCTTGCCTATATGACATGAGAAAGAAAGAGTATTGTCAAGGGATAGATCTGGTTGAACTACATATGAGAGAGATGGTTCAACTACACCATGATGTGAGTTCAAAAGTTCTTGAGCATAACCTAAAGATTCACTTCCATAAGGTGGAAGTAGATGCATGAAGAACTTGATGCTAGTACAGTTTATCACCTTAACTAATGGTTAGTACGATCTAGAATAGAGGGTCTGATGAGAGCATGTGTGCTTGTTTGGGGTGATACATTGAGATATTTCTTGTCTTCTGTAAGATGTGATGACAACCACCATAGCCGGTGTTGGGATGTAAAGAAGCTCTACAAAGGAGGTTGTGTCAGTCACCACTTCATTAAGATGATGTTGGTGAAGGGGCCTCACAAAGGTCAGGAAAGGACTACAGTGTGTGAAGATGAAGTCTCTTTGATCATGCAATGGCTGAAAGGAGACCAAGGACGACATGAGTTGTAAGCTGATGCAAAGTAGACTGACACGCAGTTCACTTTGGGGGAATATGTGACATGAAAATCTGACCCCTCTAAGTTATAGCTAAGAGAGTTAAGTCCTTGATGCATGAGTTCATTTGACATGGTTTGGTGGAGAAGGTTGAGTTTGCCCTTACCCCTTAGGATAAAGTGATGGGTGATGAGTTCCATGTGTCCAATTTAGAGCACTATGTGAGGTACATGGACCATGTGCGAACCAATGAACCTAGTGAGCCCCAAGGGAAGCTGTAATGGCCTGAGTCACCTATGAGGTTTATAGATGTCAAGGTGAAAGAAATCAGAGAAAGGAATATGTGATGATAAAGGTTCTTGGAAGCACCATGGATAAGGTAAAGCCACATAGGTTCCAATGATGGACATGGAAAAGTCTTATCCTGAATTGTTTGTTTGCTTGATGGAATTTTGAGGACAAAATTTCTATAAGAGGGGAAGGATGTTACAACCCCAACTTTTGGGTTCATTTGGTGAGAAATGTAATTTCTCATATTAAAGATATCGGAACAAATAATGATGTAATTTGTTTTAAATAAATGAATTTTGTTTACAATAGCCTTGATGATTGTTTTGTCGACTTTATTGGCTATTGGGCCCAATAACAAGGAATATATAAAAGAAATTCCAATATTAATAAGAAATGGAGAAAAGAAAGATGTAGAAACCTCTAGAAGGCAAAATAATATTCCCCAAAGGTGGATTTCATGCCTTTTGGGTTCCTTGGGTCCCAAGGAGTCCAAAGTTGCAAAGATAATGCAACAAGAGAGAGAAAAGATCAATTAAATATAGCTTTATTTAAGGAAATATGAGATAATAATAATAATACAAGAAATATGTTGATATTGGGATAATGGATCCATCTTGGAAAGGATTTCGTGTTCACATGGTTTCTGATGGAAAAGAAATCAAAATCAAGAAAATATAAAGAAATAAGAAAGAGAAAATATGAGAAATATGCATATTAAAGTAATAACTTGTACTTAAGAAAAGGGCAAGTTTTCTTTGAATAATGAGACCAAGTTTTGTAGGATGCAAGATAAAGTTATTATTAAGTTTCCCTCAAATTTTGGGATCAATTGGATAAACTATGAGGAAGATAAAGATTTTGCAAGTTTTATTTAAGTGAAAGGATAATCATTTAATCGTATTAAATGTCACAAATGATTTTTCATTTTCTAAAAAGAATAGGGTTGATGCAATCAACAGCAACCATTGGATCCATGATCCAATGGTGCATATCATCATCTAGTTCTAGAAAGGAAGATGAGAGGCGGGATCTGTGATCCTAATTTTCTCACAAATCCGACCATGGGCAAAGATGAAAAGGGCACGGTTGGCTCTGGGAGAAGATTCCGCGCAAGTCCACCCTTGATTTTAGGTGGTTTGGAATACTCTAGAAGGAACACCCAAATTGGTTGTTGTTCCCATTAGCGGTGAGGGTTGAAAACCCTAATCCAGATACCCAAGTCTATAAAAATGACCACCCTTGGTCTCAGCCAAGTCTCGCGATCTCGAGCGGCACTCTCCTAGCCCCAAATTTCCCATCTCTCCCTCGATCACCAGTTGTCTGGCAAGCCTCTGTCACAGTGTCGCCACGATTTCAGTGGGTAGAAGAACAGGAAGAAGAAAAGAAGGGGGTCGTTAGATCGGGATCCATGGTGCGCTCGTGAAGGGGATCCATGACCCATGATAGAGTGCGCCTCCAGATCAGAGAAGGTGGACGTGAGTGTCCTCAGCCACGAGATCGGGTCAACCGTTGACTGCGACTTTGATCTGACGTCCCTCGTTTTTCCAAAAAGAAAAAGATAAATAGCCTCTCTGACTAAAAAATCTAGAAAATGCATTTTCTTGCAAAAATTGTAGTAATTAGTAGGAAGGTCGGATGAAGGAACTTAATATATGAAAATTGATCAGGAGAAAACGAGGAATGCAATAAAAATATATTTAAAGCCTAATTTTGATTAAAAGTCGAAAAGTAATGGAAGTTATTAACTTTAATGTATTAATGATTAAGAAACCCTCTTTTGAGGTGATTAATGAAATTAGTAGGGTTTAATGGATGATTAAAGTTGATATTAACATGTTAATCATGAAAAGATACATTAATATAAAAAATGATGAACTTTGCACGTAATTAGTTTAATTGAGAGTTCATGTGCATAAATATGCTTTAATGGGCCTTGAAACCCTAATATTAGTAAAAGTGACTCATAATGGTTTTAATTATTCAAAATTGTGAATAAAGTTGAAATATGATAATTCTAAGCTATTTCGAGTATAAAAGTTCCTAATTGTGGATAAATACCCTTAATGTAGTAATTAGGGTTTTCTAATGGATAAAGGTAGAATTAATGGCGAATAGAGTTCATATGTGAATTAGACCATAATGAAATATGAAATAATGATAAATGAGCATAATGATTTTGTCCTAGATTAAAAGGATAAAAATGGTAGCTTTAATGTAAAAGAGGCTTAATGGACTTAAATTGATGGTTAATTATGCTTTTTCTGATATCAGGGTTATATGTTGTTAAAAGATAACCTTAGTATCTTTCATGATGAATAGATGATATAATTAGGGTTTAAAATAGTAAAAGATGAAGGGAAAACATAATTGTAATAGAAACCCTAAAAATGGACTAGAAACCCTAGGAAGCAAGCTAGGTTTAATGGATCTTGATGACATGAGTAATAATAGGAAATTGCATGATTATTTCAGGATCTTGTTGTATGTGCTTGCTTGCTTGGATTTCTTACTTGCATGGAATATTTATGTCTCAAATTAGCCTGACATGTATGTGGTTACGCTTATGAATAATTGATTTAGTTTCACGACGATTCTCAAACATTTTTATCAGTTGCCTGAAAATAACTGCTTTAGTGCCATGAGACTCTTAGCACACCATGAGTTAAGGAGTGGGCTACCTACGTGTAGTGCCATGTGAATCAACCCTAGAAAATGATTCACCTATTAAGTGGGATCATGAGGGCTTTAATGGGGATCTACCCTAAGGAAAATAGCATCCAGGTCCACTGTAGGGATAGCGCACAGGATAGGAAATGTATGGATCACACTGTTATATTTAAAACATAAAGTTGGTTGTTAAACTGTAATTGATTGCAGTATGTGGTTATTAATTGCATGATTATTGTTTCCCCCACATACCAGCTTTGTGCTGACCGACGTTTTGTTTGTCGGCATTTTAGGTACAAGTGAAAAGAACAAACAGTAAAGTGGCATATGTGGAATTAAATATGAATTAAAGTTCAAAGGAAGATTAGTTAGAATAGACTCCATGTGGATAGAAGTAGATATCCAAGCTTTTGAAAAAGGTATGAAAAGTTTTATTTTATACCAATTTTCAATTTAGTTTAGTAGAATTCAATAATTGTTATTGATTATTTGTCGAACCTTTGATCCAGAAATGGGATAACGACTCTGACCTCTTAGTCTCCCTTAATTGGGGGTTACTGGGAGGTGGGGTCATTACATTCCATGTTTTTGATAGTCTAATGTAGACCGTTGTACTTCTGCAACTTTAATCATCAAGCCATAAATATAAAATTTTAAACCCCTCAACTCAGAATGTATAGGGTTGGAAATCCATGCTCCTCTGGTGTTCGTGGTTGCTCAACCGAGTTTTGTCCTTGAAAAAATGTTAACCTAACAGTCCATAATACAACACATAGATGTGACCAGCGGCACAGACACATTTAACCCTTGATAGGCACATGCCCTTCCCAGTTCTCTCTATTAGACACAAAACTGCATACAAGATCGTTGAAGTTCTTCATGCAAATAACACTTGTGTACCCCATTTCTCTCCTCAAATCTTTCTATTAACTATGCACCGCTATTTGGAAATTCTGATTCCGTCAATATTGTGATGTGACATTGTTTCTAGACATGTAAATGGATCGAATACGAAATAGATGTTGCTATATTTAATATATGAATCCTAAAAGAAGTTCAATCAGATATCCAACAGATATCATATGTTGACATCCGCATTCCATCTGAAACTATAATATCCAGATTCAAATAATTATCCAACCTGAACTAAAACTCATATATTTAATGTTAATAAATATATTGTCTAGAAACTATTGATATTATATTAAATATATATTGATATTACATTAAATATATGAAAATAGAAGAAAATGGCTCTCCCGCATGGGAGGGCAACCTGGAGGGCAATGGTCTAGGTGATCTAGCGCCACCAGACACCCCCTGAGAGTCTGATAAACTTTAGAGAATGAAGGGAGCGACTGTGCATATGAAAGCCACACTTCTAGATTCAAAACTGTCTCAAGCTCAAGATCTTGTATCATGGGAGTCACTCAACAAAGTAGAGAAGAATAGTTCACTACTGTTACATCAGAAGGAGATTCCAATCGTGGATGGAAAACTGTTCTATCTAAAGAATGAAGCTGAGGAGAATACTGACAGATGGAACAATACTTATTAGGATACATCCTCGATTTCCTTCTGCATCTTCCCACTCTTGTGAACTACCTTTCCTAGTTGTGGCAAATCCATGGATCTTTTGAGATTTTCAATAGAGAGGATGGGTTTTTTATCATCAAGTTCACACATGTGGATGACATGAATGATGAACTTGCCGGTGATTGGTATGTTAAAAATAGACCAACGATGCTTAGCAATGGAAGATTTGTGACTCCCAAGTTAAGACCTATGGAAGTCCCGATTTGGGTTAGAATCTTTAATTTAGTGTTGGAACTTTAGGATTGCAAAATGTGTAAAAGGATTGGTACGCTTCTTGGCATCCCACCGAAGATGGATGAACAAACTTGGAATTGCTTGTGTTTTGACTCTGTCAAGATTCAAGTGTTGATGTCTTGGGATGTCGAGTTTCTATAGTCTATTATTTTATCTGATAATGAAGGAAAGGATCATACAATTTTCATTGAGTATGAGTGGTTTCCTTACAAGTGAAAATGGTGCAGATATATGGGGCATGACTATTGTTTAGTCAAAACTCCTGAGACTCAGAGTAGCTCAACTAAGTCGATGCACAAGAAGTTGGTATGTGAGAAGAAGTCCCTAGCGGTTGTTGATTGTATTCAAGTCGAGAATGTGATCACTATTATCTCGAGTCAATTGAGTGATCCTTATTTTGAAGCTTTATCTACATTTTTGTAAAGTTGAATGAGGTTGCAAAGACCTACAATGAGTAAATGGTAAAGCAAGTTGAAGTTTCAGGTTTCACTAAAAGCAGATCAATACCTTCCACGCCTATACCTATGTTCTCTGGTGATTCTCCAAATAGTAGTAATCCTTAGTCTATTCATCAATATAAAGCTTTGTCTGTGAGAAAGAAAACAAGGTATACACCTAAATGTCAATCCAAAGCTAACATAGGTATATTCCACATGGTTGGTAATTCTATTTTCTCACCTATGACTAACAAATTTGGCAAACTAGGCATCATTAATGAAAATACTAAGGCTGTCAGTTCAACATCCCCAATTATCAAATGACTCCTTTGTTGCAGACCACCTCTTAGAATGCCAAGGGTATCAGTAATAAAATCCCAAGTGTTCAAGAGGAGCTGAGGAGGTCCACAAGTGACATTATTATCTTGAATGAATCGAAGCTTAGGTCTTCTAAGATTTCTAAATGCATGAGAAAGTTCTTTTCTGATTTCAACTGGTTATCTAATCTTGACTCGCATGTCTTGGGAACATTAGTTGTTCTTTTGAAGAGTGAGAGTTGTGTTATAACTAAACTGTTGGAGTGTGATCAGGCTATTCATGTTAGAGTCCAAACTGAAGATTCAAGCTTCATTGTCTCTTCTATTTATGGTGATAATGAATATGTTGATAGAGTTCGTCTCTGGAAGGACTTGGAGAGTGTTACTAGAAATGTTTCTGAACCTTGGGTGATAATGGTGGATTTTAATGTTGTTAGGAAGAATGAAGAGAAAGTTGGAAGGAAACCTCCTACAAACAAATCCATGGATGATTTCAATGATTTCATCTTTGACAATGGTCTAATTGAACTTGAGTTGAATGGCCCTTTCTTTATCAAGGATACCCACCAAGATGGTGATGGTTTTTTCATGTCTAAAATTGATAAGATTTTGTTCAATGTTGATTTCCAAAACAAGATTGACACATTTCATGGTGAATGTATTTCTAATACCATTAGTGATCATAGAAGAATTAGTCTATTTATTGGTGAACCAAGGAAGTTGAAATCACCCTTTAGGTTCATTACTAGTTGTACTAATCATCCTAAGTTCAAGTATATTCTTAAAGGTATCTGGGATAGGCAATTCAAACATTTTGCTATGTTCAAGATTTACAAGAAGTTAAATCTCCTCATATGCAAACTATGTGAACAAAATAAGAAACTTTATGGTGACATTTTTTAGAATGATGATATCTGTAAAGAAAAAGACCTGGAGGCTCAAAGAAATTCTATTTATAACCTTTGAATGAGACTCTTAGAATGACTACCAAAGATATGACAATTGAAGCCAAGAAGGCTATGGACGTTGAGGAATCTTTTTGAGACAAAAGTCGGGTCTAGTAGCTTAGAGAGGGAAATTTTGATACCAATTTTTTTGTTCCTCCTTGAAAACTAGAAGAAGCAGGATCTCTATTAAATGCATTAAAGTTAATGGGGAGATGGTTCATGATTCCAATGCTATTCAGGTTGCCATGGTGGACTACTACTCTAGTATTTTCTATAGGGATTTCTCAGGTGGTTTTTGGGAAGGGGATTGGGATGATCCTCACATTTCTAAGAAGAATAGCATAATGCTCACTACCATGGTCACTATGAAGGAGGTAGATGATGTTATTTATGATCTAAATGAAGATAAAGCTTCTAGAACATATGGGTTTAATGTCCATTTCTTTAAATTTACTTGGAAATTCATCAGGGATAATCTTTTTGAGGTTGTTAAGGAGTTCTTTGTGAATGGTAGCATGTTAAAAAGAGTCTGATAGAACTTTCATCTCTCTCCCGCCTAAAGGTCAGGAAATATCTATCATTTCAAATTGGATACCTATTGCCTTGTGCAATATCTTTTATATAATCATCTCAAAGATCCTAACTTATAGACTTCAAAGAGTTCTTCCTTCTATCATTGATAATAATATATGCACATTTTAGAAAGGGAGATCTATTAAAGATGTCATTCTTATCTAAAATTAGATCCTCAATGGCTTAAAGAAGTCTTCTAATTCCAACTGATGTATTCAAGTTGATGACATTTTTTTGGAAATTCATGTTCTCTATTCTTTATAGGATGGGTTTTCCTAGTAAGTGGATTATGTGGATTGAAAGCATCTTCCTATCTATTTCTTATAATATCCTTGTGAATTGTGAGCCTTATGATTTTATTCATCCTATTAATGGAATTAGGCAAAGAGATCCCATTGCTACTTATTTGTTTGTTATCACTATGCAAGGTTTTTCTGAAATGTTGAAAAAGGGCATCAAAGAAAGAAGTATTACCCCTATCCTGGCCTCTAAATATTTTGCTTACTCTCACTTAATTTTTGTTTATGGTTTAATGATTTTTGCCAAAGTGTATTGTGATAATGTCAAATCTGTAAGGCACATCCTTGATAAGTTTATTATGGTTTCTGGTTTAGACATCAACAATTCTAAGAGTGTTGTCATCTGTGGGAGAAATATCAATTCCTTTATGGTCTCTAATATGATAGATATGAAGGTGGGTGAGATGGAGAACACCAAGTACTTGGGTACTCCTCTTTTCACAGGGAAGCTAAGGAAAAATAATGTGTTGGACTTATTGATAAAATCAGTAAGAAACTTGAGTGTTGGAAGGCTAACTTGTTATCTTCTAAGGGGTATTGTTGAATGTAAGAGAAAGGAAGATTTGGTGGCTGTAGAAAGGGAGGAGTTGTATGCTAAGCAAGTCTCTAGAGTTATCTCATTAAAATTGGGTGACAAGAATACTAGTTTTTTCTATAATACTATTCAAACCATGGCTTCTAGAAATCGGATTACATGCCTAGAAAATCGATGGCAAGAAATATTATGATGAAGAAGCTACATCTACCCATATTTGTGAATATTATGACAAGATTTTTAACAAGTTTCCAATTGATGATGAGATTGTCTAGGATGAAGATTGGTCAGTTACTAGTATTTCTAAGCATGACTTTAACAATATGAGAAGGTTGGTTACTAGAGAAGAAATTGAGAAGGTTATTAATGAGGAAAATGGAGATAGAGCCCCTGGACTAGATGGGTTTAATGGGAAAGTTTTCAAGAAAGATTGGGGGATAGTTGGTGATGATGTAACCTCTATTGTCCAGAATTTCTTTAGTAGCAACAAGATGCTTAAAGATATTAATAAAGCATATATCTCCCTTATTCCTAAAATCCAGGAAGCTTATTATGTCAAAGATTGGCGGCCTATTGCTCTTGACAATTTCTTGTATAAAATCATTTCTAAATTTCTTTCTAACAGGCTACAAGGGATCCTTCCTTCTATTATCAACATGAATCAAATGGTGTTTGTAAAATGCAGAAAGATTTCAGATGCCCTTCTTATAGCTAATGGGCTCATCAGTGATTTTAACTCAGTTGGATGTGCAAATAAAATTTGCATTAAGGTTAACTTAAAAAAGGCTTATGATTCAATTAAATGGTCCTTTCTATTTAAAGTTTTGGAAAAAAATGAACTTTCCTAGCTATTGGATCAATTGGATCTATACTATTATGATATCTACTAGTCTTCACATATTAGTCAATGGTTCTCCATCTGATGCTATATATCCAACCAATAGGCAAGGCGACCCTCTTGCTCCTTCTCTTTTTTCATTTCTATGGAAGGTTTTATAGCCATGATGAATAGTGCTATCACGAAAAATCTTGTATCCCCCTTGTTGCCGGTTCTATTAGTATTTCTCATATTCTTTTTGTGGATGATGTACTAATTTTTGCTAAAGCTAATCAGGACAACGCTTCTAATATTAGAATGTTAATGAATCATTTTGGAGAAATTTTAGGGCTTGTTATGAATATGGAGAAGAGCACTGTCTTTGGTAGTAGAAATGTAGATCTAAACAATATGATAGAAGTCTTGAATATAGCTAAAGGATCATTCCCGATGAGGTATTTGGGGTTGCCTCTCTTCTGTGGGAAATTGAAGCGCTCCTTCTATTTGCCTCTTATTAATAAAATTAGGAAAAAAAATGGATAATTGGAAAATGAAAACCTTATCCTTTAGTGGTAGAATTGAATTGGTAAACTCTACTCTTTCTGCTCTGCATCTCTTTTGATCTTCTACTTTCCCTCTACCTACATCCACTATGAAGGTGATCAACAAGTTATGTAGAAGTTTTGTGTGGGGTGGTCCATTACTTGATAAAAAGATACACTATGTAAAATGGAGTTATGCATGCAAACTGAAGGAGGAGGGAGTTTTAGGGATTAGAAAGGTGGAAGATGTAAATCAGGCTGGTATGCTTGTGAATGCTTGGAATGTTGCATCAAAAAAAGATACTCTGTGGGTTAAGTGGCCTAACGAGGAATACTTAAAGAATGATTCTTTTTTGTCTTGTAAAGTTAAACAAAATTGTTCATGGATGTGGAGGTTTGTGATTGATATGAGAGACATTCTTTTACCTATGATTAAGATCTTTGGGGGAAGAGGTGATCAGTTCAGAATCTAGAAGGATCTGTGGATTCAGGGAACAAATTTTGGAGTGGTCCATTACTTTCCCTCTACCTACATCCACTATGAAGGTGATCAACAAGTTATGTAGAAGTTTTGTGTGGGGTGGTCCATTACTTGATAAAAAGATACACTATGTAAAATGGAGTTATGCATGCAGACTAAAGGAGGAGGGAGTTTTAGGGATTAGAAAGGTGGAAGATGTAAATCAGGCTGGTATGCTTGTGAATGCTTGGAATGTTGCATCAAAAAAAGATACTTTGTGGGTTAAGTGGCCTAATGAGGAATACTTGATTTACATAAAAAAAGATACTCTGTGGGTTAAGTGGTCTTTTACTTGATAAAAAGATACACTATGTAAAATGGAGTTATGCATGCAGACTGAAGGAGGAGGGAGTTTTAGGGATTAGAAAGGTGGAAGATGTAAATCAGGATGGTATGCTTGTGAATGCATGCTTGGAATGTTGCATCAAAAAAAGATACTCTGTGGGTTAAGTGGCCTAACGAGGAATACTTAAAGAATGATTCTTTTTTGTCTTGTAAAGTTAAACAAAATTTTTCATGGATGTGGTGGTTTGTGATTGATATGAGAGACATTCTTTTACCTCTGATTAAGATCTTTGGGGGAAGAGGTGATCAGTTTAGAATCTAGAAGGATCTGTGGATTCAGGGAACAAATTTTGGGGGGACTTTAGTGATCCAAAGAATGTTCTGAGGATTGTCTATGGATGTGATGGTATGTTATGAAATATTATTAAAGACGGTGGTTAGTGATAAACCTAAGAAAAGAAAATTTATTGGATTAAAAACTTTTCTCAAGACCAATAATATTCAGTTATAGGAGACAGACAATATCTAGATTGAAGGTAAGTCTATTCTAAAACTCAAGAATGTGTGGAATATTGGTAGATCCACTTGTCCTAAGCTGAGATGGGCCTCTTGGATTTGGAATTTTGATCATCCTAGAAGATTTATTATGAATGTTTGGAAAATGTTCTTGGGGAGATTACCAACATAGAACTTTCTTTAGAGGATTGGGTTTCAGCTTGTTTCAAGATGTTTATTCTGTGAGAAGGAGTGTGAATCTGTAGATCATATTTTCTTTGATTGCTTTTATGTGAAGCAGTAGTGGGAAAAAGCAAAGAATCTCACCATTATCTCTGAAGTTCTTAAAATGGATGATGATTGTGTTCAGCAAGTTCAGAAATGTCAACAACTATGTTGCATCTCTATCAATCATGTGGTATGGATTAAGAGAAACAATAGGATTTTCAATGAGAGGAGTTGTTGGGTGGATACTTATTGGAATCATATTGAATACATAATTAACATGTATAGATAATTCCTATTTTGGTTCCTTATAGTTCCTTGTATAGGTTTTTTCTTGTAGAGAAAGGACTTTGCACTTTTGTTCATTTGTTAATCAATAAAAAGGAGGCAGGGCATACTGAGCAAAAAAAAGTGAATTCAGTGGGTTAAATCAACCCTTTCCACCATGCATCTCTATTGGGTTTTATCATTTCCTCTTCCTACCTCTACTTTGCAAATTATTTGACAATATTTTGCAGAGATTTCCCGTGGGGACAATCTGAAGACAAAAGGAGCCTCCAACTTCTTAAGTGGGACAAGATGAATTTACCTAAGAAAGAAGGGGGCCTGGGTCTAAGAAAAAGTACGGAAGTGGCTAGAGCTTTCCTGATGAAGAATTCTTGTGATGTTGTAAGAAAGACTCACTATGGGTTAAATGGATTGGTGAAAATTATTTGAAGAAGCTCTCTTTCTAGTCTTTGTCTGAATCCTCAAATTTTTCATGGATGTTTGATAATGTATAGAGAGTAAGAGATGTTGTCATGGATCCGTTCTTACCCTAATCCCAATCCCACTATCCAAAAGGGCAGTGTTAAAGGGATTAGAGTGCTCGTCCCTGAGTGGCTCGAAAATCACACACAGATAATATGCAAAAAAATGAAATAACATTCTTCTTTATTAAAATGAACCAAAAGGTTTAGTACATAAGGCCCGTAGGCAACATGGAAAGAGAAAAAGATAAGAAACTAGCCAACAACTACATCCCTTTTAAAATTAGCTCCCATGTAGAGTCCATAATTGATGTAGCAGTCTTTATTGCAGTTGATAATTGAGTAGATGAAAGTAAATCTCTAGTTCCTTGCATTACCTAAAATTGAGAAAATCAAGACACAATGTCAATGCAATTGCACGGTACACTATATAAAAACAAGTAAAACAATTTATAAGAAAACTAGTATGCTTGGCAGGACTTATGTTTCAAAAGCATATCGAACAATCTTCCAAAAACCAAAATGTTATTCAACAAGGATTTTATTACGAATTTCCCATTATGGTGTAATCAAGAAGCATGCTTATATTTGTTTACGTGACTCTATTACTCCAACGCGATGGGGAGGTCACCAAGCTCCTTCTCACCAAAGGAGATAGGAGGTCAATGTACAAAACCCCACCCTTTAATCAAGGGGGGTTTTGCTTATATTCAATATCAACATCATCAACTTTTCCAACATCATTATCAACATCAATATACGGGCAGTCATAATGGGTATTGTAATTTAGGATTTCATGTTTCTCAAAATATAGTATAGAAGAAAAACAGAAGACTACTCATAGGGAACAATAGTTCATCCAAATAAATAGCCAAGCATAAGTCAAGAGATACCTAAAAGTATTATCATTATAATCAAGGAGGAGTTGTATAATAGTGTACCTTTCTAAAAGAGTATTTGGAGTATAGATACCAAGAAAGAGTAGATCAACCCCTTGAGTCAGATCCTAGATCAAAATATTGGATCAAGGGTCAATATCGTAGTTTTAAGTAGATCATGCTTCACAATTCAAGACTAGGGTTACATTTTCCTATTTCTACCTTAGGGTTAGGTCATCAACAATATTTCCCAAAATCCAACAATTATTCAAGTATCAAACATGTTCCATGAATGGATGACCTTCCTAGGTATATTTAGGAACACATGCTATCCCTAATTATTATTATCATCATTCTAGATTATTTCCATTATGAAATAGCCCAGTTAGACTCAAAATTAGATCAGGGAAACATATGATTAAGAGGGCTTTCTAGATTAAGGTAGAGCATCATTATATCAAGAATAAACCTTATTTCAAAGTATATGATTCTTATTTTAGGGTAAAGAGTTAATAAGATTATATCTAACCCTTATTTTGTCAAAAATGATTTAGTGTCTCAGAATGATCATTAGAATCAGGAATAAGAGTTTCTCAAAGATTAAACATCATATAAGATAATTAAATAAGAAAAGGAACAAGATTATGGTATATCAGTGATAAATATCGAGAATTAAGCTTCTAATGTATTTTTAAAAGCTTTATTGGATTTTTGTAATTAAGATGGACTACTTATTTATAATATTTGGAGTTCGTATGTATTTTCTATTATTAAAAAGAGACATGGGCATTCAATTGAATATCTTAGCAAAGGAGGGGTATATAATACCAGAAAAGAAAGGTCGAGAAAAAGATGGACGTTGGATTCCTTGATCACATTTGATCAGATCTAGATCTTGCGGGTGGGAATCTGCACGCTGCTGATCGCTTGTGCAAGACTGAAAGAGCAGAGGAGGGTGCGAGGACTGTTGATCTCGGTTTAGATCAGCGTGGACCCAGATCCTAGGGTTGTTGTTGGTCGTCTCAGACAACAAAACTCTCCCGCGAGCAAGCTTGCTCCGCAGCGGCGCATAGATTGGAGAAGAAGGGAAATGCAGGTGAGGGAGAGATAAGGAGAGGAGAGGTTTTGGCTGGGGTCTAAGGGCCTCACTGAAGGTGATGGCCTAGCTTTTATAGCCCAAAGGAGTTAGGGTTAGGGTTATGGGGGAGGTATATTCCCATGGCGGCGGCCTAGAGAGGCGGCTCACACTTGCCCTAGCTACATGGGAATTTGAAGGGGGAAAAGAGTGTGGCAACACATCCCATTATCACACAGATAACGAGGTGTTACGCAAAAATGTGCGGAAATCACCATAACCACAGCTTATCAAAAACACGGGTTAATTAAAACCAATTGCGGAAAACATATAAACTGTGAAACTATTACTTTCCAGTCCTTATCCTGCATAGAAACATGTCATATATATACATTCATGAGATATGATACGTGTCCACAGCTCAGAAATAGTTGTTCATCCATCACATGAGTTCAACACTTGTTCATATACATAAAGGCCCACATCCGGCCAACATCGTCGATCGTCCATCGAGAAACCACGTCAAAACTCTGCCAAGGACCTGAGAGTACATGGATGACTCTAGACTCTACTACAAAACATCCAAAACAGCAGCATATCCATCGCTTGCCTTCTACTTCTCGTCAGGCTGCTCGGCCGCCACACCACGACCACGACCACGTCTACCTCGACCACCTAAAAAGGGTGTAAACCAACGGAGTGAGACAATTGAACAATTGTCCCAGCGGGAAACATAACTTCCCACCACAACTACAGAACCTCAGCAAGATAAACGATAACAGCAGATAACTAACAACAGGTATAACAAGAGCAGTCTCTATATATATATAAGTCATAGTTATTCTTACCGACAAGCTAATCAGTTGTGAAAGCATATATCCGAATGTATCTTAAAGAATATGATTTGCAAGATAAGATGTATCTCCATGTAACATGATTATCAGGACAAGATATAATGTCACATAACCTGCAAGGTATATTAGAGATATTACACAAACAAGGCTTCAACCAATGTTTTGTGTTTATCCTAAGCAATAAGTACTAAACGGCTGTATTACGTATTATTATGCCCTGAGGATTTGAACCGTACCGTTCAAATCCAACCTTTGGCTGCGAAGCCTAAATCCAGTGCCATACAAGGTCAATGGAAGAGCCGGACTCCACGACCTCCCACCTCGTGGTCAGTACACGAGTACAACACAAGCAGGACCGTAGTCACATGCTGAAGTGGTCTAAGCCACAGGGACAGCTCCATAGGCTACCCTCACTCTATCCCGCCTTGGTACAGGTCTCGGCGCTAGTAAAACTGAGCCATGGGCCTGTTCACCGTGCTCTGAGCCATGAACACATTCATGCTCACACATCACATATCCTGAGCCATGGGCCTATTCACCATGCTCTATATACAAATTTGAGTCTGTAACCGAAGTTACACTCTTACCTCCTTATTTTCAGGCTAGGAGCAACCTACACATATTCAACAATATGTGCTTCCAGATTAACCCGTAGGAGAACCTGTTTCACCATCACCAAGTCCTGACGATGATGGATCTATGGCCAGGGCAGACTACATGATATAATTCCACTATAATTAATTAGTATCTTTTAGATGGATTGCAGGATTCAACCAAGTTATAATCATGCAAGATATAACAGAAAATAAAGAACATTATATTATTATTGAAACCTCATCAACCTGATCCATCACAAAGATCCAGCATCACATGTTACCACTTGGCCTCTTGCCAACCATCCAGATCCATATCAAGGATCATCACATAACATAGGATATCAATCCTTCATCATGTATTGTCACTTCCTCTCAAGGCTCACATCATCATCATGGGACCAACACATTACATATATAATCTTCATAGAACAAATATCAAGGTAATGTTACTCATCACATATGTCACATAGCCCTTTCATGGCTACACATCACATGCATGGTTAGAATACACAATAACCATAGATTCAACATAAGGAATATGCTCACTATCATGAGTTATCATTCAAGATAATCTATTTATCAACATTACACTATTTGATGATCAAGCTTGTTAAGCACATCATACCATAATCATGCTTACCCTTATCTCAGGATTAGTCAAGGTATTCGCTTTATATAACAATTATGTTGAGTATACAAGTCAACTTCTATTGTTATCAATATCATTACTATTACCATCCACTATCATCATTATTACCATTTTTATCATTATTCAAGTTACTAGTGTAACTATCATCATTCTCACTAGCAATTAAGCACAAGGGTTAATTCATGCATGTCATTACTATCATTATTGCCATCATTATTATGATCATCATCATTATTGTCATTATGCAATTACCATCATCATCATTGTTACTATCATTAGCATTATCATAGTTTGCAAGGCATCATTATCGTTTGAGCATATACATCCATTTACATAACACATGAGATCATCACCATAAGGTCACCTAACCCTCACTATAACCCTTCATGACCCTCACTAAAACTCACCTAGACCTATCGGACGACACATACACCAACCCTATCGGCCATCACCACCCAAGGGTGTCGCCCAACATGGCTATCGGCCATCACCATGCTTAGCCCTGTCGGTCAACACAAACAACCATCAAGAGGCTTAGGTCTATCGTCCACTGTAAAGAAGGGGATGTCTCTCAACACAAGAAGGTCCATATCGCCCATCGTGCTCACCATGTCGGCCGACACAACAAGGGGTATCGCCCGATACACAACCACACTTATCGGCCAACTCACCATACTTTCCTATCGGTCAACATAAGGAAGCAAGCCAAGCTTGGTCCTGTCATTCAACTCAACCCATCCCGGCCAACACCTCACTAACTTGACCTATCGCCCACACAAGGGCAAGGATATCACCCAACACAAGAGCTCTCATCCTATCGTTCAACTCAAGAACAAGAGTAAACCAAACACAAGGACCATGTCACCCAACATGGTCACCATATCGGCCAGCACAAGGGACACCACTTATGTCGTCCACCACAAGAACATGGGTGTCGCCCAACACACCAAAACCAAGGAGGGTATCGCCCATCACAAGGGCAGGTCATCTTCTACCTCCAACTCAAAGCAACACAAACCCTAGATCACTAGGTACACTAGAAACCCTAAACCCTAAGGGTATATCGGCCACCAAAGGAAACTCAAGAAAGGTACAAGAGCAAGGAACTAAGCTAGCTACTAACATGCAACAATATCATAGCTAGAGGTAAAGAAGTTAGGGTTAGAAGATATGCAACCCGCCTTAAGCTCCAAGCTCCAAGGAAGAAGATGCACTCCAAGGTCCAAAGCTATCGTCCACCAAGCTACTCCAGGAAGGTGTATCGGCCACCACTTCAACTCCAAGGGAGTGTGTCGGCCAACACAAGCAAGATGGAGAGGGATATCGTGCACTCAAGGTGGTGGAGAGACCAAAAGAGCAAAGGAGACTAAGGCAAGGAAAAGAGCTACATATATAGGAAGAAGGGGAGGAGAAACCAAGGTACAACCATGCTATGTGTCGTCCACCCATGGGACACTTGTCCACCAACTCAAGCCACCACTCTTGCAAGTCATAGGACACTTGTCCAAGATGTGCACCATGTGTTCCACCAAACATGACCAAGGTTGGACCAAGCATCATGGGCGACACACGAAGCTAGCCCTAGGCCGACACAAGCTCTACTTGGGCGACACAAGGCCCAAGCAAGCCCAAACAAGGAACTCCAAGGCCCAAACGAGCTCAAAAAACAAGCCCAAGCCTTCCTCTCAACCCTAGAGGAAGCAAAGAGGGGAAAACATCTCACAAGATGGCAAACTTGCACACAAAACCCTATACTTGGGTTATTTGCAAGTAGCCCCTCAAACTCTCAACAAAGCACAACAAAACCCTAATCACCATTCAGAGGTGATTAGCAAGCATCAAACCACCAAGGTTAAGCAAAACAAACAGGGTAAACCCTAAACGCAGGCCAGGGTCCTTACAAAGAGTGTGATCGCATTCGGATTGGTGGGGGAAGCATCCTGGTTCATTTAATTTTCAAAATAATTGTGATAGGAGTGAAATCGGGTCTCGACCCCTCCCTCAGGTCTCCTCCGCTGATTGTGGGAGGTAGGGGACGACCCTGAGACCGTCCAATCAAGGCCCCAATCTACAGGTTCCTAATCCAAGGGTCAAGGATCGTCCCCGCCTACCTCACAGGATTGCAGGCCCATAAAAGGGTGAGAACAAAAGGAAAATAAGAGGAATTTCATGATTAAACTTCAGAAAATCATAGAAATTAGTAGGAGTGTCCAATTTGATTGAAATTTGAAACATAGCTTCCCAAAATTATGTAGAACATATAGAAAAAGTTTGAGGACAAGATAATGAAGTTTGAGGAACGAATTTATTTCTTTGAGTAAAGTGATCACTAAACCTAATTAAAATGTTATAAAGTGTAAACAAGCCATATTGGTCACCAAATTTTGTAATTGAGTCTCAAAATTAATTATGTAGCTAAGAAAAATAGATTGGGACTAAAAGTGAACATAAGGAGGTAAAAAATGAAATTTGAAAAAAAGTATGAGTAAAAACTCACTTTATCACATCCTCCCCTCCTTATTAGGAATTTTGTCCTCAAAATTCAGGCTTCTTTGAAAAGGTCAGAAAAATGTTCCTCCATGTCTGACTTCAACTCCCAAGTAGCATCATAGCATCATCACTATCATGGTTCTTCCAAAACACTTTAACCATATTGATCTTCTTGTTTCTGAGCTCCTTGGTGCAAGTATCAAGTATCTTGACTGGAGCTTCTTGGTATACAAGGGTGTCCTTTAGTTCAATTGGTTCATGATTGAGGAGATGGCTAGGGTCTTTGGCATACCACTTTAGGTTTGACACACGAAAGACATTATGCATCATGCTATATTATGGAGGTAAAGACAACCTGTAGGCACATTCCCCAATACGATCCAAAATTTCAAAAGGACCCACATATCTAGGTCTAAGTTTTCCTTTGTTCTTTGCAAAGGCTCAAATCGGTCAAATCTTCAAGAAAATAGGATCACCTACTAAGAACTGAGTGTCAGTTCTATGTGCATCAACATAATACTTCTGACGATCTTATGCCCTTTTTAACCTTTGCTTGATTAGGTTGACATTGTCAAAATATAGTTGTAGTTCCTTAGATTTCAGAATTCACCTTTCACCTACTTCATCCCAGTAAAGTGGAGATCTACACGGTCTTCCATATAAAGCTTCATAGGGAGGCATGCCTATACTGGACTGGTCACTATTGTTGTAGGAAAATTCAACAAGAGGAAGGTAGTGGTCCCAAGAACCACCCCAATTAAGGACGCATGATCTCAGCAAGTCTTCTAGAACTTAGATTGTCCTCTCAGGCTGTCCATTAGTTTGTGGGTGATAAGTAGTACTAAAATTCAGCTAAGTTCCCAATTCTTCTTGTACCTTCCGCCACAAGTGAGAAGTGAACTTTGCATCACGATCTAATACTATAGATATGAGAATTCCATGCAGCCTGACTATCTCCCGAACGTAAAGTTCTGCTAACTCAGGAACCTTGGTCATTGTCTTGATCAGAATAAAATGGGCTGATTTAGTCAGATGATCAACTACAACCCAAATGGCATCACTCCCTTTCCTAGTCCTGGGTATACCCACCACAAAATCCATGGTGATGTTTTCCCATTTCCACTCAGGGATAGGCAGGGGTTGTAGAAGACCTCCTGGATGTTGATGTTCAACCTTGATCTGTTGGCAGGTCAGACACTTGGAGATGAAAGTAGCAATGTTAGTCTTCATATTCCTCCACCAGAAGTGCCTTTGTAGATCCTTGTACATTTTAGTCGATCCAGGATGCATAGTATATTTCGATATGTGAGCATCTCATAACACCTTTTCTATCATGACTGAATATTCTGGGACCCATATGCGTTGTTTGTATCGGATTCCATCATCCATACCGACTGTCAGATGAATTTGGGGCTTCTCTAATAGCTTAGTCATTTCATCAAGGCTATTGTTGTTCTTTTGGGCTAATAGGATCTCAGAATGGAGGCCCGGTTTTACATGGACACTGGCCAATCTAAGGACGTTGCCCATATGCCTCAGGGCCTATGGTTACATGACTTCCATGTTCCTCCATTCAGTAGTAAAGACAACAGCACATTTAGCATGCTTCCTGCTGAGTGCATCGACCACCACATTTGCCTTACCGGGGTGGTAGGCAATGGTGAAGTCATAGTCTTTAAGGTACTCGAGCCAATGCCTCTATCTGAGATTGAGATCCTTCTGTGTCAGGATATATTTCAAACTCTTGTGGTCGGTGATGATGTCGAAGGTGGCACCATACAAGTAGTGGTGCCATATCTTCAAAGCATATATGATGGCAACAAGCTCGAGGTCATGGGTTGGGTAGTTGACCTCGTTTGGCTTCAATTGTCGAGAGGCATAAGCAACCACAGTTCTCTCTTGCATGAGAACACAACCCATACTGAATCTTGATGCGTCAGTGAAGATGACGAACCCATCATTTCCCGAGGGAAGAGTCAAGACAGGTGAAGTTGTCAGCTTTGTCTTTAGCTCTTGAAAACTAGACTCACACTCCTTTGACCAGATAAAGTGTTCTCCTTTCCTGGTGAGCTTAGTGAGAGGCAAGGCAGTCTTGCCAAAGTTTTGAATGAAACGTCGATAATAGCTAGTAAGACCCAGAATACTTTGAATCTCAGAAACATTCTTTGGGGCTTGCCACTCTAGAGCAGCTAAGACTTTGGCGGGGTCAACAGAAATTTTCCCACAAGAAATTATGTGGCCTAAGAACATGACTTCAGAAATCCAAAATTCACATTTTGACAGCTTTGCATAGATTTTTTTGGATTGGAGGATGTCAAGAACTTTGTGAAGGTGAATACGGTGTGATTCAGCATCAGTCGAATATATCAATATGTCATCAATGAAGACCACTACAAACTCGTCGAGGAAAGGTTGGAAGACACTATTCATCAAGTTCATAAACACACCAGGGGCATTAGTCAACCCAAAAGGCATGACAAGGAATTCATAATTCTCGTATCGGGTTCGGAAGGCTGTTTTAGGAATGTTTTCATCCTTAACTTTGAGTTGGTGGTAACCAGAACGATGATCAATTTTTGGAAAGACATGGGCAGAACGGAGTTGATTGAAAAGGTCATCAATTATGGGCAGCAGATACTTATTTTTCATAGTTTCTTGATTGATCAGACGATAGTCAATACACATGTGAAGGGCACCATCCTTTTTCTTGACAAATAGAATGGGGGCTCCCCAAGGAGAGGTACTAGGGCGGACGAAACCCTTGTCAAGCAATTCATGCAACTGCTTTTTCAACTCAGTCAATTCAGCATGAGCCATCCGATAGGGTTTCCGAGAAATGGGTGTGGTACCAGGTGCTAAATCAATAGAAAACTCGACATCACGGTCTAGTGGTAGCCCAGGGAGCTCCTCAAGAAAGACACTCGGGTACTCTCACACTATATCAATGTTTTCTAGGGCACTCGTATTAGGATTGACTATGGTTACAGTTGCTAGGTATGCTTTGCACCCTTTAGCTATCAAGTTTTGGGCTTTAATCAGAGAAATAACAACATTTTGATTTCGATCTTTCCTTCCAGGAATTACAAGAATAGGGAGGTTGGGTTTGGAAATACTGACTTTCTTGGCACGAAAATCGATTAGAGCATGATTTTTATGGAGCCAATCCATCCCTAAAATAAGGTCAAAGTCTTCCATGTCTAAGATTATGAAATCTGACTCGAAACTACGTCCATCATAAGATAGAGGGACTTTTTCGACAATATAGTAGGAGACTTTCATCTTCCCACTTGGGGTAGTTACATCAAGTACGTACCCTAAGTCCCTTGTTTCAATATTTAACATAAAGGCAAGATTCTTAGACATGGGATGTGTTTGTTGACCCGAAGTCTAAAGAAGTAACAACAAAATGGTCAAAGATTTGCATCATACCTACGTATACATATATTTTGTGTAAGGATTTTTGTACAAGATAATCATAATATAATGTTTTCGAAATAATTTTGAAGTTAAAAGGTACCTTCCATGAGTTTGTTTTCATTGGCCATCACCTCATCTGCATTCACAACAAAGACACGGGCCTGTCAATGTTCACCTTGCCTGGCCCATGCTGGAGGAGGGTGGGGGCAGCTATCTCTTAAGTGACCTTCTTGTTTGTAGTAATGGAAGATTGGGGACAGATACTTGCACTGGCCAGTGTGCAAGTTACTACAGTTGCGGCAATGAGAAATATTGGCATTCTGGCCTTGACACCTATTTTGGCCATGATTATGGTTTTATGCAGGACCACAATTGTAATTCTGGTTCTGGCCTTGATTGTAGTTCTGGGCAGGGGGATTTCTCTAGTTCTTCTGTCGGTTCTTGATCTTATTGCCACCAATATGGGGTTTTCCCTTCTGTTTAGGTTTTGCAGGTACAACCTCAGTCATGCCTAGATAGGCAAGGGTAGATAATGGTTTCACATGTCCCATCCTAGGGTTCTCTCCATGGACAAGGCATGGTCATAGGCATCTTGAAAATTGGTGGGTTTGGATGAGGATACAAAAGCTTTTTGGGTAAGGAAGATCCCATCAATGTAGCGGTCAAGTTTTTGTTCTTTAATGAGGTTGGTGACATGCCTCTCTAGAAGGCGGAACTATCGGATATATTCAGCCACTGTGTTAGTTCCTTGGGTAAGGTTGAGGAATTCTTTTTATTTCTCCTTTCTCTCAGATGTGGGTTGGAAACGATTGGTGAAAATGGGTTTGAAGGCTTCCCAGTTGACAGGGATAGCTTGTTGTGACCAGATATAATTCTCCTACCACAACTTGGCCACCCCCTTCAATTGGTAGGTAGAAAAACCAACCTTATCTTGTTCAGGGCACCTCAAAACCCTAAAGGTGTTTTCCATGGATACTAACCAGGCATCAGCCTTGTCTAAGACATCATCTTTGTCTTCCCCATAGAAGGTTTATGGGTTGAGTTTCAGAAAATCCTGGATGGTGATGGGTTTTGGGTTATGGGTTGGCACAAGGGATGGTGTACGAATGGCTAGGTCATGGAGGGCATCCATAATGGCAATCTATTTCAACTCCCACCCCCCCATATCGGTGGTCTTATTGGCAGAACCGACATCTTCATCATCATTCATACATGGCTTCTTCCCCTTGTCTTTAGTACCATAGGTCCCTTCACCATCCCTATTGTTTCTAGTTTTTGGGTCCATCTGCAAGAGTTCAATTGATATAAGTTTTCTTATTTGTAACTTTTAAAAAAAATATGATAGATCATGGAAATATTGTAACAAGTTTCTCAATTTATTTTTATATTTTAGTTGTTCCCATCCTTAAATTACCTACTATCACGGATCAGTTCTTAAATTACCCAAAATAGAGAGAGTACATAGATCAAGTCATGACACCTTATAGAGAATGAGAAGATGAGGAGTCATCCTACTTCCTTCTAATAGGTGGTTTGGGAAATCCTTAAAGAAGAGATAAGATGCTAGAAGACTCTCTAGGGTTATAGGAAGTCCTTCCATCCATTTCTGGATCAACTAAGGCCAAGTGGAGCAGGAGGAACCTCAGCCACCGTGAAGACGAATAGGAGGAATTATGCCAGAACCCCCTTTGTGTTGTTTCTAGACACCTCAGTTTTCACCATAGTGAATTTTAGGGCTTCCTTGGATCAGCGATTAAGAACATCTTTTCATCAATGCATATGAAGTGTGTTATGTCTCTAATACCAACTGTCACGGATCCGTTCTTACCCTAATCCCAATCCCACTATCCAAAAGGGCAGTGTTAAAGGGATTAGAGCGCCCGTCCCTGAGTGGCCCAAAAATCACACACAGATAATATGCAAAAAAATGAAATAACATTCTTCTTTATTAAAATGAACCAAAAGGTTTAGTACATAAGGCCCGTAGGCAACATGGAAAGAGAAAAAGATAAGAAACTAGCCAAAAAATACATCCCTTTTACAATTAGCTCCCATGTAGAGTCCATAATTGATGTAGCAGTCTTTATTGCAGTGGATAATTGAGTAGATGAAAGTAAATATCTAGTTCCTTACATTACCTAAAATCGAGAAAATCAAGACACAATGTAAATGCAATTGCACGGTACTCTATATAAAAACAAGTAAAGTAGTTTATACGAAAATTAGTATGCTTGGCAGGACTTATGTTTCAAAAGCATATCAAACGATCTTCCAAAAACCAAAATGTTATTCAACATGGATTTTATTACGAATTTCCCATTATGTTGTAATCAAGAAGCATGCTTATATTTGTTTATGTGACTCTATTACCCCAACGTGATGGGGAGGTCACCAAGCTCCTTCTCACCAAAGGAGATAGGAGGTCAATGTATAAAACCCCACCCTTTAATCAAGGGGGGTTTTGCTTATATTCAATATCAACATCATCAACTTTTCCAACATCATTATCAACATCAATATACGGGCAGTCACAATGGGTATTGTAATTTAGGATTTCATGTTTCTCAAAATATAGGATAGAAGAAAAATGGAAGACTACTCATAGGGAACAATAGTTCATCCAAATAAATAGCCAAGCATAAGTCAAGAGATACCTAAAAGTATTATCATTACAATCAAGGAGGAGTTGTATAATAGCTTACCTTTCTAAGAGAGTATTTGGAGTATAGATCCCAAGAAAGAGTAGATCAACCCCTTGAGTTAGATCCTAGATCAAAATATTGGATCAAGGGTCAATATCGTAGTTTTAAGTAGATCATGCTTCACAATTCAAGATTAGGGTTACATTTTCCTATTTCTACCTTAGGGTTAGGTCATCAACAATATTTCCCAAAATCCAACAATTATTCAAGTATCAAACATGTTCCATGAATGTATGACCTTCCTAAGTATATTTAGGAACACATGCTATCCCTAATTATTATTATCATCATTCTAGATATTTCCAATATGCAATAGTCCAGTTAGACTCAAAATTAGATCAGGGAAACATATGATTAAGAGGGCTTTCTAGATTAAGGTAGAGCATCATTATATCAAGAATAAACCTTATTTTAAAGTATATGATTCTTATTTTAGGGTAAAGAGTTAAGAAGATTATATCTAACCCTTATTTTGTCAAAAATGATTTAGTGTCTCAGAATGATCATTAGAATCAGGAATAAGAGTTTCTCAAAGATTAAACATCACATAAGATAATTAAATAATAAAAGGAACCAGATCATGGTATATCCATGATAAATATCGAGAATTAAGCTCCAAAAGTATTTTTAAAAGCTTTACTGGATTTGTTTGATTAAGATGGACTACTTATTTATAATTTTCGGAGTTCGTATGTATTTTCTATGATTAAAAAGAGACATGGGCATTTAATTGAAGATCTTAGCAGAGGAGGGGTATACAATACCAGAAAAGAAAGGCCAAGAAAAAGATGGACATTGGATTCCTCGATTAGATTTGATCAGACCCAGATCTTGTGGTTGGGAAGTTGCCCGCTGCTGATCGCTTGTGCTAGACTGAAGGAGCAGAGGAGGGCGCGTGGACCGTTGATCCCGGGTTAGATCAGCGTGGACCCAGATCCTAGGGTTGTTGTTGGTCGTCTCAGACAACAGAACTCTCCCGCGAGCAAGCCTGCTTCGTGGAGACACACAGATCGGAGAAGAAGGGAAATGTAGGTGAGGGAGAGATAAGGAGAGGCGAGGTATTGGTTGGGGTCTAAGGGCCTCGCTGAAGGTGATGGCCTATCTTTTATAGCCCAAAGGAGCTAGGGTTAGGGTTATCGGGGAGGTATGTTCCCATTATGGTGGCCTAGAGAGGAGGCTCACACTTGCCCTAGATGCATGGGGATTTGAGTAGGAAAAAGAATGCAATCGCATCTGGATTGGCGGGGGAAGCATCCTGGTTTGTTTAATTTTCAAAATGACCGTGATAGGAGTGAAATCGGGTCTCGACCCCTCCCCATGGTCTCCTCTGCTGATTGCGGGATGTAGGGGATGACCCTGAGACCGTCCGATCAAGGCCCCAATCTACAGGTGCTTGATCCAAGGGTCGGGCATTGCCCCTGCCTGCCTCACAGGCTTGCAGGCCCATAAAAGTGTGAGAATAAAAGGAAAACAAGAGGAATTCCATGATTAAACTTCAGAAAATCATAGAAATTAGTAGGAGTGTCCAATTTGAGTGAAATTTGGACCATAGCTTCACAAAATTGTGTAGAACATATAGAAAACATTTGAGGACAAGGTAATGAAGTTTGAGGAATGAATTTATTTCTTTGAGTAAAGTGATCATTCAACCTAATTAAAATGTTATAAAGTGTAAACAAGCCATATTGGTCACCAAATTTTGTAATTGAGTCTCAAAATTAATTATGTAGCAAAGAAAAATAGATTGGGACTAAAAGTGAACATAAGGAGGTCAAAATGATATTTGGACAAAAGTATGAGTAAAAACTCACTTTATCACAGATGTCTTACCACCTCTTATTGAGGTCATAGTTGGCTCTGGTGATAGTTTCAAAACATGGAAAGATCCCTAGATCAATCTTAAATTTTTGAGGGATTTTTTTGACAAGGAGATGATCATTGGGGTTGGTATCCCATTTGATTCTAATATGTGTTTGATCATCTTGAATGTGTCATGGTGTGTTCCTGATTCAAGATGTTCTCAAAAAAACTTGAACATTGTCTACATTATTAATATTTCTTGTGAGAATGATTATCATTTGATTTTTAAAGGGAGAAATGTGGCTAAAATTAGCAATATATGGGAAAGAATTAAATCTAAAGGAACATAGGATGATGGGTTTGAGTGGATTTGGCATTGCAAGTGTCATGGCAAAGCACTAGTTCACCTCTGGAAGGCAAGGCATATCAAATTACCTACATCAGATTATTCAAGAAGAAGAGGGTTCTCATTTGCTTTTGTGTGTTTTCTTTCTATGTGTAATTATGAAGACACTTTTCATCTTTGCTTTGGGTGTCCTTTTTCTATGGAGTTATGGAAATTGTCTCTTCAAGAGAATATTATTGATTCTATTCCTAATGTGTGGGATGGTCTTTTTAGCATGAAGGGCTTCAATGCTAGGACTCTCTATCCTCTAATTTTGTACCATCGCTATCTTAAGAGGAATTGGAGAGTACATTTTAACCAAAGTAAAAATGTGGATGTGGTTTGGAGAATTATATGGTTAGATTATGACATTTGTTCCTTATGAGTGAGAAGTGCATTTGGATTCGTCTCTTGCATAAGTTATGGTAATGTTTGGTTGGTTCTGTTGGAACTTCTTTTGCTAGTGGTTTGTTCTTGTTCAATTTTGATTTGTTGGTTAGTCTCCTTTTTCCTGGTTTTGGCACAACAAAATGAAATCCCAGTCTCAAATAACAAATAAAAAAGGGAAGATATGATAAAATTGGTAGATGTTGCGGACATGATCGTATTGAGCATTGGTATTTGGATAATGGATGAGTTTTGTTCTATAGTTCCTTGCTTCTTTTTCTCTCTTGGTTTTATCTACCCATTTTGAAGATTGGTTGTTTGTTGATGGTCTTATATTTCTGCAAGTTACCTGAGTTCAGGGAAGTGTGTGGCCTTCTTTTTTCTTGTGTACTAGAGTTGGCTATTCTTTTCTAGTAGGGTATTTCCTTCTGGTGGTTAGCTTGTTGTTGGTCAGATTTGTTGAATATTAGTTCATCCTTCTCTTCTATAAGACAAGTTGTATGGATATCCTTGATTCAAAAAAACCTAGTTCCTGGTCCTAACAAATTATTTTTGGTGATGCATATGGAGTATCAAGAGTGTACAACTTATAATTCACATCCTTCAAATGTTAGGCTTTTGATCTTGAAGATGGTTGCTACTATGGATCTAAAGAATTCTTGGCCTTTAGCTTTTCTCTCTTCTTAAATGATTGACTGTATAGATATAGAAACTTCAATCTTTGTTACTTGTAAATTCTTACTTTTCAGCTTTGTACCCCTTTTTCTAGAAAAACATAGAAAAGAAAGGTGAGTTTTGATGACCAAAAATATATATGTTAGTGTCTATATATTCATATTTCCATACATAAATAATATGTATTTATATATGTATGTATTTTTCGAATGTGATTTTTTTCGGTGTGGATACAACATTCAGAAACTTTTGGATTCAAAATTCAATATTTGAATTCCAATCTGAATTCTTTGAATGTTAGATTTTTTTTAAAAAAATTTGCATTCGAATCCCGAACAAATGTGTGGATTCTGAACATTCATTTATAGGTCTAATTGTTTTAAATGTAGCCACCTTATTGGGGTGTTAGGTTCATAGGATATATTGAAGAATAGTAAATAAACAAGCAAAAAAACCATCACTGTGGCAGTGCGGCAACTAGTCACAAATAAACCACACTCTTTTCAATTGAGGGTAGTGATATCATAAGGTTTACCACCACATAGTTTGATAGCGCAAGAAAATAGTTTAACATGCAACTGTATCTCAAGCATACACACAGAGCACATTGCAATTTCTACAAGTGCATAGATAGGCAGGCAAGTTAAAAAATCAAAGACACGATACACAGAGGCAAAGTGGGAGGCGGGATGAGTTTTGTTGGCTGGTGTCCCTCCCCCACATACCAGCACAATGGTAAACATGAGAGAGAGAGACTGTGTGTGTGTGTGGGAGAGGGGTCGATTGTGGTCGTGTTTGTTTTGGCATCCTAGTACGAGTACGACAAGATAGCCTGATCAAGTATTTTATTTGATGTTTGTTATGCATAATAAAATATAACAAGATGCCAAATAGCCAAGTTAACCAAAAAATATCCTGCTAACATGTCACTCAAAATCTTTGCAATAGGAAATAGGTTTATTTGCTACAGATTTCTATTTTTCACAAAAGTCCTCTAATCCACAGCTCAACACATACAACATTATTTATGAGGGGACATAACAAACTTTGTTCAAATAATGAAATATTAGTTACACGTGTGCTGAATGATAGACATCTTTCCATCAAGTATATTTGTCTTTGTTCCAAACAATAGTTATCTTACACAGGGTTAACATACCATTGGTTACTTTATCCATGATAAATAAACCTATCACAATGTATACCAAACATAGTCTACATGAAAGGATGAGAAATTTGGTAGATTGAGAGTGGGTATATGGGAGAGAGAGGGTGGGAAGAAGTGGTGAATGTAGGAGAGAGAAAGAAGAAGATGTTATTATTGCTAATATCTTTCATATCGTAATGGTTTTTTTAACAAAATAAATAAAGTTGTGTTCCTTGTAAAAAGTAATTCAACACATACCAATGTCAACATATGTTTTTATAAAAAAGGAGAGTGTGGACAGATGGAGGGGGAGAGGTATTGGTTGTAGGAGAGAGAGAAATAACAAGTTATAGCTAATATCTTTCAAACTATAGAAAAAATAACTTGTTATATAGTAATCATAAAGATGTCATTAGCATAAACATCAACATGATCCTTTAACTTTAATATGATGGGATTTCTCCCTCTTGAACTTTAAGATTAATTTTCATGAATGATTAATCATAATCTCTCATCTTAGTGATTATTATAACCATAGGACATGACATATAACAATCATCAAGCAATTGATATTAGTGAACATGATAAAAGCATTAAACTAGACATTATAATGTCTACTTTATACTTAGCAGGCAATCAAGTATAAATGCTTGTACTCAGTAGCATGACCCATTTACCTTGGAGAAAAGTTGATCCTAAGATGGTCTCTGCGGTCTTTGAGTCAAATCTAAGTCATACCTTCCCTTGTATTGATTAGTCTCTATACTCCTATACATAATTATTGAACATCATAAATCAACACCTTGTATTTATCCTAGGTTGAGTTAAGGTAGATTAGAGTTTGAGTGCTTACAGTTAGGCTTACTGATCAACATCATTAAATTAGGAAAACTTGGTTGGATTAGGTCACACTAATCACATGTCATACATATTTAGGGTTTCATGAATCAAAATTAGGGTTTCTAATAAACCATCAGAATAAGAAGAAAAAATATGACTTGAAAACCCTAAAATCAGATTCCTTGTGAAAAATCCTTTACAATGAATATTTATTCATAGTTTTCCAAGCATCCTATGATTTATGGAAATTTTTTGAAAACTAACCAATTAGGGAGAAGAGAACTATATTGTGACATTGATTTATATCATAACTATTCTGATGTAAATAATGGATGAAAAGACAAAAAGGTATTATGCATGTGTTACATTTAATCAAGCTAACAAGGGCACATTAGTCATTGAAACCAAATCAAAGTCACGCCTCAGAATGATTAATAGAAAACTTGAAATCTCAAAATTTTCCATGTAAATCAAATCATCTAATTAATGTTGTGGGGACTCCATGGTCAATTAATGACCTGGTTTGTTCCTCCCCCAGGAACCATGGCTCCAGCACCTACTCAGGAGTTGTAAATTGGATCGGTAGGGGAAAATGTTAAGGGCCTAGGTCTTGCTCAGAGTACTGAGACCGCCAGTGAGTTTGCCATATCCTCACATAGGTAACGAGCCAATCCTCTAGATCTGGCATGAACTAGAGTTGAGGAGCATGGCAAAATTAGGGAGACAATCAGAGATCCAAAATCAATGGAAAGGGGTTTGAAACCTACAAGAGATGACCGGAAAATGATTGTGGTGGCAAAGTGAAGCCAAACAATCCATTTTCATGGTTGTGGGTGCACTGAAATGCCATGGCAAATAGCGCCAGAGAGACCTAAAAAGAGATACATGTTACATCGACTGGGATCAGTGCGGGACAAGCTGAGGTTGCAAAAATGAAGTATGGGTGGCAAATATGCTTACCCGATGCTTAATTGATCCGAAGGGAGAGATGTATGGTGGGGTAAGGTTAAGGTCGTCTGAGGGAAAGTATGATTAGGTGGCACTGACTTAGGGCCATGGTGATGAAATTTTCTTAGGAGGAAGGATGAGTGGAGGTCGACAATGCCTTTGGATCATTTAAATGGAGACGAGGAGGGTTGAGATTAGGTCCGAGCATTCATGGTGGAGAGGGGTTTGAAGTCCAAGTTGGGCATTTTGTCAACATGGTTAGTTAGGAGATGAGTTATGGTTCATTAAAATGGCCAAGAGAAATGAATATGGAGGAGGAAGAATGTCATGAAATGGTGCAATAATGACGGGGGACAAGGTCAAGGAAGGTAGACCTGGGTAATGGCTCTGACTCACAGACGATGCATAGGTAGGGGATGATGATCGAGCCATTGGATCATTGATTATATGGCGTAGGAGATGAACTCAGAAATAAAATCAAAATGTAACCCGTGATATCAATGAAGGGCCAAGACATTAGGGAAATTAAAGCATTTAATGTAAATTTGAATAATTCCTTAGTAACACTATATTCAAACCTCTCCTAATTTGCTTGATGGGTCAAACATGATCTAAATGACTTCAAATTCGAACCATAGTTTAATTTGAAGGTCTAGAATATTCCTAGGAAATTAGATTTTGGTTTTGTACATTTTTGGTCTACAACTTATATACTGGCTATTAATCTTAATTAGGCGACAAGGAGTGGCTCAAGTGGTCAAGCACGGTGTCTCCTCACGAAGGGACCTGGGTTCAAATCCCAGCTACCGCCTTGATTTACCACCCTCCCGGACATTCGACCTCCATCACGGGCATGGGAGAGGGGGAGAGAATGCCTCTCTTTATCCCATATTAATCTTAATTATAATGCATTCAAGGGTGAGATAATCTGAAAAAGGCTTCTTTCATTGAATCCTTGAGTCAAAAATCCGAGATGTACATTACTTACTCATTCAAGAGTCATATAAAGCATTTTTATGCTTTATTCCATCTTATAGGATAGAGGAAAGAAAAGAGGATCAAAGAGATTGTAGACTCTCTCTCTCTCTGACACTAGCCCTAGCACAGTGATGACGCTAAAGGCAACGTAGTGGGGACTGGGTACTAGTACCTGTGGTAGACACCCCCCATGATTTTCATGTGTTCCTCTTTAAGGTCAAGGTTGTGTTGTGGGCATTAGATACCACCCGTGCAAACAGTTTCGGTACTACAATGGAGGATGAACTTGGAAAGCAATGTGAGAGACTGAGCATGAATACAGAAGAAGAGGAAGATGGATATGACAACACCACTTCTAAAAGGGACAAAGATCCTCCAAGACTGAAAATGTCTAGCCTATAGATGATGATATATTACCATGTCTAGATCCCATTCTCTAATAACATGTTAACAATGTACATTGTGAGGTTAATTACTTGTATTTTACAATTCACATGGAATGTATTTGTATACTCCTATGGGTGACAACCATTTTCCCATTTACATGATGTGGGACTAATGTATGTATGAAGCGCGCACACACACACACACACACACACACACATATATATATATATATATATATATATATATATATATATATATATATATCTAATAAGTAAATATGTATACAAGTATTATTATTCTAATACTATTCTAATAATCTTACTGAATAGGATGTGGAATATGGAATCTAAGGCTATGACAATATTTTTTGTGATGCAAATTAGGTGGGTTATGAGTTTAGAACTATGATGAAGTACATCTAAATAAATAAAGGGGCATGAAAATAAATTGGAATGTATTCACATGATTCCTATTTTATTTAGAAAATAACTATGATTCTCATTAATCTAATCTTTGGATGGTATCCTTAGTTGATCAAGGGTTGCTGACAAATAGACATGTAGATCTAGAAGTTTGGGTGGGAGAAGCAGATTAATAAGTAGTTATTGTCAAGGTTTAATATTTATGAATAAGTTTAGAATACTATAATCATCTTTATTCTAAGTGAGAGATTTTGTAAAATTCATTTATTATTACTATCTAAAACCAAGGATTGCAACATTTCTTGGCCCGCTCTCTCTCTAGAACGTGAGCTCCTGCTTCTCTCTAGGGTTTCTCCCCCGCTAGGGGGAGGGCGCCGCTACTCTGGGTGTGCCCTCCCCTTGGCTCTTCTCCATAGTGATCTCACTCCCCTATCCCCATTCCTACCTTCTTCTCCACCTCCCTAGCCTCTCTGCCTCCCTTGGTGGTTCGGCTGGTGGCTGGTGCTCACCTCCATCTGCGGGTGGTGGCTCAGGTAATGCCGAGCTTGCTCCTGGTGTCGTTGTGGCCTCTCAGGTATCTGGTTTTCTTCTCATGCTCTCTACCCCCTATCCGGCAGCTTTTCCTGCTCATTGAGTCCTTGTGACCTGTGGTGGAGCGCCTAGACTCCCCCACCTGAGGTGGCATCCTCCTTCCTTGGCGGTTCGCCCACTTGGCTGGGCTCTCCCCCGCACGCTCCTGCTTCGCCTCTGGGGCCTCGACTTTGCCCTGTGCTCTTGGACATACCCCGATGGTCTCTCTATGGGGACCTGCTCCTCCGTGCAAGCCGGTCCTCCCGCCTTCACCGCCCGCCGCCCTGCTGTGTGAACCTTCTCCGAATGGCTTCATCATGGTTGCAGGTCTTTGGTTGTTCCGTAGTGCCAGTTCTGGTGCCAGCAGTGTAGGGTCTAGTTGAGCCGTCGCCACGGCGGTTGGTGTTCCTTGGTGGGATTGCAGCTGTTCCCCCATCAGTGATGCTGCTAGAACCCTGCGGGCTCCAGCCCCTTAGCTGGTGGTCCTCATCGAGTCAGTGACATGCACGGGTGGCTTAGGTCTGATCCTGCATGGGGTCTCGCCGCCCCGCCTTTCCCCTGTGAGGTTGTGCACCTGGCCTTGGTGCCGACATGGCAGACCTGGCCTCTGGTGATGCGCGAGCTCCTCTGGGGCTTCATGTGATGGAGCAACCACAAGGTGCTCGGTGAAATGCCTCTGTGTAAATAGGGGCATTTGGGTTCTGGTTGAGCTCTGTCCTCATCCAGTTCGGTTCTCGAATCAAGGAGCTTCTCCTAGATGCAGATGTGTGATCGGATGTGCCTTTAAATATGCTTGTCTCTTGTTTGGTGAAGAGGAATAGGAAATCTATCTTTCCATCATACTTTATGAGATGCTCTCAATGCCAATGATGGGGAAGGTGGTCGTTTTCTTTTCAAGGACATCATCCGATGGACAACTCATGGAAGGGCACCTCTTGCTTTGCTTTCTACAGCTTAGATGTTTTGGTTCGATGAAGGATCCTTTCTTCATCTTGTCTAGATAATATTTCCCTTCCTTGTATGTTTGGTCAGTTTCCAGTCTTCCAGGAAGACACATTTTGAAGGTGGGGTTAATGCTAGTGCTTGTTCTGGTTGTTCTCTAGTTATTGCCCTCATCTATTAGGGAGTGTCTGTATTATCTTAGAAGTTTTGGGGTTTTATTCCTGCTTTACTTTTGGGGGTCCTTTTAACCCTTCTTGCTCTTTCAGATGTTTTCATCCCTGGCTGTAAAGAAGTGCAGTGTTTGTACCCAAAGTTTTGGAATTATAAAGTAACATGATTTTTTGACCGACCAAAAAAACAAGGTTTGCATTGTCTATATGGCGCACTCTTTGAGTATGGGGTGTGGTTTGTTGATTTGAAAGGATGAATATCTAGGTATGAGAACGTACTAAAAAATTTAACAAACAAACAAACATACACACACTCGTGTACAATGTGTGTTCAATAGAAAGTTATATTTAGTTTTGTAATATTGGAACTGAAGATGGACTATAGTGGGAAAATATGACTGACCATTAGTATGTAAAATGATTCTATTCCTAACTATGAATACAATGCCATCAAGGTATGACTTATATTATTCCTTCCGAGAGGGAGTCATGCTATCATAGGGTATAATGATTTCCTATAAATTTGTGTATTGAGAATGATATGTTGTTTTAGGACTACATACTCCTAGTTCTTTGCCTATAGACAAGGTAACAATTTACCAAAGCACAACATTATAATGTCTATATTCATGAGTGGAACAACTTTAGAAAAAAAATCTACATTCTTACATATTTAATGGTGACATTGAATTCAATTGCAATAAGTTAAACTACATGATAACATTGTGGTTTCTAGGATGATCTTTTTCTTATTTTGATCAAGACCAAAATTTGTTTTGCAACCTGATAGTTTTATATGCTACCCAATTTTAGTTTACAAAATTTAAGTGCATGTGATTTATGAATTAATCATGTTTATTTGTTGCATTTTAGATTTAGTTTTGTATATTTTACTTGTATTTTACTTGATATTTCATTTGTTTTAGATTTTATTGGTTTATGCAATTTATTTGGTATTTAATTATTTTAAAATGTAATTTGTTGCTTAATGCAAATGGAATATGAGGAGTCACAAAAAAAAGACATAGAATTGATTCAAGGATAAAATTAGAATTCATAAACACTCTACACATTCCCATTAAATAAGTCACAATATTAGATCCTCACTCCCTAACTCAATCAATTTTAGAGAGGATCATTAAAGCACACTTAGTTAGTAAAATGACTCTATATTTCACACTTGATATTGGAATTGGGTGATTAAAAAACAATTGAATGTAAAATTCAATTATCTACAGAATGAGAATATTCATGGACTACTTTTAGTCAAAGGAAGGGCCCTTAAGGAGTTACCTTTAATAGATTTGCAAATTTGCAAAAAACTACACACAAATGTTGAATTATGATAGATCAACTTGGAGGCTTGAGGTATGATATTAAAGCACCAAATGGACATTTAGAGAAGAGATCTCACTCTATACATCGTTCATCCACATCCCTATCCCTCACTAAGGAAGGACGGAGATGAAAGCCTCTGACTTGATGTTGAGACATGCTCAACTGAAGGAGATTGCAATTGTTATTGAAGTGAGGTTTGCAAACCACCTGGATTCTCTTCTACATCACTACATTCTCCATGCATATCTTGTATACTTTGAACATTTATAGGGAATAATTTGTCTTACCGGGGTATGAGGATTATCCCCATGTAATCTTATACTATAAACCATTACATATATGAACTATTAGATTTTTGATAAACTATTTAATACATGTTTATAGGTTTCTTGTCCATCTTGCATGTCTATTATGATCTTATGAGTATAGACATTAAAACTTAATATTGGAATACCAATTAATATTAGTTTAATCATATATATAACTGTGGAAGAGTGTTCTTAGGAGTGATGGATTTAGGGTCCGTATGTAATGTTGCATCGAGCCAACAAGGAAATATGTCATTGTGAGATTCTATAATATGAAGGGATATAGAAGTTCTTTGTCCCCAATAGTATTATGATTGAGTGATTCAATGTTAGAGAGCAGATATGTAGGTAGTAACAGTGAAACCCATTGTCCTGGTGATTTACTATTTCTAAACTCATTTCTTTTATACTTTGATTTCATTTATTATTTTGTTCATTCAGCTAGTAGATAAAAAATCTTGTTATTATTTTTTCTTGATTAGATTAAATATCTAATTTATTTGTAAAAAAGTTATCCTTTGGTTTCAATACTTAACTGTACTATGATATGACCCATGTACTTATGGCTGGTGTTTTTCACGCTATTTTTTGGTAAAAACTAGGATCTCATATCTTAGTGAATTTGAGAGGTATGAAAGCACCACATACAATTTTGGCATTGTGTCTAGAGATAATGAGACATTTGGATTTCTATTCTATTGGGACAAAATTAGAATTTTTTTTCTTCATTTTCTTTTGTAATTCTAGTTTGGCTTGTAATTTGTTTGATAATTTCTTAGTTTGCATTTGTATTTTTTTAGTTTTTTAATTCCTTAGTTATGAAATTTGTAGTTTTCTTTTTTAATTTTCAGTTTTACCTTAGATTTTTTGCTTCTCATATTCTTTTCATTTAAAATTTTATATTCTTATGAAAAGAAAAAGATTATCTTCATTCACTGAACACTTTTTTTATGACTGATACTCAAATATTTTTATTTGTTTGCATTACATTAATGGAGTAGCCAGTACCATAAGGCATTTAATGTTAAATTTGTGGCTACTACAATCAAGATGTGTGGAATTGTCCTGACTCGCCTCCATAGTTAAATTCAATGCTACATGGAACCATCGTTGATCAAGATCTCATGTCTTCTTATTTTTGTGGATATGAAGTTGACTTCGTTCCACAATATTTTAAAGGTTACCATGAGGAACCATGCCATGTAGATGATTATGCAACCAAGCCATTCTACAACCAAAAAAACTTTGGGAGTATTGCTGAAGAGACTTACTATGCATTTCACTATTCACTCAACATGAGTGAGAAGATGTACCTCCACGATAAGATGCAAGATTGTTATGAAGTGATGCTTTCTAGACAATAATCCCAACAAAAAAGAACACAAACACTACTAGATTAGATACCAATCTATCTCTTCCAACAAGCCAAGGAGTTTGAGGGTCAACCAAGAAGTTATCTAGAGCAAGAAACTATAGAGGATGATATTGATGTCATCTTAGAGATAATGATACATGATACACTGATACTGGGATATGCTAAGGAATAGAAGCCAAATATTGACATGTACACTTGTATTTCATCATTCTCTGTATTAGAGGCTTTGAAACATCAATATCAAAAGCATCAATGGGAGAGTGACCATGGCACTGCCCTTCCCTACCATAGTCCCAAATCCAATAATTTATAATGATCAAACAACCATGGTTAAATCTATCTTAAAGGATAAATAACCAACTAGTTTCCATATCTATTTGTTTCAAATAATGAGGTACAACTAAACCATGTGGTATACATACCACCACCTCTTCATTTTTCTATCTCTTATCATGTCCCTATCCCTATTAAACCCTTAGATTATTTGGGATTGTTTCATGAGAAGGATATAGACCCCCATGTTGATATTGTGCATGACTCCACTACTATTGATTTTGATGCTAATTTTATGGAAGACCAGGAGGATGCACAACTTCATAAGAATATTTACCATGCTAATTTTATAAATGAGGAGGTTCTTCCTATGATAACACCAACTTTTCTATATGAAGATTCAAGTTATGAGAAGAAACTAGAGCTAGATCCTACACCTAATTTAGCATGATTGGAAACACCTGTTACATATTTATTACATACAAATTTTTCCACAAGAAAAGGTAGTCCACATCCATTTTTCACATATGAGAAGATCTTCAGGCCACAAGAGAGGCACCATTCCTAATATGTACCACATCTTGTATGTCCACGCACTAGGATGGAGGAATATTGGTGGATCCTACTGGATGGATTGTGGGATGAAAGACAATACTACTTTAGGCACATGTACAATACCTTTGAGCTACCACAACTACATAATCATGTATTGTACTATGGAGCTCCCATGTACAAAGTGACATCCCTTGTTCATATTCCATTCGGCGAGACATTATTCAAGTTTCCATGACCACTTGGATGATTATCGAGTATTCTTCCCCTCCATATTGGGTTTAGTGTTTGATCGGGGTTGAGAAAATATATAAGCTCAGGGTGGAGGTTGGGTGTTACATGCTCCTTTCTGTTGACATTGTGGCAACCACCACACTAAACAAGATTACTCAAAACCAAAAATGTGAGTAGTTGCTAATTAATCAAATTACTAAAAGTGGATAACTAAATCGAATAAAAATTTTCAATTATGTCCATGAACATTTAGATATAATTCCAATTTCCTACATAAAGGGCACGTACCGTACTAGGTATCTATACAACTGTTCAGTGACCTCAGCCACAACATGTATACAAAAGGCATTATCCACCTATTTACACTATGTACAATATCCACATACTGCCAAAAAATCAAGTCAATATGCATCATATACAAAAATTCCCCACCTCGACCTAAGAGTAGAGGGATGAATCTAGGATACACAAATAACTAACCAACCTTCTACTTCTATAGATCTCCAAGGTGCTCCTCCTCGCTACCACAAGTCTGAAGACAAAACTGATGATTACCTAAAAAGTAGTGACCCATGAGGTGAGACCCAGTCTGAGCAAGAGATATAACTCTCAACAATGTTTATTGATTACAACGGATTATGTAAATTCGAAGATAAGGTAGATAATATTAAGGAACATAGAGATTAACATGGAATTCAGAAGATCAGGTAAAGCTATTATTTATTGATTTCTCTTACCACATTATACATCAACTAATTATAAAAAGAATTACAACAAGGCTCATCATCCAATGTGAATCGTCAAGTAAACCTAGTAGAGAGACTACATGGATGAGTTACATATTTTATTAAGCCTTGGGGAGTTTGAGGCATACCACTCAAACTTCCAACTGACCACTGGAAAAGCCGCAATTAGTCCCATATAAGATCTAGGAGAGTTGTAATTCTAAGATCTCTTTCCCTTAGTCTGTACGAGTCTGCCATAATGATAGATTCGTAAAGCTACAATCACCCTAGTCCTCCCTCGGTACACATGCCACAACAGTAGAAACCAGGGTATTCAACCCTATCATATGAGATGCAACACCAACTATCCTCAATCAAGTCAAGTATACATATTCATTCATCTGAGATACAACCTCAAATGTTCTTCAAAACCTTGGGATCAGGATGATAAGGATATGTCCTCCCTACACTTGCATGTACTCAACAATACATGACTCTGAGTTTCCCTTCTAAAATACTCATTTTACTATCCAACAAGTCCTAACAGTGGAATATCTCTACGAACATGGAACTACATAATTAGGTTTTCACTTTATTAGTTAAGCCAATTGGGTTATTTTAAACTGCATCCATCAAGTTACATATAAATCGTGAAAGATTTCTACAAAAACATTGGTATATAACAACTCCAGAAGATATAAAACGTATGAGACATATTCCTTATCACAACATCACAAGGTACTAGTCCTTTGTCAATCATGAAGAGGATGACACCTCCACTAGGGCTCAATTCATGACCATAGGCCATTTATACCATTCACAAAACCTCTGGCAAGAACATCATTATCTTTCAATACTTTTGTAGAAGGTTATACATGTCATCAACACACTTGTTGTGCATAGATTTAGCATAAGATTTCATCAATCATAAGAGATATGACGTTCTCAACATAACATAGTAGGTTTACCATTAACATTATGTGAGTATTTCTCCATCATTACAATCATTAGAGAAAGGTAGATATATTAAACCATCATCACTTATGCATTTAACTAAGATTCAACAAGGCATATTGGATTGGTGTCACAAATCAACACACATAGGTAATCCATCGGTTTATACACACACATAGACAAGGAAAGACCATTGGATAATGGATGCATTTAGCTAAAAACAAAGCCATCAAATCATGGTCACTATCAATACCATCAAATCACATACTTAAGACAACCATCAGTTTCCATTTTAAACATAACCATCGGTTCCTTTGGTATACTAGGAAAACCATTAAATCATGTAATAAGTAAAACCATCAATTCTTGAGCTTAGTTAGTTAATCACTTCATGGAATAGTAAAGCCATCGGTTGCGAGAAATAGATAGACCATCAATTGTAATCAATAGGCAAGCCATCAGTTGTGAACAATAGACAGACCATTAGTTGTGAACATAGGCAAGCCATCCGTTGTGAACATTAGGTAGACCATCAATTGTCAAGACTAGGTGAAGTGAGTTCCTCTACACTAAGTACAAACCATTGATTCAAGTGCAAATAAAACCATCAGATCATCTGCTTGATGAGATCATCAACTTAGGTATCAAACATGACCAACGATTCATGAATAAAGAGTAACCATAGATTCTCAAGCTAAGCAAAACCCTTGTTTCACGAACTAGTGAAACCATAGTTTGAAATGCCCAAGGAAAACCATCAAATCAGAAACTAAGTATAAACCATTGATTCTCATGAGGAGTCAAACCATTTTACCATGATTCAAGAGAGAAATCAATTCATTATACTTAACAAGAAACCATCAATTCTTTACGTCAAGGAAACCATCAGTTCATATACTTGCAAGGTTTATGTAGCTTTCTTCAAAAGAAGAATTGTGCACAAGGTTAAGGGGTACTTCAACTACACAATTACTACTACATATGGTCAAATCATACTCAAAGGATCATCTTTCTACTTGTAACTACGTTTTTAGGGTAAGATCTACATATAGTAAGCTAAGAGTAAGCAAGAAATGAGATGAAAGTTATATAACTCACATCAAGGAGGATGGTGAACGTCCAAACATCAAGGTAGCTTGAAAGAGAGAAGAGAAACCCTAGCTTTATCACTCCAAGCAATGCAAAATAGCTCCTTTCTCTAAGAACAATGTAGATCTAGGGTAAAAGAGATAAAAGAAGATGTTCTTCAACGACATGCTCAAAATTCCACCAAGAACACAAAGGTTTCATCCAACGAAGAAGGGAGAAGAAGAAGGGTAACAAGAAAATGAAGATAAGGAAGTTGATCTTACTAGTTTAGGGAAAGAAGTCAGGTTAGGAAGATCCAATGATTCTAGAGAGGGTAGATCCAAAACCTAGAACAACATGCAACCAAGCATGACCAACCTTCATCCATAAGAGATCTTCTTCTTCCACCAAGCAAGAGGGTCAAAACTCTCAAGCAACACGAAGAAGATAAAGTGGTGTAAAGAGTTTGTTTGGGAGTGAGGAGAGGTGCGTATAAGGCTAGGATGAGAGAGTAAGATGGGTTGAGAGTTGAAAGCATGCATGTCATGTGTCTAAAGGTCAGAACCTCCCATCCATGCAAAATAGAATTTCCATTGGTTGTCAACCTAGGAGAGCCATTGGCTGACAACTTTGGTGAACCATCGAGTTCTAGAATCAGATGACCCATCAGATCATGCCCTCACTTAGCCACATATGTAACTCTGATCCACCATAAGTTATTGTATCTCACATGGAAAACCATCTACTGTTATGCCTCAACAGGAAACCATCGAATCTCATGCAACACAAGAATACCATTGGATCCTTTTTTTCTCATAGTGAAACCATCAGATCCCTAACTTATAAAGAAAAATCATCGAGTTGGGGTACTTAGGTGAGAAACCCTAGGTCTCAACCCTAAGTTAGAAAACACCACACATACAATGATGCACATAGGTGTTCAGAGGTGAAAGATATAAAATATGTTAGGAACAACTATGAAACACAACATTCATATAAAAATTATAGATGAAGCCCTAGATATGGGAATATGCATAAAAGTCCATAAGCACATAAATAGCAAAACTTAGTCAAACAATGTTCAAACTGGACAAAATTTAGAACTTATCTTTGTCAAATGGTATCAAATCATAAATTAGGATTTGACTAAGGAATTAAGAACCCAATTATATTATGCAAGCATGTTTAACCATAAATATTGTTCAAGGGTCTTACAACTGTAAATTCATAAAAGAGATTTCTCCCCCAAAATCCTATGCAAAAAATATGGGTACTTCCTACGCATCTCATACTCTAACTCCCATGTGGCTTCCTCAACACCACAGTGATGCCACAACACTTCACTAAGGATATGTCCTTCTTCCTCAGCTTCTACACATATCTATCTAGGATCAACAAAAGACCCTCCACATAAGAAACATACTCATCGAACTCGGCCTCCACTGGTTGTATCATATGTTCTTATATGGATGACATTTCCTCAACATGGAGACATGAAAAACATTGTGCAACCTGTGCAACTCTGGCAGTAACTCCAACTTGTACGCCACCTTTCCAACTCATGCCAAGATAGTACACGGTCCCATAAATCTAGGATCCAACTTATCCTTTCCAAATCTTAGCACACCTTTACAAGGGGAAACCTTGAGATATACACAGTCTCCAACTTGGAACTTTAGCGTACTATAACATTTCGACATAAAAAATCTATATATCTTGAGCCTCTTTTAACTGTTGCTGGATCACTTTGATCTTCTCTGTAATTTGCTAAACTAGCCCAAGACTCAAAAGCTGATATTCACTTGTCTCATACCAACAAAGAGGTGGTAGTGAACACCTTCTGTAAATAGCTTCATACGGTGCCATGCCTACGCTTCTCTGATAGCTATTGTTGAAGGACATTTTGATCAGACTCTGGACATCCCAAATGCCAAGAAACTAAAGAACACACACTCTCAAAAATATCCTCCAACAACTGAATGGTATTTTGTGGCTAACCATCTGTCTGTGGGTGAAAAGTTGTGCTAAACCTCAACCGTGTCACAAAAGTTGTATGCAAACGTTCCCAAAACCTTATCATAAACCAAGGACCTCTGTTAGACACTATGGTGACTGGTACAACTATGTAGATGGACTATCTTGTCAATGTAGATATGTGCCAACTTCTCTGCTATATAAGTTGTCTTAACTAGAAGAAAGTGAGCTGACTTAGTCAACTAGTCAACTATCACCCAAATGGAATCACAACCTTTGGTTGTTCTTGGAAGAAAAACCACAAAGTCCATGGTTACATGATCCCATTTTCACTGTGGTGCCGAAAATTTTTGCAATATCCCTACATTCTCCACCTTGACTTGGTGATAGACTGGACACTTAGCAACAAACTCTGCAACATCACTCTTCAAACATGGCCACCAGTACAAATCCTTTAGATTATGATACATCTTCATACTTTAGGAATGCATTGTGTATATCGAGGAATGAGCCTCCTCAAGTACGATTTCCCTCAGACCATCAACATCTGGAACTACTATTCTATTGTTAAAGAATATTGTCCCTTCATTTGACTCATGGAAACCATCATACTTTCTGCTTCCAAACTCTAATCAGATGTTCTTTATCATGATATCATTATTCTATACATATTTGGTCTCTAGTATCAACGTCGTCTCAACCTGCAACTATGCCAATGATCCCACCAATAAGGAAACCTCCAACTATACGTCTATCTGCTAAAACAATACTAACATGTCCCACTTATGACAAACCATGGAGTGTAACTATGATTTATCTACATATGATGACAAAGATGATTTCCTATTCAAAGCATCAACCACCACATTTTCCTTCCCTAGATGATAGTCTATTTTTCAGTCATAGGCTTTGATCATATCCATCCATCTTTTCTCCTCATTTTCAGCTCCATCTTCTAGAAGTTATACTAGAGATTCTTGTGATATGTGAAATATGACACTTATTCCCCTAAAAATAGTGTTTCCAAATCTTTAGGGAAAGAACCATAGTGGCTAACTCCAAGTCATGAGTTGTATAGTTCACCTTGAGTTTCTTAAGCTGTCGTGAAGCAAAATAAATAACATTCTTGTCCCTCATCAACACACACCCAAAGCCATTCTTTGAAGCATCATAGAAAATGATGTAGCCTTTCCATTTCCCGACAGCACAAACACTAGAACACTTGTCAACTTCTCCTTCAACAACTGAAAAGAACACTGACACTTGTCATCCCAAACTAAAGGACCACCTTTTCTAGTCAACTTGGTCAAGGGTAATGCTACAACACTAAAATCCTTTATGAACCTCCTATAGTAACCTGCCAGACCTAGGAAGGTTTAGAACTTGGTCGGTGTCTTAGGCTTCTCCCACTCTAGCACTGACTCTACCTTCTTAGGGTCTACACAAACACCCTTAGTAAATATGACATGACCAAGAAAAGACACCTCGGTCAACCAAAATTCACACCTGCTGAACTTGGCATATAGTCAGTGTTGCCTCAGCAACTCTAATGCATATGAAGATGCTACTCAAGCTACTGATTATACCTGGAGTATATTAAGATATCATCTATGAGCACAACTATGGACTGACCAAGATGGTCTAAACACCCTATTCATCAAGTCCATAAAAGCTATCGGTGCATTGGTTAGCCCCAACGACATAACCACAAACTCATAATGAGCATACCTGATCTTAAAAGCACTCTTAGGTATGCCATCCACCTTAATATTCAATCAGTGATATCTTGACCTCAAGTCTATCTTGGAGAACACTGTAGCGCCTCTCAACTAATCAAACAAATCATTAATCGTCGGTAATGGGTACTTACTATGACCTTGTGCAAATATTAGTAATCTATACAAATCCTAATTGAAACATCCTTCTTCTTAACAAATAGTACTAGAGCACCCCAAGGGGAAGTGATCGGTTGTATGAAACCCTTTTCCAACAACTCCTACAACTGTCTCTTCAACTCTTTCATCTCTGCATGTTCCATCCTATAAGGTGCCTAATCTATGGGTTGTGTTCTAAGAACTATATTGATATGAAATCAATCTTCTAGGGGGTGGAACACTAGGAAATTCATCTGGAGAGACTTCCTCAAACTATCAAACTATAGGTATCCTAGATACTAGGACTCCTCACCTTGGTATCCATAACATGTGTTAAGAAAGCCTCACCCCCTTGTCTCATTAACTTCTTTGCTATCACAACTGAGACAAGACAGATAGCAAGAATCTTCCTATCACCTTAGAAGGTCTAGGAGACATCAACATCAAAAAATGTCACAACCTTGGAACTGCAGTCCAAAATAACTTTGTAGTTCTCCAAGGTATCCATCCCTAGGATCACATCAAATCCATGCATGCCAAGTGGCATGAGACCCACTTGAATTCTATGTCCAGAGAAAGAAAGAATGTAAGATGGTCACACCTCCCACAATACAACAAAACCAACCAAAGGGGTTTCTAGCAAGAGGATATCAGGTTACTACAAATAGTAGATTACAACTATTTATCACCTCTCTGGTGATAAATGAGTATCACACCCAGATAAACTAAACAGATACGAAAGAAGAAGCAGATAAGTTAGAATGAAAAGCTCTCATATGACATGTCACGACCCGTGGGTTGACCACTCCTTTCGACTGACTTATGGCATAGAATCTAGTCGATGCCTACTGTCATCCTGGCCCTCTGCCAACTGGTCCTGATGACCCTACTTGTGATACCTGGTCACATCATCTACCACTGCCATTGTTGTACTGTTGTTATTTCTGCGAGCCCTACTACTCTGCCTCGACAGCTATGTCACTTCTTCGTTCTTCATGGGGAAAGACCATCTCACATGTTTGACTTGTCCACACTTAAAGCATTTCCTTGTATAGTACCGTGACCTAGACAACCCTGTCACTGACATTGATACTGAGCTATTCTCCCCTACTGATGGAAAGTTGCAACCTCTTTCTTTACTAAGGGACAATTGGGAATATGATTGTGCCCTTGACTTAGAAAAAGTTGACTTTTTCTATGTCTTCCAGTATTGTGCCAATGAGAACCATGACTTATTGAAGCTACCAGAAAATTCCCTAGGGACTGAGTTGGGTCTCTTTCTTGCGTTGGCTTCTCACTTCTCAACAACAGACCTCTCTATCCTCCTCAAAAATTTTGTAAAGGTGGAAAACTTCTCAATCTCCAAGGCTGATGTTGTTGTAGACAACTCAAAATTCAAACCCTTCTCAAAAATCCAGATTCTCTCCTTTTCCATGGTTTCCACGTGAGGACAGAACGTTAACATCTTCATAAACCTCACCTCATAGTTCTTGATAAACAACGACCCTTGGCACAACCATTCAAACTGAAATGTCTTCTCATTCAGAACATTTACGTATAAGTCCAACATCCTGCATAAAGGGAACATACCATACTAGGTATCTATACAACTACTTAGGGGCCTCAACCACAACCTGTATACAAAAGGCATTTTCTACATATATACATTATATACAACATCTGCATATTGCCAAAAACTTGAGTCAATATATATATCTAAGAAACTCCCCCCTAGACCTAAGAGTACAAGGATGACTCTAGGACACACGAACAACTAGACAACCTTCTGCTTCTACTACAAGAGATATTACTCTCAACAAAATTTATTTATTCCAACAGATTATGTAAATAAGAAGACAAGGGAGATAATACTAAAGAATTGAGAGATTAACATGGAATTCATAAGAGAAAGTAAAGCTAACACCATCTATTTGATTATTTTCTCTTACCACATTATAAATCAACTAATTATTAATAGAATCATAGCAAGGGCTATTGTAACCTTAGCGGATAGGCTACACGACTAAGTTACATATTTTATTAAGACCAATGGAGTTTAAGGCATATCACTCAAACTTCCAATTAACCACTATGAAGTTTAAATATGTCCCATACAAGATCCAAGAGAGTCAAAATCCTAACATCTTTTCCCCTCAGTTAGTATGAGTCCTCTGTAGTGACATATGAGTCAAGCTACAATCAGCCTAGTCATCCCTTGGTATACATGCCACGACACTAGAAACCAGGGTATTCAACCTTATCATCCAAGGTGCAACCTTAGCTATCCTTAATCACATCACATATACATATTCATTTATTTGAGGTACAACCTCGAACCTTCTCCAAAACCTTGGGATTAGGATGACAAGGATATGCCCTCTCTGCACCCACATGTACTCAACAATTAATACACAACTTTGAGTTTTCCTTTTGAAATACTCATTTAACTATCCAACAAGTCCTGAAACTAGAATAACTCTATGGTAGATTAGGGTTTCTTTTTATATTAGTTAATCCAATTGAATGATTTTTGAATGCATCAGTTCAAGTTACATACAAATCGTAAAAGTTTTCTATAAAAATATTGGTATATAACAACTCCAAAAGATATAAAATGTATGAGATATATTCCTTATCACAACATCCCATGGTGCTAGTCCTTTTTCGATCATGACGAGGATTACACCTACACTAGGGCTCAAGTCAATACCAAAGCCATTTATACCATTAAAAAAATCTCCTGAAAGAACATAATTATCTTTCAATACTTTTGTAGAAGGTTCTACATGTCATCAACACACTTGCTGTATACAGATTTAGCATAAGATTTTATCAATCATAAGAGCTATGATATTCTCAAAGTAACATATTAGGGTTATGATGAACATCATGTGAGTATTTCTCCATTTTTACAATCATTAGATGAAGGTAGATATATTAAACCATCATCACTTACTCATTTAACAAAGATTCAACAAGGTGGATTGGATTGGTGTCACAAATCAACACACATAGATAATCCATCAGTTTATACACACTCATAGGAAACGAAAGACCATCGGATCATGAATGCATTTAACTAAAAACAAAACCATTGAATCATAGTCACTAGCAATATCATCGAATCACATACTTAGCACAACCATCTGTTTCCATAATATACATAACCAACGGTTCCTTTGGTACACTAGGAAAACCATCAAATCATAACCAAGTGAAGTCATCATTTCTTGAGCTTAGTTGGTTAGATAATCACTCAATAGACTAGTAAAGCCATCGATTGCAAGTGATAGACATACCAACAATTGTGATCAATAGGCAAGCCATTGGTTGTGAACAAGAGTTAGACCATCAGTTGTGAACATTGGAAAGCCATCAGTTGTGAACATAGGCAAGCCACAAGTTGTGAACATTAGGCAGACCATCGGTTGTCAGGACTAGGTGAAATCAGTTCCTCTACACTACATACAAACCATCAATTCAAGTGCTAATAACCATCGACTCATCTAATTAATGACATCATCAAATTAGGTATCAAACATGACCAATGATTCATGAATCAAGAGTAATCATCAATTCTCAAGCTAAGAAAAATCCTTGTTTCACTTACTAGTGAAACCATCGTTTGAAATGGACAAGGAAAACCATCAAATCAGTAACTAAGTATAATCCATCGATTCTCATGAAGATTCAAACCATAAATCCATGATTCAAGAGAGAAATCAGTTCATTATACTTACGAAGAAACCATCAATTTTTCACCTCAAGGAAACCATCGGTTGATAGACTTGCAAGGTTTAGGTAGCTTGCTTTAAAAGAAGAATTGTGCACAAGGTAAAGGGTGTTGGTTGTGTATGCAAGTTTTAATATTTATAAAATCGAACACTACCCCGCAAGTATATAGGTGTGTGCAGTATTATCGAGGTCGTCTAAGGGGCAAGGTATTGTTAGACGCAAGAGTAATGAAGTTCAACAATCTAGATCTTTTTAATAAGAGAGGTATTGTTTTTTTAACTAAGCAATTAAAAGAAGACAAACTAGAACATAAACCAATTGTATTAAGGATCAAATTGGATTAAGGTTTTTTTTAGAATAAGGTTTCACATCCATATCATAACATGAAGAACAATGACGATCGACACTGGTAGAAATGACACAAGGGAAGTTTTTATCCTACATCTACCTCCCAGTAGTGTAGAACAATCCTAACTTTATATTCCACTCCCACAGAATAAGATTCAGGCTACAAATCTTTGCTCCCCTTCACATCCCAGCCAAGGTAGTGCAGCTAAAGCACATCTCCCTACTCTTATGTATATATTCCCACATTATACAAAGAGAAGAAACCAAACATACAAAGTGGACAACAAAGTATGTAAGAAGAATCAAACACTGATGAATCTTAGAACAACGAAACAACTAGAATTATATATGAAATTTGTGTTCAATAATGTTATGACATGGGAGTTTCTCCCCATGCCCAAGAATAAGATATCTACTCGTCCATGGATGTAGAAAGTAGATACAAGCAGTAGAAAGCAGTGGTAGAAATCATAATAGAAGAAAATAAACTTGAATGTCTGTGGAAGAAGTAAGATAGAGTTGAAAATCCAATCAAGGAGTCACAAATCCGTCCTTGCTGCTGCAAACTCTCCAAAAAGCTTCACACAGGTGTGGGGAGAAGAGAACAACGGAGAATCCTGCTATTTGTTGGAGAAGAAGGAAGAAGAAGAATTTTCCCTCCCAAGAAACCAACTTTTCTTCCCTTAGAATGCCTCCAACTCCTCCTGGCTCACCCTTGCCCGAGTCCCACTCCAAAATGTCTAAAATAATCTGTGATAACTGTTGGATCTAGGGCTCTAGAGGGGGGGTGAATAGAGCTTCAAAATTTTCACAATATAAGTTAGACCTTCAAATTATATCAATCAAAACTAATAGCTTAAGAGAAATTTGAAGTCCCAACTAAGCAAGCATAACAAGGATGAGAGAAATTGAAGCATGCACTTGGACAAGTCAGTTTAGAGTGGTTCCAATCTTCAAATTAGGAGATAGTCAATCTACTACCTAGAGAGGTCAACCTCTAGGACTTTGCAATCTGTGTATACTTATATTCATTCATAAGGGATACAAGGAGACCACCATACATCCAAGGAATTACCTACTCAAGAAAAGAGTCTTCCACCTACACAAGGACTTACTCACTTGATCAAGATGTCTTCGGCCTTCAACAAGGACTTACCCACACTTGCATGAAGCATTTGACCTTGAAGGAATTACCCACTCTTCTTGAATCTTGGCATTGCCTTCTCCTTCACCTGGAGAAGATCTTCACCTCTTCTTCAACCTTGAAGAAGACCAGCAATAGATTCACCTTTACTCGGAGTAGCTTGCTTCAACATTTGCTCTTTGAGAAAATGGGTAGGGAAGATGGAATGGAATGATAGCTTTACAAACACATGGAGGTAGCTCTCTTACAACTTGTCTAACTCACTCATAATCACGAAATGCTTTGTAAATGAGAGAGAGAAAGGGGTTCAAAGGGTTGAAACACACTCAAATATAACTAGGACTTAAAATAGTATGAATGGGCAAACTTGAAATGAACTCCAATGAATCCTATTTATAGCTGGGGGTATTCCTTTGAGTGTGGGAACACTTAAGGGGGAAATATTGTCATTTCATAAGTTACAAAAGATCTATTTTTGCTCACAACAACTCTCCAACTAGACCTGGTAGAAAAACTGGGACCCGACCCGACCGCACCCGACCCGACCCAAAATTTGGGTCTTTTGAACTAAAAGTAGGGTCTAGGTCTATATCGGGCAGAGCCGAATCAGGTCGGTCTTTTGCATGTGGGTCGGGCCGACTTGGGTGCAGCTGCACCTTAAGACCCGAGATGGACCCAGGCGAGAGACCCGCTGACTCTCACAGTAGCGGCTGCTAAGCACAACCTGCTGGTGTGGGTGTTGCTGACATTTGGGGCAGAGAAAGAAAGACCTCGATCCCAAACCAATCAGCTTTTCCTCTTCCGGAATAGGCTGGAGGCTGAACTGTGAGTAATGAAGCGCATAGTCCTTAGGATCCACCACTGCACCCACACCCTGGCCCTGCAGCAGCAGCCTTCTCCCTTCCTTGACGTACTGCTTAACCTCCACCGAGACGAGCTGGGTGACCGTCCAGTTCGTGAACGCCACCACCTGCAGCGCGCCTAGGCTCTTGAGCACCGTGACACTGACCAGAACCTTCGACGCCCCCCTTGCTGGTGTGGCCGTAGGAGCTGGCGATGACGACGGAGAAGCGGCTGGAGTCCTCTCCTCTGCCTTGTTGCAGCGTGGAGGTCAGGGACTGTCTTGGGCCTCCTGAGGGAGGCGGCGGCGGCGGCAGATGCGAAGGGCTCGGCAACCGGCCATGGAAGGACGACGGCCTGCTGGTGCGCCCCCTTGGCCTCATGGAAGGAGACTGCGGTGAAGGCATGATACGGGCGATGGATTCAGTGGGTGGCGTAGCTACCGAGATCAATGCAGTCAGATCATTTATGATTTAGTTAATTATATCACTGTGTGGGTTTGTTCCAAAAAACTTTTTCGGTCGATTGGGATGTCTGGAAATGATCGGATGATGTACCCAAAAAAATGAAAAAGGAGATAGCTTGCTAACAACCCACCTGCTGGTTGATATCTAGGGGCATTTGGTAGGGGAATCACGCAAGCTGGAGCAAGCAACGGATGCCCTTTCCTGTCTCTCCTTCTCTGGTCAATCAGCTAGATCTCTGGCGTGCAGCCGCTCCAGCCTGTCGTCCTTGCCGCAGAACAGCGAACTGCATATAATCGATACGGGTGATGATGACAATGATGATGATAATCGCCAGCCTGCAGAAGGAAACGGGCAGTCCTTTCCAGCACAAGAACACGCAGCTGACCAGCCTAACCCCTGCTCCGTCTTCCACCCCCACAGGCCACATCTCCCAGTTACTATCATACTTCCTCAGCAACGCCCTCCCGCCATCGAGTGCCTCTTCCCCTAAACTCTCGGCCTGGAACCCGTGTTATGCTTCTGTTCGGGTCTGGTCTGGTCCAACTTCCTGGTTGGGCCAAACATGGGCTAGATACACACCGGGCAAAAAATAAAATTTGGATATTACGGGTAGGGTCGGGTCCAACCTTTACATTCGGGTAAAAAATGTATGGGGTATTTTCGGGTCTTGAAATTCATTTTTTTTCGAATCGGGTCGGGTCGGGTCCGAGCCCAAAAACAACGGGGTCGAGTCTCGGATCGGGTCTGAGAAACCCGACCTATTTCCAGGCCTATCTCCAACCGTTATAATCACTTTTTTTACATTTTCCATACAATACATTCAGTTGAGTTTCAATAAAGGTAACTCGACCTCGACTAAGTGACAAACCCAGTTTTCAAACTATTGGTCGAGTTTGTTCTGAGAAATTCGATCCATTAGCCAAAATTAGTTTTGTTTAGTTGATCGATCAGTCGAGTTCTGTGAATGTGCAACTCGACTGATTGGTCTCTCCAAAAAATCAATCACCGGATCAGTAAAGTTTCCAACTCAACCGATAAACAACCTATGACAAATTTTTTAAAGTGACTTTTGAGTGACCAAATGTTGGAATTAAGTGGCCTTGATTTTTTCTCATCTTAGGTACAAGTCTTATCATCAATACAAGTGATTACAAAATTAATCTAAGGTCATTTGGAGTGATTTTCTAAAATGCGCACTTGCATTGCTTTTGACTTGAACTTAAACAAGCTAGGGCTTGTGTAATTTGATCCTTTTCATGTACCTAATGCCTGAAATCAATCTTGAACAAACATATTAGATACATATGAATGTAATTTTTAAGTCATTATCAAAATATGGGCAATGTATAACTCTCAAGTTAACATTCTTCCCCTCTTGACAATGACAAATCATTCCTCAATCATATTGAAAATGATATGTAAAGTTATACCTATGTCTTGTAGATTGTAGGGGGATTCATGATTTGAACAATGTGAATTGCTTCCCTCAACCTATGCTTACTCTTATCTTCATAGTTAGTCTTTCTCCACAAAACAACATAACATATATCTACAATATGGTCCTGTAGCAAATCACATGATAAAGCATATATTGAATAAGAAAAGGATCACATAGACAATAAAAGCAATATGGTTGAGCTTCAAAGCATTGAACTTTTCACCCTCTTTTGACATTATAAAAAAGGAAGGGGGTATAAGAGCACAAAAATAGGCTTTCCTCAAGCACAACCAAACATACATCCACAACATAAAACATGCATTCTCAAAGCATACACCAAACAGAGATGAGAGAAACAAGCAATCTAAGTCATAATCAAAATATGGTAAACATGGCACGAACTCATGAGATATAGTAAATCAAAGAGTAAGTGTATATAGGATTAAGATTACAACCTAGATATCCTGTCCTCAGAAACAACTACAAGTCAAAATGATGAAAACACGATGATAAATAGTACATCTCAGAAAATGTGCCCATATGTTTTTAGTATAAAATAGTTTAGAAAGATATATATGATCAACATCCACATACTACAAACTAAAACATCTAAACATCTAGCTCATTTATGTCCACATCATCCACATCATCATCAATAAATGCTTCTGGCTCATAGTCTTCATCTTCGTATGAAGGTGCAACAGATACAACGACGTCACCTTCATCACCAGAACCACCAGAACCATCATCACCGTCATCCTCAAAGGCCTCCTCATCAGTAGTAGCAGCTTCCTCATCGGCCAGATCTGGCATTTCCTCATCGACGGAGGAACGGTAGACATGATGGCACAGATATCCTGATATATATGCTCTTGAACATGAAGGTTGTACGCTTGTTGATGCATCATATAACCCATGAGGGTTTTGTTTGATACATGGAAAGTGGTGCACGTAGGTCGGGAAAGATGAGGTGGTGGAGGTGCATGGGTGGATGTAGAGGCTCTAGGTGTGGTAGAGGAATAGGCACATACTTCTAAAGTGTGGTCTCACTGATGCGAACTCCTTTCCAGACATGCACTACTACAGAAAAGGCATTTGGTATCAGTTATTTAGAGCCTTTAGCATCAATTTCCAAGTGACACCCAAGTGGGCACCGCTAAAAGTCGACACCTTCAGCGTCGATTTCTAACCAACGCCATAACCCTTCCTGCCACCAAAAATGCGCAACCAAGGGAACTATAAGCGTCGGTTCTTAACAAAAACTGACACTATATCATGATCAAAGATGTCGGTTATTAAACAAACAGCAACGCCATAACCCTTCCAGTCATCGAAAACGCGCCAATAAGGGAACTATAAGCATCAGGTTTTTTCTACTAATCGATGTCGTAACGGGATAAAAATGTCAGTTTTATGCTCATAACCGACGCCATATCTCTACCAGCACGATCGTACTTCCCCACAACAAGCGTCAGTTCTTATAGATAATCGACACCAGTAAGAGAAAAGACGTCGGTTTTTGGCTAACAACCGACGCCATATGTCTTTGGTGTCAGTTTTATACAAATAACTGACGCCTATGTTCTGATTTTTTTTCTTATCAGTTTGCAGGCCTGCTATATGGCTGGTCAGCAGGATGCAAAACTTTCAGTTCAGTTCTGAATTGCAGGTTTATAACATTCATTGATATCAGCTAACAACATACCATAAACCTATAAATTCATTCACATTCAGACACATGTATTGATCAGATATATGTAGAAACCTACAAAGTCATTTACATTCACATTCAGTTCCATTCATTTCATCTCTTTTCACATTCAGACATTCATGTATTGATCATAAAAAGTCATTCACATTCACATTCACACATATGACAATTCAGAAAAAGTCATTCACATTCACACAAAAATAATTATGAGAACAAAGTTTAGAAGTATCATTCTTTATTCATCATCGTCATCATTGTCATCATTTACCCAATTATATTTAAAAATTCCCACTACTTGTAGGGCTTTTGTCCATTCTTCTCTTACAACATCTAATTCCTCCCTCGTATAGGGAGTATGTACATCTAATAACTTTCCACTTGTACTAAAGTCAGTTTTAAATACCTAAAAAGAGAATGACGTATATATAATTAATAATATATAATAAGATTGATATATTTCATATTATCTAATGAGACTATATATAATACCTTATGTATAGTATCGATTTCCATTACGACATATTTGATGATTAGGTCCATAAATCGCATCACATAGTAGGCACATACCCAGCCGTTGTCTTGAGTAGCACACTATAATTTGAAACATACAAAATATTCAAAAATAAAAATAAGCAAAGTTCACATAAATAAAATATACATTGGAGTAGAAAAATTACTTTCACATTCTCTCAAATTAGTGGCTGATTCTTTTTCCTGGGGACCTTTCCTCTAGCTTTTTTGAACTCTTGTAAAGCCCTACATGTTAATGTAACACAATAAATTACATAATTAAATAGTAATTGTAACATCCCAGGATTTGAGACATCAGATAAAACACTCTTAAAAGGAATGATTGGACTACCCATATCACCAAGGTGCACCTCCTTTTCTGGGAGCCCATCACTAAGAACTCCATAGTTAAGTGTACTCAGCTTGGAGTAGTACTATGATGGGTGAACTGTCGGGAAGTTGATCATGGCATTCGTGTGAGTGAGGACAAAGCACACAGTTAAGGCTAGTGGTGGTCTGTGGGGACAGTTGTCATTCCTGAAACTCTACTAGAGCCTTGGGCAGTGGGCCCAAATCATTACAAATGGTATCAGAGCCATAACCCCTCCAGTAGGTGGGGCCCACATGGGCATGGCATGCCAGTCTTGAGCCGTGCGGTCCAGGCATGTAGGAAAGGGTTGTCCATGGTTGACATAGCCACCCTTGCGTTGGTATTCCATGATCGGGAGCTGGGTGTCCATGGGCCATTGTGGGTCTGTACTGAAATGGGGAAGCGATTATGAGGCCTTATAGTTGAGCCTTGACGAGGACGTCAAGAGTCTAAGTGGGGGAGATTGTAACATCCCATGATTTGAGGCATCGAATAAAACACTCTTAAAAGGAATGTTTAGACTACCCATATCACCAAGGTGCACCTCCTTTTCTGGGAGCCCATCACTAAGAACTCCATAGTTAAGCGTGTTTAGCTTGGAGTAGTACTGGTATGGGTGAACTATCGGGAAGTTGATCCTGGCATGCGCGTGAGTGAGGACAAAGCGCACAGTTAAGGCTAGTAGTGGTCAGTGGGGACAGTCGTCATTCATGAAACTCTACTAGAGCCTTGGGTAGTGGGCCCGGACATTACAAAATTGTAACGACCCCGCCTCCCGGTAACCCCCAATTAAGGGAGACTAGAAGGTCATAGCCATTATTCCAATTAACAGGATCAAAGGTTCGACAAATAATCAATAACAATTATCAGGTTTTACCAACTAAACTGACAAATGGTATAAAATAAAACCTTGCATACCTTTTTAAAAACTTTGGAAATCTATCCATCCACAGCTTGAATCTACTCTATCTAATCCTCCTTGCAACTTACTTCTTATTTTCACTATGTGACAATTTACTGTTTGTTCTTTTGGGGTTTGTACCTAAAACGCTGACAAACAAATACATAGTCAACATAAAGCTGGCATGTGGGGGAATACAAATATTGTGCAACTATGATATCAATGTAATCAACCAATTATCATTTAACATTCAAGATTACATGTTAAGCAATACTACTCAATCCTTACCTATCCCCTATCTCTGTGTTTTCCCTGCAGTGGACATGGATACTACCTCTCTCACATGGTAGATCCTTAACCCCATGGTCCTACCTTACAGGTAGCCAATACTTAGGGTTATAGAGTCGCATGGCCCTACCCAAAGGTAGTCCAATCCCTAACTCAAGGTGACTTGATGGTCCTACCCCATTGGTAGCCATGTACTAAGTCATCCAATGACCTGATGGACCTACCCCATAGGTAGCCATATACTAGGTCAGTCTATCAAGCTACAGAGGGGACTAGGATCTAAGTGAGTAGACACATATCTTAGGTGATAGTCATATCCACATTATAGTTTGCATGAATTAAATTCATCCAATAGTTTAATTCAAGCCACGATGGAAACATCGACAAAAACCCTGGAAAACTAATTCGGGTAGTCATAAGCGTAACCACATACCTGTCAAGTTGTCTTTAATGCAGAATTAATCCAAACAGTCAAGTAATCCAGAATCAAGCAAGCAAGCACAATTCAGTCCTCAAATATACATCCAATATTTTCTATCATGGATCATGGTATCCAAGTCTAATAGGCCTACCGTGCCCTAGAGTTACTAGCCCTTTTTAAGGTTTCGACAATAACTAGGGTTTCATTTCCTTTTTACCACTTTAATTTTACTTTTATCAAAATATCCATCAAACCCTAATTATCTTATCTTATTTTCCATTAAGATCCTTAAGATAAGGTTTGAACCACAAAAACCCTAATTTTCAGATTACTAAATCTTTTTTCCCTTTTTCCTCACTTTACGATTTCTAAGGGTACTAATTACATTATTAGGTTTATAACCCTAAACTTTGCAATTCCATCATCAAAATAGGTTAAAATCTAACTTTATCATTAAACAAGTTAACCATTCTTGAATTAACCTAATTGCAGTATTAAATCTATCCGTGATTAACAATTAGGGTTTCTAACCATAAATTAACATATTTTTCATCAAAATTATATAATTTTGCAAAACGAGATAGATTTAGGCCTTCAAACTATTTTTATTGTATTCCTCATATTTTTTTTATCACTTTTCATGTATTACTTATTTTTATGAGAGCTACCAATCTTTAGTTGTGATTTATGCAAGAAAAATACTTTTAAGCCAATAAGAAAATGACACGTCTACCAAGCGAGACTTACTTTAGTTTTCATGCAAATGGGTTGATTACCCTTCTACCCTTGCTTCCTTCTCATGGCTGTCGGGGTAGGGTAGTCTTTTCTCCCTTGCTCATCTTCCTCCCCAGCTTGCTCGACGTAGAGCAATGGAAGGTCAACTCAGGTGTTGACTTCCATCGGAAGGGCTCCTTCCTCGCTCAAAGCTGGTCCTCCACCTTTGCCCAACCCAACTGAACTCATCGGTGGTCCCAATTTCCCCAACCATGGTCAGAGTTACCAAGATGACACGAGGGGTCTTCCGACGACAACCAAGGAGAGGCGAGATATAGGAGGGGCTCGAGAGAGGAAATTGGTGGAAGATACTTGTCCTGAAGGTCCTACAACATCTCGCGAAGCTGTGCCTCATCTCACAGAGGGAACCCACCCCCTTATATAGCCTGTGGCTATGATGCACAACCAGCGGGGTCCTTAGGTTTTAGGGGATTCTTCTAGAGACCTACAAGCTAGGCAAAACCTAGGATTAATCTGTCCGCAAGAAACTCACGAATATATCTAGTAGGTTTCTGAGTTCGCATACACATTGATTGATAAGGAATTCAATCAGGGAAAGTCGGAGTTATATCCTTGCTTTCCTAACCAGACGTGAGCTGGAAGACAAGTCCATCACTGTCGGATCTAGATCTGACGGCCATAAACGCGCGCGCTAGATCATGGGAAATATTTTCGGAATTGTGACATTTAATACGATTCAAAGATTACCCATTTACTTTAGGAAACTTCTAAAAATCACAACTCATTAATATTTTATCCTTTTTCCACAAAATGTTAAAGGAAACTTTGGATCGACATAATCTACATGTGTACCAAATTGGCGACCCAAATTCCAAATGAATAGGATGTTTTCTTCATAAGCAAGCTATCTTTTAAATTAAACCAATTTAATTTGGTATTTCCTCTTTATATGCCATTGAAGTATTATTTTGAATTCCTTGAACCTCAAGGAACCCTTAATGGCTCGGAATCCCACCTTGGGAATATTCCTTAGCCTCTTACTTATCTTTTATCTATTTTCTTTTTCTTCTTATTCATTTCTTATCAACATATCTCTTTTTGGGGATTTCTCTTTATCTCTCTTATGATTTTCCTTATTTGAATTCCTTTTAACATTAAAAACCTCATTTATACGAAAATCCATCAAAGATAACTCAATTATACCTCTTTTCACTTATTTTCCACATTTTATCATTGTTTTCCAATTTCTTTCTTAATAAAGAAATATCTAATTGATCTTTTCTTTTCTTATCGCTTTATCTTTACAATTTTGGACTCCATGGGACCTAAGGAACCCAAGAGGCACAAAATCCCTTTTTGGATTTGCCTTCTAGAGGTTTCCACATTGTTCTTTTCTCCATTTTCTTATTTACCCAAATAATGGAGTTTCTTTTATCCTTTCCTTGTTATTGAGCCCAATAGCCAATGAAGCCCACAAAACAACCATCAAGGCTATTGTGAACAAAATCCATTTATTCAAAACAAATTATATCATTATTTGTTCAAATATATTTCATATGAGAAATTACATTTCACATCAAATGAACCCAAAACTTGGGGTTGTAACATCCTTCCCCTCTTATAAGAGTTTTGTCCTCAAAATTCCATCAAGCGAACAAACAATTCAGGATAAGCCTTTCTTATATCCATCAGGGCTCCCATGTGGCTTCACCCTTTCCATGGTGCTTCCCAAGAACCTTCATCATCTCATATTCTTCCATCTGAGTTCTTTCTTACCTTGGTATATCATACCCTCATAGGTGACTCAGGACATTTCAGCCTCTCAAAAGCTAAATAGGTTCAGGGCTCAGCACATGGCTTGGGTACCTCACATAGTGCTCTAGATCGGAGTCCTGGAACACATTACACATCATGTTATCCTGAGGGGCAAGGCTAAACACAACCATTTCCACCAATCCATCTCAAATGGACCCATATATCGGGGACTCAACTTTATCAGTTGTAGCTTAGAGGGGTCGGATTTTCACATCACATACTCTCCCACAGTGTACTGCATGTTAGTCTGCTTTGCATCAGCTCGCGACTCATGTTGCCTCTGGGCTCTCTCTCTCAACCATTGCATGATCAAAGTGACTTCATTTGCAGGCACTGTGGTTCTTTTCTGACCTTCGCGAGGCCTCCTTCACCAACATCATCGTAATGAAGTGGTGACCGACACAACCTCCTTATAGAATTTCTTCCACCTCGATAAAGACTATGGTGGTTAACATCACATCTTAAGAACTGTCTCTATGTATCACCCAAAATGATCACACATACTCTCATCAGACCCTCTAGTCTGGATCATACTGACCATTAGTATGGGGTGATAAACTATACTGACATCGAGTTCTTCATGTATCCACTTCCACCTTATGGAAGTGAGCCTTTAGGTTATACTCACAAACTTTTGAGCTCACATCATGGTGTAGTTGAACCATCTCTCTCTCTCTTATAAGTAGTTCAACCTGATCTGTCCCTTGACAATACTCTTTCTCTCTCATGTCATCTAGGTAAGGTGATCTACCATAACCCATATTACATCTCGACCTTCCTTGGTCAAGGGGAGACTTACCACAACATCCATAGTGGTGAACTCCCATTCCCTCTCGGGGACTCTTTATCCTCTATGCCAAAGCACTAGGTTACTGGTGTTCGTCCTTCACCCTCGGCATGCATGGCAACATGCAACATGCAACTTCATATCAAGCATCCAAAGTGCTACTATCACTTACTATTTTTGTAGTATCATGATATCCTATATGTCATGATTCCTCAAGATCGATTCCTCGAAAACCCTATACCACTCTAGTCAGGGTTTCATCACCTTCTTTTCCAAAGAAGTGTATCTGAGTCTCTATAATCATCCTGTTCTTGCATCAAGGCCTAGATTGGCTAACCAAACAACTACTAACGTGTTCAACGTTAGTGTTAGCCAAACCTATACCACAAACTTAGGGTTGACCTAATAACCTCTTCTAGCCTCCAGCTAAACTAGCCAACTGCTTCTCAACCACTTCACATCCTTAGGTGTTAGGTAATGTTGAAGACATACAACTCCATGTATCATTCACTCCACCAGGGTATGTTATCATCTCTCTCCTCATACCTCATAGCAACATTCCAACTCACATCATATTTATCCTTGGTGTAAGGCATGCATATTGTCCTATCTCTCACTCCCATAACAAGAAGAAATAAGCATTTGGCGGCCATCCAAATATAGAGTTCTTCCTATTCCAAGAGTAGAGATGGTACATCCCACCTTCTAGTACACCTTCAAATCTAAGTTGAAACATGCAACTTATGTCTCTACATCACAAACATCATGATATCAAATATTACTTCCATGGAAAACATGTCTTGAACCTACTGGGGTTTACACACAATCCTTGGTCATCTCCTCTGGGTCTATAGGGTGCTGGCACTTTTGGGGTCATCCCTCTTCCCTCATGCATCCAGAGAGTGCCCTACTCATCTGCCCTTTGGGTCCCATGAGTTCATGAAGGTGATTAATCTCCCAACCCATGGCCCTCAGACAATGATAGTTGTTACCTCCCGACCCTATGGTCATGTGCAACTAGGGAATTAGGAAACTCCTACCTCCATCGGTCTTATCCCTACCTGACCCTAGGATAGACTTAGGATTCTATTATAGTACATGTCCCGCTTAGAACCTTACCCTAGACTTCATCATCTCTCTCTCTACATTCATGGGTTGACTTCCATCCTTTCATGGGGTCATGGCAACCTGCCTACCTTGGTCAGGCCCCATACCGGTTACCTCCATTCCACATGCACTTAGAGATGATTATCTATGGGTCTGCAGGTTCATTCTCATACCATGTACTTTTCACTTAGCTTCTCACGATCCTATGAGACCTCTTTAGGTTTCCACAAAACCCACAAGCTGGTACACACCCTACAAAAGGGTTCCTCTCCCAGGATGGGAGTAAACTACAACTCTTGACAACAAGGTTACAACCACCCCTGGGGTTTATATTCACATGAGCATGCTTAACCCAATAGCCACTAAGGCACAAGCAGACCACCTACTAAACCATGCTAGGTCATACTTGTTCTCATCCTCAACATTGGATCAAGATCATACCTTCCCATGTCATCAACTTAACTGTGGGGGGTTCATTAGACTTGCCTTAAACTTCATGGGTTTCTCTTTCCTTTAAACATGAGAAGTACCATGCACGAATCTATTGAAACTAAACCCTCATCATGTGACATGATTTTACCGTGTGTATAACGCAAGTGCACGTTTCAGAGTAATATAGGCCTTTGTGAGGCCCGAGTCGAACACAGGGACACTAAACTGTCGGTAGACTACTTACTAACTACTCGTGATCAGCTAGACCAATTAAAAAAGTTTGAGAGTTGATTGAAAAATAAAAGAAAAATAAAAGAAAACAAAGCAATCGATTAAATGTTTAGTTTAATCAATTTAGATGGGAATCTTTAGGATTGCAGTTTCACCACGGGTTCTCGTTGTATTTATTCCTACATAGTTAATCAAATATGTCTCTCATTCCTAGTAGTGGCCTGTAGTCAGAATTGTCCACTGTCATGATATAATTCACTACCTAAATCTAGGTCGGTTCCACAGTCGTAGTAACATATACCCTAAACTAGGTGCATGAAGACCAAACTCTGGGTTTCCACCATTCACCGCACATCACCTTATTCAAAGGATTTATTAGTTAATGTGAATTTTGTCTCTTTTCAACCGTTAATTCTTCTTTCAAAGTAATTAAAGGCATTAGATTATCATTAGGGTGATCAATCATAATGATATAATGGAGAAAAAAAATCATAACACAGATTTAAGAGACAAAATATGAATTACTATGGTAAAAATGTCATACAATGATTACCCGGGCTACTCCCGGTCCTAAAGACAAAGGGGATTAGCCCCGCATGTTCATCTCAATGAAAGACATGATAGGAGAAAGGGAAAACATGGAGAAACGTGAATGAAAGTGATGTAAACCCCTGAACGGAGGAGATCTGGGCGTTCCTTGACGTAGAGTGCGCGATCTACAGCCTTTCGGAGGTGGAAAATGTCTTCTACGGCTCTCAGAACGATAAGGGTGTGATTCTTGGCTCCGTTCTTCTCTCCACCTTCCTCGGAACTTGTGCAACAGCTAATGACATGATACCCTCCTTAGGGCCGCAAAAATTAGGTATATGGGCCACTTTAGGTCACCAAAAGATCACCACCGTCTGATTCGGGCCGATCTGAAACAAAAACTGATTTGACGGCATCGATACCATTGACGCGGGTCGATGGTATCGACCTGCCATAGTATCAGCTCGTTCTCTTTTTTCTCTGACATTCCGCCTGATGCAGACTCGATACCATTGATGCGGGTTGATGGTATCGACACCTTTAAGCGTTGGTTTTGTCACCATTCCGACGCTAAAGCTGTGCAATGTCGATAGTATCGACTTTTATGTTGATAGTATCGACCGGTTGATTGCTAACTCGCTGTAGATGCCTCACTACCATCAACCTCCCAGTCGATGGTATCGACTCATCTTGGCTCCTTGTAGCTGTCTCAATGTGACTGTGTCGATACTATTGATGGATGTCAATGGTATCTATGACTATATATATGCGTTCTTCCTCAAATTGCAAGATAAATCCAAATCAACTGTGCTAGAACAAATCAATATGATCATTTATGACCAAAAAGATAAAATATGAGAGATTTGATACAAAATGAGATTATAGACTAAAGCGAATGAATCATACGATACTAACCACAAAAGTGACTAATAAACACATAAAACGCATGTAAAACAAGTCTATATAAGCGACTCAAAATCATCGCATCAAACTCCCCTAAGCTTAAACATTGCTCGTCCTCGAGCAGCAGAGCTATAGAATAAAATTGTGAGGGTCAACTAAAGAATAGATTATCACAACAGACATTGCCATATGTTTCCCACCAGACATTCACATACCGGCCCTCACTAACCACAGAATGGTAATTACCCTCCAGGCGACAATGATCATCCATAAAAGATATTCACCCCAAGATTGACGAACACTATTAAATAAGGCAATTAATATAATAAAATCCTCCGGTTTAGGCTTGGTGCATCTTTGTGATCTTCTATCTACGTTGCTCGTTTCCTAACTACCATCTAAATGGAAGCAGATCTCCCGATATTAATGAATGAGGAGACAATCACGGTGGCCTACCAATTAGAGCAATAGGTGGATGGAATAGGTGATTGTGGAAGAAATGGAAGCACATAACAATCAATTATGCACACAAAAATTAATGACCTATCATGATGGAAAATGCACGTGAAAATGTCCTAATGCTACATTTAAGTGGAGTGATGCATGCACTATCATTCTATCCCAAAGAGATGTAGAATATCTATAGAACTACACGGGTACTTGTTCTTCTTATTCTTCATATGAACAAATTCCTTTCTCCCTATGATCTTCATATTTTTCAAGCCCTTATCTTGCTTAATAGAGCAAGATGAAATTTTCAATAGCTTTTCTTTAGCTTATTCACATATCTATTATTTTTTTTCTCTTTTTTTAACTTTTCAGAGAGTATGAAATAAGTCCTTTATTTGCAGAAGAAGAAAGACACATCATTGTACAAGATGATTAAAATCATGCAAAATGCAACTAAAATGACATTGGCATGCACTCTAAAATTTTTGAATGTAGGATTATGATGCAACATTTTTTTTTGATGCAACAATTGTAAACACTAACTACAATGCAATCCTATCTACATGATATGAAATCAAGAGATGACAAACTGTATAGTGCTCCCGATTCTTTTGGTGGGGTGTAGATAAGATGAAGTGGATAGATCACAAGATTAATTGACAGAACCATTGGAAGGTATTATATGTCCCTCCTTACTGACATGTGTAAAATCAAGAGGTTTCTCTCTCTTCATTTCAGATTAAAGTCTCATTACCATTTGGTTAGTTTAGGCTCAACATCTAATTCTATCCACTTTTCTTGAATCATAGGCATGCACAGTTGTGATTTTATGTTGTAAAGTTGACAAACCCAATTATTTTCATAAGTCATGTGCTCAAGTTCAAACAAAGCAAGCTTGCAATTTCATTAAAAATTTTCAAAATGACCCATGACTCCCATGTGACAAACAAAGAGATGACACATTAAATTAGACATCCACAGGTACACTAGATAGCATGTGGATCCTAAAAACAAAGAAAATTGCTAGAATAAAAGAAAATGCAATAAATGATAAAAATTAAAAATAAAAGCTAGAAAAAGATAGAAATTGTTCCATCTCCCCCCCAAGCTTGAATTCGACTATGGCCCCATACTCAAAAACAATCTTAACAGGTGGAACAGTGATACCATTCATTGTTTAGGTGGTGGGTACTGCGGGGTGGTAGGATTCCATGATGGATATTGCCCCTGGAAATTTGGATCATATGGGGGCATGGGCGGAGGTTGCGGATATCCCTCAAAGTAGTTTTGGCACCAATAATGATCGTAGAACGGTTGTTGCTGCATTTCCATCCTATGCAACCTGTCACGAATATTTTCTTGGTTGGCGAGGAGGTGGTGCTCGTTCTCATAGATGGCCTGCTGATTTAAGAATAACCGATTCACGGTATCCTAAATACCGATGAAAGAAGCAGTGTGCTGCTACTGGGTCTGCTGGATCTCCTATAGCATGGAGTACATTCCCTGCATAGAACAAACATCCTCTCCTTGTTGAGAGGGCTGAGGTGGCAAAGGCTGCAAAGATGATGATGCACTCAGGTGGAAGCGTGGACTCTTCCACGATGCCACTCGTGCATGAAGAGGAGTGAAAGCCTCCTCTTCCTCCTCATGCTTGTCGCCTTCGTCATTGTCGTTGTCGTTGTCGTCACCGTCTTCTTCTTCATCGGAGTCGTCGATGGCAATTATGGGCCACCGAAAGTGTTGAACTCCCTGGATGTGGAAGACGAGATCTGGAAGTGCACACTCCTGATACTCCTGGTTGACATGGCAATGTGCATAGACCATGCCATCATGGAGCGTAAGAAGATTGGAGCGATGTAGATGATGCAGATTGACTTTATTTTTGTTGGACAACAGAGTGAGTTGGGAAAAATCCAGCCCAAGATAGAGAGTAAGCAGTGTGATAACCCCCCTAAAGTGGATAGGAGCTTGTCTTGTACTCCTCCGCATGACCAAAACACGTGTTAAGAAAAATACACCCCAGTTGAGCTCTTCTCGTGTCAACAACTTATAAAGAAAGAACAAGCCCGTCTCCTGAAACTTACTGAGCAAATGATCGGCTTGAGCAAATAGAGTAGTGCACAACATGCGATGTAGAATCCGCACAAATGGATGCTCGAAATCAGCTACAACTGCGTTATGATAACTGAAGGACCTGCCTGGAGGCGCGATCACCAGCTGGGCAAAGATCTCATCATAATCCGTCCGGTTGTCCGGCCTCCTGTGTTGATTCGGTGAATGATACCAGTTGTAGATTGAATTGAACTGTTGGAGGGTGAGGGTGTAGTTGTTGTTGTAGAGCCGGAAAGAAACTCGGCCCTTGATCCATTCCCTATCGGTGGAGTTAAGGTCGTTAGGCATGACTCATATGTCAAGTGATGCCATAAACTCTGCCACCAATTCTTTGTACGCCGGCCACTCGCCGAAAAAGGGATAGCCTTCAGCATGGTACTGGACCTTGTCAGACCTCCTGCCCGTATGCTTTGCTTGCTCCTGAAGGACATAGGCGAGGTTGGCCTCGAACCCAAGGTCACAGATCATGGCATATCGGGTTGGCTCAACTTTCTTCTTGAGAAGCTCCTCGTATGTCTTCCTTACGTTCGCCGAGGGATGAATGATCCTCGGGTGAGGAATGGAGCTGGGTGGTGGAGGAACAAATGTCTCAATCTCCATAGGGGCCACCTGAGAAGACGATGAAGCTCCTGCCGTCCACACCATCGTGCACAGAGAGGAAGGGGGAATAAGAAATAGAGCTCGATGAAGGTCAGAGAAGATGATCTCTGCTCGGTGCAAAGCTTAGTGAAGATATCTCGATCCCTTGACTCTCGATGAAGGCCTCCAGTCGCTTAGCAATGCTCAAAGCACAAGTTGAAGGAAGAAGCTCTGAAGGTGTGAAGAGAATTTAGAAACAACCCTTCCTTTTATAACTGACCCCGTCTCTACTGCCGCTCTATCGATACCATCGATGGGGTGTCGATGGTATCGAAACCTGGAGGCACGATCTGCCTTCACGACTATCGATGGTTGTTGATGACTGGATTTGGGGGCCCAGATTGGTGACGCGTCGATACTATCAACGCGGGTGGATGGTATCGACCCATCCCATAGATTGACTTCCAAAAATGGCGGGCTCCGTTGATTTCTTCTCACATATCGGTGACATGTCACGTCGATACTATCGACTAATGTCGATGGTATCGACTCTGTGTGGTTCGAATACCCTCGCGAGGCTCGGGCACCGCTTCCTTGCTGTTGCCGTGTCGATACTATCGACAAGGCCGTCGATGGTATCAAGATCACTAAGATGAATTCTTATGTAAATCTTCAGAGATCTCGCGAGTATCGTCTTTGTAGTGGATACTATCGACCTGGAGCTGTCTTTTCCTTCGAAGTCGCTGATGGTATGTCGATACCATCGACGAGGCCATTGATGGTATCGACTCAGAAAATTTTCTACAGCCACTTCCCTGTACCCATGTCGCTACCATCGACCCTGTGGTCGATGGTATCGAATCTGTCTCAGTACTGCACACTGAACAAAACGATTAAGGTATCATTTTTACACTAAATATGAAATTAAACAAAACTAACTTACAAATGTAGAAGAAAATGAAGAAACTAAAATTAAAACTACTGATGTTTGGGTTGCCTCCCAACAAGCACCCTACTTTAACGTCTTAGGCTAGACAAAATTAGGCTCATCAACTTGGGGCATTGGGGAGTGTTCCTAGGGGATCACTCAGTAGTTTGAACTCAACTCTTTCCTGGCCAATTCCTAATGTCAAGACACCTCTCCCGATAGTAGTGATAACATCAGCCATCGCTTGAAACGGCCTACCCAGTAGCATCTCACAACCCTTTAGCTATGGCATGTCCATGACAATGAAATCCACGGGAAATATGAGTCTATCGACCTTGACAAGTATATCCTCACAAACCCCATATGGCTTAACAATAGACCCATCCACCAACTCAATAGTCATGGCAGATTTCTTGAGTATCTTCAATCCAAGCTTTTGGAACGTGGATAACGACATAAGGTTTATGCTAGCTCCTGAATCGCACTGTGCATACGGAAAGTGATGGCTGCCAATTGAGCACGGTATATAGAATCTCCTAGGATCTTTCATCTTATTTGGTAAACTCTTGTGGATAAGTGAGCTCACCGTCTCATTCACAACACAAACATCAGTGTCTTTTATCTGCCTTTTCTTGGTGATGATATCCTTAATAAACCTCCCATATGCTGGAATGTGTTCTATCATTTCCACTAATGGAATATTAATATGGAGCTTCCTAAACATCTCTAAGAACTTCTTGTAGTGTCTAGGCTCCTTCTTTGACTTCCGAATATCCTAAAATGGCACGCTTCGCTCTTTTATGCACTTTTGCGGTGGCACATATGGGCTATTTGGGGTCTCCTCCCCTAAGCCTGCTTCGCTGTCACCCTCTGGCGTAGGCTTCAACACATCATTCACAGTTGGTGTGACTCGTGGATGCTCATCCTTCTCAGCGGTTGTGACTTCACTATGTAATGTCACCTTTACCTACTCCTCTTGCCTAAATGTGGGCACTGCTGTGATGGGTTCTTGGTGGGATTTCCTGAATGGGAAATATCTTCCTGGTAGTCCATATAAGCTACGGGGGTATGGCACCATGGGCTTAACCTTTGTTTCAAAATGCATTTTTCCATTTTGATAGACCTCCCCCACCGGTGACTCTGTCTCCTTAATCATAGATATATATTTCACTTGATGATGTACTTGAGCAGACTCTGCATTACCAGCCGATCTTTGTTGATTTACATGCTTCATGGCCGCCACTTCATTGGCAATTTGAGTCACTGTTGTCTCTAGTGTCCTCATCTGTGCTCCATGACTTTGCAATGTCTGCCCAAATTTAGTCAAAATCTCACCCTGGGACTGTAACTGCTTACTGAACATGTTCATCATCTCTTGATTTTGTTTCACTACCTAGATGATCAATTCAATGATTTTGTCCTCCACAGTAGCCTGTGGTTTTGCATCCGGGTCTTGTAGGAAGTTGTTTGGATCCTTCCATGAGAATTTTATGTCCTTCCTCCAAGCGTAATCATTGTTCCGATAGCCCTATTGTTGAAGGAATTTAACTTGGGTCTCCTTTTCATACTCTTCCTCTCTCTCAACAAGTTTCTTGGCTAGGAGATCTAATTTGTCATTCAATTCTTTGATAGCTTTTGACTCACCTGCAACTCAAACATGTTCTGGTGTGTCACTGTTACCCCATGATTGCTTTCTGGCCATATTCTTCAAGATTTCCCAACACCTACTGTCAGTGTCGTTCAAGAAGAAACCGGAACCTGCTGAGTCTAGATTGCTCCTGTCATGCTCATTTAAAGCAAGGTAGAAGATCTTCACTTGTTTTTCTTTATCTAGGCCATGATGTGGACACTTTCACAACATTATCTGAAAATGCTCCCACGTCTCAAAATATGTCTCCCCAGCCCTTTGATAGAAATTATGAATCTTCCATACTAGGTAATTGGTTTTCTCTGGTAGAAAGAATCTCTCAAAGAAAACCTCGATCATTTGATCCCAAGTCTCGATAGTCTCATCATCAAGGTTATGCAACCATTCCCATGCATTGACTACACGAGAGCTGAGGAACAACTTCAAATACAGTGTCTCCTGTGGAAACCTATCTCTCTTAATCATGTCATAATTTTCCACAAAAGTGCTGATGTGGGCATCCGGGTCTTCATTCTTCAGCCTATGAAATGCTTGAGACTTGACCAAGTTTATAAGTGCTGGATCAATCTTATAGGTTGGAATGTTAACTGCCTGCTTTTTGATCGGCCCCTTTGATGCCGATGAGGAAGAAGAAGCCTTTATCTTCTCCCATATTGTTTGTTCCTCAGCCATGGTTTCTGGTTCAGAGTCTGAATCTATATCCTCAGGTTGATCATGAATATTGTTCTCCTCGTCGTCTAATCCTAATGGTGGAACCTCTGGTGATGGTAGTGTGTAGTCTGTGCTACACGTCTTCACCATGCACTGGTACCTGCAAGGTAATAAATTTGATTCAGTACAGTGCTAGATGATTGCTAAATATGAAAGATAAACGATGAATTAAAAAAGCAATAATAAAATAAAATGTGGCCTAGAGTGGCTGCTTGCAGCACTCGTAGTGCCGACAGTTGCCGTGTCCCCGACAACGGCGCCAAAAACTTGACACGATTTTACCGTGGGTATAACACAAGTGCACACGTTAGAGTAATATAGGCCTTTGTGCGGCCCGAGTCAAATACAGGAACACTGAACTGTCGATAGATTACTTACTAACTACTCGCGATCGGCTAGACCAATTAAAAAACGTTTGAGAGTTGATTGAAAAATAAAAGAAAAATAAAAGAAAACAAAGCAATCGATTAAATGTTTAGTTTAATCAATTTAGATGGGAATCTTTAGGATTGTAGTTTCACCGCGGGTTCTCGTTGTATTTATTCCTACATAGTTAATCAATTCTATCTCTCATTCCAGGTAGTGGCCTGTAGTCAGAATTGTTCACTGTCGTGATATAATTCACTACCTAAATCTATGTCGGTTCCACGGTCATAGTAACATATACCCTAAACTAGGTGCATGAAGACCAAACTCTGGGTTTCTACCATTAACCATACATCACCATGTTCAAAGGATTTATTAGTTAATGTGAATTTCGTCTCTTTTCAACTGTTAATTCCTCTTTCAAAGTAATAAAAGGCATTAGATTATCATTAGGGTGATCAATCATAATGATATAATGGAGAAAACGAAATCATACCACAGATTTAAGAGACAAAATATGAATTACTATGGTAAATATGTCATACAATGATTACCCGGGCTACTCCCGATCCTAAAGACAAAGGGGATTAGCCCCGCATGTTCATCTCAATGAAAGACATGATGGGAGAAAGGGAAAACATGGAGAAACGTGAATAAAAATGATGTAAACCCCTGAACGGAGGAGATCCGGGCATTCCTTGATGTAGAGTGTGCGATCTACAGCCTTCCGGCGGTGGAAAACGTCTTCTGCAGCTCTCGGAACGATCAGGGCATGATTCTGGGCTTCGTTCTTCTCTCCAACTCTCGTCAGAACTTGTGCAACATCTAATGACATGATACCCTCCTTAGGGACGCCAAAATTAGGTATATGGACCACTTTAGGTCACCAAAAGATCACCACCGTCCGATTCGGGCCGATCTGAAACAAAAACTGATCTGACAGTGTCGGTACCATCGATGTAGGTCAATGGTATCGACCCGCCATAGTATGAGCTTGTTCTCTTTTTTCTCTGACGTTCTGCCTGATGCAGACTCGATACCATCGACGCGGGTCGATGGTATCGACACCTTTAAGTGTCGGCTTTTTCACCATTCTGACGTTGAAGCTATGCAATGTCGATAGTATCGACCAGTTGATTGCTGACTCGTTGTAGGTGTCTTGCTACCATCGACCTCCCATTCGATGGTATCGACTCATCTTGGCTCCTTGTGACTGTCTCACTGTGACTGTGTTGATACTATCGATGGATGTCGATGGTATCGACAACTATATATATGCGTTCTTTCTGAAATTGCAAGATAAATCCAAATCAGTTGTGCTAGAACATATCAATATGATCACTTATGACCAAAAAGATAAAATATGAGAGATTTGATACGAAATGAGATTATAGACTAAAGCGAATGAATCATGCGATACTAACCACAAAAGTGACTAATAAACACATAAAACACATATAAAACAAGTCTATATAAGTGACTCAAAATCCTCACATCAAACTCCCCGAAGCTTATACATTGCTCGTCCTCGAAAAGCAGAGCTATAGAATAAAATTGTGAGGGTCAACTAAAGAACAGATTATCACAACAGACATTGCCATATGATTCCCACCGGACATTCACATGCCGACCCTCACTAACCACAGAATGGTAATTATCCTCCAGGCGACAATGATCATCCATAAAAGATATTCAGGCTTGGTGCATCTTTGTGATCTTCTATCTACGTTGCTCGTTTCCTAACTACCATCTAAATGGAAGCAGATCTCTCGATATTAATGAATGAGGAGATAATCACGGGTGGCCTACCAATTAGAGAAACAGGTGGATGGAATAGGTGGCTGTGGAAGAAATGGAAGCACATAACAGTCAATTACACACACAAAAATTAATGACCTATCATAATGAAAAATGCACGTGAAAATATCCTAATGCTACATTTAATTGGAATGATGCATGCCTTATCATTCTATCCCAATGAGAGACAGATTATCTACAGAACTACACGTGTGCTTGTTCTTCTTATTCTACATATGAACAAATTCCTTTCTCCCTCTGATCTTCATATTTTGCAAGCCCTTATCTTGCTTAATAGAGAAAGATGAAATTTTCAATAGCTTTTTCTTGGGCTTATTCAGATATCTATTATTTTTTTCTCTTTTTTTAAAACTTTTCAGAGAGTATGAAATAAGTCCTTTATTTGCAGAAGAAGCAAGACACATCATTGTACAAGATGATTAAAATCATGCAAAATGCAACTAAAATGACATTGACATGTACTCTAAAATTTTTGAATGCAGGATTATAATGCAACATTTTTTTTTGATGCAACAATTGTAAACACTAACTACAATGCAATCCTATCTACATGATATGCAATCAAGAGATGACAAACTATATAGTGCTCCCAATTCTTTTGGTGGGGTGTAGATAAGATGAAGTGGATAGATCACAAGATTAATTGACAGAATCATTGGAAGATATTATATGTCCCTCCTTACTGACATGTGTAAAATCAAGAGGTTTCTCTCTCTTCATTTCAGATTAAAGTCTCATTACCATTTGGTCAGTTTAGGCTCAACATCTAATTCTGTCCACTTTTCTTGAATCATAGGCATGCACAATTGTGATTTTATGTTGTAAAGTTGAAAAACCCAAATATTTTCATAAGTCATGTGCTCAAGATCAAACAAAGCAAGCTTGCAATTTCATTAAAAATTTTCAAATTGACCCATGACTCCCATGTGACAAACAAAGAGATGACACATTAAATTAGACATCCACGAATACACTAGATAGCATGTGGATCCTAAAAACAAAGAAAATTGCTAGAATAAAAGAAAATGCAATAAATGATAAAAACTAAAAATAAAAGCTAGAAAAACTTGACATGATTTTACCGTGCGTATAACGCAAGTGCACGCGTCAGAGTAATATAGGCCTTTGTGAGGCCCGAGTCGAACACAGGGACACTGAACTGTCGATAGACTACTTACTAACTACTCGCGATCAGCTAGACCAATTAAAAAAAGTTTGAGAGTTGATTGAAAAATAAAAGAAAAATAAAAGAAAACAAAACAATCGATTAAATGTATAGTTTAATCAATTTAGATGGGAATCTTTAGGATTGTAGTTTCACCGCGGGTTCTCGTTGTATTTATTCCTACATAGTTAATCAAATATGTCTCTCATTCCAGGTAGTGGCCTATAGTCAGAATTGTTCACTGTTGTGATATAATTCACTACCTAAATCTAGGTCGGTTCCACGGTCGTAGTAACCTATACCCTAAACTAGGTGCATGAAGACCAAACTCTGGGTTTCCACCATTAACAGTACATCACCTTGTTCAAAGGATTTATTAGTTAATGTGAATTTTGTCTCTTTTCAACTGTTAATTCTTCTTTCAAAGTAATTAAAGGCATTAGATTATCATTAGGGTGATCAATCATAATGATATAATGGAGAAAATGAAATCATACCATTGATTTAAGAGACAAAATATGAATTACTATGGTAAAAATGTCATACAACGTTTACCTGGGCTACTCCCAGTCCTTAAGACAAAGGGGATTAGCCCCACATGTTCATCTCAACGAAAGACACGATGGGAGAAAGGGAAAACATGGAGAAACGTGAATGAAAGTGATGTAAACCCCTGAACTGAGGAGATCCGGACATTCCTTGACGTAGAGTGCGCGTTCTACAGGCTTCTGGCGGTGGAAAACGTCTTCTGTGGCTCTCAGAACGATCGGGGTGTGATTCTGGGCTCCTTTCTTCTCTCCACCTCTCCTCGGAACTTGTGCAACTGCGAATGACATGATACCCTCCTTAGGGCCGCCGAAATTAGGTATATGGACCACTTTAGGTCGCCAAAAGATCACCACCGTCTGATTTGGGCCGATCTGAAACAAAAAACTGATCTGACGACGTCGATACCATCGACGCGAGTCGATTGTATCGACCCACCATAGTATCAGCTCATTCTCTTTTTTCTCTGATGTTCCTCCTGATGCAGACTCGATACCATCGATGTGAGTCGATGGTATCGACACCTTTAAGCATTAGTTTTGTCACCATTCTGATGTTGAAGTTGTGCAATGTCGATAGTATCGACTTTTGTGTCGATAGTATCGACTTTTGTGTCGATAGTATCGAATGGTTGATTGCTGACTCACTGTAGGTGTCTCGCTACCATCGACCTCCCAGTCAATGGTATCGACTCATCTTGGCTCCTTGCGGCTGTCTCACTGTGACTGTGTCGATACTATCGATGGATGTCGATGGTATCGACAGCTATATATATGTGTTCTTCCTAAAATTGCAAGATAAATCCAAATCAGCTGTGCTAAAACATATCAATATGATTATTTATGACCAAAAAGATAAAATATGAGAGATTTGATACGAAATGAGATTATAGGCTAAAGCAAATGAATCATGCGATACTAACCACAAAAGTGACTAATAAACACATAAAACGCATGTAAAACAAGTCTATATAAGCGACTCAAAATCCTCGCATCATAATGAGCATCAGGTACACCACTTCCCCTCTTAGGCCTAGGAACCCTAGGTTCACCTTTCTGATGTCGAACTGTCTGCTCAACTTTTAAACCACAAACCAAACATGTCCAAGGTATGTCATGCACTCCCATGATCCTTTTATTCGAACCACAGCTTAGAGTTGAGTCTTCCTCAAGAGCAACCAACAAGGTACAAGGCCTCACATCTTGCTACTTAAACCTCCTCAGGGTCTAAGGCACTCTTTGTCTCATCTCAGCAGGTAAACTCCTATACCATAGGCACATAGGTTCCCGAAGAATCGTCCTCTCTTTAGGATTTGGTTCCTCTAAAGGACCCCAAGATATCATCAGCCTCCAGGGATCAAGCCTGAGGCAACCACAAACATCCACTTAGGTCGCATCATCCTCAACTCCCCACTTTTCCTCATATCTCAGAGCCTAGGCTTCAAACCTTCTTGCTTGGGTCCTGCTCTCTCTCTCTAGAGCTAACTCCACAACCAGCCTTATACTAAAGGTCCTCTCTCCATGAAGATGGATCAAGCTCACAAGCATACCTCTACATGAAGAAGCCTATGTTCAAGCTTATATTTTTTCAAGGTTATCCCTATCCCTTTATGCTTACCTCATCAGCTATCCAACATACTCCCTTGGCCAGGGTTTCAACCTACTGCTCACACTACTGATGTACTCTGCGTGCATACTATGCCATGCTCATATAAGATCATGGGGTTTCCATAGGTTCTTCTCTAACCTCATCCAAGATGGTGCTATCCTTCACTCTAACATGACGACCCTTCCTAGGGTTGGGTCACCAAATGTGCTCGGTCATCCAACTTCTCATGTCTCATATGGGCATCCAAAAGAATATCCATCCAAACACCTGGTCTACCATGACATTAAACTTATCATGTTGTCTCTTTCTCTAACCTTCACTTAGGGTTAGGGTTAACATCATCCTCAGAGGATGTGTCAGGTCTCTACTTGAAATGGAGATCTCTACCTCTGAGACTAACTCTCTTTACTTATCCTCTTGACATGAAGGCCTAGCCTCAGGTCTCTCCTGAGGGCATGACAACTTATGTCATATGACCTAAGCATGTATCTATTCTTTTACACTTAATCTATTAAGCTTATGTCCATGACATCTTATTTACATGCTTTTCATTAATTTGGTGGAGGATTCCTTAGACCTTTTCAACCTCACCCATACCTCAAGATGGTGAGGAAAAGAGAGAAAACCCTAATCCTTAAGGTCCTTAACCACATTTGAGTTGAGAAGGGATGAACAAGATGAGAGAGTCCTAAAGGTATCTTATTTCGAGTCAAATCCTGAGACTTTGGCCATGCAGTCACACTAATCCGGGAGTCCTCATATTCCGACTAGTGGTGCAGAGGAAAATCTTGCCATCCCCCGGACGTGATCCTTTTCTAGACACCTCTGTCTTTCAGAAAATCCTCTAATAACTCCCTCAGTTCTATAGAATTTGTAAAATTTAATAATTATTAAAGATTAAATGAGGAACCTATTCTCTGATACCAATTGTAACGACCCCGCCTCCCGGTAACCCCCAATTAAGGGAGACCATAAGGTCAGAGCCATTATCCAAATTAACAAGATCAAAGGTTTGACAAATAATCAATAACAATTATCACATTTTACCAACTAAATTGAAAACTGATATAAAATAAAACCTTGCATACCTTTTTAAAAACTTTGGAAATCTATCTATCCACAACATGAATCTACTCTATCTAATCCTCCTTGTACCTTAATTCTTATTTTCACAATGTGACAATTTACTGTTTGTTCTTTTGGGGTTTGTACCTAAAACGCTGACAAACAAATATGCGGTTAGCATAAAGATGGCATGTGGGGGAATACAAAAATTGTGCAACTATGATAGCAATGTAATCAACTAATTATCATTTAACATTCAAGATTATGTTTTAAGTAATACTACTCAATCCTTACCTATCCCCTATCTCTGTGTTGTCCCTGTAGTGGACATGGATACTACCTCTCTCACATGGTAGATCCTTACCCCCATGGTCCTACCTTACAAGTAGCCAATACTTAGGGTTATAGAGTCGCATGGCCCTACCCAAAGGTAGTCCAATCCCTGACTCAAGGTGACTTGATGGTCCTACCCCATTGGTAGCCATGTACTAAGTCATCCAATGACCTGATGGACCTACCCCACAGGTAGCCATATACTAGGTCAGTCTATCAAGCTACAACTGGGACTAGGATCTGAGTTAGTAGGCACATATCTTAGGTGATAGTCATATCCACATTATAGTTCGCATGAATTAAATCCATCCAACAGTTTAATTCAAGCCACGGTGGAAACATCGACGAAAACCCCAGAAAACTAATTCGGGTAGTCATAAGCGTAACCACATACCTGTCAAGTTGTCTTGAATGCAGAATTAATCCAAATAGTCAAGTAATCCAGAATCAAGCAAGCAAGCACAATTCAGTCCTGAAATATACATCCAATATTTTCTATCATGGATCATGGTATCCAAGTCTAATAGGCCTACTCATGCCCTAGGGTTACTAGCCCTTTTTAAGGTTTCGACCATAATTAGGGTTTCATTTCCTTTTTACCACTTTAATTTTACTTTTATCAAAATATCCATCAAACCCAAATTATCTTATCTTATTTTCCATTACAATCCTTAAGATCAGGTTTGAACCACAAAAACCCTAATTTTCGGATTACTAAATCTTTTCTTCCCTTTTTCCTCACTTTAGGGTTTCTAAGGGTACTAATTACATTGTTAGGTTTAAAACCCTAAACTTTGCAATTCCATTATCAAAATAGGTTAAAATCTAACATTATCATTAAACAAGTTAACCATGCTTGAACAATTTAAATCTATCCTTGATTAACAATTAGGGTTTCTAACCACAAATTAACACATTTTTCATCAAAATTATAAACTTTTGCAAAACGAGATATATTTAGGCCTTCAAACTATTTTTATTGTATTCCTCATATTTTTCTGATCACTTTTCATGTATTATTTATTTTCATTAGAGCTACCAATCTTTACTTGTGATTTATGCAAGATAAATACTTTTAAGCCAATAAGAAAGTGACACGTCTACCAAGCGAGACTTACTTTAATTTTCATGCAAATTGGTTGATTACCCTTCTACCCTTGTTTCCTTCTCACCGCTACCGGGGTAGGGGAGTCTTTTCTCCCTTGCTCGTCTTCCTCCCCTGCTTGCTCGACGCAGAGCAATGGAAAGTCAACTCAGGTGTTGACTTCCATCGGAAGGGCTCCTTCCTCGCTCAAAGCTGGTCCTCCACCTCCGCCCGACCCAACCAAACTCATCGGTGGTCCCAATTTCCCCAACCACGGTTGGAGTTTCTGAGATGACATGAGGGGTCTTCCGGAGGCAACCAAGGAGAGTCGAGATACAAGAGGGGCTCGAGAGAGGAAATTGGTGGAAGATACTTGTCTTGAAGGTCCTACAGCATCTCGCGGAGCTGTGCCTCATCTCGTAGAGGGAACCCACCCCCTTATATAGCATGTGACTATGATGCACATCTGGAGAGGTCCTTAGGTTTTAGGGTATTATTCTAGAGACCCCCAAGCTAGGCAAAATCTAGGATTAATCTATCCGCAAGAAACTCACGAATATATCTAGCAGGTTTTCGAGTTCGCACACACATTGATTGACAAGGAATTCAATCAGGGAAAGTTGGAGTTATGTCCTTGCTTTCCTTACCAGACGTGAGGTGGAAGATAAGTCCATCACCGTCAGATCTAGATCTGATGGCCCTAAACACGCGCGCCAGATCAAGGGAAATATTTTTAGAATTGTGACATTTAATACGATTCAAAGATTACCCATTTACTTTAGGAAACTTCTAAAAATCACAAGTCATTAATTCTTTATCCTTTTTCCACAAAATTTTAAAGGAAGCTTTGGATCGACATCATCTACCTGTGTACCAAATTGGAGACCCAAATTACAAAAGAATATGGTTTTTTCTTCATAAGCAAGCCATCTTTTAAATTAAACCAATTTAATTTGTAATTTCCTCTTTCTATGCCATTAAATTATTATTTTGAATTCCTTGAACCTCAAGGAACCCTTAATGGCTCAAAATACCACCTTGGGAATATTCCTTAGACTCTTACTTATCTTTTATCTATTTTCTCTTTCTTCTTATTCATTTCTGATCAAAATATCTCTTTTCAGGGATTTCTCTTTATCTCTCTTATTATTTTCCTTATTGGAATTCCTTTTAACATTAGAAACCTCATGGATATGAAAATCCATCAAAGATAACTCAATTATACCTCTTTCCACTTATTTTCCACATTTTAACATTGTTTTCCCATTTCTTTCTTAATAAAGAAATATTTAATTGATCTTTTCTTTTCTTATTGCTTTATCTTTACAATTTTGGACTCCTTGGGACCCAAGGAACCAAATAGGCACGAAATCCCTTTTTGTATTTTCCTTTTCGAGGTTTCCACATTGTTCTTTTCTCCATTTTCTTATTTACCCAAATAATGGAGTTTCTTTTATCATTTCCTTGTTATTGGGCCCAATAGCCAATGAAGCCCATAAAACAACCATCAAGGCTATTGTGAAAAAATCTATTTATTCAAAACAAATTATATCATTATTTGTTCAAATATATTTAATATGAGAAATTACATTTCTTATCAAATGAACCCAAAAATTGGGGTTCTAACAAAAATGTAATAACATATGTTAACGAATATAAAAATATGAAATATTTCTCATGAGAATAATGGCCTTTTCATTGTGTGTCCTTATAATGTATTCAACTCGTTCCCCACAGGATCTAGATAATAGACAGTGAACGTCTTGGGGACAATAACTAGTAACTCCCAATGCCTTCCACTACAAGTAAGAAAGTTAAAAATAAATAACTCAAAATCCACAATAAAATGTAATTTTCTTAAGTCCAAATTATAAGCAAAGTAAACTAACTCGACATTGAATGGAGATATTATCACCGTCTTCTTATTTTTACCAAAATATTTAAAAATAGCACAACAATATGAAGTAACTGAAGAAATGTTTGTATCTATACGACTAATCAAAGATGGAACCAAAAATCCCACATGAGAAAATGCAAAATCTGTACATATCATGTGTAAGTGGCTGCAAAACATGTATTACATATGCATTAATATATAAGAAACCAGATCACCGTATATAAAACAAGGTATACAGATGTATAAACAAGATCTCACCATATCCACATCTTTATCATAGATGTGTTCATCCAATCATAATGAAACAACTCCAAAATATCTTGTATAAATATCTTATTATCGTATGATTGACTTGCATTAATACATATGCATTAATGCGTATGAAAAACTTGTATTATGTATGCATTAATACATATGCAAAACTTGTATAAATAGATTGTTATCGTATGTGGTTCACTCCAACTGGATTTCTTGCATGATCGAAATCCATAGCCAGTTTGGGTCCATTGCCCCTTTGCTGTAGTGAACCACATACGATAACAATCCATGGATTTCGATCCCCTCACTTTCTCAAAATTTTTTTCTACTCATCATTGTGATGCCCCTCACTTTCTCAAAAAAAATTTTCTGCTCATCAAGTGCCCCAACTTCTTCAGGGGGTACATCACCAACCTAAAATTTGACAAAACAAACACACTTACTGTTGGGTTTTAGGGGAAATTAGAGAAGACATCGGAAACAAAAATTTTCTCCTCCCAAACCCAGAACAAGGAAACGCGTCAACGTCTATAAAATAGGAAGGGATGGTTTGTGGAATCATACCTTGTCTCGAGGCTTGCTCGGTGACAATACCTCACGGCTTGCACGGTATTCACCTCTGGTCTTGGACGGTGTCTGTGCAACTCCTGGTCGTATCGGGACTGATGACTCCTGGTCTCACCGGGACTGTCGAGATTGACAGCTGTCCTCTGAGCGGTAGAAATCTCCCTCCTCTGAAGTAGTCCACACGGACCACCTGGAACTCCAATCTCCTTGTCCCACAAGGAATTGGAAGGAGTCGCACCCTCCTGTCAGCATACTAGTCACTGACACACTCTCCTGCCACCAATCTCTTTCTGCAGTTGTCTTTCCCTTGTTGTGCCTCCCTTATCGGGTAGCACTTGCTCGGGCTCTCTCGGTTACCAAAACTAGAGAGAATGACAACTTTACAGAGCAACTAGTTGCACTTAGTTGTTCTTTGAGAAGCCCCCAATACCCCTATATATAGGAGGGTCATGGGACATGGTTCTCTATCCTGGGCAATGCAGGACTAAAGCAAGAGTAGAAGGGTTCGAGATTTTCCACAAAAACAACCAACTACATAACCTAAACGGATTGTTTCATTCCTGAAACGGTCGGTTGGGGACTTGAGCCGGTCGGTTTACACATCAACCGATCGATTGGGACCCATGAAACGGTCGGTTCACTTCTGAACTGGTCAGTTCGTGGTCTTGGTCAGTTCCCGATTGACTTTTCCTCTTTTGTTTCTAATTGTTACCTAATACCAATCCTTGTTCCAATCAAATTAGGTAAGTGAAACGAAAAGAAATTTCTCACCAATCCTACTTTCCCAACTTGCTCAGTTGGACCAGTTTAACTGATCGTTTCAACACTTGAACCGATTGTTTCACCCTGTCCATGAGCCGATCGACTCACCACCTGAGTCGATCGGTTCACAAAGCTCAGCCAATCGGTTCATCACATGAGCCGATCAGTTGGGAGTGCAGATTGTGCAGAAACAGTCAATTGCAATTTCAATCAATCCGATACTCTAATCAATCACTCCAACACCTTGAACATTATGATACTGAGCTATCAATTGATTGAATGTTTAATTGAACTACTAAACTCCTTTAGTAATCAATCGAAACATTGTTTGTGGAAAAAACTCCTCTTCCAGGTTAAATCCTATTTGTGTGACCTTGCAGGTCCATTTCACGTTGGAAGTGAAAGTCCATAACACTTGTGACTTCACAAGCAAAGAGCGGTGCCTAGTCACACATCAGTGCGACCCAAGTGAAATAGAAAGTTGGAGAACAACTTTCAATCCTACAATCCGTGAATGGTGTTACAGTGAATGTATAATTCCTTTGTCACTGATATCCCGAATGAACTCGAGGCATGGAACAATCATCCTGTCAACGTTCATTCACTTTCTTGATCTTAGAGTAGATTGGAAGAGATATGTATGACATCAATATCACATACTGAATCACACATGCGTGCACGCCTTTCTCAATCCTACTCATCAAGTGGCAATGGATATCAAACTCCCTCAGGAGGGAAAAATCCCATATCTATCACTCACCCCTCAAAAGCCCCATGTGTCAAAGCCACCCAATCATCACCTTTATAACAACCCATGTTTTAGGACTGTGTTTGATGATGTCAAAGTGTGCCCAACGACATGTGTTGCGTATAGTGATTTCAGGTCAAAGAATCACACTCACCACCATCACTGTGAGTACTGACCGTGACTACCATATCATGGTTCCATGTGTCAAACTCACGGTGGGTCAGTCTGGTACACTTGTTCTCTAACAAGTACCTATGTGTTTGGTTTGATATCTCTATATCATGACTAATGAGATTTTGTCATCAACCAACACCACAATCTAGTCTTGTGTGTCATTGCTATCTATCTACCTTCCACAATGACATCCGACTAGGGACATAATGAGAATGTACAAACTCTTAGCATCCGTATGATCTCATCGTTCAGGTCCTGAACCTGAAGGCATACGTCATTGAGTATTGTCATTCTCTAGACATTCAATCTGTTCTATCACTATCTCATATGACTGAACCAGAAAGAATTGGAAGCTTGCCTTTGATGTTTATCAAATCAATCCTAATGTATCCCACCAATCATCCCATGATTGGCTCTCAGGGCATACATACCAACAGACTCCCACTTGCACTGCGAGCCAATCATCCTTGAATCATATTCATAGTGATCTTCAAACATGTCCCACATGTTACTGTGCTCTAGTGCGAACATAGTGAGTTATGGCAACACCTTGCCAAAGTCAGTTTAACTGCATGTCTCTCATCTCTTCGTTGTATGTCACACTTATGAGATGGAGTTGCCGTAATATGCGATATAGTATTCCTTTGCTAACCTTTAGCCACATTACATGATCAAGGATTCCATACTTGTCATCAATGAGCGAAATATCTATAAGTTCATCTCATGAACTTCCAGATCCATATAGTATCCACTGTTGTTCTCCAACACATAGATACTCAGAATTTCCTTTTAAATGGTTTTATTGGAACACTTCCAATTATCAACAAACTTTCACTTTTATATATATCCTATACATATTTTGCAATTAATTTTCTGTCCTTTCGAAAGTTCGCATCAATGTAACTCTTTACATTGAACTCTTCCTTATCTCCATAGAACTAGTACTTCTCAAGTACTTATCAATTTCTCATGGTATTCCAGTAACCCTTACTGGAAGTAGACAGACATCCACTCGTCATGTCTCACATATGAGTTATCACTAGTACATAACCGACCATTAGTGTCAGTTATTTAAGGCCTTTAGTGTCAGTTTCTAACCAACACCTATGTAGGTGACGCTAAAAGCCCAACAATTACGCGTCGGTTCAAAAACTGACGCCAAAACCCTTCGCACGCCACTGAAAACGCGCCAGTAGGGGACTATCGACGTCGGTTATTAGATAAGAAATCGACACCATATACCTTCGCGCCACAGAAAGGGCGCCATCTGGGGCACTATTAGTGTCAGTTTATTAGTGATAACTGATGCCATCTCACCCACTTCCACAGTCGTGCTGGCCAACACGGCCGTGTTGTCTGGCCCGCTGCCACGGTCGTGCTGGTCAGCACGGCCGTGGTGTCTGGCCCGCTGCCACGGCCGTGGTGGCTGGCCCGCTTCCACGACCGTGGTGTTAAGGAAATAGACGTCGGTTACAAGTAGGGAAACCGACATTGTAACTATGTGGCGTCGGTTTTATAAAAATAACCGACGCCTATTTTTTTTTCTTCTGCAATCTGCAGACCTGCTGTGGCTGGTCACATGATGAGAAACCTACAGTTCAGTTATGAACTGTAGGTATTACGACATCCATTGATATCAGCCAACAACAGGCCACAAACCTGCAAAATTAACAACAAAAATATTCACACATTTAGCAACCTGCAGTTCCATTTGATTATCACACATTTAGAAACATTCATGTAGCTAGCAATCTGTAGTTCCATTCATTTTCACATTCACACATGTAGAAAAATTCATATAGAAACCAACAGTTTCATTCATTTTCACTCAGACACATGTAGAGACATCCAGACATGTAGAAACATTCACACATATATTATAATTCAGAAATTCATTTATAAAATATCATTCTTTAGTCATTATTCGCTATCAACATCCCAATTATATGTTAAAACCCCCACTACTTGTATGGTTGTTGCCCATTCTTCTCTTACTTCATTTAATTCTCTCGTCGTATAGGGAGCATGTACATCTGGTAAGGCCTTTCCTGTAGTGTGGTCAGTTTTAAACACCTGCAAAGAGAATGATGTATATATATAATTAATGAGCTATAAATAAGATTGATATATTTCATATTATCTAATGAGACTATATAATACCTCAAGAATAGTATCGATGTCCACTGCGGCATATTTGATAATCTTGTGCATAAATCGCATCACATAGTATGCACATGCCCATCCATTGTCTTGTGTAGCACACTATAAATTGAAACATACAAAATATTAAAAAATACAACTAATTAAGCATGTTCACATAAATAATATATACATTGCAGTCGGGAACTTACTTCCACGTTCTTCCAAGTTATTTGCTGGTTCTTTTGCTTGGGGACCTTTCCTTCTGCCTTTTTGAACTCATCTAAACCCCTACATGTTAATGTAACACAGTACATTGCATAATTAAATAGTAATGTAATAACATATGTTAATGAATATGAAAATGAAATATTTCTCACCAGAATAATGCCATTTTTAGTTTTTGTCCATATTTTGAATTCAATTTTCTCCCCTTAGGATCTAGATAATAGACAGTGAATGTCTCGGGGACAATAACTAGTAACTCCCAATGCATACCACTAGAGGTAAAAAAGTTAAAAAATAATAACTCAAAATCTACAATAAAAATGTAATTTTCTTAAGTCCAAATTATAACAAGCAAAGTAAACTTACTCTACATTGAATGGAGCTATTATCACTGTCTTCTTATTTTGAGCAAAATTTGTAAAAGCCTCACAACAGTATTGTTGAACTGACAGAGGGTCTTTAGCTTCTAGACTAATCAAAGATGGAATAAAAAATCCTACATGTTCGAATGCAAAATCTGCACATATCTTGTCTAAGTAGATGCAAAACATGTATTAATTACACATGCATTAATAAATAAGAAACCAGATCACTAGATCCTACACAAGGTATATGGATGTATAAAGAAGATCTCACCTTATCCATAGCTCTATCACATATGTATTTAGCCAATCATATCAAAACAACTCCAAAATATCTTGTATAAATAGTTTGCTTTCATATGATTGACCTGCAACATATGAATCTATAGAAATAGTTATAGGGCAATTTATATCATGTTCGCCTAACCATATTGCCATACCCCTACAGTTAGGACCTAACAGGATAGGTAGGTCATGTGGAACCCAATTGGGTAATGTAGGAGGTGGAGGTGGAGGCCTAGATGTTGTGGGTGTCTTCTTTTTAACATGTATATATATAATTTCAGATCAACTGACATCATATACATACACTAACAATTTAACGTAATGTAAATTTACCATACAATTTCAGTAAAGAGGACATCTGATTTTGGCCACAATATCACTCCGCCTTCTGCCTCACCAAGCGTTTCACAATCTAGGTGGGCATATGGCAATGGAAGATCCATCCACTTGGAGAATATATGTACCGGTCTCACATGAATCCAACCAGCTGGTAATGGAGACCCGTGAAACATTTCCCCTGGTAGGGATGGGTAAGCTGACGCCTCTGCAACGGCATATTCTTTACTTTTTAGACGGCATGGCTTCAACCCCTACAAATTTTTGTGTAAAGAATGTTATATACATATATACATATCATCTTTTTTTGAAATGACTACAATTTCATATATACATATCATCTTGAAAACATATCATCTTGAATTAAAAAACTAGTGACTATGTCATAAAATGTGCTAGGTGGTGGGTCTACAGGATTACTCCCAACCTCTGCAGTAGGAGTAGAGCGAGACGCCATAGGTACTGTTTGGTAAGTGGAAGTCTGAGATTCCTGCCACTTTTTCAGTGCTTCTTCGAGTTTCCTATCAAATTGCTTATCTACCTATACATGGATAAAAGAAACGTTAGCTTCTAATTATTGAATTCTCTTTTATAGTAACATTATAAAGATAGAATATGTTACCTCTTCTTGTGAAAGTCCCACTTTTGGGACATGTTTGCACTGGGATGGCCCAGAAAAGCTTTGATGCCCACACCAGCGCCTGCAGCCCTAACACATCCAGGATGCTCTCGGTTACCCAGAGCAACTTTCAATTCATCCCTTGTGCCCTCAGGGATGAACTTGCCTTGTTTCTTCAGCTCGTGCAGCTCCCGCTAATCGCCAAAACAAAAATTTGTAATTAAGTAAACACTACAAATAATCAATATTCGAACGATTGCTGTAAGGGTTGTATTTTATCATTTTTGCAGCCGCCTTAGTAGTTGCGGGCTTCCTTATTTATCCCTTCTTATTTTGCCTCCCAGCTATCCAAACATCATGGTGAGGAAGAGGTGTGCTACCTATAGTAGAGGACTCCTGAGTAGCAGCAGACTGAGAAGTAGCCTCAGACTGTAGTCTTTGGCAAATGTCTGCATACCCCTTTGGATCCATTGTGTGGTCATGCACATTCAGTGCACCCCTTGATTTTTGTGCCTCACTGAGGGCCTAGTTAGTATGAACATTAATGATTTAGTTAGTAACACTAAATGTTAATCTTGAATAGGTGAATACAACATATATTAATGAGATTGGGACTGATGCCTAATACCTTGAATTCATCAGTTTGTCTTGAAGCAACAAACACGTCCCATTCTTCTTGGTCCAGGAAGTTCCACTGTTCAGTGGCTGTCTTCTTCCTCTTGTCACCTTCGTTTATGTATTCTCGAGTGAGATTTATCCTATAGTTCCTTAGGACTCTCCCATAGTGTTGCATCACACATTTACGATCACTACTACAGAAATGGCTTATAAAGTCACTTTTCAAGGTGTCAGTTGTATACATAAATGGACACCTAAACTCTACAGTGTCAGTTTATAACATAAACCGACATACAATCTGTGAAGGTTGACCAGACACGGGTACCGCTTTTATTAAGTGTCGGTTAATTAATAAAAAACCGACACCTAAAATCAACCGCCAAAACCAAAATTCCAGCGACAAAATTACCTCCAAAATTTGACATATGTCGTCGGTTCATAAATAAATAACCGACGACTAAAGGGTATTCACGATACATGAATAGTTGTCGGTTGTCCTTTAGTTAAAAACTGACGACTATAATCTAGTATAGGTGTCGGTTTTTGGAATAGAACTGACACAGATGGTTTATTTGTCGGTTTTTTAGAATAACCGACGCTTATTGTCAACTTAATAGCTCTCCAGCGCGAGCTTCTCTTCCCCTTTCCCTTTTTCATTCTCGATTTCAGTTAGGTCCGGTGATTTCTTACTCGCCCCCGTCGGTCGTTGCTCCTCCGCCGCCGTTGCCGTGCTCCTGCTCCTGCCCTCGCCGCTGCTCCATGCTCACCGGCGGCCGTGCTCCTTCTCCTGCTCCTGCCGTCTGTGCTCACCGGCGGCCGTCCGTGCTCCTTCTTTGTGCCCTCGCCGCTGCTCCTTGCCCTCGCCGCCGCTGCTTCGTGTCCTCGCCGACGCTTCTCCTCTCTTTGCCGCCGCCTCCGCCGGTGGCTGCTATGCTCTGGCCGCTGCTCTCCTCTGCCCTCAAGGTATGCCCGCCTGCCCTGCCTTCTTCCTCTGCTCCGGCGGCTGCTTGGGCGGTGCCAAGGCCACCCAAGAAGCTGCTGGGCATTTTTTTAAGTTATTTACTTATTTGTGTTTAGGGTTTAGGTACTGATTTTGTGCTTCTACTGAGTTGAACCCTCTATTGTCTATACAATACATGTAATTTTCCTAGTATCGTGAAAGATTCTCAATCGTGTGTATCACATGGGATTCTTATCTCAACACAATGGACTGCAATATATGCATCTAATGCCTTAAATGGAAGACTCAAATGTTATAAAATCCCATCAAAGTAGGTAGAAACAACTTATATATATTCAGATCTTAATAATTCCATGAAGTGCACATTATCTTACTCAGGAAAAGTATGTGTATAATGTAGGATTAGTTCCATATAATGGTTCTATTTTAGTAAGAACCTAGAAACCCATCCAAGATTTACTCATTAGGAGTAAATCTTGGATAGTCCTCAGTTTGGGACTGTTCTTGAACACCTAATCTCACTTAGGATGTAAGTGTATAATGTGTATTGGGTTTTCGAGAAAATTTCGGTAGAATTTCCTCGTTTGTTCTCTAAGTACATATGTAGACTTCTTTTCAAGCTATCATGTCTACCACAATAAAGTTGTTTATGACAAGCAATAAAAGGTTAACTGATGTTATACAACTTTTTCTAAAAATATATAACATCGTTATATGTACTCACACTTTGTTAATACTAATATTATGCAGTCTCTGTCCACCCATAACAATCACTATGAACTGGGCCTCTATGTCAATGTTAACGTTCCCTATTGAAGAACAATTGGACATCATCCTAGATGATCGTTCCTTAAACCAATTGGTCATACCCAAACATTGGCGTTTTCTAAAAGGAAGACACTACATGCCTGGTAAAGTGACCCTAACTTTTGGCAATTATTCACATGTTATCAAGGTTGAGTATGATTTGGAGGGAAATCTTGTATCAAAATCCGGTTGGCGTGATTGGATTGGAGAGATGCATGTGGTCCGTTGCAACATGCTTTTTCTCCATCCAGTTGGCCATAATTCCATCAAAGTTTGGATAACCAACAGCAACTGCGAGACCCCCGATCATCTACTGCGGTATGAGCGCACGTCGTCGCATATCATCTCAGACGAATCTGTATCTGAGGCCCCTGTCAGTTCAGATTCGTCTAAATACAGTGAGGAGCTTCGTGACACAGCTTCATCATCAAAAAGACCACGGTAAGTCCAATTAACAAATATAATTGTCAAGCAATCAATACTCATAGCTGCTTTCTATTATGAACTTCAGGAGAAGATCGCCACAATGATAAGTCCTCGAAGTTACTGATGCGGGACCATGTTGGTGTAGTATTTAGTTGTCTATCTATCTAGACTTGTCTGTATTAATAGTTTTTTTAATTATGCACATGTTTAGGGGTACACCAACCCCTTTGTTTAGTTACTGTTTAGGGGTACACCCCTGTGTGTGGATGTAAAAAGAGATTAATGAATGGAACTGAAAGTTGCTACATGAAACCCGTCCAACACATTATTTGTTGGCCTAGAAACCCGTCCAAGATTTACTCATTAGGAGTAAATCTTGGATAGTCCCCGGTTTGGGACTGTTTTTGAACACCTAATCTCGCTTAGGATGTTAGTGTATAATGTGTATTGGGTTTTCAAGAAAATTTCGACAGCATTTCCCCATTTGTTCTCTAAGTACATATGTACTTGGAGAACAACGAGGAAATGCTGCCAACATTTTCTTGAAAACCCAATACACATTTTACACTTACTAGTGAGATTAGGTGTTCAAGAATGGATAGGTGGTACACATTTATTATATATAATAATGACATCACATGTATTTGTTAACCCTAGACCCTAATCTTGTCCTAATATATACTTGTTTTCTCTTTGATCATAGAATGGATAGATCATGGATGTCCATTCGCAATCGCTGCTCCTCAGAGTTTATTTCTGGTCTTGACCAGTTCATTAGATTTGCCGAGGAACATAGGAAACAACCTGGAGATAGGTTCTACTATCCATGTAGGCATTGTGGTAACAACTTGAAAGTCAACACTGGTGACGAAATCAAAACTCATGTCATGTGCAACGGGATTATACAAGGCTATACAGAATGACACTGCCATGGAGAGATTTCAAACTCGAAACCAGTGGATGTCGATAGCAGTGCTTGTGTGGAAGAAAAAATGGACTACGATGACATAGATGTGAATGAACCCGTTCCAGTAGACATCGTTGATGCGATGCTGGATAGTTGTGGGGTAGAGCACACCGATCCACCTCCCATTTTTAGAAACATTGTGCATGATGCTGAGATGCCGTTACATACAGGTTGTACTAAGTTTATGAAGCTTAACGCTGTGTTGAGATTGTATAAGTTGAAAGCTAACAATAGATGGAGCGACAAAAGCTTCACATCATTGCTGTCTTTGTTGAAAGAAATGCTTCCTGAAGGAAACGAGCTGCCAATCTCAACATACCAGGTAAAGAAATTGTTGTGCCTAATGGGAATGGATGCCAAGAAGATACACACATGCCCTAATGATTGTGTATTATTTCAAAAGGACTATGCGGATTTGAAATATTGTCCAAAATGTGGTGCGTCACGGTATAAATTGACGACTTCGGGGGAGTCCAAAACTGGTTCTCCTGCCAAGGTGATGTGGTATCTACCTATAATATCACGGTTTCAACGCTTGTTTTCCAATCCGATAGATGCGAAGAATTTGAGGTGGCATGCAGATGTTAAGAAAAATAATGATGGGATCCTACGACATGCGTCTGATTCCCCACAGTGGAAGAAGATTGATGTATTGTACCCTGAATTTGGTGAAGAATTCAGGAATCTAAGACTTGGGCTTTGTACAGACGGGATGAATCCGTACGGGACATTGAGCAGCCAACATAGCACTTGTCCAGTCATGCTTGTTATATACAATCTTCCTCCCTGGCTGTGTATGAAAAATAAGTATGTAATGTTGTCGTTGTTGATATCGGGCCCTAAACAACCTGGAAATGACATCGATGTTTATCTTGAACCTCTGATTGATGACTTAAAGAAACTCTGGGGTGAAGGTGTGATGACCTATGATGCTTCACAAAGAGAGACATTTCGTTTGCATGCTATGTTGTTTTGCACTATTAATGACTTTCCAGCATATGGGAATTTATCTGGATATAGTGTCAAAGGAGCTAAAGCGTGTCCTATATGTGAACAGAACACTGATTCAACAAGACTAAAACATGGCGGTAAGAATGTATATCTCGGTCATCGAAGGTTTCTTCTAAAATTCCATCCGTAACGTAGGAAGCGCAAAGCATTCAATGGATTGAATGAGGAACGCAGTGCACCTAAACCTATACCAGGGGAGGTTGTTTATGAAAGAGTAAAAGACTTTGTCAATGAATTTGGTAAGAGATCACAATGTACTACACGGAGTGACAATTCTTCATTCAAGAAGAAGTCAATATTTTGGGATCTTCCTTATTGGAGTTCTTTGACAGTCAGACATTGTATCGATGTAATGCACGTTGAGAAAAATATCTGTGATAACATCATTGGTACTCTGTTAAATATACCAGGTAAGACTAAAGATGGGATAAAATCTAGACTGGACCTACATGAAATGGGAATAAGGTCAGAATTAACAGAATTATGTGAAATGTGTAATAAAAGAACATACTTACCTCCCACTTGTTACACGTTGTCTAGAAAGGAGAAGAAAGCTTTTTGTGAATGCTTGGTAAATGTTAAGGTGCCACATGGTTACTCATCCAACATCTGTAGATTGGTATCAATGAAAGATCTGAAGTTGATAGGTCTTAAATCTCATGATTGTCACACTCTAATGCAACAAATATTACCCGTGGCAATTCGATCTATATTGCCGAAGCATGTAAGGTTTGCAATCACCAGACTTTGTTTCTTTTTCAACAGTCTCTGCAGCAAAGTTATTGACCCTGAGACTCTCGATAATTTGCAAAGAGAAGTGGTTGTTACCCTATGTCAGCTTGAGATGTATTTCCCTCCTTCGTTCTTTGATATCATGCTACATCTTGTTGTCCACTTGACTAGGGAAGTGAAAGTCTTGGGACCGGTTTTCTTGCATTGGATGTATCCCTTTGAACGATACATGAGCGTTTTTAAAGGTGATGTTCAAAACCGTTATCTGCCTGAAGGGAGTATTATTGAAGGTTATGTGGCGAGAGAGGTTATGGATTTCTGCAATGACTTTCTCAGTGGTAATGAAACTCCTGATAATGACAAGAATATTGACGAGCTATTTGGCAAAGGAATTTTGGGATCACGTGTGAAAGTAATCAACCGTGAGCAGTTGGAACAAGGTCATTTGTATATTTTACACAACATGGACGAAGTGAACGTTTATATCGAGGAACATACCAATTTCATCAAAAGATAATATCCTCGAGCCACTACAATGTGGCTTGCTAGAGAGCATAACAAGACTTTTATTAAGTGGTTTGAAGATAAAGTCTTACATCAACTATCTCAAACACCAGATGATATTACTAAAACTATCAAATGCCTCACCTTTAAACCAAAGTTGACTGTTATGTCTTATGAAGGGTATGACATTAATGGATTCACATATTACACAAAGCGCCAAGATGATAAGAGTGTCGTCCAAAACAGTGGGGTCACCCTTCAAGCATCGACTATGTTTTTTGCAAGTGCAAAGGATAAGAGTCCACGTGAAGCTAAAATGTCATATTACGGTGTAATTGAAGAGATATGGGAATTTGACTACATAGATTTCAAAATTCCGCTCTTCAAATGTAATTGGGTTGATAACACCAAAGGAGTTATAGTGGATGAATTGTGTTTCACTTTAGTGAACTTTGAAAAGATTGGCGAGAAGGCTGAACCATTCATATTGGCATCACAGGCGAAACAAGTATTTTATATCGATGATCCTGCAAATGATAAATGGTCGGTTGTTCTTCATGGTAAAAGACAGTTCATTGAAGATCCTATAGATGAAGAAGAGTACTATGATAAATATGATGACTCCAGTCCATTCTCTGTTGGGTTGCCAACTCCACAAAATATTGAAGCTAATGATGACTTATATGTGCGCGGAGATCACAATGAAGGATTGTTAATTGATAAAAGATCACAATTTTAGAATCATGCATGTTTATATTTTTTTATTGAAGCTAAATGTTTGCTTTTTTAATATCAATATCATTTTCTGATTTGATGTTTCATTATCTTCTAGTTAATACAAATGCTAAACATTGTGGGAGGGTGCTAAAGAACTATAGGACCAATCTCACCCGAGATTACATACACGATGCTGAGAATAGGTTCTTGATTGATTCCAATTCTAGACATTGATCAGTATTTCACTAACTCTACACTAATAATTTTTGTTTGTATTCTCTTTGAAAAAAAAATATAGGAAGAAGGAAGCCACACAACAATGGAACTACTTGGACCCCAAAGACTGGGAGGAGTTTGTTACCCAAAGAAAAACAAATTAATTCAAGGTATTAAGCGCCACTCCCAATTTAATTAATATACGTTTTTATGTATTCACCTATTCAAGATTAACCTTTATTGTTAGTAACCAAATCAATGTGCTAACTAAGTAGGCTATCAGCGATGCTCAACGACAACTACATGTTACGACCACACAATGGGTCCAAGAGGATATGCAGGCATTCGCCAAAGGTTATATAGATATATAGGCAGCAAGCCATGAAACAGCAAAAGAAGCCCCAATGAAGAGAAGCAGGATACAGATACAATACATAAAGTGCAGCACACACAAGTGCTTTAGATTCATATAACAACATGATAGACTAACACATATATAGTGCATAATAATAGCAGCTCGGAATTTACATACAACACTAGCTTAGTACATATATAGTGGGACTAAGGTGACGATCCCACCTGCTAAAACAGGTTACCGACAACTACATGTTACGACTGGGAGGTCGTGATTCAGCAACCGTATGCATTAGCAGGTGGATATGTTTGTCCTCCTGCTAATGAATACGGTTGCTGAATCACGACCTCCCAGTCGTAACATGTAGTTGTTGGTAACCTGTTTTAGCAGGTGGGATCGTCACCTTAGTCCCACTATATATGTACTAAGCTAGTGTTGTATGTAAATTCGACGCTGTTGTTGTTATATACTATATATGTGTTAGTCTGTCATGTTGTATGGACATCGATTGTATTGCTCAGGTATTATATAGTCTCATTAGATAATATGAAATATATCAATCTTATTTATAGCTCATTAATTATATATATACATCATTCTCTTTACATGTGTTTAAAGCTGACCCCACTACAGGAGCAGACTTACCAGATGTACATGCTCCCTATACGATGGGAGAATTAAATGAAGTAAGAGAAGAATGGGAAACAACCATACAAATAGTGGGGGTTTTAAAATATAATTGGGATGTTAATAGCGAATAATGACTAAAGAATGATATTTTGTAAATGAATTTCTGAATTACAATATATGTGTGAATGTTCTACATGTCTAGATGTTTCTACATGTGTCTGAGTGAAAATGAATGAAAGTGTTGGTTGCTATATGAATGTTTCTACATGTGTGAATGTGAATGAATGGAACTACAGATTGCTAGCTACATGAATGTTTCGAAATGTGTGAAAATAAAATGGAACTGCAGGTTGTATTGCTAAATGCATGTGTGAATATTTTTGTTGTTAAATCTGTAGGTTTGTGGCCTGTTGTTGGCTGATATCAATGGATGTCGTAAAACATACAGTTGACTGCAGGTTTCTCATCCTGCGACCAGGCACAACAGGTCTGCAGACTGACAGAAAACAAAACAAAACAATAGGCGTCGGTTATTTGTATAACACCGACACACAAAGTTATAGTGTCGGTTTTATATAAATAACCAACGCCTGTTCCCTGTGGCGCAAAGGTATATGGCGTCGGTTTATTATCTAATAACCGACGCTGATAGTGTCCAAGATGGCGCCCTTTCTGTGGCGCGAAGTTATATGGCGTCGGTTTATTATCTAATAACCGACGCTGATAGTGGGCAAGATGGCGCCCTTTCTGTGGCGCGAAGGTATATGGTGTTGGTTTCTTATCTAATAACCGACGCCTATACCTTCGCGCCACAACAAACATGCACGATTTCGGTGGCGCGGGAAGAGTTTTGGCGTCGGTTTTGGAACTTACGCGTAATGGGTGAGATTTTAGTGTCGCCCACATAGGTGTCGCTTAGAAACCGACACTAAAGGCCTTAAATAACCGACACTAAAGGTAGGTTCTGTAGTAGTGGATGCAGCTTTACATCCAATTCAAATATACTCTGCAAAATAGAATTGCTATTAACTAGTATCCAAAAAATTAGTAATCTACAAAATAGAATTGCAAATTAATAATAACTCACGCATAAATCCTTCCATATTATGTCTTTCTTCTCCTTAGGAACTTTATGCCAAGAATCTATCTTACAACCGCAATGGTTACGAGTAACATACCCAAGATATGAAACAAACAAATTGCGATTCACACCAGATGCATTTCCTGCATTATCAAAATCCACAACAAGTTTGGGTCCATTGCCCTTTTGCACTATTAACTTCTTCATCATAGTGATGCCCCTTCTCTTGTTAACTTTTTGGTGCTGCTGATCAAGTGCATCAAGTGCTTCAGATGGTACATGTGCATCATCAACCTAAAATTTGACAAAATAAACACATTTACAAGATATAACTATAAATGGACATATAGATATAAATATATGATATATTTTTAAAACATACATTGTGAGGTAGAACATTGATGTCCTCACCCTCACGGTAATCATCAGCACGGTCATCAGGAGAATGCTCAGCCATCTGAAAATTCACATTCACATTGTAAAGTTCACATTGTAAAGTAATTCAAATTGTAAATCTCACATTGTAAAGTTCACATTCACATTGTAAAGTAATTCACATTGTAAAGTAATTCACATTGTAAAGTTCACATTGTAAAGTAATTCACATTGTAAATTCACATTGTAAAGTTCACATTCACATTGTAAAGTAATTCACATTGTAAAATTCACATTTAGAAAAATAAAACATATAAAAAAATATAAACATGCCTCTAATATTGTGATTTTTTTATCAATTAACAATCCTTCATTGTGATCTCCGCACACATACAAGTCATCAGTAGCTTCAATATTTGCTGGTGTTGGCAACCCAACTGAGAATGGACTGGAGTCATCATACTTATGATAGTACTGTTCTTCATCTATAGGATCTTCAATGAACTGTCTTTTACCATGAAGAACAATCGACCATTTATCATTTGCAAGATCATCGATATAAAATACTTGTTTTGCCTGTGATGCCAATATGAATGGTTCACCCTTCTCGCCAATCTTTTCAGAGTTCACTAAGTGAAACCCAATTCATCCACTATAACTCCTTTGGTGTTATCAAACCAATTACATTTGAAGAGTGGAATTCTAAAATCTATGTAGTCAAACTCCCATATGTCTTCAATGACACCGTAATATGACATTTTAGCTTCACGTGGACTCTTATCCTTTGCACTTGCAAAAAACACAGTCGATGCTTGAAGGGTGACCCCACTGTTTTGGACGACACTCTTATCATCTTGGCGCTTTGTGTAATATGTGAATCCATTAATGTCATACCCTTAATAAGACATAACATTCAATTTTGGTTTAAAGGTGAGGCATTTGATAGTTTCAGTAATATCATCTGGTGTTTGAGATAGTTGATGTAAGACTTTATCTTCAAACCACTTAATAAATGTCTTGTTATGCTCTCTAGCAAGCCACATTGTATTGGCTCGAGGATATTGTCTCTTGATGAAATTGGTATGTTCCTCGATATAAACGTTCACTTCATCCATGTTGAGTAAAATATACAAGTGACCTTGTTCCAACTGCTCACGGCTGATTACTTTCACACGAGATCCCAAAATTCCTTTGCCAAATTGCTCGTCAATATTCTTGTCATTATCAGGAGTGTCATTACCACTGAGAAAGTCATTGCAAAAATCCATAACTTCTCTCGCCACATAACCCTCGATAATACTCCCTTCAGGATGATAACGGTTTTGAACATCACTTTTAAAAATGTTGATGTATCATTCAAAGGGATACATCCAATGCAAGAAAACTGGTCCCAACATTTTCACTTCCCTAATCAAGTGGACAACAAGATGTACCATGATATCAAAGAATGACGGAGGAAAATACATCTCAAGCTGACATAGGGTAACAACCACTTCTCTTTGCAATTTATCGAGAGTATCAGGGTCAATAACTTTGCTGCACAGACTGTTGAATAAGAAACAAAGTATGGTGATTGCAAACCATACATGCTTTGGCAATATAGATCTAATTGCCACAGGCAATATTTGTTGCATTAGAGTGTGACAATCATGAGATTTAAGACCTATCAACTTCAGATATTTCATTGACACCAATCTACGGATGTTGGATGAGTAATCCTGTGGCACCTTAACATTTACCAAACATTCACAAAAAGCTTTCTTCTCCTTTCTAGACAATGTGTAACAAGCGGGAGGTAAGTATGTTCTCTGATTTTCCATTTCATGAAACTCTATTAATTCTGACCTTATTCCCATTTCACGTAGGTCCATTTTGGATTTTATCCCATCTTTAGTCTTACCTGGTATATTCAACAAAGTACCAATGACACTATCACAGACATTTTTCTCAATGTGCATGACATCGATACAATGCCTGACTGTCAAAGAACTCCAATAAGGAAGATCCCTAAATATTGACTTCTTCTTGAATAAAGATTTGTCACTCCGTGTGGCCATAGTACATTGTGATCTCTTACCAAATTCATTGACAAAGTCTTTTACTCTTTCATAAACAACCTCCCCTGATTTAGGTTTAGGTGCACTCCGTTCCTCATTCAATCCATTGAATGCTTTGTGCTTCCTACGATACAGATGGAATTTTGTAAGAAACCTTCGATAACCGAGATATATAGTCTTACCGCCATGTTTTAGTCTTGTTGAATCAGTGTTCTCTTCACATATAGGACACACTTTAGCTCCTTTGAAACTATATCCAGACAAATTCCCATATGCTGGAAAGTCATTAATAGTGCAAAACAACATAGCATGCAAATGAACTGTCTCTCTTCGTGAAGCATCATAGGTCATCACACATTCACCCCAAAGTTTCTTTAATTCATCAATCAGAGGTTCAAGATAAACATCAATGTCATTTCCAGGTTGTTTAGGTCCCGATATCAACAACGATAGCATTACGTACTTATTTTTCATACACAGCCAGGGAGGAAGATTGTATATAACAAGCATGACTGGACAAGTGCTATGTTGGCTGCTCAATGTCCCATACAGATTCATCCCATATGTACAAATCCCAAGTCTTAGATTCCTAACTTCTTCACCAAATTCAGGGTACAATAGATCAATTTTCTTCCACTGTGGGGAATCAGACGCATGTCGTAGGATCCCATCATTATTTTTCTTAACATCTGCATGCCACCTCAAATTCTTCGCATCTATCGGATTGGAAAACAAGCGTTGAAACCGTGATATTATAGGTAGATACCACATCACCTTGGCAGGAGAACCAATTTTGGACTCCCCTGAAGTCGTCAATTTATATCGTGACACACCACATTTTGGACAATCTTTCAAATCCACATAGTCCTTTTGAAATAATTCACAATCATTCGGGCATGTGTGTATCTTCTTGGCATCCATTCCCATTGGGCACAACAATTTCTTTACCTGGTATGTTAAGATTGGCAGCTCGTTTCCTTCAGGAAGCATTTCTTTCAACAAAGACAACAATGACGTGAAGCTTTTGTCGCTCCATCTATTGTTAGCTTTCAGCTTATACAATCTCAACACAACGCTAAGTTTCGTAAACTTAGTACAACCTGTGTGTAATGATATCTCAGCATCATGCGCAATGTTTCTAAAAATGGGAGGTGGATCAGTGTGCTCTACCCCACAACTATCCAGCATCGCATCAACGATGTCTACTGGAAGTACTGGTTCATTCACATCTACGTCATCGTAGGCAATTTCTTCTTCCACACCAACACTGCTATCGACATCCACTAGTTTTGGGTTTGAAATCTCTCCATGCCAGTGTCATTCTGTATAGCCTTGTACAGTCCCGTTGCACATGACATGACTTTTGATTTCGTCACCAGTGCTGACTTTCAAGTTGTTACCGCAATGCCTACATGGATAGTAGAACCTATCTCCAGGTTGTTTCCGATGTTCCTTGGCAAATCTAATAAACTGGTCAAGACCAAATATAAACTATGGGGTGCAGCGATTGCGAATGGACATCCATGATCTATCCATTCTATGATCAAAGAGAAAATAAGCTATATATTATAACAAGATTAGGGTCTAGGGTTAACAGATTGGAGTTTATGCATCGTTAAAACTTTAGGCCAACAAATACATGTGTTGTCATTCTTATATATAATAAATGTGTACCACCTATCCCATTCTTGAACACCTAATCTCACTAGTAAGTGTATAATGTGTATTGGGTTTTCAAGAAAATTTCAGCAGCATTTCCCCGTTGTTCTCTAAGTACATATGTACTTAGAGAACAAATGGGGAAATGCTGCTGAAATTTTCTTGAAAACCCAATACACATGATACACTTACATCCTAACTGAGATTTGGTGTTCAAGAATAGTCCCAAACTGGGGACTATCTTGGACGGGTTTCTAGGCCAACAAATACATGTGTTGTCATTCTTATACCTACAATCCTAGTTTCATCATTCAGATCCTAAGTTTTGTGTAACATCATTTAATCATGCATGTCAGTAAATAATAAACAATAAATAAACCATGATTCCATATATCAAAGATTTGAATCAAAATGGAGCCTAATGGAACATTGGGAGAGTGAGAATATTATACCTCACTTGAAGGATGGAGAAGAAATATATGCAAATCAATAGTAAGTCAACAACACCTACAACAACACAAATACACGATTCAATTATGTTATAATGTATTGATTAGGGTCACATAATCAATTTAGAAATAGAAGACCCACATGTGAACCTAAACCCTAAACATAAATATATGCAAGTACAAAATAGCACAAAATAGTAAATACACAAATATACACACATAATTGAGCAATATAGCACAAAATCAGCCACCACGACCATGCTACGCAGCACGGCCGTGCCAACCTGCAATTTCACAACATGGTGGAGAAGAGGAGGAAAAGGATATACCTGCAGGAGCAGCGAGCAAGAAAGAGGGAGGCGGCGACAGCGAGTGAGAGGGTGGGTTTCCGGAGCAGCAAGTAACAAACAGGAAGCGGCGGTGAGCGGGTGACCAGGAGCAGCGACCTAGCAGGAGAGGAGAGGAGCAGACGGGCAATCAAAGCAGCCACTGGTGGGGGCGGCGGCGAGGAGAGGAGCAGGGAGCGGCGGCGGCACCAGCAGAGAAGCAATCGAGCGGCGGCAGCACCAGCAGAGAAGAAATCGTCAGACCTAGTTACGCGAACTGAAGAATCAGGAATGAAACATAGAAAGGGGAAGAGTCCCTCGCGTGGGTGCAGTTAAGTTAATCTTAAGCGTCGGTTCTTTAAAAAAACGACGCTAAAACATAACAGTATCAGTCACTAAGAAAAAACCGACGCCATAGAGGTGTAAAAATTTTGGCGCGGACAGCGCGGATAAACAAATCGGCGTCAGTTTTGGGAATATAACGGACGATAAAAATGTCCCGCGCAAAAAAGTTTTAGTCGTCGGTTATTTATTTAATAACCAAAGCTGTTAGTTAAATTTTGGACCTAATTTTTTTCGTTGGATAAATTGGATTTGGCGGGTGCTTTAGGCGTCTATTGTTTATTCTCGAACCGACGCTAAATAGAAAGTGATACCTGTGTCTGGCCACTCCTATACGATATATGTCAGTTTATGTTTTAAACCGATGATGTAGGTTTTAGGCGTCGGTTCTTAGTTAATAATCGACGCATGGAAAGTGACTTCATAAGCCATTTCTGTAGTAGTGTATCAAGATGACCACATCATATTGCCATGTCATACATACAAGATGATGAATGCATTTCGTTCTTGCCATGTCGATACATGAAAGATAATGGGATGATTACATACATGATAGATCCATATCTATTCTTAGTGTTCCCATTCTTCATAAGAATTGGACACATGGCCTTGGGATACTAACTCCATGTAACATGGACAAGTTTTCACCCACTGAATCTGTGCATACTGAACCCTTCAGTACAAATTGCCAATTTATGCTTTCTCTTTTCAGGTCAAGAGGTTTTTGAGAACTATCTCTATAGATCTCTATTCCTATCACATAGGAAACATCTCTATCTTCCTTAAAGATAATTTCCACTTTTGGATTTCCATTCTAGAACATTTCCATTTCACATCAACATGTGGAATGTGAACACACTCCCACAAAATTACAGATCCCTTCTTTGTCTTTGACATATCAGTCAAACCCTTTGACTATATCATCAAAGTAAAGATCCAATTCTGAGTTGCTTATAGTCAATCAATCACATTGATTAGTCCATGGTAGCTTATAGACTTCATTTGCATTAGTCGATTCATAAACCTTATAGGTTGTGTCATGTACACATCCTTGTTTTGTTCCTCATAGGAATGTGGTTTTAGTATCCATATGCCAAATGTCTTAGTCATTAAGTTGCAATCAACAAGCATCATCCTTCTCAAAATGTTATCCATGTGTCTTAACACTTAAGATTCATTTGCATTTATGGATTTCATCCAATGGGTGCTACCATCAAGGTCATACCTTATGGTTCACATGGATGTCATTTAGGATGTAATGGTCATAAACCATAACTCAAATCAGTTCCTCATATTCATCTATATAGTTGACTCATCACATGAACAACTCATCACATAGATAAATGAGGTGTAAGCATATAAGAATTCACAACCCTTGTGATTCTTAATTTATTTTATTAGTGAGGGGTATTCTTTTATTAAGCAGAATTCAGTTATTTGATAATCATTCTCTAACTCCTTAGAGTATGATCCCTTCTTGATTTAGACATCACCATGCCTTAATCACGAGTTCACTATGATACACTATCATAATCACTCATAAGGATCTCAAACATTTGGTCCAAGTATTTCATTCATTGATCTCATCAAGAATTAACACTTTACCAAATTTGCACTTCATCTATGATAATCTTGAACACTTCAAGATATTCATATTGGTATTTCTCTAAAAACCATTTGAAGTATTAGCATTTGTTCCAATAGGTATGTAAATACATCACATGTATCATACCTAATAGGATAATCATTCTCCCACTACCTTTAGTGAAGATTGATTAATCATGTCTAAGATATTCATGTCTCTTACTGGTTCTCTAACCAAAAGAGTCTAGATTTATCCATCACATGGAAACTAGAAATGAATTTCTCATGATTGATGCTAATTTGATTATTTGAGTTATCTATAACTTTTAGGTATCATTTTATCTTATGCATATCAAATACCACAAGATAAACAAGGCATTGCCACAAAGAACATATTGAAACATCTCTTTATTAATTGCCTTCATTGTCATACAATATGAAAAAATAAAGTGTTTCTATCTATTGGAAAATATGAAATAGCCGTTCATACTGTATTACATGCCTTTTAGGCTAAAAATAAACTAAAGTACTCCTATCTATGGAGGCAACACTTGCCCCATTTATTGAGTGCTTTACACTTTACATCTTGGTATCATATAACTCAAAAGTGTTACAAGTTTACTTACATGACACCTTAGGTGGAGATCTCCATCTTCTTTTGTTCTTCCAGATAAAGAGGGCAATTCCCTCATACACCATTTCCCCATGTGCCTTGAGGTTGAAGACGGCTTGGGCTGCTGGCTAGCATCAGAACACTTCTTTGCTTTGCCCTTGCCCTTGCCCTTAAGACTTACCTTTCATTGATCTCATTAAAGATTAGGGTTAGTCTTTCTTCATTTTTGCCTCAATATGTCCAACAACTTTGTCAACACTTGTTAAAGTTGTTCATGTTGTAGTTTATCATGAACTGTATGATTCTCGCAACATTTGTAGTATCATACTAATAGCCAACTCTTGGCTCAGAGGGAATCCTTCTTAGTCAGGTCTTTCCACATACTCAATCATATTGAGTGTGTGAATACCTTACTAGATCTCCTTCTGTCATGACATACTAGGACAATGTCTTGGAGACATCATATGTCTCATGTTGTCTCTGCAACTCATAGTTCAGAGAACACAACTGCAAGCACTCCTCATCAATGTCTTCCTCGGTATGCTTCCATAAGCATACTTTTAGCCATTGATGTGGTGGGATCGAGTTCATCTGGTTCTGGTATAACTAGGACTTAGAGCTTTTGCTCTTTGATTGATAACGCTTCTCAACATCCTAAACAATCGTGGAAATTATTCCCATTTAACTTGTCCTTTGTCAGGACAGATCGCAAAGAAAAATGATTGTTGTTTGTTGTCATTTGTACTACAAAAGGAAATATGCAATTTTAGTACAAAAACTCATTTTTTGACTTATTTGATTGATTTGAAAAGTTGACGATATAATTAGGCCTTTAATTAATTATCGCTCCCACTATTTTACTTCAAATTGATAACCCTCACCATCAATTCAGAAGATTGCAACGTACAACCTTCTAGTGGGCAAGATCCATATTTCATCAAGTCACGGGTCAGCTTTGGCTGATCGCCCACAATCTTGACTATTTACATAGGCCATCATGCCAATTGCATCATATAAAACTCTTGATGAATGAACATGCACAACATCTTGCCATGAACATTCCTTGCCTCTGGGCTTAGACGCTCTAAGAATCACCAGTTAAGTCTAACCCAAAAGCCGACATGGTAAACATGCACCCTGCTTTGGCAGAACCTACATGTCTACCCTTTACACTTCCACAAGATAGACGGCGCACCACACTTTGGCGTAACCTACACTTGGTCAATCGAGTTTTTCATGTGTGCCGCTAATGGAAGGCATATAAGACTTAATATTTTAATGAGGCATTTGGTTTTTATATACATATACATATCCAATCACCACAATATATAGTATGTATCATATACATGCTATATCCCACAAAAAACATATGAAATGATAAAAGCAATGATTATGGCCATCCTAATGTGATTCCTTGAGCCAAGAGGAATCAAGTTCATCTAGGTCTACATCACATGCAACCTGTACAAGATAAACCATGTGCTTTGCCTTTCTGGGTTTGATCAACTCATCAAATGACTGATCGGCTTGCCATCAGGCCGGTCGGCTAGGTGCCACCAGCCGATCGGTTGGCTCCTCCAACCGATCGGTTCACTTGGTCATCGTGCATCTCATCATGGCTGCCACCCACTCGTCTCGCTCCTTGAACCGGTCATCAACTGATCGACTCACTCCTTGAGCTGATCGTCTGGAACATCAACCGATCGGTTCACACCTTGAACCGATTGTCTCAACTATCGTCAGGATGTCCTCCGTTCTTTGACATAACATGAAATAAAATTCTATCCTATTTTACATTGTAAAAGGAGAAACCTCGAGTTACATTCGAGGGGAGCAAAGGTAGGAAAGAAATCTCAAATTATTTTGAGTTACATCAGGAATAGGAGAAGGAAGATCAATGTGCAGACCGAGATGCAAGCAACCACATACAACCATACATAGATAGGGTTTATTGGCCATAACCACACTATACATCCACCACAAAACTCGTTTAAGGGCGACGCATATCGAGTGCATTAATAATACGTATCATATATGTAAATTGGGATTTGTGGATTTAGGATTGGACATGCATAAAGCCAATTTTATTTGCATCGTATGCAACAAATAAAGGCGACAAACCAAAATCGATCATATCGATAATCCTAAAGGATAGAGCATTTGACGTGGCTCTGATACCACTATTGGGTTTTAGGGGAAATCAGAGAAGGCAATGGAAATAAAAATTTTCTCCTCCCAAACCCAGAACAAGGAAACGCGTCAACGTCTATAAAATAGGAAGGGATGGTTTGTGGAATCATATCTTGTCCCGAGGCTTGCTCGGCGACAATACCTCACGGCTTGCGCGGTCTTCACCTCTGGTCTTAGACAATGTCTGTGCAGCTCCTGGTCGCACCAGGACTGATGACTCCTGGTCACACCGGGACTGTCAGGATTGACAGTTGTCCTCTGAGCGGCAGAAATCTCCCGCCTCTGAAGTAGTCCACACATACCACCTGGAAATCCAATCTCCTTGTCCCACAAGGAATTGGAAGGAGTCGCACCCTCCTGTCAGCGTACTAGTCACTGACACACTCTCCTACCACCAATCGCTTTCTGTAGTTGTCTTTTCCTTGTTGTTCCTCCCTTATCGGGTAGCACTTGCTCGAGCTCTCTCGGTTACCAAAACCAGAGAGAATGACAAGTTTACAGAGCAACTGGTTGCACTTAGTTGTTCTTTGAGAAGCCCCCAATACCCCTATATATAGGAGGGTCATGGGACAGGGTTCTCTATCCCGAGTAATGCGGGACTAAAGCAGGAGTAGAAAGGTTAGAGATTTTCCACAAAAACAACCAACTGCGTAACCTGAATCGGTCGGTTGACACCTCAACCGATCGGTTGGGACCCATGAAATGGTTGGTTCACTTCTGAACTGGTCGGTTCGTGGTCCTGGTCAGTTCCCAATTGACTTTTCCTCTTTTGTTTCTAATTGGTACCTAATACCAATCCTTGTTCCAATCAAATTAAGCAAGTGAAATGAAAAGAAATTTCTCACCAATCCTACTTTCCCAACTTGCTCGGTTGGACTAGTTGAACCGATCTTTTCAACACTTGAACCGATTGTTTCACCCTGTCCATGAGTCGATCGAATCAACACCTAAGCCGATCGATTCACCAAGCTCAGCCGATCGGTTCATCACATGAGCTGATCGATTGGGAGTGCAGATTGTGTAGAAACAATCAATTGCAGTTTCAATCAATCTGATACTCTAATCAATCAGTCCAACACCTTGAACATTATGATATTGAGCTATCAATTGATTGAATGTTTAACTGAACTACTAAACTCCTTTAGTAATCAATCTAAACATTGTATGTGGAAAAAAACTCCTCTTCCAGGTTAGATCCTATGTGTGTGACCCTACAGGTCCATTTCACGTTGGTAGTGAAAGTCCATAACACTTATGACTTCACAAGCAAAGAGCGGTGCCTAGTCACACATCAGTGCTACCCAAGTGAAATAGAAAGTTGGAGAACAACTTTCAATCCTACAATCTGTGAATGGTGTTATAGTGAATGTATAATTCCTTTGTCACTGATATCCCGAATGAATTCGAGGCATGGAACAGTCATCCTGTCAACGTTCATTCACTTTCTTGATCTTAGATTAGATTGGAAGAGATATGTATGACATCAATATCACATACTGATTTACACATGCGTGTACACCTTTCTCAATCCTACTCATCAAGTGGCCATGTATATCAAACTCCCTCAGGAGGGACAAATCCCATATCTATCACTCACCCCTCAAAAGCCCCATGTGTCAAAGCCACCCAATCATCACCTTTATAACAATCCATGTTTCAGGACTACATTTGATGATGTCAAAGTGTGCCCAACGACATGTGTTGCGTGTAGTGATTTCAGGTCAAAGAATCACACTCACCACCATCACTATGAGTACTGACTGTGACTACCGTGTCATGGTTCCATGTGTCAAACTCACGGTGGGTCTGTCTGGTACACTTGTTCTCTGACAAGTACCTATGTGTTTGGTTCGATATCTCTATATCATGACTAATGAGATTCTGTCATCACCAACACCACAATCTAGTCTTGTGTGTCATTACTATCTATCTACCTTCGACAATGACATCCGACTAGGGACATAATGAGAATGTACAAACTCTTAGCATCTGTATGATCTCATCATTTAGGTCCTGAACCTGAAGGCATACGTCATTGAGTATTGTCATTCTCTAGACATTCAATATTTTCTATCACTATCTCATATGACTGAACCAGAAAGAATTGGAAGCTTTCCTTTGATGTTTATCAAATCAATCTTAATGTATCCCACCAATCATCCCATGATTGGCTCTCAAGGCATACATACCAACACTTACATGATATAACTATAAATGAACATATAGAAAGAAATATCAGGGATATCTTTTTAAAACTTACATTGTGAGGCGGTGCATTGACATCCTCACCTTCACAGTAATCATCAGCACCATCATCAGGAGAATGCTCATCCTTCTGAAAGTTCACATTCACATTGTAAATTTCACATTGTAAAGTAATTCACTTTGTAAAGTTCACATTGTAAAGTTCACATTCACATTGTAAAGTAATTCACATTGTAAAGTTCACATTGTAAAGTTCACATTCACATTGTAAAGTTCGCATACAGAAAAATAAAACGTATAAAAAATATAAACATGCATGCCTCTAATATTGCGATCTTTTATCAATTAACAATCCTTCATTGTGATCTCCACGCACATACAAGTCATCATTAGCTTGAATATTTGGTGGTGTTGTCAATCCAACTGAGAATGGACTGGAGTCATCATACTTATCATAGTACTGCTCTTCATCTATAGGATCTTCAATGAACTGTCTTTTACCATGAAAAACAACCGACCATTTATCATTTGCAGGACCGTCGATATAAAATACTTGTTTCCCCTGTGATGCCAATATGAATGGTTCACCCTTGTCACAAATCTTTTCAAAGTTCACTAGTATGAAACCCAATTCATCCACTATAACTCGTTTGGTGTTATCAACCCAATTACATTTAAAGAGTGGAATTATGAAATTTACGTAGTCAAACTCCCATATGTCTTCAATGACACTGTAATATGACATTTTAGCTTCACGTGGACTCTTATCCTTTGCACTTGCAAAAAACACTGAAGACGCTTGAAGGGTGACCCCACTATTTTGGACGACACTCTTATCATCTTGACGCTTTGTGTAATAGGAGAATCCATTTATGTCAAACCCTTCATAAGACATAACATTCAATTTTGGTTTAAAGGAGAGGCATTTGATAATTTCAGTAAGATTATCTAGTGTTTGAGATAGTTGATGTAAGACCTTATCTTCAAACCACTTAATAAATGTCTTGTTATGCTCTCTAGCAAGCCACATTGAATTGGCTTGAGGATATTGTCTATTGATGAAATTGGTATGTTTCTCGATATAAACACTCACTTCGTCGATGTTGTGTAAAATATACAAGTGACCTTGTTCCAACTGCTCACGACTGCTTACTTTCATCTGTGATCCCAAAATTCCTTTGCCAAAATGCTCCTCAATATTCTTGTCATTAACATGAGCATCATTACCACTCAGAAAGTCATTGCAAAAATCCATAACCTCTCTCACCACATAACCCTCAATAATATTCCCTTCAGGCCGATAACGGTTTCAAACATCACCTTAGAAAATGCTCATGTATCATTCAAAGGGATATATCCAATGTAAGAAAACTAGTCCCAACATTTTCACTTCCCTAGTCAAGTGGACAACAACATGTACCATGATATCAAAGAACGAAGGAGGAAAATACATCTCAAGTTGACATAAGGTAACAACCACTTCTCTTTGCAATTTATCAAGAGTATTAGGGTCAATAACTTTGTTGTACAGACTGTTGAAAAAGAAACAAAGTCTGGTGATTACAAATCCTACATGCTTCAGCAATATAGATCGAATTTCCACATGCAATATTTTATTGCATTAGAGTGTGAAGATCATGAGATTTAAGACCTATCAACTTCAAATCTTTCAATGATACCAATGTACATATGTTGGATGAGTAACCCTGTGGCACCTTAACATTTACCAAGCATTCACAAAAAGCTTTCTTCTCCTTTATCGACAATGTGTAACAAGCGGGAGGTAAGTATGTTCTACGATCACTACTAACTACTTCTGTTAATTCTTTCCTTATTCCCATTTCACATAGGTCCATTCTGGATTTTATCCCATCTTTAGTCTTACCTGATATATTCAATAGAGTACTGATGATGCTATCACAAACATTATTCTCAACGTGCATGACATCGATACAATGCCTGAATGCCAAAGAACTCCAATAAGGAAGATCCCAAAATATTGACTTCTTCTTGAATAAAGATTTGTCACTCCATGTGGCCATCGTACATTGTGATCTCTTACCAAATTCATTGACAAAGTCTTTTAATCTTTCATAAACATCCTCCCCTGGTATGAGTTTAGGTGCACTCTATTCCTCATTCCGTCCATTGAATGCTTTGCGCAACCTACGATACAGATGGAATTTTGGAAGAAACCATTGATGACCAAGATATACAGTCTTGCCACCGTGTTTTATTCATATTGAATCAGTGTTCTCTTCACATATAGGACACACTTTAGATCCTTTGACACTATATCCAGACAGATTCCCATATGCTGGAAAGTCATTCACAGTGCAAAACAACATAGCATGTAAATGAAATGTCTCTCTTCGTGAAGCATCATAGGTCATCACACCTTCACCCCAGAGTTTCTTCAAGTCATCAATCAGAAGTTCAAGATAAACATTGATATCATTTCCAGATTGTTTAGGGCCTGATATCAACAATGACTGCATAACATACTTATTTGTCATACACAACCGGGGAGGAAGATTGTATATAACAAGCATAACTGGCCAAGTTCTATGTTGGCTACTCAATGTCCCGTATGGATTCATCCCATCTGTACAAAGCCCAAGTCTTAGATTCCTGACTTCTTCACCGAATTTAGGGTACAATAAATCAATCTTCTTCCACTGTGGGGAATCAGACGCATGTCGTAGGATCCCATCATTATTTTTCTTAACATCTGCATGCCACCTCAAATTCTTTGCATCTATCAAATTGGAAAACAAGCATTGAAACTGTGGTATTATAGGTAGATACCACATCATCTTGGCAGGAGAACCAATTTTGGACTCCCCCGAAGTCGTCAATTTATACCTTGACGCACCACATTTGGGTCAATCTTTCAAATCCACATAGTCCTTTTGAAATAATACACAATCATTCGGGCATGCATGTATCTTCATGGCCTCCATTCCCATTGGGCACAACAGTTTCTTTAACCGGTATGTTGAGATTGGCATCTTGTTTCCTTCAGCAAGAATTTCTTTCAACAAAGACAATAATGATGTGAAACTTTTGTCGCTCCATCTATTGTTAGCAGTCAGCTTATACAGTCTCAACATAGTGCTAAGCATCGTAAACTTACAACATGTATATAACGGTATCTCAGCATCATGCACAATGTTTCTAAACATCGGAGGTGGATCGGTGTTCTCTACCCCACAACTATCCAACATTGCATCAACGATGTCTAATGGAACTAGTTTGTTCACATCTACGTCATTGGAGGCAATTTCTTCTTCCATACAAGCACTGCTATTGACATCCACTGATTTCAGGTTTGAAATATATTCATGCTAGTGCCATTTGTATATCCTTGTACAATCCTGCTGCACATGACATGACTTTTGATTTTGTCACCAGTGCTTACTTTCAAGTTGTTACCGCAATGCCTACATGGACAGTAGAACCTATCTCCAGGTTGTTTCCTATGTTCCTCGACAAATCTAATAAATTGATCAAGACCAAAAATAAACTCTGGGGTGTAGTGATTTGGAATGGACATCCATGATCTGTCCATTTTATGATCAAAGAGAAAATAAGTATATATTAGAACAAGATTAGGGTCTAGGGTTTAAAGATTAGAGTTTATGATTAAAACTTTAGAGTTTAAGGTCTTATATATAATAAATGTGTACCACCTATCCCATTCTTGAACACCTAATGTCACTAGTAAGTGTATAATGTGTATTGGGTTTTCAAGAAAATTTCGGCAGCATTTCCCCGTTGTTCTCCAAGTACATATGTACTTGGAGAACAACGGGGAAATGCTGCCGAAATTTTCTTGAAAACCCAATACACATTCTACTCTTACATCCTAAGTGATATTAGGTGTTCAAGAACAGTCCCAAACTGGGGACTATCCAAGATTTACTCCTAATGAGTAAATCTTAGGCGGGTTTCTAGGCCAACAAATACATGTTTTGTCATTCGTATACCTACAATCCTAATTTCATCATTAATATCCTAGTTCTTCAAGTTAGGGTGATTATTGATGTCTTTAGAAGCATGATTGGCAATCTAGGGCAAAGTTCATCATTTACATTCCAAGCATGTCACGTGAGTGCATTAGTATTTCCCTTTTACTAAAACCAAATTGGTGTATTAGTGAGTCTTCAAATAGATAAACACTTAAAGATGACTCAATGAATCTTATGAATAGTGAACTCAACTATAGCTTGTTGGTTCTCATTCATGACTTGCATAATATTTTTTTATCCTAAATAGAGGAAAAATTTTACATGCCCCATATGACCCTAGAATGTTGACATACCTAGCTAGGTTTAAAGCACTCATCAATCTTGAATAATGTTGACATGCCCCATAATAGGGAAAAATCAAGATGAGATCAATAAAAACACAAATCATAAAAAATGGACTGCATAATGAAATAATTGCTTAGTAATACAAGATAAACAAAAGATCAACTCATTATTTTACAACCAAACATTTTTTTCATGCATCTTTCATTAAACATTTATGGCCATTATTCATCTAGTGACTAAGGTTCTAGATTGCCTTTTACTACGCGCTACTTAATGATTATAATGTTTGGTTGTTGTACAAGAATCACCAAATATAAAGTCCCTGAGGATAAACTAATATTTGGGAATGACAATGTGGCTTCTCTATATTAAATCTAATATGTCTTTCTTTCTTCTTCTCTATATTTAATTACTACATAAGTTGTGTGTGAACTTTGAGCTATTTAGGGGCACTCACCCTAAATTACTTTATCATTATCTACCCAAGCAATGGGATTGGATCGATGTAATAACACTTCTATGACAGTTGGTATCAAAGACTAACACACTATGCATCTATGTAACTGTGAACTTAATTGTGAAATCCCTCATTTTCCTATTATTAGGATTTGAACTACAATTTTTTTTAATAGTAATCATCTGGTTCATATACAACAACCAAGTTTGGTTATTGTTAGGGTTTACATTAACCCACATGGCTACACAACTATTCCAGGTGGAGACAAAGTGGAAAAAAGGGGGTTGGAAGTCGGTGACGACGGTGAGCTCAGCCGGTGGAGAAAGGTACATGTCTGGCGGCGGCGAGCTCAGGTTCTGAACGATAGGCGGCGGCGAGCAGCAGGGGCGGTAGGCGGCGGTGAGCAGCAGCAGCGGCGGGAAGCAGTCCAACAGTAGGTCGTGATGAGAAGGTGAGCAAGAGAAGCGAGCGGCGAGCACAGCAGTAGTGGCAGCTGCGGTGGTAAGCATAGTAGCATCGACAGTGAGCGATGATAGGAATCGTGAAAATCGCCAGACCTAAGTGGAGTCAGCAATAAAATAGAGAGAAAGGGGAAGAGCCTGCTTTGCGCGGGTGCTATTAAGTTAACAATAGGCATCGATTGTTCAAAACAACCGATGCTTATAACAATAGGTGTCGGTCACCACAAACAAATCGACACCTATGTTCAATGATAGTCGTCGGTTTCAACTAGAAAAACCGACATTTATCTACATATGCCGACGAAAAATGTTCTCGAATTATGACCATAGTCGTCGGTTGTCGTAGACAACCGACGCCAAAGGGGGGTGAAAATTTTCACGGGGACAGCGTGCGAAAACACATTGGCGTCGGTTATTGCAAGAAAACCGACGATAAAAATGGGCCCAATTTCTGTCTCGCGAAAAACCTTTAGTCATCGGTTTATTTGTTAACAACTGACGCCGTATGTTAAATTTTGGGGGTAATTTTTTTTCACTGGAAATTTTAGATTTGGCGGTTGATTTTAGGTATCAGTTGCTTATTGAAAAACCAACGCTAAATAAAAAGTGATACCCATGTCTGGCCGCTCTTCACAGATAGATTTCGGTTTGTGTTTTCAACCGACGTTGTAGGGTTTAGGCGTCAATTTCTTATATACAATTGACGCTTGTAAATGTGACATTATAAGCCATTTCTGTAGTAGTGATGTTTGTAATGAAGGTGATGGAAAAGAGATTTGCCAGTGGTAGTCTAAAAAAGACCATAAATCAGGGCTGGGTAGGGTGGGTGGGTGCCATGGGTGTTCTTACCAGAGTCAAAACAGGTCATGTGATGGAGTTACCCGAGTCAAAATAGGTCATGTGATGGAGGACATATGTAGCCCATTTCACTTCGATTTTCTTCAAGATATAGCTCATAATCACCACAGTGTTTTCTACAATTTCAGTATGACTTTTCTTGGGATGAATATTGCAGTTAACAAACTAGAATGAGTATGCAATTCTTGAGGTCTAAGGCTGAGGAGGGAAGGGTACACTTCTTTCTATAGAGAAACTGAGGCTTCTTTAAGAATTTTTGAATATCAGGAAGAGTGAGATCATATTGCTTGTAGAAGGCCTCAGAGTCAACAAGGTCAAAATTTTGGGGTAGTCCTTCCTCCAAGTGGCAGTCACCTCAGTACCCGAGAAAAAGATGTTTAGGGTATCCTCAGAGACTTGGAATTTCTTCTCAACTATCATGGAAGTAAGGACTACTTGAGCATTAGGCGGGGGTATGAGAGTGTCATAATTCCATTGCAAATTAGCAAAGAATTCATGACTGACTTTTGTGCTTGTGATGGAATTGTGATAGCACACACGTTCAACACTCAAGGCGGAGAGGTGGTGGTCATATAGCAACTCGACTACTTGATTGATAACCCTTTGTCGATGTGGGTTTGGCTCAATAAAGGGCACAGAAAAGAAAGGGGTTCCTAGGAAGGAGCTCTTTGTACCTATTTAGAGCATTAATGGAGACAAAGAAGGTATTGTTGAAGGATATGAGGCACGAGTTGGAGGAGGAGGATGGTGCTCCAGCTGGGGTGGCTCTCTTTATCCTATTTGACACCATGGAGATGAAAAGAGAAGGATTGAGAAAACAAAAATGATTGAAACACCACCACAAACTGTACACACACCTAGGGTTGATGGGAAAGAGGTCAAGGAAGGCCAATCTATGTCGAACTAGGGCCAGGGAGAGTAAGGTCGAGGCTAGAATTGAGAGCTTGAGGGAGCTGGAGGTTGGATCGGTCGATTTTTCTCTGGTTGAGAGGGAGAAAAGTCAGCCGAATCTAACTTATGTTTGCTCCAGCCTGGTCTTCGGTCGAATTCTTTTAGTGGGGAACTCGACTGATTGGCTCTTTAAAAAAGCTCTCGACCACTGATCGGCCGAGTTGGTAACTCCACTGATGGTCTACCTAAACCAACTTTAGAAATTTTGGTTTCTAGCCATTAGATTTCTAGGAACATATCACTCATCATTGTGTACTATTTTGCAATAAATCAAGTGTTTGCATAAAATACACAAAAAAGCAAAAAAACAAGGCAAAAGGAACATGAAAAACTGATTTGAGCATATTAGGAAGCAAGAGTGATCAAAACATAAGCAAAGCATATAGGATAGATGACAAATATCTAGAAGGAATATTAGATTCATTCAAGGTAATTATAAGTAGTTTATATGTAATAAAATTGAATTTCTCTCTAGCTAGATGTTTAGTGAAAATGTCTGCCAACTAATTTTTTTTGTCTACATGCATGATATAGATATCCTTTTTGGCAATGTGATCATGAAGAAAATCATGATGAACATAAATATACTTGGCTCTACAATGAAATATTGTATTGTAAGACAAGTTAATTGCACTAGTATTATCACAATATATAGGAGAAACATCAAAACGAATGTTAAAGTCTTGGAGAATTTTCTTCATCCATAGGACTTGGGCACAACAACTCCCGGATGTAATGTATTCAACTTTTGTAGTTGATAATGTCACTGTGCTATGTTTCTTAGAGAACTAAGACACCAAGCATGGTCTTAGGAGAAAGCACGTGCCACTTGTGCACTTTCTATCAATAAAACATCCTACGTAATCCACATCACTATAAGTCGTAAGAGTAAAGTCCCTTGACTTGGGATATCATAGTCCAAAATTTGGAGTTTTGTCTAAGTACCTTAAAATCCTTTTAACAACTATAAGATGTGATTTCTCGGAATTTGATTGAAAGCGAGCACACAAGTCAACACTAAACATCATATCAGGTGTAGAGGCAGTTAATTAAAGTAAACTTCCAATCATACATATATAGAGCTTCTCATCTACCTTCTCACCTTCATCTTCTATATCAAGTTTGGCGATGTTTGACATGAGTGTGTCCATCGACTTGGTGTTCTCCATACCAAAGCACTTAAGTAGCTCACTTGTGTACTTGCCTTGGTTGATGAAGTTTCCATCCTTAGTTTGCTTGATTTTAAAACCAAGGAAGAATGTCATCCTACCCATCATACTCATCTCAAATTCACTCTGCTTAAGATCACTAAATTCTTTGCGAAGATCAAAGTTAGTTCTGCCAAAAATGATATCATCAACATATATTTGAATGATAAAAAAAGTGTTAAAAGTGTGCTTTAGAAACAAGGTAGAATCTACTTTTCCCATGATATACCCCTGATCTAAGAAAAGTTCTATAATTTCTCATACCAAGCTCGAGGTGCTTGTTTGAGACTATAGAGAGCTTTTTGAAACAAATAAACATGGTTGGGACACTATCATGTTCAAACTCTAGGGGTTGTGCAACATACACTTCCTCCTCAACGTACCATTGAAAAATGAACTTTTAATGTCCATTTGATAAAGAAAAAAGTTTTATAACTAGCAAAAGCAAGAAACATACAAATTGACTCAAGTCTAGTTATAGGTGCATATGTTTCATCAAAATCTATACCTTCCTGTTGATTGCAGCTTTGAGACACTAGCCTTGCTTTGTTCCTTACCACTTTGCCACTTTCATCTAATTGGTTGCGGTAGACCCACTTAGTGCCAATGATCTTTGTATCACTTGGTCTTCACACTAGGATCCATACTTTGTTCTTTTCAAATTTCTCCAACTCTTCTTGCATGGCTAGGATCCATTCATCATCCCCAATAGCTTCTTTGACGTTCTTTGGATCGAGTTGTGAGATGAAGGTGATGTTGGCTTATTCTTTGTTGAAGGCAGCCTGTGTCTTCACTTTTCCAAATGGATCACCTAAGATTAGCTCTTTTGGATGATTCTTTGCAAATTGGGGAGTTGGATCCTTCTTCTCTTCATCTTTCTCTTTTTCTTGATTGACTACGTCTTTTCCCTTTTCGATGATGTTGAGTTCTTTTAGAATAGGAATTACCTCACTTACAACATCATCAATTGGAACAATATCTTTGGGAATAGAGGGGTTAGTCTCAATAAACTTAACATTTGTAGATTCTTCTACTTTATCAAGATCAACATTAAACACTCTATAAGCCTTGCTAGTAGTGCTATAGCCAAGAAAGAAAGCCTTATAAGATTTCAGATCAAACTTGTCGAGAGAATCTTTCGTATTCAAAACAAAACAAGGACATTTGAAAACATGGAAATACTCGATAGAAGGCTTCCTACCACACCATAGCTCATAGAGGGTTTTTTTTCAAAGAAGGATGTGTAAAAACCTAGTTTTGCACAAAACATGAGGTACTAACGGCTTCAGCCCAAAACTTCTTTGAAATGTCATACTCCAAAAGCATGGTCCTAGCCATCTCTTGTAGTGACCTATTCTTCCTTTCTGCAACCCATTTTTTTGAGGTGTTTGAGGAGAAAAGAAGTTATGTGCATAACCAGATTCTTCACAAAAGCGTTCAAAAAGATCATTTTCAAATTCTCCCCCATGATCACTAGGGATGGAAACAATCCCTCAAGAATCTTCATTATCAACTCATTTACAAAAACTAGAGAAAACATCAAGCACATCACACTTGGAATGAGAAATAAGGTCCAAGTATATCTAGAGAAATCATCGACATTAACAAGGCAATACTTGGAACCATGAAGCAATTGAGTTCTCATTGGTCCAAATAGATCAATGTGAATAAGTTCAAGAGCTCTCTTTGTACTAAGAACTATTTTGGATTTAATTGAGGACTTGGTTTTCTTTTCATGGGTACAAGGTTGGCATTCCTCATCCTTTTTAAAATCAAATTTTAGAAGTCCCTTGACCAAGTTTTTTTTGCTCAACTTCTTCAAGTGATGCATATATACATGACCAAGCCAATGATGCCAAAGAGAAATTTGATTTGAATTGACTACTAGGCATCCACCAACAACATGCTTAATAGAGTCAAGCACAATTACATAAAGATTACTACTTCTAGTTCCCTTATATATGACTTGATAGGTGAGGGAATCTAGAATCTAGCATTCAAAAGAAGTAAACATCATAAGGTAACCATTATCACATAATTGACTTACACTTATTAAATTGTAATGTAGGCCATCCACAAAAAGAACATTCTTGATACACAAGGATTCACCTACATCACCCTCACATTTAACCTTACCTTTCTTGTTGTCCCTAAAGGTAAACAAACCTCCTTTCTTCTTAGTGAAGTTGTTGAAATGGCTTGTATCACCTGTCATGTGCTTAGTGGAGCCGCTAACAATAATTCATCTACATTTTTCCTCCAAGAAAGGATAGTGTCTGTTCCCAACTCAAACTTTGGGATCTGGAGTTAGCTTGGGGACCCATTTCATCTTTGGGTTGGTCCCCTTTGGCTTGTAAGGATGATAAGTAGAGTAATGATCATCATATTTTCACTGAGAACAAATCATAGGGTTCTTAGTGCCAAAAGACTTTCCAATGAAAAAGGAGGTTTCCTTTCCTTGTTTTTCTTACCTTTGGCTGTGTTCTTGCCCTCAGGTGCTCCCCCTACAAATCCCAAACCTCTAATACACTTTTTTTGGTAGAATGGTCAAGGATTTCATTTAGGGAGTTTTTTCCTTTGAGGAATTTCTACAGAGAGGCTCTAAGTCTATGATTGTCATCATTTAGTGATATAACAGTAGAAGACAAGCTAGCAAGATCAACTCTAGCATGAACAAGTAAACCTCTAAACATAGGGCTTTAGTTAAATAAGAATCTTTCTCAAGAGAAATAGAAGCAACATGATTACTAGGAAAGATAGTTCTAGAAGATAAATCATTAACTTGACCAAGAAGGATATCATTATCAGATTTAAGCACTTGAATTTCTTTAAGATAAACATCCTTCTCATCTCTATGAGCATCAATAATGAGATTAAATTCAACATTTTCAGTTTTAAGGATTTCAAGCTTATTTTGGCACTTTTGGTTATCTTCCTTAAGAGTTTCAATGTTCTTAAGGTGAAGACCATTCTCTACCTAAACTCCATTGTATTGGAGCTCAAGATCAAGAAATTGTCCTTGCAAGTTCTCAATTCTATCAAGATGAGTTTTCTCATTTTGCTCAAGAATTTCAAGTTTAGCATACAAATCATCAATAATTTTTCCTAACTTTTTTCTTTTAGATTTACATTTAGCAAAAGAAGAACGGGTAGAAACAAGAATATCAATAAGAGCTTCCTTAGATAACTCATGCAAGCTTACCTCAACTACCTTACTTACCTCACCAATTTCTTCACTTGTTGAGGTGATGCGTGCTATTTTAGCACCCTTTTCTTTGCAATTATTTAAGCTTGTCAAACAAAGATATTTATTTCATCCCCTGAAATTGCACAAATCCATATTTTCACATTTTTCACAAATATCCTTGATTCAGATAATATTGTGCATTTTTCTTGTAGGATAGGAGCATGAGCCGATCTTCTTATCTCTCCAAATCATTGTTTCATCTCTTCAAAACGATTGTCTCATCTGTCCAACCGATTGTTTCACTAACCAGAACTGATCGTCACACTTGTCAGACGACCAGCCAGAGCGAATTATTTCCCAAGATTAAATGCTCAGATGAAGCCCTATAAAAGGGAGAAAATCCATCCCAGTTGATCGGGTGTTACTCGCGCTGCCACCCTAATTAGGGTTGGCGACTGTTCCTTTGGTTGTTGTTTTCCCCAACTGCCTACTGATCGGCTCGGCCGTGAACCGATTGGTTGGCGCCTCGCAGATAGCCCAAAAACCCAGCCGCCAGCCACCATTGTCTAAACCCTAAGTGTAACATTGCCCCTCATTCTCCTATAAAAGGAGGGGCACTTCCTCCTCCTTGGGGCATCACTTTTTGTACGAAGGATTTCTAGAGCAATTTATTTCTATAATCTCATTCTTCAGCAATAAAGTAGCATTTCATCTCAGTTAACTGTTATTTTCAATTTCGTTATTTCCGTTGTGCTTATATGTAGTTCTTCATTATATCATCCTCCCCTCTCTTGAGCAATAGATCAAGGTAGGAAGTGACTACCATCTTCATTGTCTCTAACCGAGGATTAGTAGTTGTAAGACTCGAATATGGCTAGATCACTTCCTTCCTCCATCTCAACTTACTCCTTCTCCATGAGTGAGTAGTCTTTTATCAAGGCAAGGGGGATAACCCCTTAGCCATGGCTTTCAACTTTTTCTTAATGATTCTAGATGCCCTTTGAGATTGATAACTAGTTTATATATAAAAGTAATTAATTGATAATATCAAAAGTTAATCTGAATGGATATGTCCTTGGAAATTCGGGGTTAGAATGACAATCTTAATTGCATAAGAGTTTTGAAACGGCCGTGGATTTTCTCTTTTTAGGATGATGAACTAAGAAACATGGGAACCAGGACCAATGGGCTCATGTGGAGATCATATTTAGTACAACATCATTTTATGCTGTTACAACTCCAGTTGGCTCCTTATATGGTGTAACCATCATATCAAAGTTCATGCCTTGAATGTAGAATTGCATACACCTCTTCCAATAGAGGAAGTTGGTGCCATCGAAGACTGAAGGACACATGGAGAAGACACCATCTACATTGAGTGAACCAAGTAGGTTGTTGCCCATCTTCTCATCTCATGAGTGATTCTTGGAGAAGATCCTTGGCTCTGATACCACTTGTTGGATCTAGGGCTCTAGAGGGGGGGATTGAATAGAGCTCCAAAATTCTCACAAGATAAGTTAGACCTTTAAATTATATCAATCAAACCTATAGCTTAAGAGAAATTTGAAGTCCTAACTAAGCAAGCTTAGAAAGGATGAGAGAAATTGAAACATGCACTTGGACTAGGTGATTCCAATCTCCAAACTAGGAGATAGTCAATCCACTACCTAGAGAGGTTAACCTCTAGGAATTTGAAATCCACATTTACATATATTAATTCATAAGAGATACAAGGAGACCTACATACATACAAGGACTTACCTACTCAATACAAGAGTCTTCCACATATATAAGGACTTACTCACTTGATCAAGATGTCTTCAGCCTTCAATAAGGACTTATCCACACTTGCATGAAGTCTTTGGCCTTGAAGGAATTACCCAATCTTCTTAAATATTAGCCTTGCCCTTATCCTTCACCAGGAGAAGATCTTCACCTCTTCTTCAACCTTGAAGAAGACCAACAACAACTTCACCTTCACTTAGAGTAGCTTGCTTCAACATTTTCTCTTTGAGAAAGGGGGTCGGGAAGATGGAATGGAATGAGAGCTTTATAAGCACATGGAGGTAGCTCTCTTACACCTTGATGAAATCACTCATAATCATGAAATTCTTTGTAAATGAGAGAGAGAAAGGGGCTCAATGGGTTGCAACACACTCAACTATAGCAAGGATTTCGAATAATAGGAATGAGCAAACTTGGAATGAACTCAAGGGGTCCTATTGTATAGCTGGCGGGGTTCCTTTGAGTGTGGGAACACTTAAGGGAGAAATATATCCACTTCACAAGTTATAACAAATCTATTTTTTCTCACAACAACTCTCCAAAGGTTATAATCACTTTCTCTACATTTTTCATATAGTACATTCGGTTGAGTTTCAATAAAGATAACTCGACCGATCCACTAAGTGACAAAGCCAATTTTCAAACTATAGGCTGAGTTTTTTTAGGAAAACTCGATCGATGAGTCAAAATAAGTTTTGTTTAGTTGATCGGTCGCTCGAGTTCTATGAGTGTGTAACTTGACTCTCTAGTAAATCCATCACTGGATCAGTCCAGTTTCCAACTCGACTGATAAATAGTCTGTGACAAATTTTCTAAAATGACTTTTGAGTGACCAAATGCTGGAATTTAGTGTCCCTAACTTTTCTCATCTTAGTTACAAGTCATATCATCAATAAAAGTGATTACAAAATAAATGTAAGGCCATTTGGAGTGATTTCCTAAAATACGCACTTGGATTGCTTTTGACTTGAACTTAAACAAATTAGGGCTTGTGTAATTTGATCCTTTTCATGTGCCTCTTGCCTAAAATCAATCTTGAACAAACATATTAGATACATAGGAATGGAATGGTTAAGTCATAATCAAAACAAGGGCAATGTATAACTCTCAAGTCAACAATAACTGTGCCAAGACGCTTGGGTTATATATATAAGTGTGAGATAGTTATAGTCACATTTGAGTAAAATATGTAGGTCACACGGTGTGTTTGGGGGGGGGGGGGAACATAATGTGCTCAATGTGATAACTAAACTCTGGATCAAGTTCTAGAAAGTCACACAGTGTGCCTTTAATAAGACCTGATGTGTCTTTAATAAGACACGACGTGTCTTGAATAAGACACGACGTGTCTTGAATAAGACAAGGTGTGTTGCTGCAAATCTGGGAGTTCTAGGTTCAATTTCTGGACTGGGATATAGAGAGTCTTTAATAAGACATGACGTGTCTTTATTAAGATACGACATGTCTTTATTAAGACATAGGGTGTCTTTATCAGTTTCAACAACATTGATTTTCTAAATGTCTAGATGATTGGGGAATGTGTTGTTGGATGTTATGATGGGATATTCTACCCATTTTTATGCCAAATTGTTCTACCTACAAATCAAACCATAGAGCAAGTAAAGATAACAATAAAGTGGAACATCATGATTAAGAGTAATTATTGGGTGAAAATGGTTAGGAAATGCAACCAAAAGTGGTTCAAAAGATCATATAAAATACGCACATCAAATCCCCCTAAGCTTAAACCGTTACTTGTCCTCAAGAAAAAAGAGCATAGAAACACAAATGAAGGAATTGTGAAGTTCATGCATAGATCAAATAAACTGAAAGATGTGTATAAGACCAAACCAACCATGATCAACATGTTTATACTCATAGCCATCAATTCAACTTAATCACCCAAGAAAGAGATTTTTAGTTCAGTAGGGGTGCTCACAATTAAATGAATCAATCAATTAAACAACACTAAGTTGAATTTGGATGACGAAGCCAAAAAATAGTGGATTTGCAACTCAAACTCCCAACTATTAAGGATACAAATGATGAAATCTTAGTTAAAATTAACAATTTTAGTTGTACTCTCCTTCTTTCCCAAAAATAATATGACAATGGATTACTGGTTCCAACACTCGACTGCTAATGTAGGCTTATATGCACGTGGAGATCCGATTGGGGTATTTTACCCTCTTTTAAGACATACCACCTAACTATTGTGGCCAGATCAGACTTACACTAGGCTAGCATGATATGTGGGTGGTTTAGCCATCTTTTATGGGGTATGAGGGAGAAATAATCCAAAAGAAATTTTAAAAATTTTCCACAACATAGGAGTGTCAACTAAATTGCAAAATTAGCTAGATTTCATTCATTTGTATTGAAAATTTTCACTGAAAGAGTGGTTGAAAATGCACTAAGAGCTTGGCAAGGGCATCCCATATAGTAAATGATGTTGTAAAGTTGATTTACTCACAAAAATTGAAACCATAACATGTTTTAAACAATCAAGGATGTGAAAAATGAATGTTCAAGATAGAAGCGTAAACCAGAGTTAAGCACATGTTGATGGCCATAAAGTTTCATTTGATTAAAGCATGTGTTTTACAATTTCTACAGATGACACTTATCACCAAATGAGGACAAGAAGTTAATCATAAGAGTTCAAACAAATACAAAAGATGGGCCTCAAATTAATCTAGATTTGCAACTAGAAGAACAAAAACTTAAAATAACAATTTAGAAAATGATGATGAAAGTGAAATAAATCTACACTACACTACCATCTAGTTTCTCTTCCCCTAAGCTTGAAATTTTTAGTGTCCTCACTACATATAACAAACTCAAGAGTATCACAATAAGATACTTTTCATGGTGAATGATGAAGATGGAGGTCCATTGCTTTGATTTGAGGGTGGAAATTGTTGTGCTAAGGATCTATGCCTCTATGTCAATATATATTTTATTTGGTCCAAAGATCGATGCTTGTGATTTGTAATAGGAATATTCTTTTGGATTTCAATGTTGTATGTCCATTCTCTTCTTCAAAATAATCAACATCCGATTCATAGATTTTTTTTTTCACCTCCAAGCATTGTATCAATGATTTGTGAGGGGGAACTTGTCTTGTTTGAAAAATCATCCTTAGGTGCATATGCATATTTATTGCTTTGAGATTTGACCTCATTACCTATGTTGGAGTCAACAACTTAATATGAAATTTTATTTGATGGTGGAGATGATTCTCCTATAGCAACTCCTCTCTTTAAAGTAACTGACATGAATGTCACCCTTGAATCTATTTGTGGTTGATTAGGCAAGGAATAAGATGATGATTTTTATTGGAAAGAGCTTGTTGAGCAATTTGATTCTCCAACATCCTAGTGTGAGTGGCAATTCTATCCACCCTAGAATAAAGTTGTGAAATAGCATCCTTTAGTAGCTCCCTTTGTTGATGAATCTCATCATTTTGCTGAATTTGAGTTGAGACAAAGGTCTCAAGCATGGACACCAAACTTGGCTTGGGCTGCAAATGTTGTTGTTGCTAGATGAAATTGTAGCTGACATTGCTGTTGAGATCCGTTATCTCTTCAAATTGTGATGGATGGAAAAAAATGAAGGAGTGTTTCCCACTTCTCCACATGCATCACAAATTACTTCAGCAGCTTGCTTTCCAAAAATAGAGCTTGAAGAAGAAGGTTGGCTGCTCCAATCATGACTCCATTGGCAATTATTAAGTGCCATGTATTCAATAATGGCATAAGAATCCCTGTATAATTTGTTAATTAAAGCACCATTTGAGGTAGAATCAATAGATATCCTTGTATTGTAGAATAAGCCATTATAGAAAGTTTGCAATAAGTCTATTTCTTAAACCATGGTGTGAACAAAGACGTTGAAGGTTCAAAACCACATGTCATACAAGGTCTCTCCATGCCTTTGAGAAAAATTGATGAGCTGAATCCTCAATTGTGTTGTCTTTCTTTGTGAAATGTATTTGGATAAGAAAACTTTGATGAGTTCCTCCCATCTGGTGATGGAGTTTCTTGTCAAAGAATAGATCCACGCATTGGCTCTGTCTCTCAATGAGAAGGGGAAAAGAAGAAGACATATCCCATGAGTAGGAACACAATCTATCTTGAAAGTACTAAGATATTGTAGAAATTTAGAAATGTGGAGGTTTGGATCCTCCATTGGCGTCCCTCCAAACTGGTTCTGCTATATCATCTATATAAATATGGGGTTGATAGAAAAGTTATTTGCCTCGATTTATGGTATAGTGATAGCCCCATTGATTTTTGTAGCAGCTGGAACAATGAAGTCCTTTAGGGGAAGATTATCCTCCATGATTTGTTCTTCTTGTTGGGATGGAGTGGGTGGTGGTGAAGACATTGGTGATGATAGTTGTTAGTCTACCAAATCTAATTGATTCTCACTCCTCCTTGCTTTTGAAAGGTTGCTAATAGTGTGCTTAGTTTTGGGGTCTAGAGATGTGCAAGGTTCAAGACCCCTTTTAGATCGCCTCATATTGTCTTGCAAATAAAGAAGGTGAGTGAAGTAAAAAAATGAGAATGGAAGATACACAAATATGATAATGATGATGATCATAAGAAAAGTAATAAAAATTGGAAGATGTGACACATGGTGGTATGATCTAGTCTCGCTTACAATTCACCACTTCTTACTCTAACAAAAATTTTGATGCTCCTCAACAATGGCGCCAAAAACATGTTGGTTGTGTGCACAAGTTTTAATATTTATAAACTCAAACACTACCCCTCAAGTATATGGGTGCATGTAGTTTTATCAAGGTCATCTAAGGAGCAAGGTATTGTTAGGTACAAGAGCAATGAAGTTCATCAGTCTAGATAATTTTAATAAAAGAGTTTTTTTTAGTTAACTAAGAAATTAAAAGAAAACAAACTAGAAATCACTTGTATTAAGAACCAAATTGGATTGAGGATTCTTGATAATAATGTTTGACATACATATCATAAAATGACGAATAACAATGACCGACAATGCTATAAATGACTCAAGGGAGGTTTGTATCCTTCACCTACCTTCCGATAGTGTAGAACAGTCCTAACTTTGTATACCCCTCCCGTAGATATACTAAGATTCAGACTACAAAACTTTGTTCTCCTACACATCCCATCCACTCCTATGGTCAAAGTTGTGCTGCTAAAGCACATCTCCTTACTCTTATGCATATCTTTCCAGATTATACAAAGAGAAGAAATCAAACATTCAAAGTGGCCAACATAGCATGTAAGAAGAATTAAACATTGATGAACCTTAGAACAACAAAATTATTGGAATTATAAATGAAATTCATGTTCAAGAATGTTATCACATGGGAGTTTCTCCCCCATGCCCAAGAACAAGAAATCTACTCGTCCATGGTTGTAGAAAGTAGACACAAGCAGTAGAAAACAGTGGTAGACATCATAATAGAAGGAAATAAACTTGGATGTCTGTGGAAGAAGTAAGATGTAGTTGCAACTCCGGTCAAGGAGTCACAAATCCTTCCTTGCTGCTAGAAACACTCCAGAAAGCTTCACACTGAAGTGGGGATAAGAGAACGAAGGAGATCCCTAGTGTAATTGTTGGAAAAGAAGGAAGAAGAAGAAGTTTCTCTCTCGAGAGACCAATGTTCCCCCCTTGGAATGCCTCCAACTCCTCCTGTATCTCCCTTGCTTGAGTCTCACACTAAAAGTTCAAAAATAGTGATAACTATCTCAAGACGTCTTGGGATCGTATATATAAGTGTGAAACAGTGAAATTCACATTTGAGTGAAATCTACGGGTCACAAGGCGTGTAAGGGGGGCCAACACGGCATGTTCGATGCGATAACTGAAGTCAGGATTGAGTTTTAGAAAGTCATATGATGTGAATTTAATAAGACACAACATGTTGTTATAAGCTTGGGAATTCTGGGTTCAAATTCTGGACTGGGACACGGGGTGCCTTTATTAAGACATGTGGTGTCTTTATCAGTTTCAGCAACATTGAATTTGTGAATGTCTAGATTATTGGGGAATGTATTGATGGATGTTATGATGGCATTTTCTCCCCATTTTGATGCCAAATTATTGTACCTACAAATCAAATCATAGAGCAAGTAAAGATAACAACAAAGTGGAAAATATAACAGGTTAAGAGTGATTATTGAGTATAATGATTAGGAAATGCAACCAAAAGTGGTCTAAAAGATGATATAAAATACACACATCAAAGGGGTACTTCAAATTCATAAGTACAACTACATACAGTCAAACCATACTCAAAGGATCATCTTTCTACTTGTTAATACATTTTTAGGGAAAGATCTACATATAGAAAGCTAAGAGTAAGCAAGAAACGAGATGAAAGTTATATATCTCGCCGCAAGGAGGATGATGAATTCACAAACAACAAGGTAGCTTGAAAGAGAGAAGAGAAACCCTAGAATTATCACTCCATACAATCCAAAATAGCTCTTTTCTTCAAGAACAAGGTAGATATAGGGTTCAAGAGAGAAAGAATATGTTCGTAAACCACATGCTCGAACTTCAACCAAGAACACTAAGGTTTCATACAAGGAAGAAGAGATAAGAAGGAGGGAAAAAAGAAAATGATGATAAGGAAGATTATCTTACCAGTTTAAGGCAAGAAGCTAGGCTAGGAAGCTCCAATGATCTTAGAGAGGGTAGATCCAAACCCTAGAACAACATGCAACCAAGGATGACCACGCTTCATCTTTAATATCTCTTCTTCTTCCATCAAGAAATAGGGTCGGACCTCTTAAGAAACAAGACAGAGATGAAGGGGTGCAAAGAGTTCCTTTGGTAGAGAGGAGAGGTGTATATAAGGATGGGATGAGAGAGGATGATGGGTTAAGAGTTTAAAGCATGCACACCATGTGTCCAAAGGTTGAAACCTCCCAACCATGCATAATCAACCTTCCATCAATTTTCAATGTAGGAGAGCCATCAATTGACAACTTAGGTGAACCATCGAGTTCAAGCATCATATGAGCCATCAGATCATGCCCTCACTTAGCCACAAATGTAACTCTGATCCACCATCAGTCGATGTATCTCACATGGAAAACCATCAACTATTGCACCTCAAGAGGAAACCATTGAATCTCATGAAACACAAGAAGGCCATTCGATCCTTAACTCTCATAGTGAAACAATTAGATCCCTAACTTATACAGAAAAACCATCGAGTTGGGGTACTTAGGTGAGAAACCCAAGGTCTCAACCCTATGTTAGAAAAACCACACATTCAATGGTGCATCTAGGTGTTCAAAGGTGCAACTATATCAAGTATATTACAAACACTTATGGAGCACATCATTCATGTAAAAATTACAAAAAAAATCCCTAGATATGGGAAAATTGCATAAAAGTCTATTTAAGCACAAAAATAGCCAAACTGAATCAAACAATGTCCGAACTAGACCAAAATTTAAAATTAGCTTTGTTACATGGTATAAAATTAGAAATTAGGGTTTTATTAAGGAATTAAACACCCAATTATATTAAGAAAGCTTGCTTAACCATAAATCCTAGTCAGGGGTCTTACACACATATCTATTTTTTAGCATATTAGACTTTCATGCAGATTGCTTTCATTTCATGTAGCTTAAATTGTTCTCATTTCATTTATTAGTTATTTGAATCCATTTCTAGTCGAATTAGTTTATATTAATGTTTGCATATAGAGTTTTCCATAGAACCCCCTTATTTGAAGTAAGTTCTTGATTTTAACTACATTTTTGAAAATATGCCAAACAATTAGTGTTCCAACCTCAATTTTGCACATGTTTTCATAATTGAAATGTATTGATTTTATGAATTTGGACTGAATTGAAAAGGTTGTACGTTTTGCTTCAAAGGATGGATTTCTTTGTAAATATCCCTTTGGATAGGAATTTCGTGATTCCTATTATTATATTAATCCATTAATGGATATAAAAGAGAAGAAAAGAGGAAAAGTCCAAATAATGGAGAAGATAAATTGATAAAAGGAATTCATGCATAAATACACAGTAATGACTTTTGATATGATATAAGTATATGATATGTTAGATAATTAAAAGGATAATTATCTAGTCATTCTTGGAAACAGAATGTTCGACACCCTAAATAACATTATCTTGACTTGACCTTCGTATATTTGAAAATAATAATAAGAAATATAATTCTAGAAGTTAGAATTAAAGGACATTCCATAATATAATTGTTTTTATGAGATGACTAATGGAATAAGTTTGATATATAAAGGGAATCTCAATTAAATGAATATGACTTGAGAAAGTTTTTGATGACTTGCCATAGAATGATGATAAGGAATATATTAAGGAATTACGATATGGTTGTACCTTCTTATGACCTTTGGGTCGATACATTTTATCCTAAGAAAAGGAAGGAGGGATATAATTTAAGTCTTTGCCTTTTTATTCTTTGGCAATCATGTATGAAAATACCTTTCCATCTGGGGTAGATTGTGACTCACGTTGGTTTTCATTCGAGAATATATGAGGAAGGTTTCCTCTTCTAGACCATGGAGTCTTTCTCCCTCTCATCCGTGAGTGTATAAGAAAGGAACTTGGCTCTCCCTATTACCCTCATCCTCCCTTCATCGGGACACCTAGGGTTACTACTAGAGAAAGTTTATATATATAGGGACCCAGGGGCCTTGTCTCCAAGGTGACACCCTTTACCATAATCTTTCATGGCCTCTGCCTTAGAGTGGAAGGAGTTTTCTCGATGAGATGTAGTGCTCCACCACACCAGGGGCGAGAGGGGGGAGGATATGTAAGCCGCACTGTTGTTCTACTCAACTGGTCCATGACAGGGAAGCAACCGCCACCCAGAAACACCGACAATCACCGAGGTGAGTGGGTTGGAGGAAGTCACACATAAAGCTTCACCGGAGCATGCTTGGGAGGAGGCACCTTGTTTTATGGAGAACGGGCTGATGCGAGAAGCACGGATCAGGGCCTTTAGCTCCGTCAGCCAAGCCCAGTCACGTAGGGAAACAAGGGTGAGTGCATCTAGAAGGATGAGGAGTTGTGGTCATGAGTGTAGGTGAGAGAGGGTGACATGTGAGTGGTGCATGTCTGTCTGGAGGCAAGAGTTGTGGCGTCAGTGAAACTACGACCTGGTGATGAAGGAGGAGATGAACACCAACCGACAAACCTCACCACCTGGGGGTGGAGCATCGTAGAAGGTTTCGATACAGCACTGAAGGGTCACGTAGGGTAGAAAAAGGATGAGGAAGGGGCGGAAGACTTGCTTAGCCGATGCATGACCTGGAGCCAGTGCCCTGCCAGCGGAGGTGACAACGTGCACATAGCTTCACACTGTCGCAGGCGGTGCGTGAGGGAAAGAGAAGGATAGGAGTCAAATGACTCCTTTGCCCCAATGTGTGTGTTCAACAACCAAGGGCGCATAGGTCCTTTCACACCTAATCAAGAGCCGAGCCAGTTTAATACAAGGTAATCTCTTTTATGTTGAAGTGGCTCCACAAGATTGGTCCAGATAATCATAAATTGAAATAATTCTAGTTAATTATTGGTAACTTGGATTGCAACATATAATACATGAAAATTTATCAGGAGAAGGAGAGGAATCCAAATAAATAGTTTTAGAGTCTGAATATGTTTTTTGTTCTAAAATTATGTACAATACATGTCCTAATGTGTTTAATGTAAAGGAAAGCCTAGATTTAGGTTAATATGATACATAATTGATCAGAATTGGTTATGTTATGTTCATACATGATCTAGACATATATAATGAGTAAAACCTTGATAATGGTGAATAATGGACAATTCTAGATTAGTAATCTTAAATATGTTGATTTAGTGTTTGAAACCAATGTAGACATCATGATATCATCTTAATGCTAGTAATGTGATCTAGGTATCATGAGTAGTCTTATATGTTTGTGATGATAATTAGGGTATCACCTAACATGCATAACTGAATTTATAATCTTAGAAACCATGATATGATCAGATTAGAGTTTCTAACCTTAACTTATAGTCCAAACATGAGACAATCCTAACCCCTAATTTTGGAGCACATCTTGATCTATTTAGTATAATGTGAATACATGCTGACACATATGTAGTATGCTTTGTTTCAGATACTTGTTGATTACATGCTTTGTTGCTTGGATGTTTGGATGCATTCTTAATGTATATGATGTTATGCATGGTTTCGGTGATGGCATAAGGTATGTGGTCACGCTTATGAATAATAGCTTTAGTTTCACAGAGATTCCCGAATGTTTTATCGGTTGCTTGAAAATAATTGTTGGATGACTATTTATTTCATGCAACTATAAAGTGACTATGATTATCACTATAAATGTATATATAACTGGATTAGATCCGGGTCCTCCTCTATGGCTTTGAAAATGCTAAAAAGGGTAACCTAGAGAAAGGTCTAGGCTATCATGAGTTAGAAATTGGGCTACCCACGTGTAGTGCCATGAGACTCTTTAGCACACCATGAGTTAAGGAGTGGGCTACCTATGGGTAGTGCCATGTGACTCAACCCTAGAAACTGATTCACCTGTTGGGTGGGATCATGAGGGGTTTGATAGGGATCTACCATAAGGAAGGTAGCAGCCAGGTCCACTGCAGGGACAACGCAGAGGATAGGGTATGAATGGATCGCACAATTATATTTAAAATGTAAAGTTGTTTGTTAAACTGTAATTGACTGTAATACGTTGATATGATAATTGCATGAGTAATATTTCCCCCACATACCATATTTATGCTGATCGACATTTTGTTTGTCGGCGTTTTAGGTACAAAGCCAAAAGGGGAAACAGTAAATCATCATATTGTGAAATACACGAATTAAACTACACAGAGGATTAGTTAGAGTAGAATTCATAAGTGGATAGAAGTTTAGAGATCTAAGATTTTAAAAGGTATGCAAAGTTTTTATTTTATCACAACTTTTCAATATAGTCTGGTAGAATTTGATAATTATTATTGATTATTTGTCAAACCTTTGATCCGGAAATTGGGATAACGGCTCTGACCTTCTGGTCTCTCTTCATTGGGGGTTATCGGGAGGCGTGGTCGTAACATTTGGTATCAGAGCATAAGTTCCTCATTTAATCTTTAATAATTATTAAATTTTACAAACTTTGTAGAACCCAAGGAAGTTATTATAGGAATTTCTGAAAGATAGAAGTGTCTAGAAAAGGATCACGTCTGGGGGCTGGCAAGATTTTCCTCCGCACTGCTAGTCAGAATATGAGGACTCCTAAATTAGTGAGATTGCCTGGCCAATGTCTCAGGATTTGACTCGAAATAAGATACCTTTAGGAATCTCTCATCTTGTTCATCCCTTCTCACCTCAAATTTTTTAATGATTATAAGGATTAGGGTTTTCTCTCTTTTCCTCACCCTCTTGAGGTATGGGTAAGGTTGATAAGGATTAAGGATCCTCCACCAAATTAATAAAAAGTATGTAAATAAGATGTCATGGACATAAGCTTAATAGATTAAGCGTAAAATAAAGAATAGATACATGCTTAGGTCGTATGACATAAGTTGTCATGCCCTCAGGAGAGACCTGAGGCTAGACCTTCTCGTCAGGAGGATAAGTAAAGAGAGTTAGTCTTGGAGGTAGAGACCTCCATTAAAAGTAGAGACCTGGCATATCTTCTGAGGATGATGTTAACCCTAATGTTGTGTGATTTATATATCATCTTTTCACATGCTATCACACACAAATTTGATTCATTCTGATATAATTCAGTCTCTTTTCAAATTACTTTTGCCATCTTTTTGTTACTCTATTTATTTCATAACTTGCATTGCAGATTTACCACAAAAAGAACTGAATCTAGAGTTTAATTCAACCGAAACAATAGAACGCATGGCGTGCACCCAGATGCCTGTCGTGCACCTTTCCAGAGAAAGTTGGTTAATCCAGCCAGAAGAACACACGACATGCACGGGGAAAACGCACGGCGTGTGAGTTTCCAGAAGTGCACAGAAAGGAAAACGCACGACGTGCATGCCAATGCACGGTGTGCACCTGGAACATAAACAACTAAAGAAATGTTCTAGAAAGTCGCACGACGTGCATATCCTCAGCGCACACCATGCACGGATCAGCCTGATGCAGACTGCACTGCAGGTGCACAATGTGCACCCAAAATGCACGGCGTGCACCTGGCAGTTTTAGAAATATGAAAATTTAGAATTTGATTTTAAAACAAGGAGGGAAGGCAAGGGACAGTTAGGTTCGGTCATTTTGAGAAGTTTTCTCTCGTCTCAGAGCTAGAGGAGAGCAGAGGGAGGCGATTTTGGGGAGACTCAAGGTGGTTTCTTGCATCAAGATGCCATTTCTTCTTCTCTACTTATGCATTGTCTTCTCCAAGGTGTAGAGAAGCTTCCCCAACCTGGAGCAGCTTCTTGGAAAAGGAACTAGTCCGTCTTGGAGTAGCTAGAGAAGTATAATTTCATCCTCAAGCCGGAATTCTTCCTTCTTGTGGTTATACGTTTGGTTCTCTTTGCCTTTTCCTCTCTAAATCATGTTCAAAACTGAAATTTCTGTAACAAATCTGCAAGACGTGGTTATGGACGAGTAGTCTTTCTTTTCTTGGGCATGGAGGAGTAGCTCCCGTGTTATACCATGTATGGAACCAATAATTTCGTACTAAATACTATGTTTTTTGCTTCCTAATCATGAAATTACCTATTTACTCTTTTCTTGCATGTATCGTTGGCCACCTTATGTGCATGTTTTCTGCCTTCTTGCTTGATCTGAGAAGATAAGTAGGAATGTATGGAGGTGCTCTTCTTGGAAACTCTTCCTCTTCTACTAGAGTAGAGAACAATGAGTTCAGGAACAGTTTGTGATCAAAAATGAAATCCACACACGAGAGTGTTGTTTTAAGTTGTGATCGTTGCATTTACACCGGGAGGTGAAATGTAACACAACCTTTCCTTGAAACAAGAACTTATGTATGTTTAAATTATTGTGTTCCCTTGATTGCTATGATATGTGAATGAAATCCTAATGTCCAAGATTCCTAATAATTCTGAAAACAAACTTCTTTTTGTGGTTCTTGCTTGTTAGTAAAAATCTGAATTTTCTATTGTTAGATTATGAGTTTTATGCTTTTTGACAAACATTCTTTTTTCCTTAAAACCGATCTAGATTGTTGAACTTTAGTTCTATTAAGCTCAATTAAATTAACTAAGCTCCTTGTATTCGACCTCGACTATACTACCTCCGTATACTTGCGGGGTTTGGTTAAGTTGGGTAAACTATCATTTGTTTAGATTGAAAATCGTTAGTGAAAAATCCAACAAGTTTTTGGTGCCATTGCTGTTGAGCTATGGTAATTTAATAGGAGTAATAAGTACTAATTAGTATTCAAGACTAGATCATCACTCATATTTTTCAAGCTTCCATATACCTCTTAGCTGTGTTCTTAATTTCTCTTATTATTTTTTAGGTTGTATGCGTCGTTTACAACGAGGTCTTCAAACATCTACTTTGTTAGACCTTGAAATAGAGCAAACTCTTTCAAGTTTGATAAGAACAAGAAAGGTGGAACAATCACTATTAGGAGGTATTCCACCATCACCATCATCGCCACTACCGTCTTCTTCACCTTCTTCAGTAGCTACACCAAGCAATCCAGCCATGGAAGACAACCGTCCTTTAAAAGATTTCGCGATGTCGGTTGCCACAAACATCTATGGAGCCATTGATTTGCCTGTTGTAGAATAAAATAACTTTTCAATTGCTCCTTCTATGATGCAAATGATACAACATAATTGTTTTGGAGGAATAGCCAATGAAGACCCAAGTCTTCATGTTGCCGAATTCTTGGAATATCTGAATACTTTCAAGATTAACGGAGTGTCTGTTGATAGAATTAGACTCATGTTATTTCCCTTAACCTTAAGAGATAGAGCCAAGGTGTGGCTTTTGTCCCTTCCCAAGAAGTCAATTAAAAGTTGGGACCAACTCCTTAATGCTTTCCTTGCAAAGTATTTTCCACCAAGCAGGATAGCCCATTTGAGGAACCAGCTCACCAATTTCTCTCAGAATGAAGGAGAAACTCTATATGACACATGGGAACGGTTCAAAGATCTTCAACGCCTTTGCCCACACCATGGTTTGACAAACTGGCTTCTACTTTAAACTTTCTATAATGGACTGTTTTACAATACCCGATTGACTTTAGATGTCACAGCTGGTGGGGCATTAATGACCAAGTTTTATAGAGAGGCTTATGATATTATTGAAGATATATCCCTGAATCACTGCCAATGGGGAGGATATAGAGGAGAAAAAATCAACCTCTACAACAAGTTCTTCAATCGGAAAACAAGGAGGAAAACACATTGTTGATGCCGTTGACCTTATTGCTACCAAACTAGATGTGCTTACACAGAAATTTGAGAAGATGACCACTTTGCCAATTCAATCCGCTGAAGCAACATGTGAAGCTTGTGGTAATGAAGGACATACTTCTTCTTCATGTTTTGTCCTTAATGCAATGGAAGGAAATTTTGAACAGGTTAATGCAATTGGGATGCAAGGGAATAAGCAATACAATCCCTATTCCAACCAATACAATCTGGGATGGAGAGATCATCCTAACTTCTCCTATCAGAATGCAAGCAACACTCAAAACTTCCAGCAAGGACAACAACAACTGCAACAACAGCAACATGCCAACCGTCAAGGAAATCCGTCGGGTTTCAACAACAGGGGTTATCAGCAGCTACAACAACCCCAAGGTTCCTCTCTAGAAGATATGATGGAAAAATTCATATCTACCTAAATGCAACAGAATGAGGAACTTCGGGGGAATGATAAGCTTTTAAAAGATGCTATTGCTCAACTTTCTGCAAAGGTGGATGGAATTTCCAATCACACCAAAATGTTAGAAAACCAAATAGCCCAACAAGCTCTAAACCAAAAAAGGACTCTACAATCCGATTCTCTTCCAAGCCAATTGGAAGTGAACCCAAGCCAACAAGCTCATGCAATTATCCTAAGAAGTGGAGCTGAGATTGAAAGACCTTCTCCATCCAAGGAGAAGAACATGAAGGAAACTAATGAAGAGGAAGCCAACACCCCAAATTGCAACAAAGAGAAAGGTAAAACTGAAGTACCACCTTCTTTTAAAACCAACATACCTTTTCCTCAAAGATTATCCAATAATAAGGAAGACCTAAAATTCAAGAAATTTATGGACATAATAAACAAATTGCATGTAAATCTTCCTTTTGCTGAAGTTATTGATGAGATGCCTTCTTATGCTAAATTCCTTAAGGACATTTTTACTAAAAGAAGAAAATTTGATCAAGTAGAAATAGTAATGCTTTCAGAACGAGTGAGTTATATTATTCAAAATCGTCTTCCACAAAAGCTTGATGATTTTTGAGCATTTACACTACCTTGCAAGATTAATGACACCACTTTTGATAGAGGTCTAGTAGATCTCGGTGCCAGTATTAGTCTCATTCCATTTACCTTATGGCAAGAACTAGATCTTGGGGATTTGAAGACCATAAGGATGGCTATTGAATTAGCTGATCATTCTATTAAATATCCAAAAGGTATGGTGGAAGATGTACTTGTACAAATCGGGAAATTCTATATACCCTATGATTTTGTTGTTCTTAACATGGCGGAAGTTCCTTCCAACCCTGTTCTTTTTGGGAGGCCATTCTTGAGGATTGCTAGATGTCTTGTTGATGTTCGGGAAAGAAATCTCACTCTACATGTGGGGGAAGAGGCTATGGAATTCTCTATTTATGAAGCGATGAAAGCACCCACACGTGTTGTAGAAATATGTTTGCTTGATATTATTGATCCCATTGAGAATGATAATGAAGATGATGTTGATTTGATGGTTAATCTTTATGATGATGATGATATTGAACTCAATAATTCTGAAATTTCTGGAGCACTATCTATTTTTAAAGCAGCAGCTATCAATAAAGATGCTCCACTTGTTGAAGATAAAGTTGATGAAAGTATAACGGGAAAAAAGGTAGAACTAAAAGCCCTTCCACCTGGGATAAGGTATGCATTTCTCGACCCAAATTCTACATCCCCTGTTATAATAAATACTGAATTAACTAATGACCAAGAAAATAAATTGCTTGCCGAATTGCGTTTGTATAAAGACGTCATTGGTTATTATATAGAACATTTAAAAGGCATTCATCCTTCAATTTGTACGCATAGAATAAATATGGAAGATGATGCCAAACCAACTATAGAACCACCTAGACGCCTAAATCAAAACATGCTTGAAGTGGTGAAGAAAGAAATTTTCAAGTTAATTGATGCGGGAATCATCTATCCCATAAGTGACAGCCCCTGGGTTAGTTCCATTCACGTGGTACCTAAAAAGGGGGTGCAACTGTCATTAAAGGAGACAATGATGAGTTAATACAAACACACATGGTTACCGGTTGGCGTATGTGTATTGACTACCTATGTTTGAATAAGGCAACTCACAAAGATCATTTTTTGTTGCCTTTCATTGATTTGATGCTTAAACGTCTTGCCAAGCATTCTTATTTTTGTTACTTGGACGGGTATTCTAGATTTTTTTTAGATTCCTATCTATCCTCCCGACCAAGAGAAAACCACTTTCACTTGTACTTATGGAACATATGCTTATCGCCGTATGCCGTTTGGTCTTTGTAATGCTCCCACTACTTTTCAATGGTGTGTGATGGCCATATTCTCTGATTTTATTGAAAATATAATGGAGATTTTTATGGATGATTTTAGCGTGTACAGTGACTCTTTTGATCAATGTTTATTGAACCTGTCTCTAGTCTTAGCCCGATGTAAAAAGGTTAACCTAGTGCTAAACTGGGAGAAGTGCCATTTCATGGTACAATCCGGTGTCGTACTAGGGCATGTTGTATCTAACAAGGGTATTGAAGTGGACAGGGCAAAGGTCGAAGCAATTGAGAAAATGTCTACTCCAGCTTCAGTTAAAGACATCTACAGTTTTTTAGGACATGCAGGTTTTTACAGAAGATTTATTAAAGATTTCTCAAAAACTGTGAAGCCGTTATGTTCCCTACTTGCAAAGGATACAAAATTTGTGTTTGATGATGATTGACATGCATCCTTTTCCAAGCTCAAAGAGGCTCTCATTTCAGCCCCAATTATTCAACCTCTGTACTGGGATTCTCCCTTCGAGCTAATGTGCGATGCAAGCGATTATGCAGTGGGAGTTGTTTTAGGACAGCGGAGAGACAAGAAACTACATGCCATCTACTATGCTAGCAAAACTCTCGATGAAGCACAAATCAACTATACAACCACGGAGAAAGCAATGCTTGCAATTGTATATGCATTTGACAAATTTCGATAGTATTTGGTAGGATCAAAGGTGATTGTATACATTGATCATGCTGCCATTAAGTTTTGCTGAATAAAAAAGATGCCAAACCACACCTTATTCGCTGGATACTACTTCTGCAAGAGTTTGATCTTGAAATCCGAGACAAGAAAGGTACATAAAATAGTGTTTCCGATCACCTCTCTAGACTGACCACAGAGGCTGGAGATCTATTTCCAATTGAGTATCATTTGCCTATTGAAAAACTCTAAGCATTGTCATCCACTCAAGCACCATGGTTTGCAGACATCACTAATTTTCTTGCTACTAGACAACTGCCACCAGACTTGACATATCAACAAAAGAAGAAATTCTTTCATGATGTAAAATTTTATTACTAGGATGACCCATTACTATTCAAGCATGGAAGTGGTGGGCTAATCCAGAGGTGTGTTGTTGAGGAGGAGGTCCCAAACATCATTGCTGAATGACATGCCTCTCCTTATGGAGGACATTTCAGAGGAGAGAAGACTGCTGCAAAAATACTTCAAGCTGGTTTCTATTCGCCCACATTATTCAAAGATGTCAATCTATTCGTCAAATCTTGTGATAGGTGCCAAAGGACAGGAGGCATATCCCGCCGCGATGACATGCCACTCAACTCTATCTTAGAGGTTGAGGTGTTCGATGTATGGGGAGTGGACTACATGGGACCATTCCCATCTTCCTGTGGGTATCAATACATTCTTATTGCTTGTGAATATGTGTCTAAATGGGTTGAAGCCATTCCAACCCAATCACCGGACGCAAAATCTATAATTAAGCTTTTTCAAAAGATTATTTTCCCTCGGTTTGGAGTTCCACGTGCTATAATTTCTGATGGAGGCACACACTTTGCTAAAAAACAATTTAACAATCTTCTCTCCAAGTATGGTGTGACGCATAAGATCTCTACGTCCTATCACCCTCAAACATCCGGGAAAGTAGAGATTTCAAATTGGCAACTGAAGAATATTCTTGAAAAGACTGTCTCTAGTTCAAGGAAAGATTGGGCATTAAAGATAGATGACACACTATGGGCATATCACACAACCTACAAAACCATAATTGGGACTACTCCATTCAAGTTGATCTATGGCAAATCATGTCACCTTCCGCTTGAATTGGAGCACCGTGCTTTATGGGCAATTAAGTTCTTGAATTTTGACATGAAGAGGGTAGGAGAAAAATGTCTATTGCAGCTGCAAGAGCTTGAAGACCTCTGTCTCGATGCTTATGAGAATGCAAAGTTATACAAAGAAAGAACAAAAGCTTGGCATGATAAAAGAATTCACTGGAAAGACTTCCAAGAAGGAGACAAAGTATTGTTATTCAACTCTAGATTAAAACTTTTTCCAGGAAAGCTGAAATCAAAGTGGTCTGACCCGTTCCTAGTGCTAAAGATTTTTCCATATCAAGTTGTGGAACTCCAAGGCAAAGATGGAACCTTCAAAGTAAACGGACAACGTTGCAAACACTACTCTTGCGGGGAAAAAGTGGAGAAAGGAGCCTCCTGCTCCCTCCAAGATGCTTGAAGAATTTGAAGAAGTCTTACTCCGGACTCTAAATGGAGGACCTCGTGGGAGTTGACCCCACATTAGGATAGATTTATTTTAAAATTTTCGAGTCAAAAACACTCTTTATTTTTGTTAATAAGCATGTCATGGATGAATGTAATAATCTAGACTTGCTTCCCACTCTATCCGCTTTTGTTTACTGATGACTGACTGCAAATTTTCTGCAAAAATCGCAAAGTGCACGGCGTGTCTTTTGAAGACACGTTGTGCACTTCAATACAAAATGCAGCAGAACATGTTATGGAAACCGACACGCCGTGCGCTATCAATATGCATGGTGTGTATCTGGAAAATGGAAATTTCATCTACTCTCTGGAAACTTGCACGACGTGCATTTCATAGCTGCACACCGTGTACCTGGTCTTCAAAACTTTCTGCCAACTTTTTGGAAACTGACACGGCGTGCATTGTCCATATGCACGTCGTGCACCTGGGAAATGGAAATTCAGTAAACTTTCTGGAAACTTGCACGTCGTGCGTTTTCTCAGTGCACACCATGCACCTGGTCGTAAAGGAGATTTCAAAAACACTCTTTAGAGTAGTGCATGACATGCACTACGAACGCACGCCATGCACTATTTCATAAAGTTTAGACAAAAAGGGCTGGAGTGCATGACCTAATCACTCCAACCCTAGCAGCCATGCACTCCAACCCTAGCAGTCGTGCAAGCCGCGGCCCACCAGAGCCAGAGCAGGTGCACGACATTCCGCCAGCCGTGCGTGCCCTTTCTTCTTCCGCCAACATCCACAACTACCGCCGTCTTCTACCTGAGCTCGGCAGCAGCGATGTTCCACCCACCCTACCGCCATCGACACCCGGAGCTCGGCAACAGTTTCAACCTACTGCCATTCTGCCAGCAACCAGCCGACGTTCTGCCCGCATCTGGCCCCCTCGACATCATTTTCTGCTACCAATTTTTTCTCCAACGATGCAACAACAGCAGTAGACAAAGTTCTAAGCTACAACCAGCCACCATTGTCGTCATCCCGAGCACCGAAGAAACATATTTGCTCCAAAATCACAGCCATCATTGCAGATTTCAGAAGTGCTCTAGAGTTATAGGTGCACGTCGTGCACCAACTTTGCACACCATGTGTCAACCTGTCTGAAGAAGATGAACAGTGCAGTGCATGCTGTGCAACATCTTCACACACCGTGCACTAGTTGCAGATCGAATGGCACCAATTAAGCACAAAGCAGGCCGATGCCATGGAGTAGCTACTTCATCTTCTGCACCTCCCGCAACTGAAGCACCAATTCCGCACCAGCACCTACGACGTTTGTGTTGGGTTTTAGGGGAGGCAGAGAAGGCAGCGGAAATAAAAAAAAATTTCTCCCCCAAACCCAGAACAAGGAAACGCGTCAACGTCTATATAATAGGAAAGGATGGTTTGTGGAATCATACCTTGTCCCGAGGCTTTCTCGGCGACAATACGTCGCATCTTGCATGGTCTTCACCTCTGGTCTTGGACGGTGTCTATGCAGCTCCTGGTTGCACCGGGACTGACGACTCCTGGTCTCATTGGGACTGTCGGGATTGACAGTTGTCCTCCAAGTGGTAGAAACCTCCTGCCTCTGAAGTAGTCCACAAGGACCACCTGGAACTCCAATCTCCTTCTCCCACAAGGAATGGGAAGGAGTCGCACCCTCCTATCAGCGTACTACTCGCCAACACAATCTCCTGCTACCAATCGCAACTGCAGTTGTCTTTCCCTTGATGTACCTCCCTTATCGGGTAGCACTTGCTCGGGCTCTCTTGGTTACCAAAACCAAAGAGAACGACAACTTTGAAGAGCAATTGGTTTGCACTGAGTTGTACTTTTAGAAGCCCCCAATACCCCTATATATAGGAGGGTCATGGGACATGGTTCTCCATCCCGGGCAATGCGGGACTAAAAGAAAGAGTAGAAGGGTTCGAGATTTTCCACCAAAAAACAACCAACCCGCAACCTAAACCGATCGTTTCACAACTGAAACGATCGGTTGGGGACCTGAACCGGTCGGTTGACACCTCAACCGATCGGTTGGGACCCATGAGCCAATCGGTTCACTTCTGAACCGGTCAGTTCATGGTCCTGACCAATTCCCGATTGACTTTCCTTCTTTTGTTTCTAATTGGTATCGAATACCAATCCTATTTCCCAATAAAATTGGGCAAGTGAAACGAAAGGAAAATTCTCATAATCCTACTTTCCCAACTTGCTCGGTTGCACCAGTTGAATCGATCATTTCAACACTTGAAGCAATCGTTTCACCCTGACCATGAGCCGATCGACTCAACACATGATCCGACCAGTTCACCAAGCTCAACCGATCGGTTCATCACATGAGCCGATCGGTTGGGAGTGCAGATTGTGCAGAATCAGTCAATTGTGATTTCAATCAATCCGATACTCCAATCAATGTGTCCAACACCTTGAACATTATGACATTGAGCTGTCAATTGATTGATTGTTTAATTGAACTACTAAACTCCTTTAGTAATCAATCTAAACATTGTTTGTGGACAAAACTCCTCTTCCAGGTTAAATCCTATGTGTGTGACCCTGCAAGTCCATTTCACATTGGCAGTGAAAGTGCATAACACTTATGACTTCACAAGCAAAGAGCGGTGCCTAGTCACACATCAGTGCTACCCAAGTGAAAGCAGAAAGTTGGAGAACAAATTTCAATCCTACAATCTGTGAATGGTGTTACAGTGAATGTATAATTCCTTTGTCACTGATATCCCGAATGAACTCAAGGCATGGAATAGTCATCCTGTCAACGTTCATTCACTTTCTTGATCTCAGAGTAGATTGGAAGATATATGTATGACATCAATATCACATACTGATTCACACATGCGTGCACGCCTTTCTCAATCCTACTCATCAAGTGGCCATGGATATCGAACTCCCTCAGGAGGGACAAATCCCATATCTATCACTAACCCCTCAAAAGCCCCATGTGTCAAAGCCACCCAATCATCACCTTTATAACAACCCATGTTTCAAGACTGCGTTTGATGATGTCAAAGTGTGCCCAACGACATGTGTTGAGTGTAGTGATTTTAGGTCAAAGAATCACACTCACCACCATCACTGTGAGTACTGACTGTGACTACCATGTCATGGTTCCATGTGTCAAACTCACGGTGGGTCTGTCCGGTACACTTGTTCTCTAACAAGTACCTATGTGTTTGGTTTGATATCTCTATATCATGACTAATGAGATTCTGTCATCAACCAACACCACAATCTAGCCTTGTGTGTCATTGTTGTCTATCTACCTTCCACAATGACATCCGACTAGGGACATAACAAGAATGTACAAACTCTTAGCATCCGTATGATCTCATCGTTCAGCTCCTGAACCTGAAGGCATACGTCATTGAGTACTGTCATTCTCTAGACATTCAATCTGTTCTATCACTATCTCTTATGACTGAACCAGAAAGAATTGGAAGCTTGCCTTTGATGTTTATCAAATCAATCTTAATGTATCCCATCAATCATCCCATTATTGGCTCTCAGGGCATACATACCAACAGACTCCCACTTGCACTGTGAGCCAATCACCCTTGAATCATATTCATAGTGATCTTCAAACATGTCCCACATGTTACTGTGCTCTAGTGCGATCATAGTGAGTAATGGCAACACCTTGCCAAAGTCAGTATAAATTGCTTGTCTCTCATCTCTTCACTGTACGTCACACGTATGAGATGGAGTTGCCGTAATATGCGATCTAGTATTCCTTTGCTAACCTTTAGCCACATTGCATGATCAAGGATTCCATACTTGTCATCAATGAGCGAAATATCTGTAAGTTCATCTCATGAACTTCTAGATCCATATAGTATCCACTATTGTTCTCTAACACACGGATACTCGACATTTTCTTTTAAACGGATTTATTGGAACATTTCCAATTATCAACAAACTTTCACTTTTATATATCCTATATATATTTTGCGATTAATTTTCTATCCTTTCGGAAGTTCGCATCAATGTAACTCTTTACATTGAACTCTTCCTTATCTCCGTAGAACTAGTACTTCTCAAGTACTTATCAAGTTCTCATGGTATTCCAGTAACCCTTACTAGAAGTAGACAGACATCCACTCGTCATGTCTCACATACGAGTTATCAGGATGAACACATCATATTGTCATGTCCTACATACAAGATGATGAATGCATTTTATTCTTGCCATGTCGATACATGCAAGATAATGGGATGATTACATACATGATAGATCCATATCTATTCTTAGTGTTCCCATTCTTCATAAGAATTGGACACTTGGCCTTGGGATACTAACTCCATGTAATATGGACAAGTTTCCTCCCACTGAATCTATGCATACTGAACCCTTCAGTACAGATTGCCAATGTATGCTTTCCCTTTTTAGGTCAAGAGGTTTTTGAGAACTATCTCTATTCCTATCACATAGGAAACATCTCTATCTTCCTTTAAGATAATTTCCAATTTTGGATTTCCATTCTAGAACATTTTCATTTCACATCAACATGTGGAATGTGAACACGCTCCCACTAAATCACAAATCCCTTCTTTATCTTTGACATATCAGTCAAACCCTTTGACTATATCATCAAAGTAAAGATCCAATTCTGAGTTGCTTGTACTCAATCAATCACATTGATTAGTCCATTGTAACTTATAGACTTCATTTTCATGAGTGGATTCATAAACCTTATAGGTTGTGTCACGTACACATCCTTGTTTTATTCCTCATAGGAATGCGGTTTTAGTATCCATATGCCAAATGTCTTAGTCATTAAGTTGCAATCAATAAGCATCATCCTTCTCAAAATGTTATCCATGTGTCTTAACACTTAAGACTTATCCGCACTTATGGATTTTATTCCAATGGGTGCGACCATCAAGGTCATACCTTATGGTTCATATGGATGTCATTTAGGATGTAATGGTCATAAACCATAACTCAAAATTCGGTTCCTCATATTCATCTAGATAGTTGACTCATCACATGAACAACTCATCACATAGATAATTGAGGTGTATCCATCAAGGATATAAGAACTCACAACTCCTTGTGATTCTCAATGTCCTTTATTAGTGTGTGGTATTCTTTTAATAAGAAGAATTCAGTTATTTGATAATCATTCTCTAACTCCTTAGAGTATGATTCCTTGTTGATTTAGATATCACCATGCCTTAATCATGAGTTCACTATGATACACTATCATAATCACTCAAAAGGATCTCAAACATTTGGTCCAAGTATTTTATTCATTGATCTCATCAAGAATTAACACTTTACCAAATTTGCACTTCATCTATGATAATCTTTAACATTTCAAGATATTAATATTGGTATTTCTCTAAACACCATTTGAAGTATTAGCATTTGTTCCAATAGGTATGTAAATACATCACATGTATTATACCTAATAGGATAATCATTCTCCCACTACCATTTGATAGTTTGAGTTATCTATAACTTTTAGGTATCATTTTATCTTATGCATATCAAATACCACAAGATAAACAAGGCATTGCCACAAAGATCATATCTTTATAAATTGAAACATCTCTTTATTAATTGCCATCATTGTCATACTATATGCAAAAATAAAGTGTTTCTATCTATTGGCAAATATGAAATAACAGTTCATAACTGTATTACATGCCTTTTAGGCTGAAAATAAACTAAAGTAATCCTATCTATGGCGGAAACACTTGCCCCAATTATGAGTGCTTTACACTTTACATCTTGGTATCATATACCTCAAAAAGTGTTACAAGTTTACTTTCATGACACCTTTAAGTGGAGACATCAGTCGCCTCCTTCTTCTTTTGTTCTTCCAGATAGAGAGGACAATTCCTTTTCCAATGTGCCTTGAGGCTGAAGACGGCTTGGATTCCTGGCTAGCATCAGAACACTTATTTGCTTTGCCCTTGTCCTTGCCCTTAAGAATTACCTTTTCTTTGATCACATCAAAGATTATGGTTTGTCTTTCTTCACGTTTGCCTCTACTATCCTCAACATGTCCAACAACTCTGTCAACGCTTGTCAAAGTTGTTCATGTTGTAACTTATCATGAATTGTATGATTCTCGCAACATTTGCAGTATCATACCAATAGCCAAATCTTGGCTCAGAGGGAATCCTTCTTAGTCATGTTTTTCCACATACCCAATCACATTGAGCGTGTGAATACCTTACTAGATCTCCTTCTGTCATGACATACCAGGACAATGTCTTGGAGACATCATATGTCTCATGTTGTCTCTGCAACTCATAGTTCAGGGAACACAACATCAAGCACTCCACATCAATGTCATCCTCAGTATGCTTCCATAAGCATACTTTCAGCCATTGGTGTGGTGGGATCGATTTCATCTGGTTTTGGTATAACTAGGACTTAGAGCTTTCGCTCTTTGATTGAGAACACTTCTCATCATCCTAACCAATAGTGGAATTATTCCCATTTAATTTGTTGGTCTCAAGGACCGATCACAAATAAAGTGATTTGTTGATTAACCATTTATTTTAACAAAAGGAAATATATGCAATTTTAGTCCAAAACTCTTTTTGACTTGTTTGATTGATTTGAAAAGTTGACGATAAAATTAGGCCTTTAATTAATTATCGCTCCCACTATTTTAGTTCAAATTGATAGCCCTCACCATCAATTCGGAAGATTGCAGCGTACAACCTTCTAGTGGGTAAGATCTTGAAATCCTCTAAGCCATGGACCAGCTAGGGCTGTCACCCACAACATAGATCTCTCAGGCAGGCAACTCTTGTCAATTGCATCATATGCAACTCTTGATAAGATGTCATATGCAACTCCTTGCCATGAGCATCTCCATGCCTCAAGGTGCTTGATCCTATCTAGGTCACCTTGTTAAGTCCGACCCAAAGCAAACTATATGAATATGCACCCTACTAGGGCAGACCCACACATTCATCCTTCACGCTTCCATGAGATAGACGGTGCACCATGCTAGGGCGTGCCCACACTTGGTCGATCAAGATTTTCACGTGTGTCACATTTGGAAGGCATCTAAAACTTAATATTTAATGAAGGATTTGGTTTTTATATACATATACATATCCAATAACCACAATATATAGTATGTATCATATACATGCTATATCCCACAAAAAACATGTGAAATGATAAAAGCGATGATTATAGCCATCCTAATGTGATTCCTTGAGACAAGAGGAATCACGGTCATCTAGGTCTACATCACATGCAACCTGTACAAGATGAACTCTGTGTTATGCCTTCTGAGTTAATCAACTCATCACATGAATGACCTACTCATTCTGGCCCGATCGTCTGGGTGCCACCAGCCGATCGGTTGGCTCCTCCAACCGATCGGTTCGCCTGGTCGTCGTGCATCTCATCATGGCCGCCACCCGCTCATCTCGCTCCTCGAACCAGTTATCAACCAACCGGTTCACTCCTTGAACTGATCGTCTCGAATGTCAACCAATCGGTTCACGCCTTGAACCGATCGTTTCAACTGTCGTTAGGATGTCCGCCGTTCTTTGAGATAACAGGAAATAAAATCTATCCTATTTTACATTGTAAAAAGGAGAAACCTCGAGTTACATTTGAGGGGAGCAAAGGTAGGAAAGAAATCTCGAATTATTTTGAGTTACATCAGGAATAGGAGAAGGAAGATCGGTGCGGAGACCGAGATGCAAGCAACCACATACAACCATACACAGATAGGGTTTATTGGCCATAATCACGCTATACATCCACCACAAAACTCGTTTAAGGGCGACGTGTATCAAGTGCATTAATAATACATATCATATATGTAAATTGGGATTTGTGGATTTAGGATTGGACATGCATAATGCCAATTTTATTCACATCGTATTAAATAAATAAAGGAGACAAACCAAAATCGATCATATCGATATTCCTAAAATATAGAGCAGTTCACGTGGCTCTGATACCACTGTTGGGTTTTAGGGGAGGCAGAGAAGGCAGCGGAAACAAAAAAAAATTTCTCCCCCAAACCCAGAACAAGGAAACGCGTCAACGTCTATACAATAGGAAAGGATGGTTTGTGGAATCATACCTTGTCCTGAGGCTTGCTCGGAGACAATACCTCGCAGCTTGCGCGGTCTTCACCTCCGGTCTTGGACGGTGTCTGTGCAGCTCCTTGTCGCACTGGGACTGATGACTCCTGGTCTCACCGGGACTATCGGGATCGAAAGTTGTCCTCCAAGCGACAGAAACCTCCCGCCTCTGAAGTAGTCCACACGGACCACCTAGAACTCCAATCTCCTTGTTCCACAAGGAATTGGAAGGAGTCACACCCTCCTGTCAGCGTACTAGTCGCCAACACACTCTCCTGCTACTAATCGCAACTACAGTTGTCTTTCCCTTGCTGTGCCTCCCTTATCGGGTATCACTTACTCAGGCTCTCTCAGTTACCAAAACAAGAGAGAATGACACCTTTGTAGAGCAATTGGGTTACACTGAGTTGTACTTTTACCAATACCCCTATATATAGGAGGGTCATGGGACAAGGTTCTCCATCCTGGGAAATGCGGGACTAAAAGCAGGAGTAGAAGGGTTCGAGATTTTCCACCAAAAAACAACCAACTCGCAACCTAAACCGATCGTTTCACAACTGAAACGATCAGTTGGGGACCTGAACCGGTCGGTTGACACCTCAACCGATCGGTTGGGACCCATGAGCCGGTTGGTTCACTTCTGAACCGGTCAGTTCATGGTTCTGACCAGTTCCTGATTGACTTTCCTTCTTTTGTTTCTAATTGGTATCGAATATCAATCCTATTTCCCAATCAAATTGGGCAAGTGAAACGAAAGGAAAATTCTCACCAATCCTACTTTCCCAACTTGCTCGGTTGCACCATTTCAATTGATCGTTTCAACACTTGAAGCAATCATTTCACCCTAACCATGAGCCAATCGACTCAACACTTGAGCCGATCGGTTCACCAAGCTCAGTCGATCGATTCATCACATGAGCCGATCGGTTGGGAGTGCAGATTGTACAGAATCAGTCAATTGCAATTTCAATCAATCTGATACTCCAATCAATGTGTCCAACACCTTGCACATTATGACATTGAGCTATCAATTGATTGAGTGTTTAATTGAACTACTAAACTCCTTTAGTAATCAATCTAAACATTGTTTGTGGACAAAACTCCTATTCCAGGTTAAATCCTATGTGTGTGACCCTACAGGTCCATTTCACGTTGGCAGTGAAAGTCCATAACACTTATGACTTCACAAGGAAAGAGAGGTGCCTAGTCACACATCAGTGCTACCCAAGTGAAAATAGAAAGTTGGAGAACAACTTTCAATCCTACAATCCGTGAATGGTGTTACAGTGAATGTATAATTCCTTTGTCACTAATATCCCGAATGAACTCGAGGCATGGAACAGTCATCATGTCAACGTTCATTCACTTTCTTGATCTCAGAGTAGATTGGAAGAGATATGTATGACATCAATATCACATACTGATTCACACATGTGTGCACACCTTTCTCAATCCTACTCATCAAGTGGCCATGGATATCAAACTCCCTCAGGAGGGACAAATCCCATATCTATCACTCACCCCTCAAAAGCCCCATGTGTCAAAGCCACCCAATCATCACCTTTATAACAACCCATGTTTCAGGACTACGTTTGATGATGTCAAAGTGTGCCCAACAACATGTGTTGAGTGTAGTGATTTCAGGTCAAAGAATCACACTCACCACCATCACTGTGAGTACTAACTGTGACTACCATGTCATGGTTCCATGTGTCAAACTCACGGTGGGTCTGTCCGGTACACTTGTTCTCTAATGAGTACCTATGTGTTTGGTTTGATATCTCTATATCATGACTAATGAGATTCTGTCATCAACCAACACCACAATCTAGCCTTGTGTGTCATTGCTGTCTATCTACCTTCCACAATGACATCCGATTAGGGACATAACAAGAATGTACAAACTCTTAGCATCCGTATGATCTCATCGTTCAGGTCCTGAACCTGAAGGCATACGTCATTGAGTACTGTCATTCGCTAGACATTCAATCTGTTCTATCACTATCTCATATGACTGAACTAGAAAGAATTGGAAGCTTGCCTTTGATGTTTATCAAATCAATCTTAATGTATCCCATCAATCATCCCATGATTGGCTCTCAGGGCATACATACCAATAGTTTGTACCCTCTACACAGTTTAGGGTCAGACCCGAGGAGGATGTCGACTACCAGTTCCTCATCACAAGGCATGTTTTGCCCTCCCACTACATGTGCGATGAAACCCTTAACAAATTGGGTTTCAAGAATGAGGTAGTAGATCATTTAACATTTTTGGGTTTACACTACCTTTGCACCCGAGTTTCTAAAACCTATCCCCACCTTGTCTATGAGTTTCTCACTACTTGCAAGGCCGAAAATGACCCACAACACCGCAACACACCTTATCAGAAAATCATCTTTCGACTTTTGAACAAATCATTTTCTATGGATCTTCAGCAGTTTTGTGTTTTGCTTAAATGCAATTATGGCGGCTACACTGATTATCCTCCCGCCTTCCATAGCGACTCTTTTTGGTCTGAGATCACTTCTGAAATGGTGCATAGAGCAAGGAATGCTCGAGCTTTAGCAATACATAATCTAGTTTTCCGAGTTCTACATCGTCTCCTTAGCACATGGCCTTTTACTAAAAATGAAACTCAAGGTGTAGTAGGGAAGACTGATCTATTTTTCTTGTGGTGCTTGGTGCAAAATGAGAAAATAAGTATTGGCTACTACATTATTAATAAGCTTCTTAACACAAAAAAGCATAAGAAAAGGGAGGCAAGTGACATTATGTGCGGAGGGATGATAAGCATCCTTGCAATGCAGTGGGGTTTAGATGTGGGTGACTTAGAACCTGCACCGGGAAAGAACCTTGTTGATATCAACTATCTCATCTCTTGTGGTCTGATCTCAAGACATGGCAACAACACATCTAAATTCAAGGTTTTTATCACCAAGAAGCATTTCATCACCATCCCCGATGCAGCTCGAAATGACATCAAGAACAAGGCTGCCTGGAAGGTAGAGCTACAACCAAAGATAGGTGAGGAGACACCCACCCGAGGTGCCAGTAGCTCTACACCAGGGCCTACACCAGCAACCCCTATTCCACTCCCACTGTCCACCAGTACTCAGACAGAGTACAACTGGACAATTTCGGATGTGTGTCACCTTTACGGCTACGTTCAACAGAGATTTGATCACATCGACACCCGCCTTGACCAAATGGGCGCGTAGTATGACACCCGGTTTGACCATTTGAGTGTGCAGTTCACTACCATGTACGACATGGTCAACAGGATGGATGTGTGGCACATCTCTCAAGGCCACTACCCTGCACCAGTCTTTCCAGACTCCTCCCCGCCAGGAGGCCGCAGTTCCAGAAGTTCCACAATAGGATTTTTCTCAGCACCAACCACAACCTCAAGAGCACCAGCCACAACAATTCTAGGAGCAGCAACCCGACTCATCCGCCCAGCCGATGGACATCCCTGACATCATCAGTCAGTTCTTCCCTGAGCAGGGAGGCAGCAGATCCTTTTTCTGATTCATTTCACGACAGGTATCTGGTTTTGAACTCTATAAGTTCGATTGAAGCAGTGAGGACACTGCTGATTTCACACTTAGGGGGGGAACAACCGTCCAGTAGTGGTAGTCATTCAACATTTTCCTTTTTCGAGTCAGTTGTGTCAGTTGTTTTTCCTTTTTTTCCATTTTATTCCATGTTCTTTTCCATGATGGCAATATCTATATGATTTGAGACTATCTTATTAATAATGAACCCCCTCTAGCATGCTGATATTTTCTATCCTCTATATGTTTTGGCTATATTTAAGAGGGAAATACTAAGAGCATGCTTGAATAAAATGGAAGTTGAAAATTCCCATGTGATTTGTGTTTGTGGTTTGATATCTCAAATTTTTACATCTTGGACTACTCAATACATGTAATGGTTTCAAATTCTTGCAGAATAATTAACTCACAACACTCCTTAGAATACGAGATATTCTTGCCAAATTTTTAGTCCATTTGCAAATCGACTTTTCAGTGAAATTTTTTCAAAAGAATGATCAAAATCTTGCTAACTTTAACATTCTAGTTGAAACTTTGGTGTTGCACAATCAATATTTTATCTTCACCCAATAAAAGATGGCATATGGCCCACATATTATGCTAGCCTAGTGTGAGTCCGGTCTGGCAATGATGGTCTATTGATATGAAAATCAAAAGAGGGTAAAAACAACACCCCAACCGACATTCCTCATGAGCATAAGCCTAAATTAGCAGTTGAATGACGGAAACCCAAAAATCTCATCATCATATCCTTATGAAAAAGAGTGCAACTAAGTTTTGTTAATGTTAACATCGATTTGATCATCTTATATCCATACTAGCTGAAAGCTTGTAATGTACATGCACTGACTGTTTGGCTTGATTATCCAAACTCTATTTAGTGTTATCTTGTTGAACTTTTCGTTAAATTTGAAACCAACTATGCTGAACTTAATTTACCCATCTAAGATGTTGAAAATTTTGAGATGATAACAATGAACACAAGCACAAAGTACATAGTTGACTGAGATGATTGTGTATTCTCTTTTCATTTCATTCATGCATGAACTAATTTTCCTCCTTAAATATAGCCATGTTCCTTTTTGCTTGAGGACAAGCAATAGTTCAAGCTTAGGGGGATTTGTTGTGTGATTTATATGTCATCTTTTCATATGCTATCACACACAAATTTGGTTCATTCTGATATAATTCAGTCTCTTTTCATATTACTTTTGCCATATTTTTGTTACTCTACTTATTTCATAACTTGCATTGCAGATTTGCCACAAAAAGAACTGAATTCGGAGTTTAATTCAGCTGAAATAGCAGAACGCATGGCGTGCACCCCAGATGCACGTAGTGCACCTTTCCAGAGAAAGTTGGTTCATCCAGCCAGAAGAACGCACGACGTGCACGGGGAAAACGCACAACGTGCGAGTTTCCAATAGTGCACAGAAAGGAAAACGCACGGCGTGCATGCCAATGCATGACGTGCACATGGAACGTAAACAGCTAAAGAAATGTTCTGGAAAGTCGCACAACATGCATATCCTCAGCGCATGCCATGCACGGATCAGCCCGATGCAGACTGCACTGCAGGTGCACGACGCGAACCCAAAATGCACAGCGTGCACCTGGCAGTTTCAGAAATATGAAAATTTAGAATTCGATTTTAAAACAAGAAGGGAAGGCAAGGGACAGTTAGGTTCGGTCATTTTGAGAAGTTTTCTCTCATCCCAGAGCTAGAGGAGAGAAGAGGGAGGTGATTTTGGGGAGATTCAAGGTGGTTTCTTGCATCAAGAGGCCATTTCTTCTTCTCTACTTCTGCATTGTCTTCTCCAAGGTGCAGCCAAGCTTCCCCAACCTGGAGCAGCTTCTTGGGAAAGGAACTAGTCCATCTTGGAGCAGCTAGAGAAGGAGAATTTTATCCTGAAGCTAGAATTCTTCCTTCTTGTGGTTACACCTTTGGTTCTCTTTTCCTTTTCCTCTCTAAATCATGTTCAAAACTGAAATTTTTGTAACAAATCTGCAAGACATGGTTATGGACGAGTAGTCTTTCTTTTCTTGGGCTTGGGGGAGTATCTCCCATGTCATAGCATGTATGGAACCAATAATTTCGTACTAAATACTATGTTTCTTATTTCCTAATCATGAAAGTATTGGTTTACTCTTTTCTTGCATGTATCGCTGGCCACCTTATGTGCATGTTTTCTGCCTTCTTGCTTAATCAGAGAAGATAAGTAGGAATGTATGGAGGCGCTCTTCTTGGAAACTCTTCCTCTTCTACGAGAGTAGAGAAGAATGAGTTGAGGAACAGTTGGTGATCAAAAATGAAATCTACACATGGGAGTGTTGTTTTAAGTTGTGATCGTTGCATTTACACCGGGAGGTGAAATGTAACACAACCTTTCCTTGAAACAAGAACTTATGTATGTTTAAATTATTGTGTTCCCTTGATTGCTATGATATGTGAATGAAATCCTAATGTCCAAGATTCCTAATAATTCTGAAATCAAACTTCTTTTTGTGGTTCTTGCTTGTTAGTAAAAATCTAAATTTTCTGTTGTTAGATTACGAGTTTTATGCTTTTTGACAAACATTCTCTTTTCCTTAAAACCGATCTAGATTGTTGAACTTTAGTGCTATTGCGCTCAATTAAATTAACTAAGCTCCTTGTGTTCGACCTTGACTATACTACCTTCGTATACTTGTGGGGTTTGGTTAAGTTGGGTAAACTATCCTTTGTTTGGATTGAAACTCGTTAGTGTAAAAACCAACACCTAACCCTAAGTGAAGGTTAGAGAGAGAGAGATGACATGATGAGTTAGATGTCATGGTTGACCAAGTGTTTGGAAGGACATGCCTTTGGATGCCATATGAGCCATGAGGAGATTAGTGAAGAACCTATGGAAACCCCATGAGCTTATATGAGCATGGCATAGTATACACCCAGAGTACATCAGTAGTGCTAACAATAGGCTAAACCCTGGCCAAGAGAGTATGATAGATAGCTTATGAGATAAGCATAAAGGGCTATGGATAACCTTAAGCAAACATAAGCTTGAACACAGGCTTCACCGTGTAGGGGTATGGTTGTAAGCTTGACCCACCTTCATGAAGAGAGCGCCTCGGGTAGTAAGGTTGTATGTAGGGTTAGCTCTAGAGAGAGAGAAGGACCCATGCAAGAAAGTTGGAAGCCTAGACTCTGAGATATGAGGAATAGTGGGAAGTTGAGGATGATGCGACCTAAGTGGATGATAGTGGTTGCCTCATTCTTGATCCCTTGAGGCTGTTGATATCATGGTTGCCTTTAGAGGAACCAAACCCTAGAGAGAAGATGAGGCTTCTGGTACCTATGTGCCTATGGTATGGGTGTTTACCTTAGGAGATAGGAAGAAGAGTTCCTTAGACCCTGAAGAGGCTTAGTAACAGGTTGTGAGGCCTTATACCTTGTTGGTTGGCCATGAGAAGGACTCCACTCAGAAGTGTTGCTTGAGTAGAAGGATGATAGGAAGTGCATGTCATACCTTGTACATGTTTGGTTCATGGTTAAGAGGTTGAGCATGCAGTTGGTCATCAGAAAAGTGAACCTAGGGTTCCTAGGCCTAAGAGGGGAAGTGGTGTACCTAATGCTCATGATGAGAGTTGTAGTTTCCTCCCATCCTAGGAGAGGAACCCTTTGGTAGGGTGTGTACCAGTTTGTGGGTTTTGTGGAAACCTAAAGAGGTCTCATAGGATTGTGAGAAGCTAAGTGAAAAATACATGGTATGAGAATGAACCTTTAGACCCATAGATAACCATCTCTAAGTGCATGTGGATGTGTTACCATGAAGGTAATTGATATGGGGTCTGGCCAAGGTAGGCAAGTATCCATGACCCCTATGAAAGGATGAAAGATAGCCCATGATTGCAGAGAGAGATGATGAAGGCTTGGGGTAAGGTTCTAAGTTGGACATGTACTATGCTAAGAATCCTAAGTCTATCCTAGGGTCAGGTAGGGATACGACTGATGGAAGTAGGAGTTTCCTAATTCTCTTGTTCAACATGACCATAGGATCGGGATGTAACAACTATCATTGTTTGAGAGCCATGGGTTAGGAGATTGATCACCTTCATGAACTCATGGGACCCAAAGGGCGGATGAGTAGGGCACTTTATGGATGTATGAGGGAAGAGGGATGACCCTAAAAGTGCCAATACCCTATAGACCTAGAGGAGATGACCAAGGATTGTGTGGTGACCCAAGTAGTTTCAAGACTAGTTTTCCATGGGAGTAACTTTGATATAAAGATGATTGTGATGTATAGACATAAGTTGCACGTTTCAACTTAGATTTGAAGGTGTACTGGCAATGTGGGATGTACCATCTCTACTCTTGGAACGGGAAGAACTTTGTGTTTGGACGGCCGCCAAATGCTTATTTACTCTTGTTATGGGAGTGAGAGATAGGACAGTACACATGACATACACCAGGGATAAAAGATGATGTGATTTGGAATGTTGCTATGAGGCATGAGGACAAAGATGATAACATACCCCTTGCAGTGAATGATACATGGATGGTTTACACACACCAAGAGTATTAAGGTAGTCATATTATGAGGATGTTTTTGTCATGAGCTATGAAGGTTGAGTTCAAAAAACCAAGAGAATAAGCTCAGAGTTTCCTAATGAAGATAGACTTAGAGTTTGAGATGAGACGATAAGTGGAATACACAGAGGTGTATGTCTTCAACATTACCTAACACCTAAGGATGTGAAGTGGTAATGGATGTTCCGGTTGGGATGTAGCTGCCTAGTATAGCTAGAGGCTAGATGAGGCGGTTAGGTTAGCACTAAGTTTGACAAAGAGATAAGTGTGGCTAACACTCAGATGTAACAATAACGGTTGATCAAGTTAGTGGTGGTTTGGATAGCCATCCTAGGCCTTGAGGCAATGAAAGGATGGTGGTAGAACCTCAAATACAAATCTTTAGAAAAGAAGGTGATGAAACCCGACTAAAGTGGTTTAGGGTTTCTGAGGAATCAATCTTGAGGAATCGTGACAATACAGGAGATCATGACTTTATGATCACCATACACCGTACTACGAAGATAGTAAGTGACAATAGTACTTTGGATGCTTAAGATGAAGTTGCATGTGGTATGTTGCCATGCATGATAGGAGGTGAAGGACAAACACCAGTAACCCAGTGTATTGATATAGAGGATAAATAGTACCCAAGAGGGAATGGGAGTTCATCACTATGGATATTGTGGTAAGTCTCCCCTAGACCAAGGAAGGTCAAGATGCAATATGGGTTATGGTATATCACCTTACCTAGATGACATGAGAAAGAAGAGTATTGTCAAGGGATAGATCCAATTGAACTACATATGAGAGAGATGGTTCAACTACACTATCATGCGAGTTCAAAAGTTCTTAAGTATGACCTCAAGGGTTCACTTCCATAAGGTGGAAGTAGGTACATGAAGAACTCGATGTTAGTACAGTTTATCCCCCCTAACTAATGGTTATTATGATCCAGACTAGAGGGTCTGATGAGAGCATGTGTGCTCATTCAGGGTGATACATGGAGACAGTTCTTGTCCTATATAAGATGGGATGATAACCACCATAGCTAGTATCGGGATGTAAAGAAACTCTGTAAGGGAGGTTATGTTGGTCACCACTTCATTAAGAAGATGTTGGTGAATGGACCTTGCGAACGTCAGAAAAGGACCACAGTGTATGTCAATGAAGTCGCTTTGATTGTGCAATGGCTGAAAGGAGCCCAAGGACGACATGAGTCGTAAGTCGATGCAAAGTAGACAGACATGCAGTTCACTGTGGGGGAATATGTGAAATGAAAATCTGATCCCTCTAAGTCATAGCTAAGAGAAACGAGTCCCCGATGAATGGGTTCTTTTGAGATGGTTTGGTGGAGAAGGTTAAGTTTTCCCTTACCCCTTAGGATAATGTGATGTGTGATGAGTTACATGTGTCCAATTTAGAGCACTATGTGAGGTACCCGGGCCATGTGCTAAGCGATGAACCTAGTGAGCCCTAAGGGAGGCTGAATTGACCTGAGTCACCTGTGAGATTTATAGATGCCAAGGTGAAATAACTCAGAGAAAAGAATATGTGATGATAAAGGTTCTTTGGAAGCATCATGGATAAGAAAAATCCACATAGGGGGCGATGATGGACATGTAAAAGTCTTATCCTGAATTGTTTGCATATTTGATGGAATTTTGAGGACAAAATTCTTGTAAGAGGGGAAGGATGTTACAACCTCAATTTTGCATATGTTTTCATAATTGAAATGTATTGATTTTATGAATTTGGACTTAATTGAAAAGGTTGTACATTTTGCTTCAAAGGATGGATTTCTTTGTAAATATCCCTTTGGATAGGAATTTCATGATTCCTATTATTAGATTAATCCATGAATGGATATAAAAGAGAAGAAAAGAGGAAAATTCCAAATAATGGAAAAGATAAATAGATAAAAGGAATTCATGCATAAATACACAATAATGACTTTTGATATGATAGAAGTATATGATATGATAGATAATTAAAAGGATAATTATCTAGTCATTCTTGGAAACAGAATGTTTGACACACTAAATAACATTATCTCGACTTGACCTTCATATATTTGAAAATAATAATAAGAAAGATAATTCTAGAAGTTAGAATTAAAGGACATTCCATAATATAATTATTTTTATGATATGACTAATGGAATAAGTTTGATATATAAAGGGCATCTCAATTAAATGAATATGACTTGAGAAAGTTTTTTACGACTTGCCATAGAATGATGATAAGGAATATATTAAGGAATTGCGATATGGTTGTACCTTCTTATGACCTTTGGGTCAATACCTTTTATCCTAAGAAAAGGAAGGAGGGATAGAATTTAAGTCTTTGCCTTTTTATTCTTTGGCAATCATGTATGAAAATACCTTTCCATCTGGGGTAGATTGTGACTCCACATTGGTTTTCATTCGAGAATATATGAGGAAGGTTTCCTCTTATAGACCATGGAGTCTTTCTCTCTCTCATCTGTGAGTGTATAAGAAAGGAACTTGGCTCTCCCTATTACCCTCATCCTCCCTTCATCGGGACACCTAGGGTTACTACTAGAGCAAGTATATATATAGGGACCCGGGGGCCTCATCTTCAAGGTGACACCCTCTACCATAATCTTTCACAGCCACTGCCTTATAGTAGAAGGAGTTTTCCTGATGAGATGTAGTGCTCCACCACACCAGGAGCGAGAGGGGGGAGGCTATGTAAGCCACACTACTGTTCTACTCAACTGGTGCATGATAGGGAAGCAGCCGCCACCCAGAACCACTGACAGTCACAGAGGCGAGTGGGTTGGAGGAAGTCGCATATAAATCCTCACCGAAGCATGCTTGGGCGGAGGCACCTTGTTTTCTGGAGAACGAGCTGATGCGAGAAGGAGGGATCAGGGTCGTTAGCTCCGTTGGCCATGCCCAGTCACGTAGGGAAACAAGGGTGAGCACTGCTAGAAGGATGAGGAGTTGTGGTCATGAGTGCAGGTGAGAGAGGGTGGCGTTTGAGTGGTGCTTGTCTATCTAGAGGCAAGAGTTGTGGCGTCAGTGAAACTAGGACCTGGCGACGAAGGAGGAGGTGAACACCAATCGGCAAACCTGACCACCTAGGGGTGAAGTCTCGGAGAAGGTTTCAGTACAACACTGAAGGGTCACATAGGGTAGAAAAAGGATGAGGAAGGGATGGCAGACTTGCTTAGCCGGCGCATGACCTGGAGCCAGTGCCCTGCCCACGGAGGCAGCAGCGTGCGCACAGCTTCACACCATCACGAGCGGTGCTTGAGGGAGAGAGAAGGATAGGAGTCAAATGACTCCTTTGCCCCAGCGTGTGTGGTCAACAACCAAGGGTGCAGAGGTCCTTTAACACCTAATCAAGAGTTGATCCAGTTTAATACAAGGTAATCTCTTTTATGTTGATGTGGCTGCACGAGATTGGTCTAGATAATCATAAATTGAAATAATTCTAGTTAATTGTTGGTAACTTGGATTGTAACATATAATATATGAAAATTGATTAGGAAAAAGAGAGGAATCCAAATAAAATAGTTTTAGAGTCTAAATATGTTTTCTGTTCTAAAAGTATGTACAATACATGCCCTAATGTGTTTAATGTAAAGGAAAACCTAGATTTAGGTTAATATGATACATAATTTATCAGAATTGGTTATGTTATGTTCATACCTGATCTAGACATATATAATGAGTAAAACCTTGATAATGGTCAATAATGGACAATTCTAGATTAGTAATCTTAAATATGTTGATTTAAGGTTTGAAATCAATGTAGACATCGTGATATAATCTTAATGCTAGTAATGTGATCTAGGTATCATGAGTAGTATTATATGTTTGTGATGATAATTAGGGTTTCACCTAACATGCATAACTGAATTTATAATCTTAGAAACCATGATATGATCAGATTAGAGTTTGTAACCCTAACTTATAGTCCAAACATGAGACAATCCTAAACCCTAGTTTAGGAGGACATCTAGATCTATTTAGTACGATGCGAATACATGGTGACACATATGTAGTATGCTTTGTTTCAGATTCTTGTTGATTACATGCTTTGTTGCTTGGATGTTTGAATGTGCTCTTAAAGTATATGATGTTCTGCATGGTTTTGGTGATGGCATAAGGTATATGGTTACGATTATGAATAATCGCTTTAGTTTCACAACGATTCCCGAACATTTTATCGGTTGCTTGAAAATAACTGTTGGATGCCTATTTATTTCATGCAACTATAAAGTGACCATAATTATCACTATAAATGTATATATAACTGGCTTAGATCTGGGTCCTCCTCTGTGTCTTTGAAAATGCTAAAAAGGGTAACCTAGAGAAAGATCTAGGCTATCATGAGTTAGAAATTAGGCTACCCATGTGTAGTGCCATGAGACTCTTTAGCACGCCATGAGTTAAGGAGTGGGCTACCTATGGGTAGTTCCATGTGACTAAACCCTAGAAACTGATTCACCTATTTGGTGGGATCATGAGGGGTTTGATAGGGATCTACCATAAGGAAGGTAGCATATAGGTCCACTGCAGGGACAACACAGAGGATAGGGTATGAATGGATCACACAGTTATATTTAAAATGTAAAGTTTTTTGTTAAATTGTAATTGACTGCAATACGTTGATATGGATAATTGCATGAGTAATGATTCCCCCACATACCTGCTTTATGCTGACCGACATTTTGTTTGTCAGTGTTTTAGGAACAAAGCCAAAAGGACAAACAGTATATCATCATATTGTGAAATACATGAATTAAACTACAAGGAGGATTAGTTAGAGTAAAATTCATAAGTGGATAGAAGTTTAGAGATCCAAGATTTCAAAAGGTATGCAAAGTTTTTATTTTATCACAACTTTTCAATATAGTCTGGTAGAATTTGATAATTATTATTGATTTTTTGTCGAACCTTTGATCTAGATATTGGGATAATGGCTCTGACCTTCTGGTCTCCCTTAACTGGGGGTTACCGGGAGGTGGGGTCGTTACAGTTAGAAATCACCCTTTATAGAAAATAACTATTAGCATCATGTTCTCAAGAAAGCATGGTAGGTGTTAGAGAAACCATTAGGAATCAAATATGGCATTTTTCATACTGATTAGTGAATCATACTTATGGAATTTCCATGCAACCCCTTATCATATCATTATTTGCGCGTAGTGAATTAGAAGAGTAACATAGTGTATTTAGTCATTTAAATAACTATTGCACATGATCCAGACCCTCTTCTACACTTCTTCTTGCATATTCTTACCTTCCATCCATAAAAGAATACAAAAGTGTGTCAAACTCTAAATTGATGGTGTCACACCATCCTACTCTCTCTATCACTTCTTCTATATTCCTCTCTCTATAATAGGGGCATATCACAAATAAGAAAATAAAAATAGTGCAATGCATGTACATGCACAAATATAACACAAATTAAGTCATATACAGAAGATATGCATATTCTTCATTCCATATTATCAGTAGATCCATTTTACACCTAGGTTCGTTATATTATCTATTGTTATCTATTTAAAATACCTCAGTGTTTGATTGTGTGCATGCTTATGAGTTTTTCAAGATTCCTCATTTATTTCATGAAATACTTATACATGTGTGATATTGGGGATGGTGGCGAGAAAGTAGTGTTGTGAAGAGAAGTTGCAAAATGGATATATGGAAAGTCATCTTTAGTTATCTCAAGAAGATGGGTTTCTTGGCCATGTTGGAGGTAGGGATTTGAATACAATATGAGTATGAAGCATGTGCAATTGTTGAAAGTATTTTTTTGGGGAGTATTTTAGATTTTGGTTTACTCAAGGATGAGCAACATTCAAGCTCGAGGTTGTAATGAATGCCTATTAATCTTGTTTCTTCATTGAATTTTGAATTTAGTTTTGCATGTTTTTCTTGCATTTCACTTGATATTCCACTAATTTTAGCTTTTAGTGGTTCATGCAATTCATTTGGTATTTAACTAGTTTTAATGCTTAATTTGTAGGTTGATGCAAGATAAGATGAGAAGTCACAAACTCTCTATTGAATTTCCAATAAATAAGTCATAGAATTGATATAAGGAGAAGAGAAGAAGTCATAAACATTCTACACATTCCCATTAAATAAATCCTAACTCCCCAACACAATCAATTGGAGAGAGGATAATTAAAGCGTGCCTAGTTAGTAAAATGGCTCCAGATTTCACATCCACTAAAATACTCAAAATTATTTTGATAAAAAATCTAATTATCTACATAATGGTTATATTTATTAGACACTTTCATCTGACGACAGGGCCTTAAGGTCCTCAATTTTCTAGATTTATGAATCTATAACGAACTACTCACCACTTTTGGGTTATGCTAGATGAACTTGGAAGCTTGAGACATGCTATGAATGTAGCAAATAGACATTTAGAGAGGAAATCTCATTCCATACAACATTCATTCAAGCCCTATCAATCAACAAAGAAGGCTAGAGATGAAAGTCACTGACTTGATGTAGAGACACGCTCCATCAAAGGAGATTGCAACTATTGTTGGAGGGTGGTTTTGCAAACCAAGGAGTTTCTCTTTTACATAAACCACCTTTTTGTGAGATTCTTATTTTATCTTTTATGTTGTATGTTGAGCATGTGTAGGGAGTAGTCCATCTTACTAGGGAACTGGGAATAGTTTGGCTTTCTATATGTGTAATATTACATTATGAACCATTACTTATTTGAACTATTAGATTTTGATTAATCCTTAAATGCATATTTTATGGATTAGCTATACATCATGCGTGTCTATTACAATATTAGACACATGTACATTGAAATCTAAGATTACCACTAGTTGATCATAGTTGAATTCCATATATAATTGTGGAAGGGTGTTCTTTGATGTGACATATTTGAGATCGATAGGTCACATGACATTGATCCTACAGGAATGTAATACCACAATTTTCTAATCACATGAGAGGAAGCTAATTTTTTTTGTCAAGTTGGGAGTGTATCAAACCCTTTTTAGATTTGATACTTTCGGTTTCTTAGCACTTGAGGAGGTGGAACTTCTCAAGAGGGTCTAAAAAATTATGCACAATAATGTTATGACTCCCAGGTTTATGGATGTGGTTTTCTAGAGGATTGGATTTTCCATCCAAAAGGAACTAGAGGAGTAGCTTGTTGCCTATCTCCCTTCTATTTCTTTGTAATTATCATGTTCTTCAATTCCATAATTAATATAAGTCTCTTCGTGATCATGATACTCATCACAACAATAATAGAAAGAAACCAACACAGACTAGTGTATAAAATATATTCTCCTAAATTCTTAGGGAAGTAGTTTAGTTACATTAAACTTTATAGGAAAATCTAAATGCATGATTTAAAAGATTTCACTCTATCTTAATATTGGATAATGCAGATAGCTTCCCACCAAGCAAACCTCTTAAAATTATGAATTTGTCTTCTCTCTTGACCGATCTTCTTAAACATTAGCACCTATGGAAAACTCATCCACATATGTATAAAAATAGAAAAAAATACTAATAGAGTAAGTAACATTGAATTTCTAATAAAATAAACATGATATAATATAACTAAAAGATGAGCTAAGATCTGAAAGCCATAAAATTATACTGAATTGATGTATATTTTATTTATGCATTTTATTGTTTGTGTCTAACACATTATGATAAGTCCTCTCTGAATTGGCATGACTATGCCTTTAAATGGTAACAAAGTGCATCTGAATTGGCACTACATGCTTCTGAGTGACACCAAGGTGTCTCTAAGTTGGTTCCAAAGTACCTCTAAATTGACACTACATGCCACTCAATGAAACTGAGGTGTCTCTGAGTTGATACCAAGGTACCACCGTATTGGAGTGAACACTCCTCTGAATTGGCATTACATGCCTCTAGATCATCCCAGGAATTGAATGAGGACTTATTCTATAATTTACTGTGTGAAGCAACTGACTTAATTATCTTAAATATAGACTTAATGAATTCTGAATCTGACCTTATCTTATACTAAAACTTAATACTGATTAATGAAGATGTATTGAATTCTGAATCTGAATCTGTACTCTTAGATTATGAACTGAATGGATCTGAAGTTAGATGTGCTTATTTTTTGATAAATCTCAATTTGAAACTGTTATTTTAATGGATGACTTAATTTATTTTTGATATCAAATATCTGACAGATGAATCTAAAGTCTTGAGAATATAAACTAAACTAAACATAGAAATACTAAGTATCTAAAAGTAGTTCAATTATCAATCGTCTCAAAATATGATGTTCTAATAAGATAACACAATTTCTGAAACATCTTATTTCTCACAATGTCATTGGATACTAAATAAACATGATATATTGAATGCATGAAAGTAACTTAATTTCAAACTTAATTTGTAAGAATCTTTGTCAGCTGAATCATAAAGACATTGAAACTTAATGGACATGGACTAGTTAACTTTGTTGTAAATAATTAAACATTTGGTTCTTGAACCTTTGAGACAAGATCCTTATTCTTGAAAATATCATGAATAATTTTTGAATATCCATTAAACCCAAAACCCATTAATTCTTAGGTCTTATTAGGGTTCTCATACCATCTTAGATGTATGGGATAATTTACCAAAAATCGCTCCACATACAGATAGTTACTGATCTAAGAGGTTATTCACATGTCTCATTTGTTCAACTAATCTTATGGTGATATTTAGGGAATTTATTTATCATCATGTTATTACCTCAAATTAGAATAGGGTTACTACCCATAATTACTATTGTCCATATAAGTAGGTGAAGCTTGTACCATAAATCATGATTAGAGGAAATAGATCAATATTAGATATCAACAAGGTCTATGTGACATCCCCAGATTTTCTAAAACTTAATATGATGTGTGAAGTCCAAATTGAAACACTCACCTCAATGAGAATCCCAAATTAAACATCACGCACTTGGCTAAGAAAGAGAAATTTAGAGGAAATTCAAAGGAAACAATAGTAGCACATGCACATGAACAATAATAAAACCATACAACACATGTTCACCATTCAACATATAATTACAACATGAATTGTTACAACATTTTATATTATATATTGAACAACAAACTTTTACATATACATGTACTACCACTAAATAACATGATCTTAAGACAACAGGTCCACATGTACATCAGCTCGCCACACAACTCTCAACTATCAAGCTCTTCAAGATCATATGTCCACATCCTAAAAAAAAAGATATTACATGTGGTACACATCATCACAATATTCAAAAATATTGTACTAAGTATGCCTATGTGTCTTTTTATATACCTCTCATTACTAAGCTTGGAAATAAGATAAAACTAGAACTTGGCAGTAATAAACAAATATAAAAAAAACATATACTTGCACAAAGATATTTATTAACAAAAGAGAACACACATTTTAAGCACATTTTCCATTATATCATCCATGCATTGACCGGAGAAGGTTGAATGCACTGAAGGACATTATGATCGACTACAAAAGAGTTGGATCATTTCATAATGTGATCAGACTACCAAAGAGTTGGATCACTTTTAAGTACTTGACTACCAAAGAGTTGAAGTACTTTATTTTCCAGCACTTGACTACCAAAGAGTTGAAGTGCTTAGATATAATGGAACATATATATTATGTTTCATGTGTTAATAGCAATAAGTATGGAAAATCAAGTAAGTTATCATATAAGAACAATCATTTCATCCAATATCATATTCCAAGTGTTTACTACACATATAATGCAAGCATACAATATAATAAGCCAAGTAAGAGGTAATGGTGTACCTTGAAGAGAGATACCATAAACCATATTCTTGATGTCATATATATCCATATCAAACCCTGATCAAGATTAGATCACTCTCTTTATCTTACATATCATCTTATCCCTAATTATATCCATTAGGGGTTTCTTAGTTCAATTAGGATGTTCACATCATTACTTCATGTAATTAGGTTACTGACATTATATTCTGAATTAGAATACATAATCTGATTATTTGATTACATATAACGGTGTGCACATATTAACCCTAGGTTACATGTATTCATCACGTTAGGGTTTTCTCATCATATAAGGGTCACTTAACATGTAACACTATTTATATGCATAAATATGATCTCAGAGTTGTTTATTACCTTCCAATTACTGATGTAAGCTTACTCTTGCCATTTTTAGGGTTTCTTGAGCATATTTATAATTATTACACATTAATTAAGGTTATTAGCCCTAACTAGCCATATTAGGAAAATTACATAATTTCGTGCATCAACCTTATAATTACTGACATCAGAGGGATTATAAGCATGAATATGGATTTACTGACATTTTATCATAATTTTAGGTCATCATTTGATATTTATTATCTATGAAATAATAATTTCACAACTTACATGATATCAATGAGATTAGTACATCAAGAGCCTGATATTATGCTTTCATGTTGTTCTACACATGTTTTTGAGAATTTTGGTACCTTATTTGTATTTTTTGGATAATCATGCTAATTTCTATGAATTATATGAGATCTGCTTATTTATGAGAATATTACCTTTGTCAGCCAATGGAATGTCATCACGGGGCCCTGTGGGGGCACGACTCCTTTGCTTTACTGAGGTATGGTCGGTCCAGGGGCTTTGAACCCAACTCACTTTGATTCGGCTGGTTCGCTACATGGACCCGGTTCCGAGCTGGTTTGGCTAGTTCAGGTGCTCTTCTCTCCCTCGCATGAATGCTGGGTCGACATATGCCTTCCTACGTTCTTTCTTCTCAATATGTGAGGGTGCCACCACACGCCACCTATGTGTTCCTCCCCTTTCACCACGAGAAGCTTCGAGTCCAATTTCTTTGGTGGCTCATCTCCTTGGGTTAGTGATAGTGGATCTGGAGCTCTACCTCCATGGGTACCATCTCTGGTGGAACTTACAGGCGCCAACCAATACCGACAGTGGGTGAAAAGGGGAAAAAGCTTTCCCACTTTAGATCTCACTGCTGAAGCACCACAGATCCTTGACTGCCCGGGATGCTCTTTGTCAGTACTTCTATGATCGAGCACAAGGGGTGGGGGATGATCTAGTCTGCGTGAGTCTGTTACAGGGCCACCTTAGCTACAGTATACTCTAAAAACATCCCCTTCATTATCCATAGGAACCTCACAGAAGCCCAATGATAAGGAGGGAAACAACCACCCTAGCTTCTAGCTTCCTTCCCTCTCTTTAGCTCCATTCTTTTCCCCTAGAAACTACTTTTTGTTTCCACGGAAACCAAGGTGAAGGAGGAGTTTGTTCTTTCTACCACTGGCAATGGAGGGTCTCTTCTCCAGTCTTCTAAAGACATGACTGAGGGGTCAACTAACTGTATTGAACATCCACACAACTTCTCCATTAGTTTATTCCCCCACCCCATGATCATGAATATGGTGGTGGTCTTTCACACTGGGTGAACTGCCACCCCCACGTTCCAGTTGAGTGTAACTTGGAGATGTGTTTAGATCAGGCAGTCCTAGGGTCTTAGTTCCTTCTCCAGAAAATCTATCTATGGCTTCACAATTTGATCCATATCATAAGCCACGTAGCCATGTCCATCAGTAAACCATCCCATATTTAGTGACATGCCAACGTTTTCTAAAATAATATCTAACCATGGTCATATGTACATCAAATTAGTCATTAAAACAATATCAAACTATAACAGACCAATTGGAAATCATTAGCATGATCAAATATCATTTAAGGGTCTATCATTGGATCATAATAACTAGCATAATCCTCAATCTTCATAGTTAGCTTCATAAACACATAAAAACAAGCAAGATCACCCCATCACCATACATGATATTGTTTCAAAGGAGTATTCCAAACTCAAATTCAAGAATATAATTCTCCAATAGGGTATCTAAGAATTCCAAAAGTCACTCCATCACATACTACACACCTTAAAAAAACTTGTCCTTGAAATTAAGTCAAAACTCAATCCATCACAATTTGTATGCATCCCCTAAGATCTATCAACTCATATTTGTTATATATCATGACTAATCAATCATTATACCCATGCATCACTTCTTGTTAAAACCATATTCACTTCATGAATGAAAACTAATAAACAATTTTTTTTATAAAATTCTAGACTTCAATACCTTTCATTTGGTACCTTACATGTCTAAATCTAGGCTATAAAACACATAATATGGATTTAAAAAAAACTTTTAGGGCGATTTGAGCCCTTCATGCTTGATCCAAGGGATTTGAATTGCCCTAGCCACTCCTCTTTTGTTTCAGAAGTCCTTGTTGAATCTCAGAGTATATCCATATTAGGTGAAAACTAGTAACCCGAACTAGATGCGACTCGTTGTTCTCCTGAGAGAGACCTCTATTTACTTTGTAAAATGAAGTAACACCTAGGGGATAGACCTTGGGCTTGAAATTTTGGCACTCAGTTCTAAAATAAGGCAACGGCCACCACCCCTCAATGCCTTTCTAGGGCACCACTGCACCTGGCTTTAGTCCAACAATGCTGATGACAATATCACCTTCATCCATGGCAACCTTCCCTTATTTAGAGGAATCTTAACACCATACTAGTCTGAGACCTTGATATTCTGACCAGACCTTAGCAGTACCCTCACTGAAGTAGGGTACATTGTCATTACTCAACCTCCTCCCTTGCCTTGACCCTCTCTAAGAATCTTTTCTCTAGTTTAAACATCACATGCGCGATTGCGGCCAAAGGTCTCACATGTTTCTGTAGCGAGTGGTAGTCTCAATGCTCACAAATTGTAATTGTCTTAGTCTTGAAGAGAAAAGGTTAAAATTAAGATGGTGTTTGTGTCTCCTTTCCCCAAGGTCTCAATCATCTTGTATATATATGCGTAAGGTATTTGAGAGTCCAACCATATCAGATTACACCTACCAAATAAGTCAATATATCAACCAGTTTGGTTTCAGTTAGGATATATATACTCATCTAACCCAAATAAGATTATCCCTCACACATAAAAAAGGAGCCAATCATTATGATATACACATAATTGAGTGTAAAAAAAACATGTGTAAGATTAACCCAACAAGTTACCAAAACCCCAAAATATTCCCATGTATTTTTTTAATTCTCATTATGCTACCTAGGAAAAGGTTTTCTTGACTTCACAATATACTAAGGGATTGAAATGACTATGCAAATCCACCATGATGATTTGATGACTTGATCCTTTTACTTATACATCACTTAACACATGCTAAGACCGATGATAGGCCATCATATATGATCAATCATCTCACAACAACCATCTTGTTGCCCCCTCCATGATCTTGAGACTGATAAAACCCTTGATTTGGCCTCATATAGGGTTTTAAATATTACGATGTCTACTAATGTATGTGTACATTATTGGTTTTGAGACCCTAAAATAAGGATGTTACAAGGAAAATATGTACTTAAGAGATTATGTAATTCTAAAGGATATATAGTTTCCTCGCTCCAATCCAATAATCTTATGAGTGAGTGATGCAATATGAGAGAGTGGATACATAGGTAGTAATGGTGAAACTCATAGCCCATAATGATTTTATCATTGGTGAAAAGTATTTCTTTCATAGTTTGATTTTATTCCTAATTTTTTTAATTTAGTCAATCAACTAAAAGTCAATCATCTATCCTTATTAGGTACTTAATCTTGATTATATTAGATATCCAATTTTCTTTTAAAATGTTGTCCTTGAAGTTTGACCCTTAATTGTACCAAGATAAGACATATCCGCTTGCGGGTGGTGTTCTTTATGTTATTATTTTGATAAAAACTAGCATAAAATACCATACTAGTGATGATCATGGAGGGTAGGACAAATATTTGGTTGGTATTTTGGAAGGATGGAAGTTTTAGATTACTAATATGGTTGCAATTTAATTGAATAGTTATAAGAGTAAATTCCTAACATACCATGTATTTATGGTTAATATCAAAGTGCACCACCTGTGTGAAACATGAAAAACATCAATAGTTTGAGTTTCATATGTTTACATTTTTTTATCACATCAAGTGACCCATTAAATATTTAAATATATGTCACATGCTGATTTTAACCACTAGCCAATTCCCATTTATAAACAAACATCTAGCACTATTATATTATTTGCAATTAGGTTGGATTAATTTTAATGTGAATACACATAGTGGTGAACCCGACATACACCATCTCTAGTGAGGTTAATCCCATTTTTCCCACACACACCACATTAGATCTAGGATAGGTTCACTCCTAACATAAACCATGTACATATAGATCAAACGAGCAGGGAGATATTAAAGAAGTTGTTGGTGTGTATGTTTTTAAAGATAATCATCACATGACTATAGTGATACAAATTATTGATATGTATTAGTAAATGAAATTTAAATTTATTGTTCTTGTTTTTTTAAAATATATAGTAATAATTGTTTCATAGTGTTTTAAATGCATATGAATTCGAATATGTGACTAGAGAATGAGGATGGATGGAAATGACTAGTTATCTCATATATCCCCAACCACGTATTAGTTTGGAGTTGAGACAACAATGATACACTAGAATAGTATGTATGGAAAATGATGACCAACACCATGTGTTACATATATAGAATATTGATTTATACACATATGTACTTGTTAGAAATCAAGTAGACACACGTATCAAGAAAGAGATTGTCAATGCATTATTTTGGGGGCTCATGATATTAGATACCACATCAATATTATAGAGAGATCCCACAAGGTTTCTACATATGTACTTGTTATAAATCAAGTAGACACACATAGTTGATCCTAGAATAGGTCAAAAAGTCTAGGATCCAAATCGTTAACCAATCAATTGAGTGTTCCTTTCCTATCGATCAATTGTACTAATATCAGGTCAATCAATTGAATGTACCTTGCATTCTACTTTCATTTTCCTAGATAGTCTAGCATTTTAAAAAATAATTACCTGATATTTAAGCAAACAATTTGATTTGTGTTTGTTATTATAATCCTCTTCCTTGTGCATCCTATGCATGCAACCCTATAGGCTCCATATTATTTTAATATTAAAGTATGTAATTATGTATGCCTTTACAAACAACAAATGGTATCTTGAAACACATCATTTCCATCCAAGTAATTGGATAGGTCAAAAAACAATCTCAACCTTATATCTCGACTAGTGTATAATGGCCTTATAATCCCTTTATCTCTAATATATAGATTTAATCAACGAATGGGGTTCTCATTGTCTTAATGATCAATATTTGTTTCTTCATAAAGAGTAGACTAGTTAAGATACATGTGAGCCGAATATTATATATCAACTCACATGTGCATGTCCATGTATTTCATATTCTCACTCTTCAAGTGGTTATGATATAACTCCAATAGGAGGAAGCAAATCTATCTATATCACTCAGTAATCTCATGAGGAATGTATATTGGTATGGTAGGGTGCAGTAAAATCTTACATATATCCTTACCCATTTGAAAGATGTAGGTAATGAATTATGTGCCTTAGGAGTAAAGTAGAGCTCACTGATAAATTTTGTTTATAACTTGAATATTTGCACACTCTTAATAATAGACCCATAATCACACAACTCGATGTTTAGTATATAGTATGTGACAAGTAAGACATTGATCCTCGGGGAGTGTATTAGGATGCTAATCTAGCTAGGGTTATTTCTTTAGTTTTCTAGCTCAGAGTGTAGGATTTTTAGGGTTTGAGTTAGACTAAGGTGGAAAAGCAGGAAAAAAGGAAATAATAAATCCTAGATTAGCCAAGCAAAATTTATGCTAACTAATAACCTAAGGTATGAACTTGACTAACTTAAACCAATATTAACAAGAGAGAGTAACTAAATACACTAGACTAGTAATTACACTAAGAAATAAAGCAAAGACTATTCTAAGCAATCAATTAATAAAAACCGCACACAAGCAACTAAGCAAGAACCGATTACTCTATCAAGAACCAACTAGCATGAACAAGCAAGTAGAGTAGCAACAAAACATGATAGGGTTCTAGAAAGTAATTGGGATAGTAGAATATTTGTGGGATATGTAACCATCAACCTTTGAAATTGGGCCCCACTTATGTACATACATCCAACAAGTAAGATATCAAACCAAACAAAAAGGATTGTTATAGAGTATGAATTCTATACTATGAGTTGGCCATGGGTGGCATTGTGGTGTATATGGGAACTAGTCTCTATCACTTTCTATTTACCATTATGAGGTTATATTAACTGAGGGGTAGTTAGATCTTGAGTATCCAACTCTTGTCTTCTAGGTGGGCTTCTACTAATACTCTTAGATGGAAGGAGCGGTGTGGAGCATAGAAGAAGCGTATTTCACCTCGCATTATCTCCATCTAACCACTAGGCATGCCTTTATGCTAAGTGAATATGGAGTAGCTCACCTAGTGACATATATATCTCACCTAGGGTAAATGGAATGGATAGATAAAGGAGAAGGGGGTAGAAACTAGCTAAGGTTCCTATAAGACTTATAAGTTTTCCCACCAAAATCCCAAAATTGCCCTTTTATCTATGTCATAGTTTTTCCCACAACTCAAACCATCATATAAAGAGGCAAGGAAATAGAACCATAAATAACATAACATTCAAAATGATATCACAATTAAGGGAAATTTTTCCCAACATGGTATCACAGTTGCATATTTATGGTCCAAATAGCCCACAAAGGGGACTTAGATACTCATGATAAAATAAAAAACAAAATAAAGTGGAGAAGAAGATTGAAACTCAAAATGAAAGAACTCAAATCTTCACCTTCATAATCTCCAAGCTCGTCCTCCTCCAAATGGGTGGAATGACATGAAAAGTGGATGGGATATGGTCAAAATCCTAGAAAACTAGGGTTTTGAGGTAAAAATGGAAGGAAATGGAGTAGGTAGGAGTGGGTGGTGGATATGAGGGCCAAGATCATCTAACCTCAGACTCCTAACCACCACTGGTGTATACATAGTGTCCTTGAGGGTCTATCTTGGTAATAATGATGATAATTTCCTTCTTTACCGACTCTACCTTTTACTTGAAGTGCATAAGAATTACACTTTTGACCAACCATAGAACTTTTCTTGTCTTTGACTTTTCCCATGAACTTCCATTTTCCTTTGATTGACCATCACCATGTATTTGGGCATGTCTTCTTCTTTTTAGCCTCATTTTTTCTCAACACGACAAACAATTATTACAATGGTTTGACAAAATTATTCACATTGAAATTCATGACAAATTGACTATATGATTCTGGCAATGATTTCAAGATCACATATAAGGTCAAATCTTGGTCTAACGGAAATCCTAGTCTTTATAGGATTTCCACATACCCAATTAAGTTGAGCACACAAAGCCCAACTAGATCACCTTCTGCCATATTCTACTTGAATAATGCCTTGGAGACATCATACCTATCTTGAATTGCTTGCTCTTGGTACATGTCCCTAATATGTGTTACGATATAAATAATTCCATGTTTTCATATTGCTTCTAGAGCTCATGGTTAATGGAGCATAGCATGAGGAAAATGATGTCTATGGTGTCATCAGAATGCTTATAGTAAGCTTCCTTTTCCTCCCTAGGCACATTCAGATCCAATTCATTTGGTATTGGTGTACTCTCGAAATAGAGTTTATGCTCATGTCTAAGAACAAATCTCAACATCCTAGACCATTTAGGGAAGATCTTCTGATTATGTTTCCTACTTAAGAACAAGTCACAATGAAAAGTATTTGTTATTTTTTTGCCTTTTAATCTACAATAAATATATGCAATAGTTAATATGTAAATTTGAAAAAGTTTTTTCACAATATAATTAGGATTCCTATTAAAATAAAAGCTCATACAATTATATTTTTATAGTAATATCCCTAACTATTAATTGTAAATATTGTAGAGAATACTTTTCTAGTGGGACAAGATCCATATTTCTTCAAGTCATGAGTCATCTCTAGTTTATCACCCACAACTTAATTATCTTGTAGGCAACATTTTTCCAATTGCATATAATGCAACTGTTGGATAGATGGACAGACAACTCTTTGTCATAAACAATATATATGCCTTTAGGTGCTTAGTCCTGTTAAAGTCACCTAGTTAAGTCTAGTTGAAGTCCAACACAACAATATGCTCCCACTTTGACAGACCCACATATGTATTATCACATTTCCCCAAAATAGACAACACACCATGCTTTAGCTTGTCCACACATAGTGGATCACGGTTTCCATGTGTGTTGCATAAGAGAAGTGCCTCTACGTAAGAGAAGTGCCACCACACACACACACGCATGAACACACACTATACATATATATATGCATATATATACATATACATACATATATATATATATATATATATATATATATTAATACTACAACTTTTCATACGGGACTATCCAATGAATTATTTTTGACGTCCACATATACAAGGTGGGGTACACAAGAGAACTGCCTCTACGCAAGGATCCCGTGACCCGGTAAGCTTGTAGGGGTCTAGGGTGTACTGTCCCTCTTAAGATCTCAAGAGAAGAACTCCCACAAAGGTCTATGGAATTTTACTTATGTTCACTAAGAAAAATCATATTTGTCATTGTTGATCCCATATTTCATTCAAAAAAGAGACTTCCATTGTATATAGAATATGCACATTAACAATTTATCCTTTGTTTCACATTCAAATATAGAAAATTTTATAAAAAATGTTATCAATTGATTTTAAATCCTAATACATCACAAAATGACATGGCTATAGCACCATTTTAGGGAAATGGAGATAAAAGATGCAATAGAAATAATAGAAATTCCATATTGCCACAAGAAAATCCTCTAAAAATGATGTATGATGAAGGATGGAGTGCATAATGTATCTTATCTTGGATAAAGTCCAATAATGTTCATTAACATGTATGTGCACCACTTCTAACAATCCTAGGATAATAGTGGATTATGTTTTCCCAACATAGTCCACAATGTATGTGGCTCTATATAGTCTACATGGACCATGGGAAATCGATGTGACACTTCTTGTACCAACATATTTTGGATCCTATAGGGTGGTACACATAGGATGCATAGAGAAAATGATTATAATAATGGAAACAAGTTAAATTGGTTCCTAAAAGATTTAGCTAATCAACTAAAATGATGCTAGACAATATGGACACCCAAGCAGTTGACGGGAAAGCCCATCTAATTAACTATATGTGATATAGTCAACACATGTGATGAGTCAATTGTATAACCTAAGATCAAACCAAATGATCAACTATAACATCTAGTGGATTGACTTTAATGTCTAGTCTAGTCTAGTCTAGAAAGGATTAGTCAATTGGCTGACTAATGATTTGGATGTAGAATGTTTTGACCTTGTCTTGTCAATGAAATGAACTAGCCAAATTCAATTGGTGTGTCAACAAATGGTTGCTTAAACACATCTATAATTACATTTTGACTTCACAAGCAATGCGTGGAGTCTAGAAACACATCATTGCCAAACATGTAATTGGATAAGTTGGAGAAAAAATTAAATCTTATATTGTTACCATTGTTATAAAGACCATATAATTCGTTTTTCTTTGACATATAGATTGAATCTGAGGCATTGAATCATCGTCATTATATGTTCACTCTTTTTTCCTTGATAAAAAGTAGACTACTTCAGATAGACTTGAGATCAATATAATATAATGTCAAATAAACATGTCTATGCATATTAGAGTCTCAATCATTAGGTAGCCAGGATATCACTACAATAGGAGGGATACATGTTATGTATGCTACTTATAATAACCCACATGTGTCACAATTTTTCAAATCAGGACTTGTATCGAAACGCTTATTCAAAGTCACATTGAGTAGTGTTAAAATACACCGATTAACGGGTAATCATTGTAGAAACTTTAAGCCTAAGGTCCAAAATCACCACATTTATTAAGATATGATTCTTACTACCATTTCCATCTTCCATGTATCATACTAAAGGTGGGTGTGTTGGTAGACTTCATCATTAACAAGGACCCATTTGTTTGAGTCTATATCAAATATCATGACCAATAAGACACAACCATTAGTCAATACATGTACTATTATTATCTAACTAATGTCCACAATAATATCTAACTAGTGACTTAAACATTATTGAATACTCTTCTTATACACATGATCTCATGTTTAGGTCCTCAACCTAAAATCAGATGTCATTGAATATCATTCTTAGGACACTATAATGTTTTATCCTTATCTCATACTAAAGTAAACATATCAAAATTTAGTACCTCTATAATGAATCAATTCAAGTACAATGTATCCCACAATCATCAAATAACTGGCTCTCAAGGCATACAAACACTTCCTTGATTTGAATTATCCATATAGGCTCACAATAGAGGGTTTAGATGGATATGGTTGCATTTTCGATTTTGTTTCCCTTACCAAAAGTCTAAGAAAACTTGCACATTTATGGACATCTTGTGAAGAGGTATAATTATATTTCTTCGTTAAACACAAGTAAAACCCCATAAAGAATAAGTACTCCATCCAATTGTTGAATATCAATTAATACATGGACGTAGAAACACTCTTAGTTAAATATTGAAAAATATGCATGATCTTTCAAGAAAGAACCCCCCCCCCCAAATTGGAACCATTAGGGAGTGGAAGGAGGTAGCATTTTATTTAAGGGACATTGGATAAAGTCCCATGTCAAATTGAAATAATGTCCCCATGAAAACACACAACTAGTTGAAAGGAGACCCTATACTACATATAGCATTATGTCCACCTCTAGAAAGATGTGAAATGACTAGTGATCGTGTCATTAGGATTGCAAATATTTTCCACACTATGAAATTTGTTTATGAGGATAACAACTAGAAACTTGAACATATACATTTTTAATCTATTATATCCCCTCATTAAGGCCAACTAGATTGCCATACATGACGTGGAAAATAAATATACATCTGATCCATCATATTATACTCATGTTACTTGCATATAACTCTTTTGAGAAATGAAAAATACATATAATCCATCATATTTTTTTAAGGAGTGAGCCCAAGATTGGATCCACTCATCCCTAAATTTAGAAATAAAACCATCTATTTCCAAACATACTATAATGTATAAGGGAAATGAAGTATTTAATTTTTATTTCTCATATGATATTTATCATAGAGAATATGTTTAGAAATCATAGGAAAGTATAACTAATATGAATTATCATAAGATATATCATATACATTGTTCTTCGCTATAAAGGTAGCATTACAAAATAAATGGGTACATCCAATTGTATGCAAGTCCGATTACAGAGGGAAACCTAGCCATACCAAGCTGAATGAATGGTTTGTGGGTTGAATTCGTATTCTTGTTTTAACCATGTATGTGAGGCCTAGCCATTGGGCTTACGTGAGTAGAATTAAACTTATACTTGCCCCCATATCTACTAGTCCTTCTCTCACCTCATTAACCCCTAAGTTGAATGGGATAATAGAGGCTCTCAAATCTTTTCTGTTTGGTTGGCATTTTCCCTTGCATGGAAGAACTAGACATCTTAGAAAGTAGAGTAGTTTTGATTTCACTTCCTTACCCCCTCTTCGTGATGAAGTCCTTGAAAAACTTGGCATAGGTTGGAATTTTTTATATCACATTCAGAAAAAGGATATCCATATGTAACTTCTTTACAACTTCCATGAATTTTTCATATCTCTTTTTCAAATGAGCCTTGATCAACTTGTATGGAAATAGGATTCTCAATTCATATGGATCTCTATTGTCTATGGCCTCTTCAAATGCATCATGATTCTTATCTTTTGTTGGTTTCTTTCCCTTACTGCTGGCTTTTGACTTTCCCTTCTTCGTGACAACCTCGACCTCTATTTCTTCTTCTATCAAGTCCATTTTTGGTAGGGATTCAACAACATGAGTGTCTCCTTTACTAGCCTTGATTTTCAAATCCTCTTGAAAGACCCCTGACCTATGTTTTGGGATAACCTTTTTTATTTGGCTTGATTGAGTTCTTAAAACCTTGATCTAATCCTTTGAGATGGTTTTAGAGCTTGTGGATAGCTTAAGTCTCCAGTTTGAGCTGGTTTAGATGATGTTTGTGCTTTGTGTACCTGTTTTGGGCTAAATTGTCATTTACCCATTTGTGAGGGTTATCTTGTAGTTTTCCATATCTAGAGTGTACCTTCTCTTTGTTGGTTTCATCAGAGATAACGTGATGCTTTGGGGTTCCTTAGTTGGGCCTTGGATGAGTGGTGGCATCACTAGAGGTGATTAGGGTTTCTAGGGTTTAGAGTGTTTCGACCATGTGTGCTTGGTTGGAGTGTCTCGACCATGTAGTATGTTTTGGGTGTGTCTCAACCAAGACACCTCTATTGGGATGTTTTGTCTCAACCATGATGATCTTGAAGTAGTGTTGATCAAGACAGTTGCTCTTTGTGTGATGTTTGCACCTTAGTGTCTTGGTGATCCTTTTTGTTTTGATCATGATGTTATGTTGCTTTTATTTCGACCTCCTTTGAGGTGTTGTGATTGAAACTATGTTGGTGGTGACCCAAGTGGTAGAGATCCCACCTAGGTGATATCACCATCTCATGCATGCAAGGTTTAAGTGGTTGCATGTTGGTTTCTTAGGTGTACAAGTGTCCCTTTGGTTCCTTTAAGTGTTGACACATCACCCCTCACTATACCTCCCTCCTCCTTTGGTATATAACCCCTTTTCTCTCCATGCAAATGAACCTTTCAGCCTTCTTCTTTCCTCACCCTCTCTTGCTCATCCTTGGAGCCTTGAGGATCTTGAAGGACTGATCTTGGATTTTGGTGGTCAATATCCCTTACATGTGGTGACTCTTGCTCATCTTCAACCTCGGTTAGTTCATGCCTTTCTTTTGTGATGTTTCCTTGCATCTTCTACCCCATAGTCTTCTCTTTTATCGGCCCTAAACCATGGATCACCCATGGTGATCATTTTGGAAAGAAACTCCTCATCACAAGGGTCATAGACCATGTTTTGACAAGTTGATACCCAAGTGAAAGGAAGTTTCCTCTCTCTTTTCCTCCTTTCCTTGGTTCAGCCTAAGGTTCTCTTACCCTCTTTTCTTGAGCAACCATTGACCTTGATACCTTCTTCTTTTTGAGGTGATCTTGTGTCTGAAAGTGGATCCTTTGGTGGAGCTTCATCATCCTTGGTGATTGTGTGCTTGGAGTTTGTGATCCTTGGAGTTGATCTTCCTTAAGGAGGGTTATATAACATTCTACCCCCTCTATTGTTGCACATTTGCTTTATATGCATGTTGTTGTTTTTCTCTCTAAAATGTATCCTAATATGCTAGTAGAAGTTCCCATGCTTTAGAACTAGAATGATGGTAGTTATCATGCTTGGTTTACTTAAAATCTAAAACCCTTATGTAAGGTACCCGATTTTAGAGATGGATGTGTAATGGTTTTTTTTATTACTATTTGTTGACCTTGGTTTTGGTCACATGCATGATGCTCCTGTACCTTGATGTATCTTGATGTTTAGGTTCTTTTTTGCATATGTTAAACGTGGTTTTATCTCTCTTGCATGAGGTTCTTTCATGGTGATTTTAGGACTCGTATTTTAGGGTTTTTGTGGACCAATTTTGTGTGAAGTTCCTCTCCTTGAAGATGGTGGTTTTCCTTGATGTTATTTTTAGTTTTAGCTGTGGGATTCTCTTGTTTTGACCTGGGTAAATCCATATTTTAATGACGGTTCCTTTCCTTGGTGGGTAGCATGACCTTAATGGTAGATACACAATGTTTTCCCTTTGGGTCGAGACACTTTGGCACTTGGTGTTTTGGTCAAGATGATGTTGTTTTTTTGGATCGAGACATGTTCCCTAGTTTTGACGGAGACACATGCCTTGTGTTGGTTTTGACGTTGCTTTAGTTTTAGTCGAGACACATGCCTTGTGTTGGTCATGACCTTGCTTTAGTTTCGGTCAAGACAAGTTCTTGTTTGAGGTCCAGGCATGTCCTTGTTTTGAGGTTGAGACAACCTTAATTTGGGTCGAGACACATGCTTTGATGGGTGGTCAAAACCCTAATCCATGAAGGGTACAGACAGGTTGTTGTGGTCGAGACACATGATTTTTGTGGTTGAGACACCTTGGGTGAAGGTGGTCGAGACACTTGCTTCATGGGTGATTGAGACACATATGTGTGATGGATGAGACACATACTTGACCATATAATCAATACATGTATATGAGTAAGCAAGAAATGAAACATGCATAGTGCCATTTGGATGATTGGTTAGTTAAAATTAATCACGTTCCATGAAGGGTACAGACAGGTTGTTATGGTCAAGACACATGATTTTTGTGGTTGAGACACCTTGGGTGAAGGTGGTCGAAACACTTGCTTCATGGGTGATCGAGACACATATGTGTGATGGACGAGACACATACTTGACCATATAATCAATACATGTATATGAGTAAGCAAGAAATGAAACATGCACAGTGCCATTTGGATGATTGGTTAGTTAAAATTAATCACGTTCCTTAACCCTAATATACTCCAAGAAAGTGGGAAATGGTGTACCTCGGGTTTGGTTCTTGAATATAGCTATAAAACCCTAATCGACTATGTATGCGACCCTAACCCTAGTTTTAGGCCACATGATATGTTTGCTTCTCTCTCGTGGAATGGTTATTAAAATATGATGTTTTATCTCTCCTTCTTATAAATCTCTATCCTTGCAGGTGGTAAGAATTAGAATATCATATCTAGTATATGCTATGCTGAATATGATGTGATACAAGATGATGGTTATGAGCCTTTATGAGGCATGTTGAAACATATGAGATACAAGAATAATGTGAATGGGTCCTATGACATGGCAGATACTTAGTTCCTAGTTTAACCTCCAGTGATGTTATTGAGGGATGGATATCCTATGGTAAATGTGATGATGGTGTTAGCCTGGAATGGCAGTGGTATCATATGATGTTTTGAAAAGCCTATGCTCCAAATGTTTTATATCTTCTGAAGTTGTACCATGCCCTTACTTTAGTAGGATTTGTCTATGGTTTGTACGTTGTAACTAGATTGATGCTAAATGACACCGAATTGGCATAACTAATCAAGTGGAACCTACTCATGTAGTTTGCCTTATGCCATAGATCCATCTTCAATGTCAATACTTGTTGGATGGTGAAATGAGTTCTCCCTTAGTGGAAGCTCAGAGTTGTATACTATTGAGTATACACATTTTACAGGATTGGATGTGAGCCATACCCTAGCTAGATAATGGTCAAGGCCATGTCTTAGTGATGTTAATCAATGCATACTTATAATATTTCACAGGATTGGTTGTGGGCCATACTCTGGAAGGAGTGTGACTGCGGGTCGTAGCTTAGTTTCACTTGTGTTGTGCCTATATACCAAGGTAGGCTAGGCTTTTTTTGCTATTAGACTTTATATGTCACTACGGTGGACTCAAACTAGCAAGGTGTGTGAGGAGATCATTGGATTCTAGCTCTTCCAATGATCTTGTATGGCACTGATTTCGACTTAGTAGTGATTAGTTGGAGCATGAGTGGTATACCTCATCTCCTTAGGGCACTATAAAATATGTGACATAATCGTGTAGCATATTTGTGTAGGGCTAAATACGAATAACATTAGTTGAAGCCTTTCCTTGCATTGTTAATAGAGAATATACATGTTTTGCATGTTCCTTGTTCTCAATTATAGCTACCTAAAATATTTACATGATAAATACTACCTTGCACATATCGTTTAGCTGATTCTGCCTATCCATGTTGTAGCTTTATTATCTACCCTTCTTTATCATATATTTGTGTTAATAATAACATTGATGGAGAGTTATATTTCCCTCTAAGATATGGATCTCACCTAGTGGGTTTCCACATATTTTAGGTGGTCGTGCACGAGGAGGTAGAGATTGTATAGCTAAGGAAGAACAACAACAAGGGTACTAGTTGATAAGGTTGGATGTGCTGCTAGTTTTTGGTGGTAGAGTCCTAGAGTCATCCCTATACACTCAGGTCCTTGGAGTTGTTATCGATGTGTTTTGTAGATATGATATCAATACGAGGTTTTTGTCTTGCGACCCATGTATGTATAGTTATGGCAGTTGTACATGTATATGTGAAACATGTTGATGACATGAATTTTTGTGAACTGCCTATAAGACGTAGGAGACGTGTGATGTTTTTGATGAGACACCACTATCCGAAGAACTAGAAGATGCCAACCTAGGTATGAGGAATATAGAGCTGTGTATGCCCTCTTCATCTAGAACAAGGCTTATAGAGCTACCTAATATGTAGACGACAAGTCTCTATAGAAGATGGGGACATATCAATGAGTCAATGAATTTCTACAAGGAGCCAACCTTAATATATATCTTCTTCGATGAATGGTACTACACGATTTTGACTACCTAGTTCATGTCAACACTAAAAAGGGTTCCCTTAGAAGACGCATAAAAGGAGATCGCTAGGGTAAATTTCAAGTTGTTCATACAAATATTCAAGAGGGACCTTTTCCTGACAGAGAGGACATTGAACACCATGTTCTACAAGATAGAGAAGTAAGCTTCCGCCTCCACAAGAGTAGGGTATGAAAAGGATATTACTAGATTAAATAGAAGTAAAAATTGGGAAAGGTTGATGGGGGAAGCAAAATAGAAGACCAATTCTTGAAAGGTAGCTCAGGTACCTTCTACTTTTATCTGAGTTATTCAAAAGATTGGCACCAACACTATATTTGTGAGGTATGATACCTAGAACATGACCAGAGGAGATCTTTTATTTATCTGGTTCATGTTAGAGAAGAGGCCAGTGAACATCAGACTACTACTAATAGAGAACTGAAAACTACATCGGACCTGAGGGCCCCAAGGATTTATGCATGGGGGCATGGTCACTCTAATTGGGTTCTACCATGTATACCCCTCATACTAAAGAAATTTAGTGATATCAAGGATAGAAAGTTTGTCAATACTAAAGACCTCCTTACAGTTGGGATAATCACGATGACGGATGATATATATTTCTACAAGTTCTCCAAAACAAATGACTTGCTTCCTCTCCCTGACATCATCCACTACAACACTCACAAGATCATTATATCTAGTGATGAAGTCAAGAAAATGAGATCCAAGACAACCAGTGACCCAGTAGAGACTTCCACAACTCCTATAGGGTAGTGGTACAAGAAGTACAGAAGGTTGTGGAACCAGTGGCTAAGAAGAAACTAACATTTAGGGTCAATAAAGTAGTACAAAAGAAACCACAATATATAGTAACCCCGATTGCCACTCAAGCGGATGCGAAAAAAGACCGTTGGTATAAGAAGTCCAAGAGAATAGGGGCATTGAGAAGAACTCTGATGATACCCTAATAGTAATGTAAAATGACGGTCAAGATGGCACCAAAGAGTTTAGTTTTCACCATCGAACCCCTTACGGTCAAAACCCAACTAGAAATACATGTTGAAGAACCAAGAGATCAACTCGAGGCACCACATCTGAGTGGGGATGAGGAGGTGCAGAGGAGTGAACTAGCTGATATACCTATAACCACAAGTGTTGCAGACACCACCCAACTAAAAGAATCTAAGAAACCTACACCATCCCCTCCTTGAAAAGAACAATGAACAACATCATGAACAATCCATGAGACAACCAAAACTTCATCACAACGGCAGTGTCCATATGGTCTTGGAGAGTATATAGGATGTAAATTTGACCTCCCTATCCAATTCACTATCCATATCCTCTAGCAAGCTTGCACTAACTATCCAGGTAAAAAAATTGGATGAAAGAACAACCAATCTGTTGCAATTTATGAAGGATGTAATTTCAACTTAAGAGAAATGATGAAGGGAATGACCATAGTGGTGAAAGAGATGGTGAAGATTAGGAAGGAGAGAGATGAGATGCACCAATTTTGTGAGGTCTTCTTGAAGACAAGGGAGGAAGAAAATCCACATGAAGTGGAAAGGTTTACAAGAAAAAGATTAAAACGCATCACCAACCCATCATTTTTGGCCTCCTTCTCAGGCATATCCAACCCACGTTCTCACAAGGAATTAGAGAAAGAACCCTTAACTCCATTGGAGATGAACAATTCCAAAGCACTTTAAAGTAACAAAGAAGAATCATCAAACAACCACACCATCTCAATTGTATATTTGATCCAACTCGTCACCCACACATAATGTGCCAGTATAAGAGGTACAATCTAAATAGGGATCCCACTTCCAACAATTGAAGGAGAACCCTCCTCAGTTCCTGAACTTAGTACACAAACAACCACCTATAGACATTGCAACTACTGCACATTATCTTAATGAGCTGAACCATGAAGACATAGATCTGAGCTTTGAAGAGGTGTTTCAGGCCGTAGCTAGAGCCATGGGTATAGACATGGATTTCTATGATTTATATGTATAGTTTATTGAGTAGAATGAAGACACCCTGATCAACAATACAAACTACAATGAGGCAATCACTAACAGGGTGGCAAAACTATGGAAATATTGCAGCCTACACCATCAGAAGCTCTTGCGCCTAAGATGAGTAGACAATATTTGTGGTACTAGTCATGAAGACAACCACTCCAACATCATCCTAGATAGCACCACAACTTTCCAATCTCACAGATATAGAGGGTGTCTCTAATGAATATGATGATTGACTTAGTTCTTTCTTCAAAGACACACCTATATAGAGCCACGACCCCTGTCCACAGGTTATTTATCTCAACATCCTGTACCTCCACCCCTCTCTTGAAAAATGGTAGGAATGGACATGACAGGCATATCTAGAATCACATATAGAGACGTTCATGTCCTTTCATATGTCCTAGATGAAAATCTAACTGGGATAGACATACTGTACAATAATCATGGGAAAATTCTAACAAGGATACATTGGAGGGGTATCTTTAGAAAGAAGGACAAGGTGCATCAACATCTATTCATAGTTCTGTGTGAAACTATGCTTGAAGAGTTCCTACACCCAGAAAAGGTCCAACCAATGTTCAATAAAACTTAAATCTTTGCAAGAAGACTTTTTTTATTATAAATACTAGTCAACACCAATAACATCCAATTGTTTGGATATTTCATACCTAAATTTACCCCTGATTTCCACTATTTATGCAGAGTTGCCTTAACTTTCTCATATTTTTCTTATGTTTATCATTTATTCCTTGATTTAAAGTTTACTACTCATTTCCATGTAGGTAACTCACCAAATGATGACCTCAACCCTTGTGTAGATTTCCCATCCATTCCCACAACTAATGGTGACCATCCAGTCTTGTCATCAGACCATCCATTGAAGCTGACCGACCATCAATTCCCAGACAGGTGGCCTCAAAGAGTTCCCCAATTTCCTATTCTCAGGAAGCGGGCCAGTCAAAATGACCATTGGTCTCCAAAACCAATGGCCAGTATGAACCTCGTGTCAATATAACCATCGATTCTGAAAACTGATGGCCCACTAGGATGCATCTACCAATGGACAAAATGGGAAGCTACCTATCGATGGTTGGTCTGACCTCACTCGATAGACTACACAATGGAAAATGATCGATGGACAAGTAGATCATGGCTCATCTTCATGACCTACCTTCCGACAACGGTACTAGATGCATCGGAAATTCATATCGTTAAGTGCATTCCCTGAGGCACATGCTCAAACTTGGGATGCAAGAAAAGTACACCCTCGATTACCTCTAGTGTCATACTGTGATCTATAAAAAGGGACCTCATGCAACTGAGAAGGGGTCACCACCCAAGGGAGATGACAAAGTGTTTCCTCTAAGCCACCTCACCATCGCCTTCCACCTAGAGCCATCAATCTGTGTTCTCCAAGTACGAGAGTCCAAGGAATAGCAAATCTCCATCTTCACCAAGCAATTATAGGTTCCTTCTTCTAGAGAAGGAGGGTGACAGAGCAACCATCTTCATCGCCAATTTCAAATTCAAACTAGAGAAGCTCTACATCAACCTTAAACAATATGTGGTTGTTGTTGGTGTATCTTTCTCCTTGTTCTAAGAATATATTCATCCCCTTTAATTTCCCTTCCATCTCTATGTATCACCATAGTTTATCGACATGCTACTCACCACCATTAGTGTCTAGTCATCTAACTTGGGTTGGGAGTAGCCACTAAGGCTCTCACAAGATATAATGCTTATTTCTATTGAATATATGTTCTTAAAATGTTTATCTACATACACTCATTCTTAAGGCTTCACTTGCATTATTAGCGACCATGTTATGTTGTTTGATTGTTAAAGCCTTGAATTAATTATATATATTAACTTACATGTAAGTGTTGTGGAGTTGCATCAATGTATGAGAATGTTGGAATGCTTAAGCTAGTGGTCATATGGTTTTACTTTGTTGTTTATTTTCTTGAGACAGATACAACCTTACAATCTAAATATATCCTAAGATAAAGAGAGGAGGGAATAGAAACTTATGGTGATTTCTTGTAAACTTGCTAAGGGTATATAGTAGATGTGAGTTTTGCATGTTGGTGAGAGATCTTAGATGGTTAAACCCAATCCAAGTTTCCCCATCCATACTGACATTCATGTTCTTTTATTTAACTTCTTGATTTGTTTTACTTGTTTATTACTTGATTGTTGATGAATCATCATTCTACAAGGAATACAATCTTAACCTTACACTTTTGATTGGTGTAACTAAGATATGGCTTAAAGGATCTTAACACTTACCAATCTTATCCTTGTGTTTGACCCTAGTCTACTACATCGGACCTTGTTACAAGAATTGTGGGGGATTGAGTGCTCTAGACCCACTCCTTTTTTTACGTGTAATTTAGGCTAATCAACTTTACGACATTGTTGTCGGGGACAATCCAATCAATACTATTAAGATCCTGAGTCTACTTAGCATCCAATCAGGCCTCAAGTCTAGTAACATACTTGAATGTACATTTAATTTGATAAATCTAACTGTATTGAATACCTCATACTACACAACTAGTTTCTAACTCGACTGTGCTACTTATTTTAGGAAGTATGAGTGAACTAAATAAAAACCACTACCAAATGCAAGAATAATGCCTCCTCATAGGGATGTCATCCCCAACCCAAGGGCAGAAGATCACCACAAGGAACATGATGAAGAACACCATGAGGAAGAAGAAAAGTATTACCATGAGGTGGAAGGTCCTCTACCTTTTAGATCCAGGAGAAACAAAAACAATAATGAAAACAATGTAGATGAAAATTAGGACAAAGGCCCTTCCCTTTAAGATATGTCTTCTATAAGGGTAAATGAGTCCAGATGCCCAGTGATAACTCCTCAATTCAACACTCTGAACTTTGAGATGAAACTAGCAATTATTAGTATGACCTTGAACAAGACTTTTGGAGGACACTCCTTAAATGAAAACCCTTATATCCACCTTGATTCTTTCAAAAAGATGTGTGGAACCGTCAAGATGAACAAGGTTCCACGGGAAGTCATTTACTAAAAGGGATTCAACTTCTCTCTAAGGTATAAGGATCTATCTTGGTACCTTGCCCTGCCTAATAAAAGAATCTATGGATGGGTATCTCTGGCTGATTCTTTTGTCACCAAGTTTTATACTATATATAAGACTCTTAGAAATAGGAACAAGATTGCCAGATTTATCCAGAAGCTTGGTGATAACTTGGATGAGGCATCAGAAAGATTCCAAAAATATAGAGGGAATACCTCACCACAACTATGATAAATCTATAATGGCCTTGCCTCTACTGAAAGGACTTCACTAAATGCAACCATAGGAAGTGATTTCCTGGTAAGATCCCAAAGAAAACCATGAAGATAATTGACAATATGGCTATCATGCAAGCCATTTTGGAATATGATAGGCGAACGGTTAAGGATCCAGTCAAAGGGACAACCAATGAGTATAAAATTTTAGAAGCTATAACTAACCAGATTCAAAAGATTGCTTTAGATGTGAGACAACTGAAAGATTTTGGAAGCAAGGGAAAGAATAAATTAGAAACAATAATGAAGTGTGTTATATGTGGAGAAGGAGATTATGGAGTGGATAATTGTATATATACCCATCCAGAAGAAAATGGTCGGGAAGAAGATACTGAGAACGTTTCTTATATTAAAACAAAGATGCTGCTAAAAATGATCACCAATTGATTGATCCACCCCAGAGACATCCAAGATTCGATAGATGCGGAGGACCACCTGTGTTTACATGTAACATGACTTATCAGTAGAACAAGTAAAACTACCAAGGACAAGGTTAGAGAGAGAAAAGAAACCCAAGTGGATCAATTCAAGGTCAAAGTCAGAATAGAAACTCTAATCAACAAGATTTGATTTTTGAAATGTTTGATTTCCCAAAAGGCAAGCAACTATAAATGAACAACTGATCCAAAGTGCCATTAACAATAGATTACTAATGAAACCATGAAAAACCAATTAGGGGACGTAACTTCTCAAATGTTTTATATTCAAGCTCACAATAGGATGATTGACCAACAACTATCACAATTAGTTGAGCTCATAATGAACCCACAAGGGAAAATGCCTTCTACCATTGAGAGTAAAAAGATGGATACAATCCAATCCAATCAACAAAGGTCCTAGAGGTGTGATTCCTCATGCCTTACAATATGATATTACTAAAAACTAAAGCGCATAAACAATATTAACATGCAGATTACCAGAAAAAATAGGAAATTAGAACTGATTGCACAAAGCACCACAAACTAAAAACCTTCACATATAAGTCCTCAACTTGAGACATGTATCACTTAACATATACCATGGTGCTTACATAATCATTGTTCTCAAACATCCCTATCATCAACCTATTTCTCATATGCATGTACAACTGCCATAACTATACATACATGGGTCACAAGACAAAAACCTCATACCGATATCATACCTGCACGACCACCTAAAAGATGTGGAAACCCACAGGGTGAGATCCATATCTTAGCAGGAGATATAACTCTCCACCAACACTATTATGAAACAAATATATGATAAAGAAGGGCAGATGATAAAGCTACAATATGATAAGCAGATTCAACTAAATGATATGTGCAAGGAAGTTATTATCATCGAAACAGTTCAGGTAGCTATAATTGAGTAGAAGAATATCTTTCAAATTAAGAAGGAAAATGAAGAACATGTATATTTTGTATCAACAAAGCTATACAAAGCAAGGCAAGGCTTCAACCAGTATTATTTGTATTTGTCCCTATACAAATATGCTACACGCTTGTGTTACATTTTTTATTTTTCCCTGAGGAGATGAGGTATACCACTCATACTCCAACTGACCACTACTAAGTCAGAATCAGTGCCATATAAGATCATTGGAAGAGTTGGAATCCAATGATCTCCCCACACACCTCTTCAGTTCAAGTCTGTTGTAGTGACATAAAAAGTATAATTGCAAAAATGACCAACACCACCTTGTTATATAGGCACATCACTAGTGAAACTTAGATACAAACCGCAGTCGCATTCCTGTCAGCGTATGGACTGTAGACATTCTTGTGAAATATCATATGTATGCACTGAGTCACATCACTGAGACATGGCCTCGACCGTTCTCCTCCCAAGGTGTGGCCCACATCCAATCCTATGAAATGCACATACTCAATAGTATACAAGTTTGAGATTCCACTAAGGGAGAACCCATTTCACCATCCAACAAGTACTGACACTAAAGATGGATCTATGGAACAAGTCAAACTACATGATTAGGTTCCAATTGATTAGTTATGCCAACTAGGCATCTTTTAGCATCAATCAAGTTACAATGTACAAACCAAAGACAAATCCTACTAAAGTAAGGGCATGGTACAACTTCAAAAGATATAAAATGTTTGGAGCATAAGCTTATCACAACATCATATGATATCAATGCCATTCCCACCTAACACCATCATCACATTTGCCATGGTATCTCAATCCCTCAATCACATCACTGGAGGTTAACACCACAAACTAGGCACTAAGCCTCTTCCAGGTCATAGGACCCATTCATATTAATCTTGTATCTCATATGTCTCAACATGGCTCATAAAGTCTCATAACCATCATCATGTATCCCATCATATTCACCATAGCATACACTAGCTATGATATTTTAATTCATACCAGCTGTAAGGTTAGGGATTTATAAATAGGAGAGGGAAAACATCATATTTGATAACCATACCATGAGAGAGAAGAAAACATATCACATGGCCCAAAACTAGGGTTAGGGTTCCATACATAGTCGATTAGGGTTTTATTGATATATTCAAGCACCAAATCCTAGGTACACCATCTCTCACTTTCTTGGAGTATATTTGGGTTAAGGAACATGAATAATGTTTAACCAACCAATCATCCAAATAGCACTATGCATGGTTCATTACTTGCTTACTCATATACATGTGTTGATTATATGGTTAAGTATGTGTCTCGACCATCACAAATATGTGTCTCAATCATCCATGAAGCAAGTGCCTCGACCACCTTCACCCAAGGTGTCTCAATAGTAACAACCATGTGTCTCCACCATAACAACAACATGTCTCGACCCCTCGCGGATTAGGGTTTTGACCAATCATGAAAGCACATGTCTCGATGCAAAATAAGGTTGTCTTGACCTCAAAACAAGGACATGTCTCGACCACAAACAAGAACATGTCTTGAACGAAACTAAAGTAAGGTCATGACCAACACAAGGCACATGTCTCGACTGAAACTGAAGCAAGGTCATGACCAACACATGACATGGCTCGACCGAAACTAGGGCACATGTCATGACCCAAGATAGAGACAACATCTCAACTAAAATACCAAGTGCCTAAGTGTATCAACCCAAAGGGAAAACATGGTGTATCGACCACTAAGGTCATGCTACCACCAAAGCAAGGGACCATCTTCAAAACATGGATTAACTAAGGTCAAAATAAGAGAATCCCATGGATAAAATCAAAGATAACAACAAGGAAAACCACCAACTTCAAGGAGAGGAACTTCACACAAAAGCGGTCCTAAAAAACCCTAAAACATGAGTCATAAAATCACCATGATATGGTGAAGTAGATCACATGGCAAGGTGATCCCTAAGTTGGCAAAAGTAAATCACACTCTACCTTCAAACCAGAGCTATTACTTCCCTTAAAAAGAACTAAATCTAAATTTATGTCCAACATTTAAGGAAACAAACCAAAATTTGGTCTAAACTGTACCTATTTCTTTCTTAAAGATGACATGTTTTCCTTAATCAGACTTGGTTTCGCCTAGACTAGACCTGAATTGACCTAAATTAGACATTTTTCCCAATTAGAATTGGTTTCTGATGAATGCATATTCATCTATATTTTTCATATTTTCATAATCCTTTTCATTAGAAATTATCTCCGTTTTAGTAATTTCTATGAACAAATTGCAATTCACTCACTTATTGATTTATTTTGCAAATGCTTATCTACTTTCTCAAATTTTGCAGGGTTTTTTCTACAAAGGTGATGTTGACCCACTGATCCTGCAAGATGGTCATTTCACTAGGCCCAGTCGGTCATATCACCCCCAAAGATCCAACGATTCAAGAGCCAAATGACCACCTTGGCCTCGACTCAACTGGCCAATTCAACACTCCAGACAGACGTCTCGATTTAGCGAGACTGTTGTCTCATCGACCAAGATGAGCACCCGAGCAAGCCCATACGGTTAGGTCAACTTGACCTAGAATCAAATCAACTCTTGAGCAGACCACCACCAATTTAGGGTTCCAAACCCTTTGATCAAGCACACAACGACACGAGATAGGCATCCCATATCATTTAGACGACCATCTCAGGCTTTGCTTCAGGCCCAAGAATTCAATCGAACGTAGCTGCCACTACCCTCTTTAGGGTTACAACCCAAAGATTCTAGATCATCACAATGTAACGGCCAGACGATCATCTCTCCTATAGAGACAACTATTTTGCAGTTTGCAAACAACAATTGATAACGACCACCCCTCTCTCTTCTTTTACCCCCTTTAGGGTTTTCCACCCCTCCTTTCCCTATAAAAGGAGGGGGGACTCCACTAAGAAAAGTGTCCCAAATTTTGTACTTACATTTCATATTGAAGCTCTATTACTTTCATTTCCTAGTGTAATCTTTACATTCAAGCAATAAAATTAGATTCTTGTTCTAGATCTAGATTCTCTTGTTCTTATTCTTGTTCTTTCTTCTCGTTCTTTCTATTGGAGCGGGAGATTAAGACATCAAGCCATTTAATTGTCACCACCTTTGATCTCCACTAAGATTCTAGATTTGTGGTCTATGACTTCCTATCTTTTTCTCCTAGTTTCTCTCTTCCTCGCTATGACTAATGAGTAGTTACCTTATTGATTCGAGGGGAGTAGCCCCTTAGCCATGTGTAAATCAGATAGGGTTTTATAGGACTACTTAGATGGGTGGTTTTTGATTTAGAAATTGCAAATTTAAACAAAGTAATTAATCATTTTTATCACAAGATAATCCCGACAGATGTGACCGTGGAACCCAAGATTTAGAATCCCTAAATCGATTTCACAAGGATTTAGATGCGATCATGGAAATATCCTCTTTAGGATGAAGAACTAGGATATGTGAACAACATGAACAATGGGTTCACATGGAGTTCATCCTTTGCATTTTATTTACAAATAATTCACATACCTACTTCTATATATCTTATTTGTCGTGTATCACTTGATATTGTTTTCACATGGGCTAAGGTGGTGAAACCACTAAGCCTCGATGCCTTCCTTCCCGATTTCAAACTATTTCTTCAATGTTTGTTTTCAATTTTCCATTTTAATTTAAGCACTTTACTTCTTCTTTAGATAATTATATATGCTAACAGTTTCCTTCCTTTACTTTCTTGTCTTAGAATAATCTTTTCCTTTCTTTGCATTAGTGAAATCATTTACTTTCTTGCACTTTTATTTTCACATTCTAGTGTAACCAAACATGCCCCACTTAGAATTTATTTTCTATTCCTTTTAAAAAATACTAAAAAGAAATAATTTCAAAAATCAATTGGGATCAAATGTGAACAACATTGAAAACATTGTCCTATGGCATCGACCCTTCTAGACTAGCCTTAATTGGAAAGTAAAAAAGGATTAAACTCTAGGATAATAATCTTAGTGAATTGGTGTGCTCTTCGACGTGTATCAATTTTGGCGCCATTGTTGAGGACAACGGATCATTTTCTAGAACCCTAATTTTTCTTTAAATTTTTTTTCATTGTTTTATGCCTTCCGAGTAACATTTCAAAAGTTCTATCTCCTCTTTCTACTAAGTTTCTATTCCATCAGTACACTTTTTTCTGTACTTGATTATTACCTATCAATATAACTGTGCATGCGCTGCCCATCACACATCGATTTTACATCGCCATTTTCTGATCCTGAGCTAGAGAGAATGTTCCATCATTTGAATAGACAATATAGACTTATGATGGACAAGGAATATGTTGCCCGTAGGATTGAGCATACAATTTCCGCTCAAAGATATGCCATTATGGCCGAGTGCATGAATCAAAATGCTGCTTTGTGAGATACCTACATAGTCGAACATGAGGTTGTAGAAATCGCTCAAAGGGAGGCTGAAAGACAAAAAGAATTAAAAGATTTTTCTACACCCAAAATCGGATGTGACAACATCCCGTTGTGCCACCCACAATAACAACCCCCCAATTCGAGATCTACACATAATGGATCACCATGCTTCAAAACCAACATTTTTTATGGGAACAAGGGTGAGAGTTGTCAAGATCACCTCTAACGCTTCACTGATCTTTTTTTTGACCAAGATCCCAGGCATTTCTGAATATGCCATTTGACTTAAGCTTTTCAAATACTCTCTTTCAGGACAAGCCAATAGTTGGTATAATGCCATGGAGAGTGAGGACCACGTCATCACTTGGGAAGCTCTTCAAACTAAGTTTCTTTATAAATTTTACCCCCTTCCCTCATCTACAAAATTAGGGGACATATCCTTCTCTTTTCTATGGTCCCAAGAGGAACTTTAGAATAATCTTGGGAAACATTTAGGGAACTCCTACGTCGCTTCCCCCATCATGACATATCCCAATCTCAACTCATTGAGATATTTTACCGCAGTGTTGATGACAACATTAAGAAATTCCTTGATTCCTTATCTGGAGGAAATTTTATGTTCCAAAGTCTAGAAGAAGCATGGGTAGTAGTTAACCATGCTTTAGAAATAAAAGCCAGATAAGGAACTGATGGAGTCCTCAAAGTTTCCAAGGATGACATGAATCCTGACATTCAAAATATTGCTAAAGCCCTTAAGCTAATTTCCTTGAAACATGATCACTTAGAATCTTCTTCAATGCCTAGAAGAGGCAACCTCAACAAGTTAGGACTGTTGAATATCTATGTGGGATATGCCAAGGGTCTGATCATGCTACCCTCCAATATCAATATCTCTACAATACTTCTATGCAACAAGATCTTAGTCAACAAGTGTAGGACCGTAACTCAATCCTTAGTATCCCAGACCAGGTTTCTACAATTATAAACAAGTGAGAAATCATCCCAGATTTCAATATGGAAATCCTTTAGGAGTAGAAAACTCTTCTCAACTTCCCCCTTCACAACGACCCCCACAACCCCAAGCCAACTACCGTCAATCACCAGGCTTCCCATACAATAACAACCAAAGGAATTTTAGGAACCAAGGGAATTATAGGGGTAACATCCAAAATCGTGGACCTTAATGAGGACAACAATATCAAAACCTTCATCAACCACCAACTCAACAGAATGGCCCACTCCTTTAATTGAAGATAAGATTTTTTCCTTAGAACAAATCATAAGAGCACATCAGCAGTCAACTGATGTTTAGTTTTCCCGTCTCTTTGCCCAAAAAAAGCCCCTTACAGGTACCTTTATTGGACAACCTAAGAACAACCCAAAACATGTTGAACAACTTAAGGTTGTCTCCACCCGTTCGGGCAAGAATCATACTCGTTCCCCCGAGAAACCCATAGTTGTACCTTTGGACTTTGAGGATGATGATATTGTGCTCATCAAAACTCCTCCTTCACCCACTCCTGCCGTTCCTACTTCTTCCATCCCTTCTCCTATGGTCCCACCTATGGAAATTGATGAGAAACAAATTCCTATCTACAAACCTCATCCACCTTACCAGGCCCGCCTAAAGAAAACTAGGCTTGATACTCATTTTGTGAAATTTAGGGAAGCAATGAAAAAGTTGCATGTAGATATTCCCTTTCTTGATGCCTTAGCTGATATGTCTGCCTGGTCCAAGCACATGAAATACTTATTGACCAAGAAGTACCACATCGATGATCATGAAACAATAATGCTTGCTAGGGCCACCTCTGATATCATCCAAAGAAAGATGCTTGAAAAGAAGAAAGATCATGGTTCCTTTGGGATTGGATGCTACCTAGGTGATAACCCTTGCAGAAAGGGCCTTGCAGTTTTGGGTGCTAGTATTTGTATCATGACCTATAGTCTTTGCAGGAGGTTAGGATATGTTGACGTGCTTCCTACCACCATGACCATCCAATTGGCTGACTCATCCATGACAAAACCTATGTGTATCATTGAAGATATACCTGTAAGGGTTGGGAATGACGCTTATATCCCATGTGACTTTGTTATCATGGACATAAAGGAAGCCTTAATGTTCTCCATCATCTTTGGCTGCCCTTTTTTGGCGACCACTCATTCCTTGATTGATGTTGAGGCTAGAATCATCTTCTTACACCTTGGAAACAAACTCTAAAGTTTAGAGTATTTGAAAGCAAGCGCAGACCAAGCCTCCAAGAAGAGTTCTATCTCCTTGATTGTATTGAGAAGATACAATAGTTGAGACTAGAATGGGAACTCATTGAGGATCCCCTCCAGAATGCCCTTGTAACCCCTATTGATTGTGAAGTTGAAGATGAGAAATTGGAGCAATATAGACATCATCTTGACACCTTTAAGGAGATCCATGATGAAGAATATGAGGATCTTAAAATGGTCTCTATTGTAGATGCAAAACCTGAACCCCCCAAGGCAACCGAGATGAAACCCCTCCATGAAGGTCTTATGCATGTTTTCCTTGATGAGAAACAAATTTATCCTATTATCATTAACTTTGATCTCCCCAATGAATAGGAAACCAAGCTCATGACTGAGCTTAGGAAGAGGAAATCTACCTTAGGATACAAAATGGTTGATTTGACAGGGATTGATCAAGCCATTTGCATGCATTAAATTCCTATGGTTGAAGAGTACAAACCTTCTAGAGACCCTCAAAGGAAACTAAATCCAAACATGAAAGAGTTTGTTTGTCTAGAGGTTATTAAAAATTTGACATCAATAATTATTTGCCCCATCTTTGACTCCCCATGGGTTAGTCTTGTATAATTCATTCCCTAGAAAGGGGGTATGATGGTTGTGATAAATGATAATGATGAGCTTATACCCACCCATAATGTCACAGGGTGGAGGATGTGTATTGACTATAGAAAAGTGAATAAGGCTAGTAGGAAAGATCACTTCTCCCTTCCTTTTCTGGATCAAGTACTAGAGCACCTATCCCATCAATAATTTTTCTGTTATCATGATGGCCATTCAGATTTTTATCAGATCCCTATTCACCTAGATAACCAAGAGAAAGTGACATTTATTTTTCCTTTTGGCACTTATGCATTCATGAGAATGCCATTCAGGTTGTGCAATGCCCCAACAACATTTTAGCAGTGCATGTTCACTATTTTTGCTGGATTGACTGAGATCATTATGGATGTGTTTATGGAAAAATTCTCTGCCTATGGAGACAATTTTGACTCTTGCCTCCATCATCTATCTCTTATTTTGAAAAAATCTGAGGAAGCACATTTGATCCTCAATCGGGAAAAAATGTCACTTATGGTGACTGAAGGGATTGTTTTGGGCCATAGGATTAGCAACCGTGGCATTGAAGTTGGTAGAGCCAAGATTGAGGTCATCTAAAAAATTCCACCCCCTTCCTCTTTCAAGGGCGTTCATGCCTTCCTTGGTCACATGAGTTTTTATCGACATTTCATCCATGATTTTTCTAAGATCACCAAACTGTTGACCAATCTCCTCCAAAAAGACACCCCTTTGTGTTTAACAAAGCTTGCATGGCCAATTTTCTTTGTTTAAAAGACACTCTCACTACTACTCCCATCATTAGAGCTCCTAATTGATCCTTGCCTTTTAAGTTAATGTGTGATGTGAGTGATTACATTGTGGGTTCTATTCTTGACAACGTGTTGATAAAAAGCATCATGTAATTTACTATGCATACAAAATTCTTGATGATGCCCAGCGGAATTACACCACAACTGAAAAGGAAATGCTAGCCATAGTATATGCCTTTGACAAATTTTGGTCATATTTAGTAGGGTCCAAAGTCATTGTTTATACGGACCATGCGGCCATTAGATACTTGATGGATAAAAAGGATGCCAAACACTGCCTTCTTCGTTTGGTCCTTTTACTTCAATAATTGACCTTGAAATCCTTGACAAGAAAGGTTGCGAAAACATTGCCGACCATCTTAGCCACCTTGATTTTTTAAATGATGATGGCATTCCCATTAATGACTCTCTCCCTAATGATAAACTATTTAAAATGGAATCTCAATACCCTTGGTTTTATGACTATGTAAATTTTCTAGCCGTAGGTGCGTTGCACCCTGAATACAAAGGACATTCTAAGGCTAAATTTTTTGCATGATGTAAATTAATACTATTGGGATGACCCATATCTTTTTAGATTGTGTTCAGATGGCCTTTACCACAGGTGTGTCACTATGGAAAAGGTGCATGACATTCTCGAGCAATGCCATTATGGCCCCACTAGAGAGCACATGAGCGCTCAAAAAGTAGCTAGGAAGGTCTTGCAATCTGGTTTTTTCTAGCTTACTCTTTTCAAAGATTCATACCATTTTGTTTTTGCTTGTGATGAATGTCAAAGGGCTGGAAATATATCTAAGAGAGACCAAATGCCCATGAATTCTTGGTAGGAGATTAAAATCTTCGACGTGTGGGGAGTATATTATATGGTCCCATTTCCTTCTTCTTGTAGGTAAAAATATATCTTTGTAGTTATTGACTATGTTTCCAAATGTGTTGAATCATCCCCACCAAAACATGTGATTCCAAACCTGTGAAAAAACTTTTCAAAGACGTTATTTTTCTAAGATTTGGGGTACCTCGTAATGTGGTTTCTGATGGAGGTTCCCATTTTTTAGAGAAACGTTTTGAGTCTTTTTTAAAACATTTCCATCACAAGGTTTCCACCCCTTACCACCCTCAGACTAATGGTCAAGTTGAGGTGTCAAATCTGAAAATCAAGTCCATCCTAGAGAAAATGGTAAATCGCACTAGGACTGATTGGGCTTTGAAACTCAATGATGCCTTGGGTGGCATATAGAATGACTTCTAAAACCCCCAAGGCACCACCCATTCAAATTGATTCATGGCAAATCTTGCAATCTACCCATAGAATTAGAACATAAGGCCAATTGGGCCATCAAAATTCTTAATTTTGACTTATCGACTGCAGGTGAAAATCACATTTTACAAATGCAAGAGTTAGATGAGCTCAGGATGACGACCTATGAAAATGCTAGAATTTACAAAGACAAAACCAAATTATGGCATGATGGCCATATTTGGAGAAAACATATTAGGGAGGGCGACCAAGTTTTAATGTATAATTCTAGGTTTTGACTTTTTCCTGGAAAACTCAAATCCAGATGGTATGGGCCCTACCTTGTCAAAATGGTCATAGGCTTAAACGGTACATCACCGTTGGGGACTTTCTATCTTTTGAGGCACATCAACTCTCCTTACTCGAAGACCTCGACCTGCACAAACCCCACCTCCCCTCCCGAGCTTGAAAAGGCTCCATGTTCCAGATTTGTCGGGCCTTCGACATTAGACTAGACACTTTTTGGGAGACAATCCAATCATTTAAATTTTTGCAATTTTCTTTTATATTTGTCATAATTGACACTTGTGTTTCAATTTCAGAAGGCTATTTTGTTTTCTTTATTAAAAAAGGGCGCACCACGTATCATTTCATTTTGAAGAAGGAAATGCTCCCCACTAAACCAGACGACCGTCTAGTGAAGGAGAGGCGCCCGTCTTGCCGTCTTGGCCTTTAAGCACTCACTCATCATTCAGCAGCTGTTCAAAAACTCGAAATTTGAATTTCCTCCTTAACAACGCCAACCGTCCCTCTGATACAACTGATTACTCACCTTTCGAATCAAGAGGTGCAGTCATAGCTCATTCAAAACCATGGGTCGTTTCGAATTTCGAGTCTTTTCCCTCCATCCTCGAAGCTCCAGACGACCGTCTGGCCTACACAAAATGGCCGTCTCGCATCACCGATTTGCCTATAAAACAATCAACTCAGGGTTTCTAATCCACATCCACTGTGAGCATTCTGTCTTCCTCCTCCCTGAGTTCTAGTAGCAACAACGCCACCTCCAGCCGACCCTTTTGCACCGAGACGCCCGACGACCACCTCACACTCCTGCATCTTCTTCCCACCCAAACCCTAGCCTTCTTCAGCAGCATCGTCACCAGCGTCACCAGCCTCCATTTTGGACCAGCCGGTCACCTCATCGTGAGATGCCCCACCCCCACCCGCGACGCTGCTACCTCTCTTCACCCTGCCAGAAGAACGCGTCGCGCCCAGTCGGTCAGTGACGCTCAATCCACGCTTGCCGTGTAGCCCAGACCGAGACAACCATCTCACTGTGAGACAGCCATCTCGCCGGACCTGGCCACTCATAGACGAGGTCATAGCAGCACCTTCACCCACTCATAGCTTTCCTGAGGTGAAACACCAGAAGACCATTCCGCCTTCATCAGACGACCGTCTCATCAACCACCAGATGCCCATTTCACACATCAGGACGACCGTCTGTTTAGAATAGACATATGCTCCTTCAACAGCTCTAGATTCAGACGACCGTCTGGTTCTATCCAGATGACCGTATCGTTCCCTCTAGATGATCATCTTAGTCTCTCAAACACCCATCTCACCTCCCTGCCGCTTGCAAAAAATTTTAACCGCTTCTGCAAAAACAAAGGGAAGTACCCCACTTCCTCCTTGCGTGAGCGACCTCACCACTCCCACTCTACACCAGACATACCACTCCCACTCTACACCAGACATTCAGATCTGGGAGCCTACTGCTGAATCTTCCCCAGAGGTAGCCGAGGAAATGATTCGGGACATCAACGAGGTTGACAGACTCATCTAGGAGACCGGAGGTGGATGGTCCTCATTCTGACATGACCCCGATTCCGTTACTCCTCGACCGCCTCACATCGCTCTGCATCCTAGCACTTACGTCCAATTTGTTAGTGACGAGCACTCTGCAAGATTTGTGCAATTATCATCTGTCGACATCTCCTTCTCTAGATGGGCATGTGTCTCTACTTTGACTACACCTGGCATCAAAATTGCAGTCGACAACATTCTCTGAGGCCACCACTTTATGATCTTTGTCTACCACGTCTTTCCAGTTTACATCAATCTCACCCTAGATCATGTCCACCTTCTGGCGTTACCACTACTGGCAAGGGATTTATAGCTATAGAATCTGGATATTTGGGGAACTCCTAGAGATCTCAGCCCGCCAGTTCGCCTCCATCATCGTCAACGAAGGCGAGTTTGATTGGCTATCTCAATGCATGGCTCGTCGTCATGACGACTATCCGAACTCCTACAACATGGAGAAATTTTGGGCAGCCATCACATGCCTTCCACCCAAGATACCTAGCGGCGCCAAGGCATCCAACATCAAAAATCATGTGGTGCGTTATCTTCATCGTGTCCTAGCATGCACTATATTTAGCAGGGAGGGAACACAAGGAGCATTTACCCACCTCGACCTGTACAGTTTATGGTGTCTGCTGAATGATGAGCCTTTCAACTGGGGGAATGTTATGATTTCACATCTCAACTATCAAGCTACCCGCAACATCTCTTCCTCTCTATGCATTGTCCATGCTATTATTATGGTGGCCAAATTGTTAGCCTTCACTCACATCCCTTTTCCACCATTAGAGCACGTGCATCATCTGATCAACTTCACATATTTGAATCACTGTAAGTTTATCCGCAATGGAGAAGCTAGGGATGTCTTTTACTTGACATTCAAAGGAATCACCCTTCGTCTAAAGCTTCCTCGACATGCCATGTTTACATCTACAAATCTGGTGTTTGATTTGACACACACTGCCAGTGCACATTCAACGATTCCACTAGGAGCATCCCGATGCAACTAACATCCTAAGCCTACGACCCATAGGAGGAGTGTCTCCTTGGCCGCACATGATGATGAGAATGGACCACCACCTCCTCCTTCACGACACCACACTAGGAGACACAATTCCACTGAGGAAGGCCCTAAGGTGCCTTATGGCTTCTATGTGGATCCGAGATCAGTTGGAGGAGATCCAACACGAGCAACGTCATCAAGGTCATCAGCTCAACCATATGTATTTGATGCAGTGCTCCCATGAGTCCTGGCATGTGCACTAGGGCCACTATGATGTTAGCCGACCTCAATATGAGGCGTATGGGGGGCCTACCTTGGCCCCAACTTCCTCTATTGGTGAAACTACTACTACAACCCTCCATCATCTTCACACTTTCCACGGCCAGAGTGATTTTCTTCCATCCATATTCAATTTAGGTTTTGCTCGGGATGAGCAAAAATATAAGTTCGGGGTGGAGGTGGGTGGTACCATTCTATTACGCCCTCATCTTTTCCCTTATTTGTTTTATTTTATCTTTTTATTGTCTTGCATGCATTTGCTTTAGTTTGTGGCCTTTATCTAGTTGGCCATCCTTTTTTGTTTTACTTAGTTGTAAAGGCCATTATCTAGTCGGCCCATTGAGTAGACATCTATCATTGTACCTCAAATGGAATTTAGTCGAACTTTTTGCAAAATCAACTACAAATTGCCATGTCTGAAACCATCGTGTCACCTAGGATCCCTAATAACATCACTCCTTGGAATAGTTGGCAAGTCATAAGGAATCGATCAGAACCAAGCATAATTTTATCCTATGTTTAAACAAATAGATTATCTTGTTATGAAACTTGTATGAAGTGAATCATAGGAATGTTCTAACACGAGAAATGATACTCCTTCAAAAAAATGTTGGAAGTTATAAGCACAAGAACATCTCTTCCTTCCCTCTATTTTTTTTAAAAGAGAAACAAAGAATTCTCACCATACAAAAATCAAGTATGGGGTGGTATGCTTCCCAAAATATCATTTCATATCCCACAAAGGGACATACCATCAAAAGATGCAAAAAGTGCAGATGAAAAAAAAATGTGACCAATACACACACAACTCCACAAATTCATATCCCAGTCAAATAGAGGAGGGATCAATATTTTTCATCACTTATTTCTTTGTTTTCACCCTCCAATTTCGTCATGTTATTTTGCAACAACTTACAAAAAAATAAAAATTGGGAATGTCAAAGCAAAAAGTAAGAGGAAGTCTATTTTTCTATAAAATCTTGATTCGGAAGGAAGATGTAGTAATTGTTTAGATAGGGAATATAGAACTTTGTGCTACGTGGTTCTAGGAGATTGGGTCACTTGGCCAAAATTTGGAGGTAAGGATTAAAGTGATGTTACAAAGGTGAGGATGACATGATGCAAGTATAAAGTGGATTTTAATTGTAATTAATTTTCTCAAGACGAGCAAAGATTCAAGTCTGGGGTATTTTGATGAATGCATATTCATCTATCTTTTTCATAATCATTTTCATTAAAAATTATCTCTTTTTTCAGTAATTTCTAGGACCAAATAGAAATTCACTCACTTAGTGATTTATTTTGCAAATACTTCTGTACTTTCTCAAATTTTGTAGGATTTTTTCTCCAAAGCTGATTCTGACCCATTGGGCCTGTGAGACGGTCCTCTCACTAGGCCCAGACAGTCATGTCACCCCTAGAGATACCACGATTCTAGAGTCAAATGACCACATTGGCCTCGTCTCAACCAACCAATTCAACACGCTAAACGGGTGTCTCGATTCAGCGAGACGGTCGTCTCAAGGACCCAGACGAGCACCGGGGCGAGCCCAGACGGCTAAGTCAACTTGACCTAGAATCAAATCAACTCTTGAGCACACAGCCACCAATTTAGTGTTCCAAACCCTGTGGGCATGTGTACAATGACGTGAGATGGGCATCCCACATCATCCAGATGACCGTCTCAGACTTTGCTTCGGGCACCGAACGACGCCACCACTACCCTTTTTAGGGTTACAACCTGAAGATTCAAGATCCTCGCCACATCACTGCCAGATGACTGTCTCACCTAGAGAGACGGCCATTTCATGATTCACGAACAACAATTTACAACAGCCGCCCCTCTCACTTCTTTTACCCCACTTCAGGGTTTTCCACCCCTCCTTCCCCTATAAAAGGAGGGGGGGCTCCACTAAGAAAAGTGTCCCAAATTTTGTACTTACATTTCATATTGAAGTTATGTTACTTTAATTTCCTAGTGTAATCTTTACATCCGAGCAATAAAATTATATTCTTGTTCTAGATCTGGATTTCTCTTATTCTTGTTTTTTCTCCTCGTTCTTTTTCTTGGAGCGGGAGATTAAGACATCTAGCCATTTAACTGTCACCACCTTTGGTCTCCTCAGAGATTCTAGATTTTTGGCCTATGGCTTCCTATCTTTTTCTCCTTGTTTCTCCCTTCCTAGCTATGACTAGTGAGTAGTTCCCTTATCTAGGCGAGGGGAGTGGCCCCTTAGCCATGTGTTAATAGGATCAGGTTTTACACGACTACTTAGATGGATGGTTTTTGGTTTAGAAGTCACCGATTTAAATGAAGTAGTTAATCGTTTTCATAGTAAGTTAATCCCAACAGATGGGACCATGGAACCTGGGATTTAGAATGCCTAAACTGATTTCATGAGGAATGATCATGGAAAAATCCTTTTTAGAATTAAGAACTAGGATACATGAAAACCAAGACAAATGAGTTCATGTGAAATTCATCTTTTACGTTTTATTTATGAATAATTCGCATACCCGCTTCTATATTTTTTATCGTGTATTGCTTGATCCTATTTTCATAAGGTCTAAGGTGATGAAACCCCTAAGCACTGATGCATTCCTTCCTGATTTCGAACCGTTTCTTCAACGCTTGTTTTCAATTCACTTTTTTAATTTCAACACTTTACTTCTTGTTTAGATAATCTTATATGCTAACAATTTCCTACCTTTACTTTCCTATCTTATAATAATCGTTTACTTTCTTTGTATTAGTGTAATATTTTACTTTCTTGCACTTTTAATTTCTCATTCTAGTGCAATTAAACTTCCCCAATCAAAATTTATATTCTATTCTTTTTTCAAAAAATACAAAAAAGAAATAATTTCAAAAATCAATCAGGATCAAAAGAGAACAATCTTAAAAGCATTATCATGTGTGATCGACCCTTTTATACTAGCCCTAACTGGAAAGTAAAAAAAGATTAAACTTTAGTATAATAATCTTAGTGAATTGGTGTTCTCTTTGACGTGTATCAATTTTGACGCCGTTGCCGGGGAAAAAGTATCATTTTCTCAAACTCTGAAAAGTTTTAGAGAAACTTTTTTTCTGAGTAACATTTTGAAAGTGCTATCTCCTATTTCTGTTGAGCTTCCATTCCAACAATATTTTTTTTTCTGTACTTGATTATTATTTGTCAATATAAATGTGCATGCACCACCCGCGACATGATGATTCTATGTCGTCGATTTTTGATCCCGAGCTAGAAAGAACGTTCTGTCGTTTGAATAGACAAAACAAACTTAGGATGGATGAGGAAATAGTTTCCCATAGGATTGAGCAGACACTTGTTGCTCAAAGAGAGGCCATGATGGCCGAGCGTGCAACTCAAGAAGTTGCTTTGCGAGCTACCTACATAGTCGAACAAGAGGTTGTAGTAGTCGCTCAAAGGGAAGCTAAAAGACAAAAACAATTAAAAGATTTTTCTACACCACAATATCCCGTTGTGCCACCCATAATAACAACCCCTCAATTCGAGATCCACACATAATGGATAACCATGCTTCAAACCAACCCTTTTTTGGGAACAAGGGTGAGAGTTTCTAAGATCATCTCCAACACTTCATTGATCTTTGTTCTTTGACCAGAATCTCAAGTATTTATAGAGACACCATTAGACTTAGGCTTTTCAATACTCTCTTTCAGGACAAGCCAATAGTTGGTACAATGCCATGGAGAGTAAGGACCACGTCACCACTTGGGAAGCTCTTCAAACCAAGATTGTTGATAAAAATTCCCCCCTCCCTCACCTTCAAAATTAGGGGACATATCCTTCTATTTTTTATGGTCCCAAGAGAAACTTTAATGAAGCTTGGGAAAAATTTAGGGAACTCCTATGTTACTACCCCCATCATAACATATCCCAATCTCAACTCATTGAGATATTTTACTGTGGTGTTGATGATGACACCAAGAAATTCCTTGATTCCTCGTATGGAGGAAATTTTATGTTCCAAAGTCTAGAAGAAGCATGGGGAGTAGTGAAGCATGCTTCAGAAACACAAGCCAGATGAGGAACTAGTGGGGCCCTCAAAGTAGTCAAGGTGAAGGTGAATCCTGACATTCAAAATATTGTTAAATCCCTTAAACTGATTTTCTTGAAATAGGATCGCTTAGAATCTTCTTTCAACACCTATGAGAGGCAACCTCAATAAGTTAGGGCTACTAAATCCCTACATGTGATATGACAAGGGTATGATCATGCTACCCTCCAATGTCAATATCTCTACAACACTCCTATGCAGCCTGATGTTGGTCAACAAGTGGAGCAACTTAACTCAATCCGTAGTATCGTGGGACAGACTTACTACAATCCTAACCAAGTAGAAATTATCCAAGATTTCAATATGGAAATCCTTCAGGAGAAAAAAACATTTCTCAACTTCCCCCTCCACAAAGACCCCCACAACCCAAGCCAACTACCGTCCACCACCAAGCTTCCCATACAATAACAATCAAAGAATTTTGGGAACCTAGGGAATTATAGGGGTAACAACCAAAATCATGGTTACCAAGGACAACAATATAAAATCCTTCATCAACCACCACCTGTATAGAATGTCCCCGCTCCTTTAACCAAATATAGGATTTCTGCCTTAGAACAAATCATCATAGCACTTCAGAAGTTCACTGATGCTCAATTTTCTCGTCTCTTTGCCCAATAAAACCCCCTACAAGTACCTTTGTTGGACAACCTAAGAACAACCCAAAACATCATGAACAAATTAAGGTTGTATCCACCCATTTGATAAAGAATCATACTTCTTCCATTGAGAAACCCACAATTGTACCTTTGGAATTTGAGTATGACGATAATGTGGTCATCAAAACTCCTCCTTCATCCACTCCCATCATTCCTACTTCTTCTGTAACATCCATGACGTGGCTTATGCCTTAAACCTAGAGGTTTTTCTTAAAGCAAGTTAATTATATCCTTAATTTTATCTTGTAAAAAGTAATTAAGGCCCAAGAGAAACCTATGTTTCAATTTTGGTCCCGTTTGAATAATATTGAAGCAATGTTTGCTTATTTTGGACTAAAGTGCAAATTACCCAAGTTGAGGGGTTAGCTTGCAAATTTTACATGATTAAATGTTCATAATGTGTTGAAGCATCATGATAATGAAGATGATGCAGAGGTATGGCTTGGGAAAAGCCTGAGTACCAAGAAAGAGCTGAGAAAGCAATGTTTGTGCATTAAAACCTAGTTTTGGTATAATATACAATTTACCCAAAACCTAGGGTTCAATATGCAAACTACCACTTCAAAATAGTCCCTAATGTTTCTTGGCATCATGTAGAACAAATAAAATGAGAGGGTCATCTCATTTGTATCACTTTGAAGGAGAGAGAATCTTGATATTAAAATAATCAAGATTTAAGCATAATTGGAACCCTAATTCAATTTAATGTAAAAATAATTATATTAATTAGACTGCCCTTCAACCGAAATTATGTTGGTTGAAAATCAACAAGTGTGGAAGTCCTTGTGCCTTGCAAAGGCAATGGAAATATCTGTGGGAGTGGAGAACCCACTCACATTAAGAAAAGAAAAAGAAACATCCACTAACTTATGGATATTAGTATTAAATGATTTAAGGTGCTTAATTTATTTTCCTTTAATTCATGGATAATGGAGAGGAGTTCGGAGGTGAGGAAAATATCTTTGCATGTAAGGAATTTAGGTGGGAGAGGTGGCACCAATTTGGGAATTAAAATATTTTTATAAGGCATTTTCTCTCTCATTGATTTCATTATAAAAACACCTTTTACAACTCAAATCAAAGGCTTTTTCGACTCCACTTCTTCTCTTTGCTTGAAAAACGACCAAGGGAGCTTTGGAGGATCGGAAGGACGACTCCCAACCTGTTGGTAAGCTTCTTGACTTCCTTTCACCTTAATTCCATGGTGGAAATCGAAAATCAATGCATGATTTCTTCTTATCTCGATCCCATCTTCATTTCTAACCATTCCTTTTCACTCAAAGCTTGAGGACGAGCCATGGGATAGTGAAAAGAGTTGCATCCACCATTTTTGACGTGAGATTGAAGCTTTGAAGCTCAATTGGAGGCGGGTTATATAACTTGAACCCCTATTCATTGTTATTGAATTTAATTTCTCAATCAAATATGTTCAATTGCTCTTCATACAATTTCTTTGATTAGTTGATTCAACTACCATGATAATGGCAATAGTTTTCGATGGACTAAGGCTTGATGATGATGAAATCATATTAGGCACACATTCCAACAAGTTTCTATTGCAAACGGTTTTAAGACCTTGGTCCAAACGGTTTCACCAAATCGTTTGGAGATCAAACGGTTTGCAAACCATTTGGAGGTTTGGATCCCAAACCGTTTGGAACGGTTGACCATTCAGATGGGTTGACCGTTTGAGTTCAAGACCCTATTACATGTTGGATGATGATCTAATGAATCCAATTGATTGATTCAATATATGGACAATCCTCCAATTAGAAACCCTAATCGGGTTAAGTGCTGAAATTTCAATTGGTTGATTTAAAACTTTGGGTTGATTAACCCAAACGGTCTCAAGACCATTTGGAGATCACCCAAATGGTCTCAAGAACGTTTGGAGGTTAAACAAGACCGTTTGGAGGTCTAGGGTTGAGTATGGTTGAGTAATTGAAGATCCATAGATATCAAATTGAAATACAATCAATAGCTAAATTGATAATCAATCCAATGATCTAAACCTTAATTGGATTTCACAAATTTCAATGATAGATGGGGAAAACAGTCTCAAGACCGTTTAGAGGTCATCCAAACGACCTCAAGACCATTTGGGGTCAGGTTATATCATAGTTTGATGATGATTCATTGATTTTAATTGAATTAGTTCCACAATGTTAACCATTGATGGTTCCTCGATTTCAATATCCTAATTGATGGTTTCTTGATTATAAACCCTAGTTCAATTGGGTTCAAAACCCTAATTGAGGTCTAATTGAAGGGTGATTCAATGTTTCAATTGAAGAATAAATCAGTAGTTCAATTGATAGACGATTAAATGATTGAAACCCTGAATTGTTTAAGTGTTAAATGACCTCTTTGGTCCATTTGATTTTGAGAGGGTTTAGACCAAACGGTCTTAAGACCGTTTGAGTCCAAACGGTCTCAAGATAGTCTGGGTCCAAATAGTCTCAAGACCCTTTGGGTCCAAATGGTCTCAAACCATTTGGATACCCAAGCCCAATCGAATTCAACACACTTCTTGCCCAAACGGTTTCAAACCGTTTAGAGAGTAAAAGGGTCAAGAACATTTAGTGATTCAATGAGATCATATCAATTGAAAACTTATTGTGATAAAGGATCAATTGGCCCTATAATTGTTACTGATTTATCTCAAAGATAATCACTAGGGTTGTACCTTTAAGGTACCAAATGGTTGGTAACCTTAGGTGAGTTAATCCTTGAAGCTTAAATAGGAAATACTTCAATATACTATGGCTATCCTAATCGAATGTACTTAATTGAATGGTTGGTTGACCTAATCTAACCAGATTTGACATAGTCAACTTTCTAAGAGGATGAAAGAGAGAGGAGTTCATACATGTATAATAATCATGTAAAATTCAAGCGCTAACACCTTCAACATGAATAATTATGTAGTTAGGGTATGATCCTTAATAAAGAGATCATGAAACCCTAATCAAGAAGGTTGTTGAGCCCTAACCCTAATTTAGGGCAATGTCAGATGAAACCCTAATTTAGGGTAATGGAGTAACCCTAATCTAGGGTAATAATATGGGAGATCCCAATTCAGGGAAACATAATGAAAAACCTAATTTAAAGGAATGGTTCATGAGAAACCCTAATTGAGGGTGATTCCATGAGAAACCCTAATCAAGGGGTGATTCCATGATGAACCCTAATTGAGGGTGATTCCATGAGAAACCCTAATCAAGGGGTGATTCCATGAGGAACCCTAATTAATGGTGATTCCATGAGAAACCCTAATCAAGGGGTGATTCCATGAGGAACCCTAATTGAGGGTGATTCCATGAGAAACCCTAATCAAGGGGTGATTCCATGAGGAACCCTAATTAAGGGTGATTCCATGAGAAACCCTAATCAAGGGGTGATTGCATTAGGAACCCTAATTGAGGGTGATTCCATGAGAAATCCTAACTGAGGATGATGCCATGTGAGGCCATAATGTAATGTTGTGATGAGCTACCCTAATAAGGGTGAAGATATGTGGAACCCTAAATTGAAGTTATAATATATAAGCCCTAGTCCTGGGCAATATGACAATAAACCATAACCCTACTTTCTAGGTAATGGTATAAGAAAATCCTAATGATGAAATAGAAGGAAATACTGTATAAAGGTGAAACATTTCAAGTGGTTGATTATAGGCAACCTTATAGTAAGAAAAGTTATTATCATTAGATAAGTCCATATCATTAAAGATAGTTGGACAATTCTAATGTGTGACCTATGCACTACATGATAAAGGTGATAGGTTAGTGGTTAAAAGTATTAAGAGGGAAATACCTTAATACCAAATAAGTTGATAAACTTAGGCAAGCTAGAAGTGATGAGAGAAGGGATACATCAAGACATGATAGTTATTACATTTAGCATTTCAAGGTAGATATATCTTGATAAACCTCTAATCCAATATTTTTGGATAAGAAACACATGAAGAGTGTTATGTAATCTGTTAACAATAAGATGGAATGAGTTCGATGTATTTTGATAAGCATGGGCTATATACCTTGAGAAAAGGATAAGTCAAACTAATGAGTATGATATAATCATACCATGGTAAGGATGAGAAATGATCTCATACCTTGTATTTATAATCATTAATGATATATGATGAAAGTAATAAGTTTAAGTGAATACTTGAGATGTCTATGGATGCCCCTAGAGGTGTGGAGCATTATATTAGGGTTGGACTAATAATGTGAACATGAAACTCTAACTAATGAGAAATGGGAAATCCTAACCCTAAATTGAGCAATGGAATGGAAAATCCCATTTGATAATAAACCCTAATCTTGATAAAGGAATGGTGGTGTGACTATTGTATCACATGATGTGATAAGTAATCTTTATGGCTGTTATTATGTATCAACCATACAGGTAGCGTGATATGATAAGCATAGCCAAATATGAGCTATGATGATTATTTGATATAGGTGTTGATTGGCCTTGTGAGCCATATGAACAAGTTGTTGCCTAGTGAAAGGTGACAAGACACTTTATGGCCTTGTGAGTCATGGGAGATGCTTGTGTAACAAGTATAATGTATACCTCGGTCTGAGGACCTAGATGTAATAGTTACCTAATAGTTGGTAACAGTGATTAGTGATGAACCAAGGGTATGAATACCCATATTTGATAAGTATAATAATGATGTTGTTGAGAGATATGAACCTTTAGGTAATGAAATGAGGGACTGAAATCCCAATGTCTTATAAAGACTGAGAATTAATTGATGATAATAGTGCATGTTTCTTTGTAGCAACTATCATAATAATTCCTGTTTGAGAACTTGACTGATGCTAAAAGAATATGCTTATGTACTTAATTAATCAAGTGAAATCATATCATATAGAGACATGACCATAGATCCATCAGTGTCAGTATTTACTGATGGTGAAATGGGTTGCTCTGCGACAAAACTCAGGATACATATTTTTGAATATGTGGGGGTAATTGGGCAAATATATCCTTATGCCCCATAGAAAAGGCTACAGGCTATGTCCTATGTACAAGATTAGTTTCGTACCATACCCCGATAAGAGTATGGCTACGGGCCATGACTCCTCAATATAATACCAGGCATTGGCTATGGGCCATAACCCTGAAGAGAGTATATGCTACGAGCTATAACTCTATAGCGAAGATGCCAATATACCCTAGAAAGCTAATTGCAGTTTGACACATGATGTCTCTACTAAAAGTAGTCTCGTACTGACCGAGACAGATGAGGTCATGGAATCCGGCTCTTCCATTGATCTTATATGGTGCCAATTTTGGCTTCGCAATGGTCGGTTGTAGTATGAGCGGTATACCTCATCTCATCAGGACATAAGTGTGATTGTAAAATGTAATCATCCGTATAGCATGTTTGCTTAAGGATTGAATACAGAAATTTACTGGTTGATGTTACATTTCTTTCATGCATCTCTAGTTGATAGATGTTATTTATATCTCTTTACATTCATTGCAAGTAGAGTAATGAATTACAATTGTACCATGGGTAGATGCAATGTCCTCCTTAGGATAGGAGATTACTTTACTTTGTTCATACAGTGATCCATCTACTGTTAAAGATATAAGATTTCCCTTCTTAGTTTTATTTTAATAAATTGCAATAATGATGTTTTGGCAGAGAGTTATATCTCTCGCTGGGGAAATTTTCAATTGTCTCACCCCCATGCGATCGAACATTTTTAGGTGGACACAGACAATAAATAGAAATCCCTACAGCAGAGGAAGGACAGCAACAACAGGGACAACAGTGAGATCTCAGGTGGAGATACTATCTGTCAAGTCATATAGATAGTAGTCCTATGTGTCATCTCTATACTCTCAGGTCCTCAGAGTTAGTAGTTAGTGCTTTTAATGAATCGATCTGAGATTTTGCCTTGATGCCTCGAGGGTCTTATGTTGTCTGTATATAATATTAATAGGGTAGTTGATGTTTTTAATCCTCGAGAAGAGATGGTATAAGTTATGTACTTATGAACCAGGATGTAAATGTTATACATTGGTTCTTGATGAAAGAGTTTTCCTATGTTTGGATCTCTTTGCAAAGGTTTTAATTTTTAGTGATTTTTGTTAATCCGCTGCTAATGATCGCTTCCGCTTAAGTAAATCTTGTTTTTGTGAGTTGGATGCCACAATTTAGTGGTATGAGAGCTTTAGGTTCGCTGAGTCTATAGAGACATAGGATTAAGGTAGTAGAGTATGTTCTAGTGTCTTCCAGTGTATCTAATAGTGTGTTCTGCTCATATAGGAGAAGAAGAACTTGAAGATGGTTGGGTCACATGAAGAATATGCTACAGAAAGCAGCAATGCTGCACCAAGAAGAGGTGCATGGGATCAGGCAAGAGAGGAACAATTACCTGAAGCAATGTTTGCTTATTTTGGACTAAAGTGCAAATTACCCAAGTTGAGGGGTTAGCTTGCAAATTTTACATGATTAAATGTTCATAATGTGTTGAAGCATCATGATAATGAAGATGATGCAGAGGTATGGCTTGGGAAAAGCCTGAGTACCAAGAAAGAGCTGAGAAAGCAATGTTTGTGCATTAAAACCTAGTTTTGGTATAATATACAATTTACCCAAAACCTAGGGTTCAATATGCAAACTACCACTTCAAAATAGTCCCTAATGTTTCTTGGCATCATGTAGAACAAATAAAATGAGAGGGTCATCTCATTTGTATCACTTTGAAGGAGAGAGAATCTTGATATTAAAATAATCAAGATTTAAGCATAATTGGAACCCTAATTCAATTTAATGTAAAAATAATTATATTAATTAGACTGCCCTTCAACCGAAATTATGTTGGTTGAAAATCAACAAGTGTGGAAGTCCTTGTGCCTTGCAAAGGCAATGGAAATATCTGTGGGAGTGGAGAACCCACTCACATTAAGAAAAGAAAAAGAAACATCCACTAACTTATGGATATTAGTATTAAATGATTTAAGGTGCTTAATTTATTTTCCTTTAATTCATGGATAATGGAGAGGAGTTCGGAGGTGAGGAAAATATCTTTGCATGTAAGGAATTTAGGTGGGAGAGGTGGCACCAATTTGGGAATTAAAATATTTTTATAAGGCATTTTCTCTCTCATTGATTTCATTATAAAAACACCTTTTACAACTCAAATCAAAGGCTTTTTCGACTCCACTTCTTCTCTTTGCTTGAAAAACGACCAAGGGAGCTTTGGAGGATCGGAAGGACGACTCCCAACCTGTTGGTAAGCTGCTTGACTTCCTTTCACCTTAATTCCATGGTGGAAATCGAAAATCAATGCATGATTTCTTCTTATCTCGATCCCATCTTCATTTCTAACCATTCCTTTTCACTCAAAGCTTGAGGACGAGCCATGGGATAGTGAAAAGAGTTGCATCCACCATTTTTGACATGAGATTGAAGCTTTGAAGCTCAATTGGAGGCGGGTTATATAACTTGAACCCCTATTCATTGTTATTGAATTTAATTTCTCAATCAAATATGTTCAATTGCTCTTCATACAATTTCTTTGATTAGTTGATTCAACTACCATGATAATGGCAATAGTTTTCGATGGACTAAGGCTTGATGATGATGAAATCATATTAGGCACACATTCCAACAAGTTTCTATTGCAAACGGTTTTAAGACCTTGGTCCAAACGGTTTCACCAAATCGTTTGGAGATCAAACGGTTTGCAAACCATTTGGAGGTTTGGATCCCAAACCGTTTGGAACGGTTGACCATTCAGATGGGTTGACCGTTTGAGTTCAAGACCCTATTACATGTTGGATGATGATCTAATGAATCCAATTGATTGATTCAATATATGGACAATCCTCCAATTAGAAACCCTAATCGGGTTAAGTGCTGAAATTTCAATTGGTTGATTTAAAACTTTGGGTTGATTAACCCAAACGGTCTCAAGACCATTTGGAGATCACCCAAATGGTCTCAAGAACGTTTGGAGGTTAAACAAGACCGTTTGGAGGTCTAGGGTTGAGTATGGTTGAGTAATTGAAGATCCATAGATATCAAATTGAAATACAATCAATAGCTAAATTGATAATCAATCCAATGATCTAAACCTTAATTGGATTTCACAAATTTCAATGATAGATGGGGAAAACAGTCTCAAGACCGTTTAGAGGTCATCCAAACGACCTCAAGACCATTTGGGGTCAGGTTATATCATAGTTTGATGATGATTCATTGATTTTAATTGAATTAGTTCCACAATGTTAACCATTGATGGTTCCTCGATTTCAATATCCTAATTGATGGTTTCTTGATTATAAACCCTAGTTCAATTGGGTTCAAAACCCTAATTGAGGTCTAATTGAAGGGTGATTCAATGTTTCAATTGAAGAATAAATCAGTAGTTCAATTGATAGACGATTAAATGATTGAAACCCTGAATTGTTTAAGTGTTAAATGACCTCTTTGGTCCATTTGATTTTGAGAGGGTTTAGACCAAACGGTCTTAAGACCGTTTGAGTCCAAACGGTCTCAAGATAGTCTGGGTCCAAATAGTCTCAAGACCCTTTGGGTCCAAATGGTCTCAAACCATTTGGATACCCAAGCCCAATCGAATTCAACACACTTCTTGCCCAAACGGTTTCAAACCGTTTAGAGAGTAAAAGGGTCAAGAACATTTAGTGATTCAATGAGATCATATCAATTGAAAACTTATTGTGATAAAGGATCAATTGGCCCTATAATTGTTACTGATTTATCTCAAAGATAATCACTAGGGTTGTACCTTTAAGGTACCAAATGGTTGGTAACCTTAGGTGAGTTAATCCTTGAAGCTTAAATAGGAAATACTTCAATATACTATGGCTATCCTAATCGAATGTACTTAATTGAATGGTTGGTTGACCTAATCTAACCAGATTTGACATAGTCAACTTTCTAAGAGGATGAAAGAGAGAGGAGTTCATACATGTATAATAATCATGTAAAATTCAAGCGCTAACACCTTCAACATGAATAATTATGTAGTTAGGGTATGATCCTTAATAAAGAGATCATGAAACCCTAATCAAGAAGGTTGTTGAGCCCTAACCCTAATTTAGGGCAATGTCAGATGAAACCCTAATTTAGGGTAATGGAGTAACCCTAATCTAGGGTAATAATATGGGAGATCCCAATTCAGGGAAACATAATGAAAAACCTAATTTAAAGGAATGGTTCATGAGAAACCCTAATTGAGGGTGATTCCATGAGAAACCCTAATCAAGGGGTGATTCCATGATGAACCCTAATTGAGGGTGATTCCATGAGAAACCCTAATCAAGGGGTGATTCCATGAGGAACCCTAATTAATGGTGATTCCATGAGAAACCCTAATCAAGGGGTGATTCCATGAGGAACCCTAATTGAGGGTGATTCCATGAGAAACCCTAATCAAGGGGTGATTCCATGAGGAACCCTAATTAAGGGTGATTCCATGAGAAACCCTAATCAAGGGGTGATTGCATTAGGAACCCTAATTGAGGGTGATTCCATGAGAAATCCTAACTGAGGATGATGCCATGTGAGGCCATAATGTAATGTTGTGATGAGCTACCCTAATAAGGGTGAAGATATGTGGAACCCTAAATTGAAGTTATAATATATAAGCCCTAGTCCTGGGCAATATGACAATAAACCATAACCCTACTTTCTAGGTAATGGTATAAGAAAATCCTAATGATGAAATAGAAGGAAATACTGTATAAAGGTGAAACATTTCAAGTGGTTGATTATAGGCAACCTTATAGTAAGAAAAGTTATTATCATTAGATAAGTCCATATCATTAAAGATAGTTGGACAATTCTAATGTGTGACCTATGCACTACATGATAAAGGTGATAGGTTAGTGGTTAAAAGTATTAAGAGGGAAATACCTTAATACCAAATAAGTTGATAAACTTAGGCAAGCTAGAAGTGATGAGAGAAGGGATACATCAAGACATGATAGTTATTACATTTAGCATTTCAAGGTAGATATATCTTGATAAACCTCTAATCCAATATTTTTGGATAAGAAACACATGAAGAGTGTTATGTAATCTGTTAACAATAAGATGGAATGAGTTCGATGTATTTTGATAAGCATGGGCTATATACCTTGAGAAAAGGATAAGTCAAACTAATGAGTATGATATAATCATACCATGGTAAGGATGAGAAATGATCTCATACCTTGTATTTATAATCATTAATGATATATGATGAAAGTAATAAGTTTAAGTGAATACTTGAGATGTCTATGGATGCCCCTAGAGGTGTGGAGCATTATATTAGGGTTGGACTAATAATGTGAACATGAAACTCTAACTAATGAGAAATGGGAAATCCTAACCCTAAATTGAGCAATGGAATGGAAAATCCCATTTGATAATAAACCCTAATCTTGATAAAGGAATGGTGGTGTGACTATTGTATCACATGATGTGATAAGTAATCTTTATGGCTGTTATTATGTATCAACCATACAGGTAGCGTGATATGATAAGCATAGCCAAATATGAGCTATGATGATTATTTGATATAGGTGTTGATTGGCCTTGTGAGCCATATGAACAAGTTGTTGCCTAGTGAAAGGTGACAAGACACTTTATGGCCTTGTGAGTCATGGGAGATGCTTGTGTAACAAGTATAATGTATACCTCGGTCTGAGGACCTAGATGTAATAGTTACCTAATAGTTGGTAACAGTGATTAGTGATGAACCAAGGGTATGAATACCCATATTTGATAAGTATAATAATGATGTTGTTGAGAGATATGAACCTTTAGGTAATGAAATGAGGGACTGAAATCCCAATGTCTTATAAAGACTGAGAATTAATTGATGATAATAGTGCATGTTTCTTTGTAGCAACTATCATAATAATTCCTGTTTGAGAACTTGACTGATGCTAAAAGAATATGCTTATGTACTTAATTAATCAAGTGAAATCATATCATATAGAGACATGACCATAGATCCATCAGTGTCAGTATTTACTGATGGTGAAATGGGTTGCTCTGCGACAAAACTCAGGATACATATTTTTGAATATGTGGGGGTAATTGGGCAAATATATCCTTATGCCCCATAGAAAAGGCTACAGGCTATGTCCTATGTACAAGATTAGTTTCGTACCATACCCCGATAAGAGTATGGCTACGGGCCATGACTCCTCAATATAATACCAGGCATTGGCTACGGGCCATAACCCTGAAGAGAGTATATGCTACGAGCTATAACTCTATAGCGAAGATGCCAATATACCCTAGAAAGCTAATTGCAGTTTGACACATGATGTCTCTACTAAAAGTAGTCTCGTACTGACCGAGACAGATGAGGTCATGGAATCCGGCTCTTCCATTGATCTTATATGGTGCCAATTTTGGCTTCGCAATGGTCGGTTGTAGTATGAGCGGTATACCTCATCTCATCAGGACATAAGTGTGATTGTAAAATGTAATCATCCGTATAGCATGTTTGCTTAAGGATTGAATACAGAAATTTACTGGTTGATGTTACATTTCTTTCATGCATCTCTAGTTGATAGATGTTATTTATATCTCTTTACATTCATTGCAAGTAGAGTAATGAATTACAATTGTACCATGGGTAGATGCAATGTCCTCCTTAGGATAGGAGATTACTTTACTTTGTTCATACAGTGATCCATCTACTGTTAAAGATATAAGATTTCCCTTCTTAGTTTTATTTTAATAAATTGCAATAATGATGTTTTGGCAGAGAGTTATATCTCTCGCTGGGGAAATTTTCAATTGTCTCACCCCCATGCGATCGAACATTTTTAGGTGGACACAGACAATAAATAGAAATCCCTACAGCAGAGGAAGGACAACAACAACAGGGACAACAGTGAGATCTCAGGTGGAGATACTATCTGTCAAGTCATATAGATAGTAGTCCTATGTGTCATCTCTGTACTCTCAGGTCCTCAGAGTTAGTAGTTAGTGCTTTTAATGAATCGATCTGAGATTTTGCCTTGATGCCTCGAGGGTCTTATGTTGTCTGTATATAATATTAATAGGGTAGTTGATGTTTTTAATCCTCGAGAAGAGATGGTATAAGTTATGTACTTATGAACCAGGATGTAAATGTTATACATTGGTTCTTGATGAAAGAGTTTTCCTATGTTTGGATCTCTTTGCAAAGGTTTTAATTTTTAGTGATTTTTGTTAATCCGCTGCTAATGATCGCTTCCGCTTAAGTAAATCTTGTTTTTGTGAGTTGGATGCCACAATTTAGTGGTATGAGAGCTTTAGGTTCGCTGAGTCTATAGAGACATAGGATTAAGGTAGTAGAGTCTGTTCTAGTGTCTTCCAGTGTATCTAATAGTGTGTTCTGCTCATATAGGAGAAGAAGAACTTGAAGATGGTTGGGTCACATGAAGAATATGCTACAGAAAGCAGCAATGCTGCACCAAGAAGAGGTGCATGGGATCAGGCAAGAGAGGAACAATTACCTGAGAACCCTCAAGTTGATCCAACTATGATAAGAAATCCTTCTTTAGGTATCACGGTTGGGCAAATTAGGGCAACAATGATATATTTAGTGGATCAAGCATTGGCAATACAACCTAGATTACCAGCCCCCAATGATGAAATTCTGGATTTAGACCGAATATGTGCTCAACCTCAGCCTGTTGAATCAATAAATAGTAATGGAAGGAATAGGATACAACTTGAAATCAGGATCTGTCACAAGTGTAGGAAAACTGGACATATCAAAAGGTATTTCCCAGAGAAGAAAAATAACACGATGATTGAGAAAAGGCCTATCCAAACTCAAGAACAGAAGCCCAGTAGTTCCAAAAAGAAGAAGTTTATGGTACCACCAGTAGAGCCAGAGCCTAGTGCTCCAAGGCAATGGCTACTTGGAAAGGGTAAAGAACCTTATAGACCACATCTAAAGCCTAGAATTTGCTACCAATGTAGACAGGTAGGACATCTGGAAAGAGATTGCTCAGCCAGAAATGTTATGGTGAATCAACCTCTAAGGCAGAGTCAGCCTGAGGCAGTGAACCATCCATGAATCATGACTGATCAGACAAAATAATGTCATTCTAATATGTTTTTTTATGATTTCCTGAGTTAAATTGAGAAAGTAATGATTGAGTTTTCCTTGAATGGTCCCATGAGGACTTATATTTTGTACAATAACATTATAGATGTTTCATATTGTTCTTACCTCTATGAAGGAGGATGAGGTATAGAAGAAATGCTTGGATAAAATCCAAAAATGTTAGAGCTTATGCTTGTGATAATATAAAAATGAAGGGATATGATAGTATACACAGTGCATACTACTTAATCTCAATATTTATATACCCTAGCTAGGTATACAACTATTTATGATAAAGTAAGTATGGAAACTCTTAGATTGTTATCGTTTTTATTACTCTGATCAAGTAGTCATTCCGAGACAATCTAATGAGTATCATGAAATTAGAAATATGGAATTGAAAAATGTTTCATATCTTAAGGATAAGAAAGAGAAATCTGAAATAATTCTAGATCAGTATGTGTGTATGAGGAAGTAAAAGGTATACTCCTCATAAGATAAGAATGAGAACAAGGGAGGTGATCCTTGTTCAATAAAGTTTGTGTGTATAATAAAGATCTTTTCCCATAATGAGGAAATGGGAAATGTGATGAGATCATAAGATGCTTATGAACATGTTGGATTATAACAAAGAAAGGAATAATGTCATGTGATCATCCTTAAAAATTCCTGTGTAAAGGACAAGGAACCTAGGATGAGACAAAGAGTAAATGATTCATGAATAGTTGAAAACTCATGAAATAATAAAAAGAATATGATTCCTTGCTTTCTTTCCTTTCGGGGACATGGCAATCAAGTAAGTCTTAAGATACTTGTTGTGCATAAGATAAAAATGTTCATGTGATGGATACTTAGAAAAGTATCCGTTTATCTTAGACTTTGGTTCCAAGGTGAAGATATATGTAACAAGTATTGTCCCAAGATGAAAGGAAGATGAATATGTGATGTGTTTTCAACACATGTGATAGATACCAAGGTAAGAGATTCTAGTATCTAAAAAATATCAAATGGTTTATGTTGGCTACCTAGATTGGTCAACAATGAAATCAGTTTAATTACATATAAAATAATATGAACATCATATGTTAGGAGTTTATGCTTCACATGAACATAACAATCAAAGATATCTTTAAGATAAATTCCTATTGATAAGTAAGCTTTCCTTATAATAAGATAATGTACAACTAATAAGATTGTTAGTACAAGTAATAAGGAAATCTAGTATTGTGTCACCAAGGGAAATGGCACAATCAAGGTATGGAAAGATTTATAGTCCCAAATGGGTGACAGAAAATAATTGTGATCATGAAAGTGAAATGCTGAATTAAATAAGGAGCATGGGAGACTCCTCAGAAATAAGAATATGTCACATGAAACTGTGAAATAAGAAAAAGTGTTACCTGACACAGAATTAATTCCACATTTAATAATAAAAGGATAGTGGAGTATGTGTCTCGTGTGAACCATTCTATGATAAACTTGTATGGAATAACTTTGTGATGATCAAAGCTTTATGGTGTCTCCATAACAATGAAATGTTATGTGTAGACTAGATAGTATGATGGACGAATAAAAATCTGTCTTCCTTTATCTGGGATTTCGGGGACGAAATCCTTGTTAGGGGTTATAATTTGTAACATCCCTTACTTGGGTTATGCCTTAACCCTAGAAGTTTTTCTTAAAGAAAGTTAATTAGATCCTTAATTTTATCTTGTAAAAAGCAATTCAGGCCCAATAGAAACCTATGTTACAATTTTGGTCCCATTTGAATAATATTGAAGCAATGTTTGCTTATTTTGGACTAAAGTGCAAATTACCCAAGTTGACGGGTAAACTTGCAAATGATAAATGATTAAATGTTCCTCATGTGTTGAAGAATCCTGAGAATGAAGATGATGCAGAGGTATGGCTTGGGAAAAGCCTGAGTACCAAGAAAGAGTTGATAAAGCAATGTTTGTGCATTAAAACCTAGTTTTGGTATAATATGCAATTTACCCAAAACCTAGGGTTCAATATGCAAACTACCACTTCATAATAGTCCCTAACGTTTCTTGGCATCATGTAGAGTAAAGAAAATGAGAGGGGAATCTCATTTGTATCACTTTGAAGGAGAGAGAATCTTGATATTAAAATAATCAAGATTTAAGCATATTTGGAACCCTAATTTAATTTAATGCAAAAATAATTATATTAATTGGATTGCCCTTCAACCAAAATTGTGTTGGTTGAAAATCAACAAGTGTTGGCGTCCTTGTGCCTTGCAAAGGCAATGGAAATATCTATGTGAGTGGAGAAGCCACTCACGTTAAGAAAAGAAAAACAAATATCCACTAACTTATGGATATTAGTATTATATGATTTAAGGTGCTTAATTTCTTTTCCTTTAATTCATGGATAATGGAGAGGAATTCGGAGGTGAGGAAGATATCTTTGCATGCAAGGAATTTAGGGGGGAGAGGAGGCACCAATTTTGGAATTAAAAGATTTTTATAAGGCATTTTCTCTTTCATTGATTTCATTATAAAAACACCTTTTACAACTCAAATCAAAGGTTTTTTCGACTCCACTTCTTCTCTTTGCTTGAAAAACGACCCAGGGAGCTTTGGAGGATCAGGAGGATGACCCCCAACATGTTGGTAATCTTCTTGACTTCCTTTCACCTTAATTCCATGGTGGAAATCTAAAATCAATGCATGATTTCTTCTTATCTCGATCCCATCTTCATTTCTAACCATTCCTTTTCACTCAAAGCTTGAGGAAGAGACTTAGGATAGTGAAAGGAGTTGCATCCACCATTGTTTACATGAGCTTGAAGCTTTAAAGCTCAATTGGAGGTGGGTTATATAACTTGAACCCCTATTTGTTGTTATTGAATTCAATTTCTCAATCAAATATGTTCAATTGCTCTTCTTACAATTTCTTTGATTAGTTGATGAAAATACCATAATAATGGCAGTAGTTTTCTATGGAATAAGGATTGATGATGATGACATCATATTAGGTACACATTCCAACAAGTTTCTATTGCAAACGGTTTTAAGACCTTGGTCCAAACAGTTTCACCAAACTGTTTGGAGATCAAACAGTTTGCAAACAATTTGGAGGTTTGGATACCAAACCATTTAGAAGGGTTGACCATTCAGATGGGTTGACCATTTGAGGTCAGGACCCTAATGAATCCAATTGATTGATTCAATATATGGACAATCCTCCAATTAGAAACCCTAATCGGGTTAAGTGCTAAAATTTCAATTGGTTGATTTAAAACTTTGGGTTGATTAACCCAAACGGTCTCAAGACCATTTGGAGATCACCCAAATGGTCTCAATACTGTTTGTAGGTCAACCAAGACCGTTTGGAGGTCTAGGGTTGAGTATGGTTGAGTAATTGAATATCCAGAGATATCAAATTTAAATGCAATCAATAGCTAAATTGATGATCAATCCAATGATCTAAACCTTAATTGAATTTCACAAATTTCAATGATAGATGGGGCAAATGGTCTCAAGACCGTTTAGAGGTCATCCAAATGACCTCAAGACCGGTTGGGGTTAGGTTATATCATAGTTGGATGATGATTCATTGATTTTAATTTAATTAGTTTCACAATGTTAACCATTGATGGTTCCTCGATTTCAATACCCTAATTGATGGTTTCTTGATTATAAACCCTAGTTCAATTGGGTTCAAAACCCTAATTGAAGGTCTAATTGAAGGGTGATTCAATGGTTCAATTGAAGAATAAATCAGTAGTTCAATTGATAGATGGTTAAATGATTGAAACCCTGAATTGTTTAAGTGTTAAATGACCTCTTTGGTCCATTCAGTTTTGAGAGGGTTTAGACCAAACAGTCTTAAGACCGTTTGGGTCTAAACGGTCTCAAGACCATTTGGGTCCAAACGGTCTCAAGACCCTTTGGTTCCAAATGGTCTCAAACTGTTTGGAGACCCAAGCCCAATCGGTTTCAACACACTTCTTGCCCAAAAGGTTTCAAACCGTTTAGAGAGTAAAAGGGTCAAGAACGTTTAGTGATTCAATGAGATCATATCAATTGAAAACTTATTGTGATAAAGGATTAATTTGTCCTATAATTGTTACTGATTTATCTCAAATATAATCACTAGGGTTGTACCTTTAAGGTACCAAGTGGTTGGTAACCTGAGGTGAGTTAATCCTTGAAGCTTAAATAAGCAATACTTCAATATACTATGTCTATCCTAATCGAATGTACTTAATTGAAGGGTTGGTGGACCTAATCTAACCAGAGTTGACATAGTCAACATTCTAAGAGGATGAAAGAGAGAGGAATTCATACATGTATAACAATCATGTAAAAGTCAAGACCTAACACCTTCAACATGAATAATTATGTACTTAGGGTATGATCCTTAATAAAGAGATCATGAAACCCTAATCAAGAAGGTTTTTGAGCCCTAACCCTAATTTAGGGCAATGTCATATGAAACCCTAATTTAGGGTAATGGAGTAACTCTAATCTAGGATAATAATATGGGAGATCCCAATTCAGGGAAACATAATGAAAAACCCTAATTTAAAGGAATGCTTCATGAGAAACCCTAATTGAGGGTGATTTCATGAGAAACCCTAATCAAGGGGTGATTCCATGAGGAACCCTAATTGAGGGTGATTCCATGAGAAACCCTAATCAAGGGGTGATTCCATGAGGAATCCTAATTGAGGGTGATTCCATGAGAAACCCTAATCAAGGGGTGATTCCATGAGGAACCCTAATTGAGGGTGATTCCATGAGAAATCCTAACTGAGGATGATGCCATGTGAGGCCATAATGTAATGTTGTGATGGATACCCTAATAAGGGTGAGGATATGTGGAACCCTAAATTGAAGTTATAATACATAAGCCCTAATCCTGGGAAATATGACAATAAACCATAACCCTACTTTCTAGGTAATGGTATAAGAAAACCCTAATGATGAAATAGAAGGAAATACCATGTAAAGGTGAAATATTTCAAGTGGCTGATTATAGGCAACCTTATAGTAAGCAAAGTTCTTATCACTAGATAAGTCCATATCATTAAAGATAGTTGGACAATTCTAATGTGTGACCTATGCACTACATGATAAAGGTGATAGGTTAGTGATTAAAAGTATTAAGAGGGAAATACCTTAATACCAAATAAGTTGATAAACTTAGGCAAGTTAGAAGTGATGAGAGAAGGGATACATCAAGACATGATAGTTATTAAATTTAGCATTTCAGGGTAGATATACCTTGATAAACCTCTAATCCAATATTTTGGATAAGAAACACATGAAGAGTGTTATGTAAACTATTAACAATAAGATGGAATGAGTTTGATGTATTTTGATAAGCATGGGATATATACCTTGAGAAAAGGATAAGTCAAACTAATGAGTATGATATAATCATACCATGGTAAGGATGAGAAATGATCTCATACCTTGTATTGATAATCATTAATGATATATGATGAAAGTAATAAGTTTAAGTGAATACTTGAGATGTCTATGGATGCCCCTAGAGGTGTGGAGCATTATATTAGGGTTGGACTAATAATGTGAACATGAAACTCTAAATAATGAGAAATGGGAAATCCTAACCCTAAATTGAGCAATGGAATGGAAAATCCTATTTGATAGTAAACCCTAATCCTGATAAAGGAATGGTGGTGTTACTATTGTATCACATGATGTGATAAGTAATCTTTATGGTTGTTATTATGTATCAACCATACAGGTATCATGATATGATAAGCAAGCCAAATATGAGCTATGATGATTATTTGATATAGATGTTGATTGGCCTTGTGAGCCATATGAACAAGTTGTTGCCTAGTGAAAGGTGACAAGACACTTTATGGCCTTGTGAGTCATGGGAGATGCTTGTGTAACAAGTATAATGTATACCTCGGTCTGAGGACCTAGAGGTAATAGTTACCTAATAGTTGGTAACAGTGATTAGTGATGAACCATGGGTATGAATACCCAGATTTGATAAGTATAATAATGATGTTGTTGAGAGATGTAAACTTTCAAGTAATGAAATGAGGGACTGAGATCCCAATGTCTTATAAAGACTAAGAATTAATTGATGATAATAGTACATGTTTCTTTGTAGCAACTGTCATAATAATTCCTATTTGAGAACTTGACTGATGCTAAAAGAATATGCTAATGTACTTAATTAATCAAGTGAAATCATATCATGTAGAGACCTGACCATAGATCCATCAGTGTCAGTATTTACTTATGGTGAAATGGGTTGCTCTGCGGCAAAACTCAAAACGCATATTTTTGAATATGCAAGGGTAATTGGGCAAATATATCCTTATGCCCCATAGGAATGGCTACGGGCTATGTCCAATGTACGAGATTGGTTTCGAACCATACCCTGATAAGAGTATGGCTACGGGCCATGACTCCTCAATATAATACCAGGCATTGGCTACTGGCCATAACCCTGAAGAGAGTATATGCTACGGGCTATAACTCTATAGCGAAGATGCCAATATACCCTGACAAGCTAATTGTAGTTTGACACATGATGTCTCTACTAAAAGTAGTCTCATACTAACCGAGACAGATGAGGTCATGGAATCTAGTTCTTCCATTGGTCTTGTATGGTATCGATTTTGACTTCACAATGGTCGGTTGGAGTATGAGCAGTATACCTCATCTCCTCAGGGCATAAGTGTGATTGTAAAATGTAATCAGCCGTATAGCATGTTTGCTTAAGGATTGAATATGAAAATTTACTGGATGATGTTACATTTCTTTCATGCATCTCTAGTTGATAGATGTTATTTAAATCTCTTTACATTCATTGCAAGTAGATTAATGAATTACAACTCTACCATGGGTAGATGCAATGTCCTCTTTAGGAAAGGAGATTACTTTACTTTGTTCATATAGTGATCCATCTGCTATTAAAGATATAAGATTTTCCTGCTCAGTTTTATTTTAATAAACTGCAATAATGATGTTTTGGCAGAGAGTTATATCTCTCGCTGGGGCAATTTTCAATTGTCTCACCCCCGTGGGATACAACATTTTTAGGTGGACGCGGACAGGAAATAGAAATCCCTACAATAGAGGAAGGACATCAACGACAGGGACAGTAGTGAGATCTCAGGTGGAGATACTATCTGTCAAGTCATATAGATAGTAGTCCTATGTGTCATCTCTGTACTCCCAGGTCCTCGGAGTTAGTAGTTAGTGCTTTTAATGAATAGATCTGAGATTTTGGCTTGATGCCTCACGGGTCTTATGCTGTCTGTATATAGTGTTAATATGGTAGTTGATGTTTGTAATCCTCGAGAAGTGATAGTACAAGTTATGTACTTATTAACCAGGATGTAAATGTTATACATTGGTTCTTGATGAAAGAGTTTTCCTATGTTTGGATCTCTTTGCAAAGGTTTTAATTTTTAGTGATTTTTGTTAATCCACTGCTAATGATCGCTTCTGCTTAATTAAATATTATTTTTGTGAGTTGGATGCCACATCTTCCATCCCTACTCATCCGGTCCCGCATGTGAAAATTGACGAGCCAGAAATTCTTGTCTACAAACCTTGTTCACCTTACCAGGCCCACCTAAAGCAAACTAGGCTTGACACTCTTTTTTGAAATTTAGGGAAGCAATGAAAAAGTTGCATATGGATATTCCCTTTCTTGATGCCTTAGCTGATATGCCTACCTGGTTCAAGTATATGAAATCCTTATTGACCAGGAAGTACCACACTGATGAGTAGAAATAGTAATGCTTACTAGGACCACCTCTAATATCATCCAAAGAAAGATGTCTAAAAAGAAGAAAGATCATGGTTCCTTTGGGATTGGATGATACCTAGGTGATAATGCTTGCAAGAAGGGTCTTGAAGATTTGGGTGCTAGTATTTCTATCATGCCCTATAGTCTTTGCATAAGGTTAGGATTTGTTGACATGCTTCCTACTGCCATGACCATCCAATTGGCTGACTCATCCATGAAAAAACCTATGGGTATCATTGAACATATACCTGTAAGGGTTGGGAATGATGCTTATGTCCCATGTGACTTTGTCATCATTGACATAAAGGAAGACTTAAGGAACCCCATCATCTTTGGCCATCACTACTACAGAAATAGCATTCAGTGTCGCTTTTCTGGGCGTCGGTTGTTTACGGAAACCGACGCCGATACTATTAGACGTCGGTTATTTATACAAACCGACGTCTATATTTGAAGACCAGCCAGACACGGGCACCGCTTTATATTCAGCGTCGGCTGTTTATAAAAAACCGACGCCTAAAAGCACCCGCGAAATCCAAATTTCGAGCAAAAACATTTTAGGTCATCTTTAGCGTCGGTTTTATAGGTATTCACCGACGCCTATTTAAAATGAAAATTTGTGCAAAAATGTCCCACTTTCAGCGTCGGTTGTGCCAGATAACCGATGCTGATTATGGTTCCCGCCAAAAAATTTAGGGTACAGGTTTTCTAAACGGGCGTCTGTTTTTTACAGACAACCGACGCTAAAGAGTTAGAGGCGTCGGTTTTCTAAATAACCGATGCTGATTACCAAATTAATAGACCCGATCACCCAGCTCTTCCCCCTTTCTTCCTGTTTCATCCTGCTGCTCGCCGCTCGCTCTCTGCCCGACGACTCCAGCTGCTGCTCTCTGCCGCTCGCTCTCCGCTGTTGCTCTCCGCCGCTCGCTCACCGCCACTGCTCTCCGCCGACGTCTCTGCCACTACTGCCACTGCCTCTCCGCCGCCGCATCTCCGCCTGACGACCCCCGCGTCTCCGCCGCTGCTGCCACTGCCCTACGCCGCTGCCGCCTCCACTGCCTACACCGCCGCCTCCACTGCTCAACGTCGCCGCCTCCACTGCTCTTCTTCCTTAACGAAGCTCGCTACCGACAGAGCTACTCCTCTTCTTCCTCCACGAGCTTGCTACTTACAGGTTCGATTTTACTCTGTTATAGGATCCTTCAATGTGTGTTCTTTATAAGGTCAGATTGGTTTCTGAGTTGTTGGTCAATCATTTGGTTATGAGTTTTTATACCTAGTTACACAGCTCATTTTTACTTCAATCATATTCAACATGTTGTTGTTTTTTATTGCAATTTGGTTCATTTTGTCATTTATATTTGCTTGTAATTTTTCAAAGGAGAACGGTTTAATTTTTCAATCATATTTGATTGTGATTGAGAGAACCCCCTCCCCTACCAAACTGCCAGGTCGTCTTTTCCTATGTCGGATTGTGAGATACAAGGATGCTCAAAACGCAAATCTAATTAAAACATTAACTATTAGCAACTGATGGGTCACTTTCCTATACCAAAAAGGAAACCCAAGAAACATATCCTAAACATAAATAAACACTCTCTCTACGAGTACCTATCTATTTGTTCTCCCAAACAAAAAGGAAAACACCGTTTAATCTGTTTGTAATTAGATTTTACAAGTCCTGAAAGTCGCCTCAACGTAGAATCATCCCTACAACATTATTAAATATATTTTTTAAGATGCAAGACGCGCATAATGTATTGAACACAATCATATATGTCTAATTTCGTAAATAATCAAATTAAATTAGTATTACTACTCCGCATTTCACCAAATCAAGACATAACTATTATGTCACAAAGTATCAATATTAAAATCCACTTATTCACCTATATAAGCACCTCAAGGATGGAAATTTCATACCCTCATATATAATATCTTTTTTATCCATCCAAAAATCTTCAAGATCAGATAGAACATTATTATCAAGATCTCAATCAATACTTAATTTTACTTGAACCTCTATAAAGTCATAATGTGGTCATATACGTTCAGCCCTATGGTCCCTCTAACTAAAAAGGGCTTAAAATATGAGTGAAATATATTATAGTTGGGCATGAATTTCTCAATCTCAACCAACAAAAAATTCATCAATGTCATCATCATTCTGATTTTTGCTTTGACCTTGCCCTGAAAGTTGTTCATGTTCTTCTGATAAGTTGTATTGTGGGTGAACCTAGATGACCGACCTCAAAGATGGACCTTCAACTCAAATTTGTTCATGTTCTTCAACTCAAATTTCACAATGTTAATCCTGGGACAAACGACCAACTTCCTTGTTCATTGGCTCATATGGTAGCCAAGGACTGCAAAGATGGACCTTCATCATCCTAAGATGGGGGGTTATGAGGGTTATGAACTTCTAATTTGTGCATATATTTGTCATACATTTGTGCTTGCATATATGAACAAATCTTTTGCTTGCATATATTTGTCATATCTATTATTGTGTTTGTTGGCCTAGAAACCCGTCCAAGATTTACTCATTAGGAGTAAATCTTGGATAGTCCCCGGTTTGGGACTGTTCTTGAACACCTAATCTCACTTAGGATGTAAGTGTATAATGTGTATTGGGTTTTCGAGAAGATTTTGGTAGCATATCCCCGTTTGTTCTCTAAGTACATATGTACTTAGAGAACAGCGGGGAAATGCTGCCGAAATTTTCTTGAAAACCAAATACACATTATACACTTACTAGTGAGATTAGGTGTTCAAGGATGGGATAGGTGGTACACATTTATTATATATAAGAATGACATCAAATGTATTTGTTGGCCTAGAAACCCATCCAAGATTGACTGATTAGGAGTAAATCTTGGATAGTCCCCGGTTTGGGACTGTTCTTGAACACCTAATCTCACTTAGGATGTAAGTGTATAATGTGTATTGGGTTTTCGAGAAAATTTTGGTAGCATTTCCCCGTTTGTTCTCTAAGTACATATGTACTTAGAGAACAGCGGGGAAATGCTGCCGAAATTTTCTTGAAAACCAAATACACATTATACACTTACTAGTGAGATTTGGTGTTCAAGGATGGGATAGGTGGTACACATTTATTATATATAAGAATGACATCAAATGTATTTGTTGGCCTAGAAACCCATCCAAGATTGACTCATTAGGAGTAAATCTTGGATAGTCCCCGGTTTGGGACTGTTCTTGAACACCTAATCTCACTTAGGATGTAAGTGTATAATGTGTATTGGGTTTTCGAGAAAATTTTGGTAGCATTTCCCCGTTTGTTCTCTAAGTACATATGTACTTAGAGAACAGCGGGGAAATGCTGCCGAAATTTTCTTGAAAACCAAATACACATTATACACTTACTAGTGAGATTAGGTGTTCAAGGATGGGATAGGTGGTACACATTTATTATATATAAGAATGACATCAAATGTATTTGTTGGCCTAGAAACCCATCCAAGATTGACTCATTAGGAGTAAATCTTGGATAGTCCCCGGTTTGGGACTGTTCTTGAACACCTAATCTCACTTAGGATGTAAGTGTATAATGTGTATTGGGTTTTCGAGAAAATTTCAGTAGCATTTCCCCGTTTGTTCTGTAAGTACATATGTACTTAGAGAACAGCGGGGAAATGCTGCCGAAATTTTCTTGAAAACCAAATATACATTATACACTTACTAGTGAGATTAGGTGTTCAAGGATGGGATAGGTGGTACACATTTATTATATATAAGAATGACATCACATTATACGCTTAGGATGTAAGTGTATACCCTAATCTTTTCCTAATATATACTTGTTTCCTAATATATACTTGTTTTCTCTGATCATAGAATGGATAGATCATGGATGTCCATTTGTAATCGTTGCACCCCAGAGTTTATATCTGGTCTTGATCAGTTTATTAGATTTGCCGAGGAACATAGGAAAAAACCTACAGATAGGTTCTACTGTCCATGTAGGCATTGCGGTAACAACTTGAAAGTCAACACTGGTGAGGAAATCAAAAGTCATGTCATGTGCAACGGGATTGTACAAGGCTATACAGAATGGCACTGGCATGGAGAGATTTCAAAATCGAAACCAGTAGATGTCGATAGCAGTGCTTGGGTGGAAGAAGAAATTGCCTCTGATGACGTAAATGTGAATGAACCAGTTCCAGCAGACATCGTTGATGCGATGCTGGATAGTTGTAGGGTAGAGCACACCGATCCACCTCCTATCTTTACAAACATTGTGCATGATGCTGAGATACCGTTATACACAGGTTGTGCTAAGTTTACGAAGCTTAGCACTGTCTTGAGATTGTATAAGTTGAAAGCTAATAATAGATGGAGCGACAAAAGCTTCACTTCATTGTTGACTTTGTTGAAAGAAATGCTTCCTGAAGGAAACGAGCTTCCAATCTCAACATACCAGGTAAAGAAAATGTTGTGCCCAATGGGAATGGAGGCCAAGAAGATACACGCATGCCCGAATGATTGTGTATTATTTCAAAAGGACTATGTAGATTTGAAAGATTGTCCAAAATGTGGTGCGTCACGGTATAAATTGACGACTTCGGGGGAGTCCAAAACTGGTTCTCCTGCCAAGGTGTTGTGGTATCTACCTATAATATCACGGTTTCAACGCTTGTTTGCAAATCCGAAAGATGCGAGGAATTTGAGGTGGCATGCAGATGTTAAGAAAAATAATGATGGGATCCTACGACATGCGTCTGATTCCCCACAGTGGAAGAAGATTGATCTATTGTACCCTAAATTTGGTGAAGAAGATAGGAATCTAAGACTTGGGCTTTGTACAGATGGGATGAATCCGTACGGGACATTGAGCAGCCAACATAGCACTTGGCCAGTCATGCTTGTTATATACAATCTTCCTCCCTGGATGTGTATGAAAAATAAGTACGTTATGTTGTCATTGTTGATATCGGGTCCTAAACAACCCGGAAATGATATCGATGTTTATCTTGAACCTTTGATTGATGACTTAAAGAAACTTTGGGCTGAAGGTGTGATGACCTATGATGCTTCAGCAAGAGAGACATTTCGTTTGCACGCTATGTTGTTTTGCACTATTAATGACTTTCCAGCATATGGGAATTTGTCTGGATATAGTGTCAAAGGAGCTAAAGCGTGTCCTATATGTGAAGAAAACACTGATTCAATAAGACTAAAACATGGCGGCAAGACTGTATATCTTGGTCATCGAAGGTTTCTTTCAAAATTCCATCCGTATCGTAGGAAGCGCAAAGCATTCAATGGATGGAATGATGAACGAAGTGCACCTAAACCTATACCAGGGGATGTTGTTTATGAAAGAGTAAAAGACATTGTCAATGAATTTGGTAAGAAATCACAATGTAGTATGGCCACACGGAGTGACAATTCTTCATTCAAGAAGAAGTCAATATTTTGGGATCTTCCTTATTGGAGTTCTTTGACAGTCAGGCATTGTATCGATGTAATGCACGTTGAGAAAAATGTATGTGATAGCATCATTGGTACTCTATTAAATATACCAGGTAAGACTAAAGATGGGATAAAATCCAGACTGGACCTACGTGAAATGGGAATAAGGTCAGAATTAACAGAATTACGTGAAATGGGTAATAAAAGAACATACTTACCTCCCGCTTGTTACACGTTGTCTAGAAAGGAGAAGAAAACTTTTTGTGAATGTTTGGTAAATGTTAAGGTGCCACATGGTTACTCATCCAACATCCGTAGATTGGTATCAATGAAAGATCTGAAGTTGATAGGTCTTAAATCTCATGATTGTCACACTCTAATGCAACAAATATTGCCCGTGGCAATTCGATCTATATTGCCAAAGCATGTAAGGTTTGCAATTACCAGACTTTGTTTCTTTTTCAACAGTCTATGCAGCAAAGTTATTGACCCTGATACTCTTGATAATTTGCAAAGAGAAGTGGTTGTTACCCTATGTCAGCTTGAGATGTATTTCCCTCCTTCGTTCTTTGATATCATGGTACATCTTGTTGTCCACTTGACTAGGGAAGTGAAAATGTTGGGACCAGTTTTCTTGCATTGGATGTATCCCTTTGAACGATACATGAGCGTTTTTAAAGGTGATGTTCGAAACCGTTATCGGCCTGAAGGGAGTATTATCGAAGGTTATGTGGCGAGAGAGGTTATGGATTTTTGCAATGACTTTCTCAGTGGTAATGACACTCCTGATAATGACAAGAATATTGAGGAGGGCAAAGGAATTTTGGGATCACGGGTGAAAGTAATCAGCCGTGAGCAGTTGGAACAAGCTCACTTGTATATTTTACACAATATGGATGAAGTGAGTGTTTATATCGAGGAACATACCAATTTCATAAAGAGACAACATCCTCGAGCAAGTTCAATGTGGCTTGCTAGAGAGCATAATAAGACTTTTACTAAGTGGTTTGAAGATAAAGTCTTACATCAACTATCTCAAACACCAAATGATATTACAGAAACTATCAAATGCCTCGCCTTTAAACCAAAACCGAATGTTATGTCTTATGAAGGGTTTGACATTAATGGATTCACATATTACACAAAGCGCCAAGATGATAAGAGTGTCGTCCAAAATAGTGGGGTCACTCTTCAAGCGTCGACTATGTACTTTGCAAGTGCAAAGGATAAGAGTCCACGTGAAGCTAAAATGTCATATTACGGTGTCATTGAGGACATTTGGGAGTTTGACTACATAGATTTCAAAATTCTGCTCTTTAAATGTAATTGGGTTGATAACACCAAAGGAGTTATAGTGGATGAATTGGGTTTCACTTTGGTGAACTTTGAAAAGATTGGCGAGAAGGGTGAACCATTCATATTGGCATCACAGGCGAAACAAATATTCTAAATCGATGATCCTGCAAATGATAAATGGTCGGTTGTTCTTCATGGTAAAAGACAGTTCATTGAAGATCCTATAGATGAAGAAGAGTACTATGATAAGTATGATGACTCCAGTCCATTCTCAGTTGGGTTGCCAACTCCACAAAATATTGAAGCTAATGATGACTTATATGTGCGCGGAGATCACAATGAAGGATTGTTAATTGATAAAAGATCACAATTTTAGAGACATGTATGTTTATACAAATGCTAAATGTTTGCCTTTTTCTAGTTAATACAAATGCTAAATGTTTGCCTTTTTCTAGTTAATACAAATGCTAAATGTTTGCCTTTTTCTAGTTAATACAAATGCTAAATGTTTGCCTTTTTCTAGTTAATAGAAATGCTAAATGTTTGCCTTTTTAATGACATTTTCAGATGGCTGACCATGATGAGCATGATGTCCATGATGAGCATGAAGTCCATGATGAGCATGCTGTCCATGACGAGCATGGCGAGGATACTAATGTAAGTTCTAAAAACATATCCTGTATTTCTATAAAATTCATTATCTTCTAGTTATGTCATATATCCTATATTTCTATATTGGGCTAAGTTAGTGTGTTTTATTTTTGTCAAATTTTAGGTTGATGCACCTGTACCCACTGAAGCACTGGAGCAACTTGATGCGCAACACCAGACACTTAACAAGAAAAGGGGCATCACTCTGTTGAAGAAGTTATTAGCGCTAAGTGGTAGTGGATCTAAATTGGTGGTGGAGTTTGATAATGGAGGAAATCCAATTGGAGTGAACCGCAATAATTTTGTGAACTATCTTGGGTGTACCACTCGGAGCCATTGTGGTGTTAAGTATGACAATTGGCATAAAGTTCCTCAAGGGAAAAAAGACTTGATATGGAAGGATTTATGCGTGAGTTATTATTATTTGCAATTCTATTTTGTAGATTACAAATTCTATTATTTGCAATTCTATTTTGGATACTAGTTAATAACATTTCTATTTTACAGAATCTGTTTGCATTGGATGAGAAGTTGCATCGTAAAAATGTGATGCAACGTGCTGGAAAGATGCTTAGGAATTATAGGACAAATCTGAACAGAGAATACATAAAAGAGGGTGATAAGAAGAAGAAGTCAGCCCTTGAACAATGGAACTTCTTGGACAAAGAAGATTGGGACAATTTTGTTGCTTCAAGAAAATCTGAAGAATTCAAGGTATTAGGTGTCACTCCTAATTTAATTAATATACATTGTATTCACCTATTCAAGATTAGCATTTAGTGCTACTAACCAAATCATTAATGTGCATACTAACTAGGCCCTCAGTGACGCACAAAAAGCAAGGCGTGCACTGAATGTGCATGACCACACTATGGGTCCAAAAGGCTATGCAAGCGTTCGCCAAAGACTACAGGCGGAGTCTGCGGCTACTCAGGAGTCTGCTCCTACTCAGGAGTCTGCCACACCCATGCCTCGCCATGATATCTGGATAGCTGGCAGGCAAAACAAGAAGGGTGAAATAAAGAAGCCTGTAACTGCTGAGGTGGCTGCAAAAATGGTAAAATACAACTCTTAGAGAAATCGTTTGAATATTGCTTATTTGTGGTGTTAACTTACCAATTTCTGTTTATGGTGATTAGCGGGAGCTGCACGAGCAGAGGAAACAAGGCACGTTCATCCCTCAGGGCACAAGGGATGAATTGACAGTTGCTCTGGGTAACCCAGAGCATCCTGGACATGTTAGAGGTGCCGGCGCTGGTGTTGGCATCAAAGCATTCTTTGGGCCATCCCAGCGCAAACCCAGAGCGGGATTTTCTCAAGAAGAGGTAACCTATTCTTTTTTTAGAATGTTACTGCAAAAGGAAATTCATTAATAAGAAGCTAATGTTTCTTTTATCCATGTATAAGAGAATAAGAGAGTTGAGGATTTAGTTGCTAAGAAGATCAACGATGTAGTTGCTGAGAAGGTCAAGGAAGAATTGCTGCGGTGGCAGGCATCTCAGGCTTCCAATACGCCTATGGCGACCCACTCTTCTCCTGATGCACAGACTGCGAGTAATCCTGGAGACCCATCGCCTAGCACGTCTGCTGTAAGTATTGTTTATGACATTGTAGTTAGTCTTTTCAAGTTGTTATGTTTTCAAGATGATATGTATATATGTATAATATTCTTTACGTAAATTTGTAGGCATTGAAGCCATGCCGCTTAAGAATGCAAGACTACGTTGTTGCAGAGGCGCAGGCTTACCCGTCCCTTCCTGGGGCAATGTTTCACGGGACTCCAATGCCACAGGGCTACGTTCGTGTGAGCCCGATACGTGTGTTACCTGATTGGAGAGAAGCTACATTGCCATATCCCCACCCAGATATTGATAGACTTGCTGATGCAGAAGGCGGGGTGATATTGTGGCCCAAAGCAGATGTCGTCTACACGACTGAAATTGTAAGATAAATTTACATTGATTTAGACTGTTAATGTGTATATATGATGTCAACTGATCTGAAATTATATGTACAGGTTAAAAAGAAGACACCAGGAGCACCTAGGCCTCCACTTCCACTTCCCGCATTACCCGATTGGGTTCCAACTGACCTAACATACCCGTTAGGTCCTGCTTGTAGGGGAATGGCATGTTGGCTACGGGCACATAATGTACATTGCCCTATAATTATTTCTTTAGATGCAGATTATGCAGGTCAATCATACGATATCTCTTTATTTATACAAGATATTATTGAGCTGTTTATGTATGATTGGCTGAATACATCAATGATAGAGACATGTATAAGGTGAGATCTTGTTTATACATCCATATACCTTGTGTAAGATCCAGTGATCTGGTTTCTTATATATTAATGCATACGCCTATATGTTTTGCAGCTACCTAGTCGAAGATCATTGCAAACAATTTGCATTTGATCATGTGGGATTTTGGATTCCATCATTGATTAGTTTGGTAGCTAAAGACCCTGATAATGTTCAACAATACTATATAGATGCTTTTACAATTTTTGGTCAGCAAAAGAAGACGATAATAATAGCTCCATTCAATGTCAAGTAAGTTTACTTTATTTATAATTTGGACTTAAGAAAATTCCATTTTTATTTTGCATTTTGAGTTATTAATTGTTAACTTCTTACTTCTAGCGGTAGACATTGGGAGTTACTAGTTATTATCCCCGGGACATTCACTGTTTATTATCTAGATCCTGCGGGGAGTACATTGAACACTAAAATTGGACACGTAATGATAATGCCATTATTCTGGTGAGAAATATTTCATTTTTATATCCGTTAACATCTTTTATTACATTACTATTTACTTATGCAATTTATTGTGTTATATTAACATGTAGGGGTTTAGATGCATTCAAAAAGGCTGGAGGAACGGTCCCAAGGAAAAAGAACCAGCCAATAAATTGGCAGAACGTACAAGTAAGTTCTCGACTCGAATATATATATTATTGATGTGAATTGTGCTTAGTTGTATTATTTTGTATGTTTCAATTTATAGTGTGCTACACAAGACAATGGCTGGGCATGCGCATACTATGTGATGCGATTTATGCAGATGATTATCAAATATGCCGCATTGGACATCGATACCATACATGAGGTATTATATATAGTCTCATTAGTTAGTATGCAATATATCAATCTTATATTATTTTTATATTATTACTTATATATATACATCATTCTCTTTGCAGGTGTTTAAAACTGACAACACTACAGGTAAACGTTTAAAAAATATACATGCTCCATATACGATGGAAGCATTAAATGAAGTAAGAGAAGAATGGGCAAAAGCCATACAAGCAGTGGAAACTGTAAGATATAATTGGGATGTTGATAGCGATAATGAATGATACTATGTAAATGAATATTTCTGAATGTTAATACATGTATTTGAATGTTTCTATATGTGTGAATGTGAGAATTGAATTGATGTCTGAATGTATGTACTTGTGTAGAATTTTGCTTGTGACTTTTGCAGGTTTGCGGCCTGTTTGTAGGCTGATATCAATGGATGTCGTAAACCTGCAGTTCAGAAAACTGAACTGCAGGTTCTCATCCTGCTGACCAGCCACAGCAGGCCTGCAAACTGATATGAAAAAAAAAATATAAATAGGTGTCGGTTATTTATAGAAAACCGTCAGGAAAGACCTACAGCGTCGATTTTTTTCAATAAACCGACGCCTGATGTGGCCAAAGCAGTCCTGGAAATGGCGTCGGATATTCATATCAAACCGACGCCTATTTAACCTATAGGCATCAGTCTTTTGGTATATAACCGACGCCAAAAGTTTTCGCGCCACAAAAAATGGCGTCATCTAGGGCACTTTATGCGTCGGTTATCTACTAAAAGACTGACGCTATATTCCATATAGGCGTCGGTTGTTTAGTAAATAACCGACGCAGAAAGTGCCCTAGATGATGCCGTTTTTTGTGGCGCGAACACTTTTGGCGTCGGTTAGATACCAAAAGACCGAAGCCTATATGGAATATAGGCGTCGGTTAAAAAACCGACGCCGAAGTGTTCGACCTTTAGCGGCGCCCACATAGGCGTCGGTCAGAAACCGACGCCAAATGGGGTTAAACGACCGACGCAAAAGTCCGTTTCTGTAGTAGTGCATCCCTTTTTGGCGACCGCTTGTGCCTATTGATGTTGAGGCTGGAACCATCTTCTTGTGCCTAGGAAAACAAAGTCTAAAGTTTCAAGTATTTGGTAGCATGCACAAACCAAGCCTCCAAGAAGAGGTCTATCTCCTTGAATGTAATGAGAAGTTGCAACAGTTGAGACAAGAATGGGAACTCGTAGAGGAACCCCTCTAAAATGCCCTTGTAACCCCTATTGGTTGAGGATTTGAAGATGAGGAATTGGAGCAATATAAACATCATCTTGACATTTTTGAGGAGATCTAGGATGAAGAATTTGAAGAGCTCAGAATTGTCCCCATTATAGATGCAAAACCTGAACCCCCAAAGGCACCCGAGATGAAACCCCTCCCTGAAGGTATTATGTATGTTTCCTCGATGAGCAAAATTTTTATCCTATTATCATTAACTCTGATCTCACCTATGAACAGGAAACCAAGCTCATGACTAAGCTTAGGAAGAGGAAATCTTCCTTAGGATACATAATGGCTAATCTGACAGAGATCGATCAAGCCATTTGCATGCATAACATTCCTATGGTAGAAGAGTACAAACCTTTTAGAGACCCTCAAAGGAAACTGAATGGAAACATGAAAGAGGTTGTTAGTCTAGAGGATATTAAACTTTTGACATAAGGAATTATTTACCCCATCTTTGATTCCTCATGGGTTAGTCCCGTTCAGGTCATCCCCAAGAAAGGGGGTACCGATCGTGATAAATGACAATGATGAGCTTATACCCACCTGTACTGTCACATAGTGGAAGATGTGTATTGACTATAGGAAACTAAATAGGCCACTAGGAAATATCAATTCTCGCTTTCCTTTTAGGATCAAGTACTAGAACGTCTCTCCCATCAACAATTTTTCTATTATCTTGATGGCTATTTAGGTTTCTATCAGATCCCTATTTTCCTAGATGACCAATAGAAAACGACCTTTAGTTTGTGCAATGCCCCAACAACTTTTTTGGCACTTATGCATTCAGGAGAATGCCATTCAGGTTGTGCAATGCCCCAACAACTTTTTAGCGGTGCATGTTCGCTATTTTTGCTGGATTGACTGGGATCATTATGGAGGTGTTTATGGACAATTTCTCCGTCTATGGAGACAATTTTGACTCTTACCTCCATCATCTATCTCTTGTTTTTAAAAAATGCGAGGAAGCACATTTGATCCTCAATCGGGAAAATTGTCACTTTATGGTGACTGAAGGGATTGTTTTAGGCCATAGGGTGAGCAACCGTGGCATTGAAGTTGATGGAGACAAGATTGAGGTCATCTCAAAACTTCCACCCCTTCCTCTTGTCAAGGACGTTCGTGCCTTCCTTGGGCATGCAAGTTTTTACTGGCCTTTCATCTGTGATTTTTCTAAGATCACCAAACCCTTGATCAATCTCCTCCAAAAAGACACCCCTTTTGTGTTTCCAAATTAGACCTATTTCTTCCATAAGCCATACCCAATTCCATTGAATTAGTTGAACCCTAATTTGGTTCAAACTATACCTATTTCTTCAGTAAAGAAGACCTATTTCCATCTATTTGCCCAATGTTGATATATATGAACCCTATTTTGGTTTAAAACAGACTTAATCCTTTCCTAAACAAGACATGTATTCCTCAATCAGACTTAGTTTTGCCCAAATAAGACCTAAATTGACCTAAATCAGATTTATTTTCACCCCTAAAGTGCCTAATATTTATTCATTTAATGCCTCATCTACATCAACTTATTATCACTTGATGTAGACCTAATCTGTACTAAATTATGTCATCTGGTTTCAGTTAAGATGGTGGTTTTGGATAGCAGCAGCATGAGGTCAATATAGGTTTCCCATTTTCATGTAGGAAGAACTAAAAAGTAGATCACATCTTACCTACCTTTTACATCTAATTTGGCCTAAAATGCAATTAACCACTATCATTGTGAAGACTTACATGGGAAGTTTATCCTAATTTGGCATATGGAAGACCGATCTGGCATAAAATGACCACATCAAATTAGAAAATTTTCACTTAAGTTAGACCTACTTTTTTAGACCAGATTTAGCCTAAAAGTATTTAAGCCACTGGCATTGTCTGTTGGGTAATAAAAATATTATAAGGTAGAGCCTCACGTGCATAATTTATCAATTTTCCAATTAATTTTAAGATATATCCACTGCAAAGGAAGAAGTAACGGTCATGTAGACCGCATCGTAATGCCCAAGTAGAAAGTACACTTAATTAAAAAGTAAGTGGAACGTAGAAGGGCAAACATATATCTAAGTCTCCTTAGTTCCCTCTGGTTAAATGTTAAAAAAATATTAAGTTTCAACATTCCACGCGGTTAGGATAGAGTTACCTGCTTTCAACTCCTAAAGGATGACTGTACTCCAACTATAGTTATGTGCAACCACATCAACAAAACTGAACTAATGAAAAAATGAGCAGGAGATGCAAATGTGTGCATACATATGAGTGAAATCGGCACCTATATGAATGTTGCATTTATGATTCGTGACCACCTTACTTAAATAGTAGTAAATATGCACATATACTCTTGAATAGGAACGATGAACAAGACAAGGTATATGGAAGATACAATTGGTTTTGGGATTGTACTCAGAAACATCAAGGTACAGCTTAAGGTTTCTACTTTCGTACTTATTTTCATGTCGAAAATCCTAATTCCTAAGTGCACTAAAATCAGATAATGCGCATACTAGCATGCCATGGTCGCTTCTTGCTACTAGCAGGTCCTCACGGTAGAGCTGGAAGCATAGCAAGGTTGTGTTTGTCTTTTAAACCTAGGAGAACAATTAATTAAGAATCAGGAAGAGACGGGATATTAGAATACACCACATCTGAAGTCCTTGTCGAGGCATAGCCTGGTACTTCCATTGAACGCCGAGAAATGCTACGTCAAATCACTGATAAACACTGCAGCACGGTCACGTTGCCTTTTTAAACAGAAAAGGGGACGAGTTGTTAGGAAAAACCATTACTTTCTAAGATTAGCAACGACAGGTAGGAAGAACGAAGGACGAACCATATCTAAAAGTGATCCTGCACATCTGATTGAGGGTTTTTACATACGTACCCTTCTGTTGAAGCTTGCGACATCGACAATAAAATAATACAGATTCAAGCCATCTTGGCATTAGCTTCGGAGTCAGAGGCGACGTCAGAATAGAAGGCAACATCGGAGTCAAAGCTAGACCTTAGGCAGAGAAGCATCACCTGACCAAACGATGATGTCCTGAAGCAGTGTCAATCGAACAATCGCTTAGGCGATTAGGGTGAGGAGCAGCTGAAGAAAGTTGCGGCTGAGAAAATGGGAAATGAGAGGTTCTGTCGGCGACCTACTTCTTAAGTTACGTTTGCATCCAACGTTCAGAAAACAAAGCATCGGACGGATCAGGAAAATAAACAACAGCTAGCCGCTTTTCACCTAATAGTCGAGTGGCATGGCACTAACATAAAATGAGCCGTTGTTCAGCTACAATATTGTTAGATTGATTATAATACTGATTGTATGATCTAGGCTTGGTAAAAAAAATTAAATGGCTAAGATTTTGAATTCGTTACTTTTGTGACTTTGAATTAGACAAATATCTTAGTTGATGCAAAACTATCCAACTTAGAAGTGCATTAGTCCAGGACGAGGACGCATCGGACGGAATCAAAATCCCAATAACATAATCGTCAGACTAAGAACCAAAACTGGAATAGATAAGCACATTAGAGATTGTCGTCTGCATTGTGCAATGCATGAGTGCTTTTCGTGAGTAATACTTAATTGCTAGATTAATAAATGAATATATCACGTATGAGAAAAAATAATAACAAGAACTAATATTAATTTGGTCTAATTGGTCTCATTGTGTCTAGACTAGACTGAAACGCGAATAAGAACAATGTATAGACTAAATACAAACATATGTGCTACTCAGACCAGTTCGACAGAATAGTTATGCTGGACTGTTCTAGTCCATTTGGTTGTCCTTCAGTCAATTATGGTACACTAATCCTGGCACAAACAAATAAAAGGCCAATATACTAATAGTCACATGGTACGATGGGAAAGAAAATAATGCCGTTTTTTAGAAACAAAAATCTATACATATAAAATATTTACAAATTCAGCCTTTTTTATTTCTTCATATTAATACTCTAATATATAAATATTTCTCTATTACAATTTTAACGAATATTTTAAGACACACGGATGTGCACATGTGCGTTCACTAGTGTGTGTGTGTGTGTGTGTGTGTGTGTGTGTGTATATATATATATATATATATATATATATATATATATATATATATGGAATATATTGGCTGCCCGCGCGGGTACAGTGATTTGGCTACCCGTGCCTCCGTGCTTTTTAATTTTCAACTTATTTACGAATTCTGCCACCGCTGGCCCTCTTTAGACTGACGCTACTACCCGCGCCCATCCTATTCATTTCAGCAGAGACGCGCCGCGGGCGGAGAAGACACTGCGGAGGCGATTCCATGGAGAAGGCGTTGGCGAAGGTGATCTGCCTCTTCCTGAACTTCAACCCTACCCTGCTCCGTCTTCCTTCCATTACCCTGCTCGCTCTTTCTCCGTTCAAATAACAACTATGAGGAAATCTAAGAGCAAGCAGAAAGGGAGAAAACAGAAAGTCGTATCCGAAGGAGCCGTGTCTACTGAAGCTTTGGTCGTTGATGAAAGCAGGACTGAGGCAATGGTCGACGTTCAAGATATAGTCATTGATGAAGCAAGGGCTGACTCCAAAGCTATGAGGAAATCTAAGGGCAAGCAGAAAGGGGTAAAACGAAATGTCGTTTCCAAAAGAGCCGTATCTACTGAAGATGAAGAAATAGCTGACTCTAGAGGAAGGGCCGACTCTGGAGGAAGATCTGACGATGAAGGCAGTGTTGATTCTGTAGGAAGGGTTGACACTGAGGGTATAGCTGACGATGAAGGTAGGGCAGATGCTGGAGGATTGATCAGTAAATCCTGAGGTGAATTCTACATTGAGTTTGCTGTCGAATCTTGTGTGTAATGATTTGTTCTACAGAATGCTACATTGAAAACTATAAGATATAATGATTTGTTCTACGATTGGCCCTGAGGGGCTGTTTACCCCTTATATATAAAAGATATAATGACCAGAATTGAAACATTATCTCCCTTACAGTCTTCATGTCTCAATTTACATAAGTTTTGTCTTCATTACAAACTATCTTCTGGTATTACTAAACCATTATCTCCCTTACAGTCTTCATGTCTCGAATTACATAAACTCTGTCTCCATTACAAACTATCTTCTTGTATTACTGAAATATTGTCTCTGTTACAATTTTCATGTTTAGAATTACATAAACTCTGTCCCCATTACCCTAAATGAAGCTTTTCTAATACAAATGCAGATATTCAATTTTTAAATCATCGGTGTTACATCACTGGATATATCCAAATTAGGAATGGACTGATTTTCAGTGAGAATCAGCTTAAAATGATGAAGAGTACAACATTTGCCAACTTAATCAATATGCCACAGCTAAAAGCTGAGACTGGAGTTTTACAGGACATAATTGAGAAATATGTTGGTGGTGATGAGTTTGAATTGGAGAAGGGTTTAACAGTGAGTATGACAGTACAAGATGTTGGTGTCATACTAGGGATACCATATGCGGGCATTGATATAGTGCCAATCAAGAACTCAGAGGTAGTTAGGAAGGTTGGGGAGGAGATGTTTGGGGAGGAAAAGTTTTCCAAGATGACAAACAAGGAAGAGAGGAAGCAGGCACTTCAGGAGAAAAGAATGAAAGAACTTGAGCTGCTTCACAAGGAAAACCTTGCCAAGACATGGCAAAGAATGATGACTGGTGATACTGAGCTTGATTGCCAAAATATGTGTAGGTGTTGGATGTTGTACCTCATGGTCACATTCCTTGTACCAGACACAGGGTACAATGCACCGCTGTATATCTTGCATTATCTCAATGATGTGACAACAACTCCATCCCTAAATTGGGCAAAGCTGGTATACAAGCAAATTTTCCTGCAGATGGAGTTCATGAAAGGACAGATTAGGATAAGGAGATCAGGTGAAATGACGATGAAGAAGACCCTTTATGCCACTGGTTGTATGGTGTGCTTATATGTAAGTATGAAAACCATATTTACTTTTAAGTTTTTTATTCGTAAGTAAGACGATCAATTTGAAAATGTACTAACTACAAAAGACTGGGTGTAGGTTTGGGCACTGGAGATGACAAACATTGCCGAACCCAAATACAAGAATGCGAAGCCGAGGATTAAGAAATGGGAAGCTCCAGTGAATAGGACAAAAGAACTGTCAGCAATAGGAAAAGATGAGGTAAAAAGTTCATATTACATAACCACTGCCTTCATTACAAATTACGTTCTTGTATTACTGAACCATTGTCTCTGTTACAGTCTTCATGCTTACAATTACATAACCACTGCCTTCATTACAAACTGCGTTCTTGTATTACTGAACCATTGTCTCTATTACCGTCTTCATGCTTACAATTACATAACCACTGCCTTCATTACAAACTGCGTTCTTGTATTACTGAACCATTGTCTTTGTTACAGTCTTCATGCTTACAATTACATAACCACTGCCTTCATTACAAACTGTGTTCTTGTATTACTGAACCATTGTCTCTGTTACAGTCTTCATGCTTACAATTACATAACCTCTGTCTTCATTACAAACTGTGTTCTTGTATTACTGAACCATTATCTCTGTTACAGTCTTCATGCTTACAATTACATAACCACTATCTTCATTACAAACTACGTTCTTGTATTGCCGAAATATTGTCTCTGTTACAGTCTTCATGCTTACAATTACATAACCACTGTCTTCATTACAAACTACATTCTTGTATTGCGGAAACATTGTCTCTGTTACATAAGCTTTGTCTTCATTACATAAACTACAAAAGTATTACTGAAACATTGTCTCTGCTACAGTCCATACATGTTCTAAAAAAGATGAAGGTGGACAACAGTGATGACTGGGAAGTGATCAAAGAGTTAAAAGATATCCCATTTTACATTACATGGAAAAAAGTTCCCACACTTCAAGTCCAAGTGTATGCACCAAGGGAGGACCAATGTGGAGTCAAAGGAAAAAGAAAACAGTTAGATGAAGAGCCTAGCACAAGATATGATAACTTGGTAGATAGAGTCAAGTGTCTTGAGGATGATCTAGCAAAGCACAAGGAGATGTGCTCAATGAATGCCTTCACAAGTTTTGCTGAGGTAATGGAGGAAAACAAGAAGTTGAAAGTAAGGGTTCATGAATTGGAGGAAGAGCAAAAATTTTAAGAGACAATTCAGCTCTACAGAGGAATCACCACAGTACACTCCACTGCATTTCATCTCTACAGAACATACACCTCCATCAATAAAAGAAGCTCTAGTAGCAGGGAAACAAGAAACACCTGCACCAGAAAATAAGGAAATGAAGATGTTTTCCAATAAGAAAAAGAAACTAAATTCAAAACTTGGAAGCATTGAAGAAAATGTAAGGATTAGAAGGGAGCCAGTGGTAAGTTAAATTCATATTTCCTTGTTCTACAGGTAGTGCAAACAAATATTTATAATCCTTGTAATATAACATATATACAGGAAAGGAATGCAAACTTCATTGGATATGAACACTTCAAGGGTGATCAGTGGAAAGAAGAAGTAAAGAACTTCAAGGAAAACATCGATGAAGTGTAAGAGAACACAAGAGAAGAATTATGTGATACATACATATGCTCAACCTTATTTAATATATTGGTCTAACTTTTGTTATACAGGTCAAGAAGGGAATGGAATTTTGGAAATGAAACATGGTGCACAGGAAAACAACTATCAAGGTTGCTTTTCAAGAACCAAATGATCGAATCTCCTGTAACGTTGACACCTCAAGATCTAATACAGATACAAAGTTTCCATGTAAATTATGTACTAATGTTCAGTTATAATGAACAGGTGATTGACAGCTTTGTGGACATGCTCAAAGCAACTTCAAGTAAGAAAAGAAAGAAATCAATCAAATGGCATTGCTTGAAAACATGTCCCGGTAAGAATGAATTACAAGCAGAGTTTATGTACTAATGTAAATTTACAGACTAATGGCATTTCTTGTGTAAATTATGTACTGATGTAAATTTGTGTTTCTTGCAGCAAAAAATACACATGGGTGTGCAGAGCATTACAGTGGACATAATAAGTGAACTACCAAGTCTGTTCAACATCAAACCAAGTGATTTTGATAAGATGGATTCATTGTTCACTATTCTGAACAATGACACGCATTGGCATCTGTTGGAAGCTAATTTCATACAACAAAAATTCAGGGCATTTAACTCTCTTTCTAGAAACTCAACTTACAAGAGAGAGGTGCAAAGATGGGTAAGTATCAAGCAATTTTTGAAGAAAATTATCCACAAGATTGCAAAGTAAATACATTTTATGACATAAATATGTTATTTTGTTTTAGGTTGGATGGCTATTGGAATACTTAAGAGGACTGTCTGATAGAGGGAGTCAGATGTCTAAATGGGAAGTTGAATATGTTGATTGCACACAACAAGCAGAAAATGAGGTGGATTGTGGCGTGTTTGTTATGAAATATTTGGATTGCTTGGTTAATGGACATAGTATGACCTTTACAAATGAAGACATGCCGGCAATACGAGGTGATATATTTTACAAGATGATGACATTTGGAAAATTAAAGAGTATTGAAGAAATGCAAGAGTCAAAGGGGAGCATTGAAGAAATGAAAGTGTCAAAGGGAAGCAGTGAAAACATGCAAGAGTCAAAGGGGAGCATTGAAGAAATGAAAGTGTAAAAGGGCAGCAGTGAAGACATGCAAGAGTCAAAGGGGGAAGAGCAGAAATGATCTTTTTTGTGATGTTTGATGTACATATGAAACTAACTAGGATTTGACAAAAGTTCAGCTGCAGCTTATGTAATCATCTGATTTTTAGCTTTAAGAAGATAGGAACTTAGTTTTCTATAATCATCTGATGTACATATGAATCTATTGAACCTGTTACTTTGGTAATCATCTTTCACCTGCCTTCTGTAATATATTATCTGTCATCCTTTGCCTCTGATCAAGTTTTGTATCTGCTAGTTTGATTGATTTAGTTGTGGTCAGACCAGCTGTCTCCGAGCTAGAGGGATGTTTGGCTGTGGTCGCTTGTTAGGAAGATGGAAAAGCCTTGTTGCAGCAGGAGCACAACATTGCTGCTGCAGTAGCAACTAATGGTGAAAAGGCAATTGTTGTTGCTGGCCATGGAACCATTCACAAGATGGGTGTATTGGATTTGGGGAAATGGAGATGGAAGACTCTTATGTTGCTCCCTTGGTCATTTATGATATATATTTTCTTACAAATTATAATATAATATTACTATATATGCAAAAGTAGCAAAAATAGCAGAAGAAGAGGCTGTAGTCCTGCTGCAGATAAGAAGGAAAGGGAACCAAAAGGAAAGAAGACAAACAGTCGTGTGAACATGGACAGACACTTGCATCAAGCACATACATGAAAATTTGGTCAAGGGTGCACAGAAAGCTTGTCACCAGATTGGCTACATATGCACTGTTTGAGCGCAGGAATGGAATGGCAAATGGATAATGGTGGGGTGAACACTCAATGTTTGTGTCTTGTTTGGAATCCAGCTGGGTTGCTTGCATGACTTTTCTGATATCATAAATGTATAAGTATCATCAATCAAACTAGCAGATACATACCGTATACGTAATTTAGTTGTAGATTTTGCTGTAATACTTTGTAATTAATTGGCAAACAACAAAGAATTCAAAGAAGAACATGCAGCAATACTAGCATCTGTGCTACCGGTAAAAATACTATAATTAAGAATACAGTAGTTTCTGTTATAGAAGATTAAAACTTCAGATCGAGCATAAAGTACACAAAGTACTAGTCTAGATACATGCACGCACGCGTCTTCCAGCTACGTAATTGGAACAGATCGTTTCAGTTTTAAATTATTGTCTTTCGTCTCCAATAGTTTTATTACAAACCCAACAACACCATTATGAATCCAGCAGTTTTATTACAAATCCAACAACACCACTACGAATCTAACAATACAAACCCAACAACACAATTACAAACCCAACAACACCATTATGAATCCAACAACTCTATTACAAACCCAACAACACAATGATAAACCCAACAACACTATTAAGAACCCAGGGCACATGCCATTATAAAATTAAAGAAGTATATAAGTCTCACTTAACACGGTTACATTAAATTTAAAAATCCAGAAAGACCAGTACAAATCCAGAAAGGACCATTACAAATCCAGAAGTTCCATTACAAATCCAAAAGGACCATTACAAATCCAGCAATTCCATTACAAATCCAAAAGGACCATTACAAATCCAGAAGAATTTCAAATCCAGCAGTTCCATTACAAATCCAGAAGGACCAATACAAATCCAGAAGAATTTCAAATCCAGCAGTTCCATTACAAATCCAGAAGGACCAATACAAATGCAGCAGCAACATCAAGTCCAATAGCAGCAGAAGAATTTCAAATCCAGCAGTTCCATTACAAATCCATAAGGACCAATACAAATGCAGCAGCAACATCAAGTCCAATAGCAGTAGAAGAATTTCAAATCCAGCAGTTCCATTACAAATCCATAAGGACCAATACAAATGCAGCAGCAACATCAAGTCCAATAGCAGCAGAAGAATTTCAAATCCAGCAGTTTCATTACAAATCCAGAAGGACCAATACAAATGCAGCCACAACATCAAGTCCAAAAGCAGCAGAAGAATTTCAAATCCACCATAGCAGCAACTTCTTCAGTATGAAGACCTTGTCAACTTCCAAAACAGAAACCCTACTCAGTTCCTGCACATATACAAATAAAAACCCTATTTACAATATTTATTTGCACATATACAATGTTATAGAATATTTATTTGCACATATACAATGTTATAGATTTACAATATTTATTTGCAAAACAGGTAACATACACACCTATTTCTTTAAAGGACAGTTTCTGCTATCATGATTGACGTCGTATTGTAAGCAATTCTTACACTGCCTTGATTTAGACTGGGAAATTTCAACTCTAGATTTATACCGCACATCGGTCGCTCTAGGTCTGCCTTTCTTTTGCAAATACTAGGAATATGGACATTGACAGCAGAAGAAGAAGCTTTATTAGAACCAGTTACACCGACATCAGCAATATCCAATTCCAACAGTTCCTTTTGCAAAGCAATAAGCTTTTCATGACAAAGGTCTATGGCATTGTTCCTACAAGCCACGTTGACAACTGAATTACAAGCAGAAACAAGCTGAAGTGTCCTCCTTGTGGATGAATGCACAGATGATTTGCCAAAAACCAAAGGGTTATCTCTATATCCTTTGCTCCACCTCATTAATATATATGGCTCAGGAAGAGTACAAAAATCACGACTCTTTAGATAAGCAAGAATGTGCCTACATGGAATTCCTTTGAATTCTAACATGAAACAATTATAAGATAACATATCTGTAGATGAATCTTTTTTCAAAACACGAGGACAACTAGAACCACCAACACGATACACCTCAAACACACCTTCATCAGAAGTTTCTTTTACGTTATACACCATACTTTGATGAACTTTGGATTGAAAGATCTTGAAAATAGACTTTGTGTATATACCTCTCATTTGCTCCTCCAAAGGCCACAATGAAGCCAAAGGTAGATTGCTGTACTCGTCATCGAAATCCTTGAAGTTTTCTATCTCCCGCACATGAGAATAAGCAATCTCCAAGCTACAAACAAGTTCAAAGAGAGTTTTCCTACTGTTGACATGGTTTCTAATGAATGCATTAAGACTCTCACTTCTTTGCGTTGTCCTCATGCCAACAAAGAAGGAATCCTGCATAAAACATGGCACCCACTGACACCGCATAGAATACACATCACAAAACCAACTAATGGACAGTAAGCCATTCTCTTCAACTACAGAATTCCATTTCTCTTCAAAATTGTCTATATCATCTACATTCCAGACACAATCATTCAACGCACTAATGATTTGATCCTTGTTAGGAACTCCACCAAGTTTAGATGGGAGTTTCTGTAGAATGTGCCAGCTACAGAAACGATGCTTACAAGTTGGAAAAATAGTAATAATAGCGGCAGTCATTGCTGGGTCTTGATCAGTTATGATGGAGACAGGATCTTTGCCAAAACACAGTAAATATTGTTTGAAAACCCATATAAAAGAATCGTACTTCTCATCCGCCAACAAGGCTGAGGCAAATAACACTGTCTTGCGATGGTGATCCACACCACCAAACATGCCAAAAACCATGGAATACTTATTGGTACGATAAGTGGTATCAAATACGATCGCATCACCAAACAATGCAGAGTCATCAACAGAGATCGGATCATACCAAAACAAGTGCGTCAAACAACCATCAGAATTTTTTTGATACTCATAAAAGAATTTAGAATCCAAGACTTTGAAGTTTGCAAAACGATCCAAAACCATATCCACATCATGATCAGCAGACTCTTTTCTCTTCCTACTGAGGTGTCCATGAGCTTGTCTACTTGTAAATGTCAACCTGTCATAACCACCAGACTCAGATGCTATTAATGCAAGCTGCTTAGACACAGGTATATTGGCATGACTCATAGAAGAAATCATGTCTTTTTGACTCTGGTCAAGTGATGAATTACACTTCAAATAGCGCAAGTGGGCGGTATCAAAAAGATCATGATTGTGATCCTCAACAAATGCACTAACAACCCATATGGAGGAGGACATGTCCAATGTCAGTCGGATCATGGCTTTGCACCCACACCTTTTCACTGAACGCTTATGTTTCTTGGAAAGCTTCTCATGTAGATCACCAACATCATTGCAAATAGGACTCAATAGACCACTAGATCTCTTAGAACGCCTATTTTCTCCTTGTTTATCACAAACCAAATCTTTTTCCAGCAAAACCTTAGTACGACCTTGATAACGATTATCATCTCTCCTTACATTAAAACCAATCAAACCAGCATATCTACAATAAAAAGCTATACCATCATCTAAACTTCCAAAACTAAGTCCAATCCTAGGGATATCATCTACAGAAAAGACCTCACAGTCAACAGATGAAGAAGAATGCATATTATCACCATAGTCAGTCATAACATTGCTAGCATCAGTATCAAGGATGGGATCCATAACAGTAACAGCCTCACAAACAAAAACCTGTGTAAAATGTGAGGGTGACACACTTTCAGTAAACCAAGGCAGCAAACTGTAATGCAGACAAGCCTTGAGTAAAACCAGGGCAGCAAACTATAATGCAGATAAGCCTTGAGTAAAACCAAGGCAGCAAACTGTAATGCAGACAAGCCTTGAGTAAAACCAGGGCAGCAAACTATAATGCAGATAAGCCTTGAGTAAAACCAAGGCAACAAACTGTAATGGATACATACATTATGTAAATGAAAGCAGTTCATTGTAATAGGACACATAGACAGTAATCGAAACAGTATAATGTGGTAAAACCACACAAAGAGTAAACAGAAAAAATGTATTGCAATGGGAACACACATACAATAAAACCAAGGCAGAAAACTGTAATGGAGACACATATTTTGTAAATGAAAGCAGTGCATTGTAATAGGACACATAGACAGCAATATAAATCAGCGTATTGAGGTAGAGAATTCTTAAGGAGGTAATGTGAAGTTCTGAAGTATCTGCATTGTATCATTAAGATATACAAGCAGAGGAACTACATTGGACATCAAGTTCCCAAGTAGAGAGAGAAATAAGGTTGCACAAGCTGGCTAAGCACCATGTTTAAAGCCCTAGAAGTCATGGACTTGGGGATTGGTCGTGTGGACAACCGGTGACTACTGATCTCATCGGACACACAACAGGTTGAACGACGATTTGGGGCATACAGAGCCCAGGCGACGATGGTACATATCAAATGGACCTCTTTACAGTGGGTAGTTGGGAGAATGCTAAGGTTGGAAGCAATGTTTGACGCCAGATCATCAATGAATAATAGGATTACCTTGTTTTCCTAGTGTCGCCGCTACTCTTCTCTCTCGGATTGAAGATTCTGTAAACCAAACCTCCGATCTCAGCCTGGGATGTCGTCACCAGGTCCACGGCTGTGGATATGCCGCCAACTCACCTCGAGTGCGGTAGAGAGAATGAGGGAACACCCTCTGCACGGAGGAGGAGAGAAGGGAGCAGCGGAGGAGGAGCACCTAAAATCGGCAGGAGTAACACGGGAGGAAGACCAGCTTGCTACCAAATCAGCGGAAGGAACACGGCGCAAAGAGGGCCAGCGGTGGCAGAATTCGTAAATAAGTTGAAAATTAAAAAGCACGGAGGCACGGGTAGCCAAATCACTGTACCCGCACGGGCAGCCAATATATTCCCATATATATATATATATATATATATATATATATATATATATATATATATATATATATATATATATATATATATATATATATATATATATATATATGGGGAGAGAGAGAGAGGCTAGAATACACTCGAGTGTACATATTGCACGGATACACTTGAGTGTGTTTGCATATCAGGACTATTTTTTGCAAGATGTAAACCATTGTTCTTCATTGTCATACTACAATTAGGCTAGATACAAATTTTGAGCCCATTTAGATGAATGTAAGTCACTCATCCGAGGGCAACACAATCGACGTATGAAACTATTTTGAAATGCATAATTTTTGCGGTCTTTATAACATGACCTATAAATGTCCAAATGTGCTCTAATTTTTTATATGAGTTATTCACAAGATGATTAAGAAGATCAATGGATTACATTTTTGAAAAAAATATTGCATCATGAAAAACTACTTGAGTGTATTCTAGCCTGACTCTCTCTCTCTCTCTCTGTATATATATATATATATGTTTGTGTGTGTGTACATATTTATATATGGCTGACAAGGAGATGCCCAAATGGTCAACCATTGTGTCCCCTAATAAAAGAATTCGGTTTTAAATCCCAGTGTGGGAGAGGGGGAGAGAATGCCTCTTATATATATATATATATATATATATATATATATATGTATGTATATATATATGTATATATATGTATATATATATTTATATATACTAGTAAACACACACATGCACATGCACGTGACATATTACACGTGTTGATTTTCTTGTTAGACAATATAATAAAGATGAAAAAATAACAATTTTGTTATTCATAAAATATGACTAAAAATATATATTAACTTAATTTAAAATACGTATACTTATTTATAAAATAAATTAAATTAAATATAGTGAAAATTACTAACAATAAGAGAATTTTATTTCATTATCATATGATGTTCTATTTACAGTGTGGCATTTAGCTAATGTAATAAAAAAACAAAAAATGGAGTTACATTTTTTAATTTGACATTTATAATTAAAATTTATATGCAAATCATTTGTATGTGATAAATTACTAACCATGTATTAAATTAGATATACTGGGATAAATGCTCCCCAGTAGTGAATTACCATTAAATATATATTTTAGCATAAATTATAAGGAGACTTATCACTGATGCACACATTTAACAAGTCTATAATAAAAAATGTACTATGCATAAATGAAAATGTCTAATTTTAAAAATGTTTATGACTACTTTTTTACAAGCATGTGAGTCATTGTAGCTACAGTCACAATGTGAAGTATACTTGAGCCATGAACATAAAAATTCATCAAGATTCATTTATGTATTACTTATAAATCTTATTGGAGAATATACATATGTTAACTTATATATGTGAGTTACAATAATTTTGTTTGAAGTATGACATTGAGAACATTAACAATTTTTTATATCCTAAAATTTTGTATGATCATTGTATATGTATAATTCTAAATTGGAACAATTAGCCTAGTTCATATTATTGTAGGAGGCAAGGCTCTCGTTGTAATGGGGGGATATGTGAAAGATGCAAACCAAGTACCTATGGGAAATATAAAAGTGTAGATTTACAATTCCAAATTGGAATAATTAGCGTAGTTGTGATGGTTGCATGAGTCAAGGCTCTCGTCTTATAGGGGTGGGTGTACATACATGTGTTGACTCGTTAACAATGTTAGTTTTTTAGGAAAAGATTGAGAAAAATCACAAACCTGACCCTAGAAACGTATGTCCTGGTATTAATATTAGTGTCCCAAACAAAAAGTGATGGTGTTATATGATACATGTAGATTATCATGTAAATTTTTACTATAATATATCTAAATAAAATTTACATATAAATGCACAGTACAATTCAAATTCTATAATATAATGAGAAAATCTCCTAAAACATGAAATGATCAAAATATTATAAAACTTTTTATGAGAATCAATAGGAATACTCGAGATAAAGTTATATACCATTATCAATTTCTAGTTGTTCGTGTAACACATATTATTTATAAAAATATCCATTTAATTAGTTTGTAGCATCAGTTCTATCCATAAATTATCAAATTTTATTAAATATATGTGTGACATATGTACATGTATGTGTGATTCATCATAAGAAGAGTTTTTCTTTGTTTCCTTTATTAAAATATTAGAGAAAGGTTCAATATTGGGTTTTTTTCATTTCTCGCACCGTTTGACAATGATACATGCAAAAAAGTTTGCATTTAGTAAAATTATAATATGTAAAAGTGTAATAATTTGTGATAGATGGGTTATAAAATATGACTTTTTCTTGAAGAGAAACACGACCAAGTAAAAGAATTACCGAGTCGAAAGTTATTTTCTAAATTTATTTTCAAGAATGTAAATGTGCCTCTAATGATTAAGGGAGAATAAAAACTACTTATCATACCAGGGTAATGATCAAATACATATGATTCATTTTAGTCAGTTTATGAGAAGTGGCTCCATCAATAAATAATAAAATGTCATCAAAACATGTGTGCTATATGTACATCTATGTGTAATTTATTATATTTGTTATATTATTTAGAGAAGGATTCAACATGGAATGTTTCTTTTCATTTTCCCTTATTGTTTGACAATTTATGCCACATGTGAGAAAAATCTGCAATCTATAAAATTATAATATATAACTTCTCATTATATAATTGTATGAATAATTTTGAAACTAAACATTCGATGTTTTGGACAATTAGGAAACTTGGAATCTATTGTACATATAAGAAATTAATTTTTGATACAATAGAATATCAAATATGGATAGTTACACTGAAGAAGTTTGCACCTTATTTTTTTTGCCATTGAATCCTCCCAAAAGGGTTCTGATGGAATTGTTGCTTCCTTCATATTTTTTCTCCTAAAATTTCTGAAAATCATTATATAGTCAGAAAATTCAGTTCATCCTTATATAAGCAAAAGAAATTATATGCCTCTTGTTCCCACTGACAATGAGGTTGTGAGAAATATGTGTACATGTTACCTCATAGTAAGGGGCACAAGAGGGGATCTATCTTGGATGCTTTTATTTACAGTTTTTAATTGGATCTATTAATTTATTTTTTCGACTTGTATCCTTTGAAATTCTATTATCCATAATTGGCGTTGCAGCCCTACATACACTTGGAAGACGTTATCGTTTAAAATCTTGAGTGTCAAATGAGCATGTTGTCTTTTTACAAATAACATCTGAGATGACAACATACCGTGTCAGTTTGGAAACCGTGCTCACATTTTCATGTCTTAGGCACTAATGCCTCAACTCATATATCTCGATCTTTTGCAGTAACTTCATAACTGAAACCATGTTTATATAGAAGGAATTTTTTTAACCTTTTATATTGCATAAACAGTAACTGGTTATAGTGGGTGATAGAAATAAAAGTAGTAACAATACAGTGGTAGAGGTTGATTATTGGGGATCATGAAGGGTGATGCATTTTTATTTTAGTGGATCATGAGATGGCTAATTTGAGTTTTAGACAACGGAAAGAAAAAAAAATTAACAGAATTGACGGCCCCGCAAATGAGCATGGTTGTCTTTTCAAGAAAGAGACGTTACAGTCTCAGAATAATTTGTGTGGAGAAACATAAACAAAAAGGGCATAGTAATAAAGTCTAGAGTAAATCAAACTGAAAAAAGAATTAAAAACTTGCAAGAAGCATCATGATAACGTGATGAATGAATTATGGATGCAATATGTTCGTCTCTCGAAATATATGCATAAGCCATTGGCTTCATATGTTTTATGCACAAGCCATTGACTTCCTATGTTATATTCATGACAACTGTTGTTTTTACTTCAGTGATGCAGGAGGAGATGAACATGGTTATCCAGGCATCCAAATCATGATTTTGTGAATGGCTAGGCTACGGGTAGAACTTAAAGTCAAGAATATCTCATTTTACTAATGAATGTGTTTCAGAATAGCAGGATCGATATAAAAGGAAATAAGAGAGGGAAATAAAAGGAGGAGCTAAACAAAGCATGGAAGGGGTTATTAAACGTAACATACCTCATCAAAAATAAAGGCATCCGTTGTTGCATAGGTCCTCCATGCAACGCTATAAATATGCAAGTACAAGTAAATCGAAAGCAGTACAAACAATCACAATAAAAGCAAGCAGATTTAATTGGAAAATGTGATTTGAACCTTTCTCGTAGAGTTGTATGAATGTAAATTTCGGTCAGATCTCTCGGTAGATATCGGCTGCAACATGTCATGTAGATAAATGCAACAAAGATTAACAAAAAGGAGAAGGAAAAAATAGACCGAATAAAAATACTAAAATTGAAGTAGGTAGGATAGACACTACCAAAATATATACTGTTCAGAACACTGATTGACATTGTGGAGGGATTCAGCAATATGCCATATAATTAGAGACAGAGATTGGAGGAGCTTACTTCTAGTTCTCGGTTGTTACAAAAAAGACTAAATACCAAAGTTCATGCGCGAAGCAAGGAACAACGGAAGAAGAAGTTATCGCTCCATCAAGCACGGGAGCGAAAGCGAAAGTGAGAGACGATGGAGAAGTGATGTGAAGATTGTGATGATCAGTTAGAGATAATCGTGCAACAAGACTGTAAAAATCTGTAACTGATTATTGTTGAGGGTAGTGGACTGTGGTGTTATGGATATCGTGGGAGGTTGGCAACCACACAATGTCTTCTTAGATGAGAGTGTGTTTCTATACGTCGTGAAGCGAACAAAAAACTTACTGTGATAGATATAGAATAACTGTCTCGGAGAATAAGGAAACGTGGAGATCTGATAATGGTATGTTTTGTTGACTGGAAGATGAGTGGGCCACATGCACGTCATTGGATTTGTTAAGAACAACTGCCAGAAAACCGAGAACAAAGGAGAGAAGAGAGAGAGTTAACCAAAGAGGAGCATTTTTTAAATGCTGCATTCTGATTGGTTAATGGTCTGGAAAGGAAACAAAATGGTATAACTGCTACTTAGTTCAAACATTCGCTTTTTTTATAATAGTATATATATATATGTATATATATGTATATATATATATAGAGAGAGAGAGAGAGAAATGCCTCTCTTATTATATATATATATATATATATATATATATATATATATCATCATCATCATCATCTAAGCCTCAGTCCCAACTATGTTGGGGTCAACTACATGGATCCTTCGTTTCCATTCAGCTCTATCATGGGCCATATTCTGGTTGAGATGTAGAGATTCAAAATCTCTCTTTATAAGCTCATCTCATTTTAATTTAGGTCTTCCTATATATATATATATATATATATATTATATTTATATATATAGCGGTAAGGGATAGTCTGATTGTTGAATTTCGCTTGTCCCCAATGAAGAAACCTGGGTTCTAACAACACAGAGAAACATTTTTTGATTTACCACCCTCCGGGCGTCTGACCTCCGCCACATCTTATGGGAGAGGGGGAGAGAAATCATCCTCTCTTAATCCCATATACATATTTATATATGTATATATATACATCTATATGTATATATATAGAGAGAGAGAGGAGAGAGAGATTAGAAAGTTTGTATTGGACGATATATGTAAGGTATGTGTAGCAACCATCAAAATTACATATATGGATACCTTAACTAAATACAACCATAAGTATTAAACCAACATTGTTTAGGTTAGATGTGTTTAAAAAATTGCAACCATGTCTCATAAATATATCAATATATCATCCAATGGTTTCTGTAGTGTTAGCAACTTACCGTTGATTAGAAAATATACATCTTCTTTCATTAGATGATCTAAGAAAGTCAGTTTTATATGGTTTTTGATACACATGTTGTCTAAGAGTTATACATGACATACGTAAGGTTAGATTATTTGATAGAATTGTGCAACCATCATCATGACAAATATGGAATACTTTAACTATATCCAACCATATGTATTGAACCAACATTGTTTAGATTAGATGTGTTTATGAAATTGCAACCATGTGTCATTAATATACCAATATATCATCCAACAATTTTGCAACTTATCGTTGCTTAGAAAACATACATATTGTTTTATTAGATGATCTAATAATTTTAGTTTTATATAGTTTTTGATACACATGTTGTCTAAGGGGTATATATGACATATATAAGGTTAGATTATTTGATAGAATTATGCAACCATCATCATTGAGGACAGGTACATATAAAATACATGTACTCAAGTAGATAATTATTTTAGCCATATTTATATATATATATATATACATATATATATATATTGTTGGATTTTGGGGAAGACAGAGAAGGCAGCGGAAACAAAAAAAATGTCTCCCTAACCCATACCGAGGAAACGCGTCAACATCTATATAATAGGAAAGGATGGTTTGCGGAATCATACCTTGTCCCGAGGCTTGCTCGACGACAATACCTCGCGCAATGCGCGGTCTTCAACCCCGGACTTCGACGGTGTCTGTGCAGCTCCTGGTCGCACCGGGACTGACAACTCCTACTCGAACCGGACTGTCGGATGACAGTTGTCCTCCTAAGCGGCAGTGTCCTCCCGCCTCTGTAGTAGTCCACACAGACCACCTGGAACTCCACTCTCCTTGTCCCACAAGGAAGTGGAAGGAGTCGCACCCTCCTGTTGACGTACTAGTCGCCAACACGCTCTCCTGCCTCCTGTTGCAACTGCAGTTGTCCTTCCCTTGCTGCACCTCCCTTTTGCGGGAAGAACTTGCTCGGGCTCTCTCACGGTTACCAAAACTAGAGAGAACGACAACTTGCAGAGCAACTAGTTGCACTGAGCTGTACTTTGAGAAGCCCCCAATACCCCTATATATATAGGAGTGTCATGGGACAGGGTTCTCCATCTCGGGCAATGCGGGACTAAAGCAGGAGTAGAAGGGTTCGAGAATTTTCCACAAAAAGCAACTGGTTCACAACTTGAAATGATCGGTTCACAACTGAACCGATCGGTTCGGCCATTGAGCCGATCGGTTGGACCTGAGCCGATCGTTTGGGGCACTCCAACCGATCGGTTGGTGCCCTGAACCAATCGGTTCATGGTCCTAATCCGGCTCAAAAAGACTTTCCTTGTTTCTTTCCCAATTGGTATCGAATACCAATATTATTCCCAATCGAATTGGCAATTTGAAACCAAAGGAAAATTCTTGCCGACGTGACTTTTCCCAACTGGTCGGTTGCACCAGTTGAGCCGATCAGTTCAACCCTCAGTCGTTTCAACCTGGGCATGAGCCGATCGGCCTGGACACTCCAGCCGACCGGTTCAACAACCTCAGCCGACCGGTTCATCACATGAACCGATCGGTTGGGAGCACAGGTTGGGCAAAATCAGTCAATTGCGAATTCAATCAATCCGATACTCCAATCAATGCGTCCAACACCTTGAACCATACGATATTGAGTCATCGACTGATTGAGTGTTTAATTGAACTACTAAACTCCTTTAGTAATCAATCTAAACATTGCTTGTGGACAAAACTCCTCTTCCAGGTTAAATCCTATGTGTGTGACCCTGCAGGTCCATTTCACGTTGGCAGTGAAAGTTCATAACACTTATGATTTCACAAGCAAAGAGCGGTGCCTAGTCACACATCAGTGCTACCCAAGTGAAAGTAGAAAGTTGGAGAACAACTTTCATCCTACAATCCGTGAATGGTGTTACAACGAATGTATAATTTCGTTGTCACTGATATCCCGAATGAACTCGAGGCATGGAACAGTCATCCTGTCAACATTCATTCACTTCCTTGATCTCAGAGCAGACTGGAAGAGATATGTATGACATCAGTATCATATACTGATTCACACATGCGTGCACGCCTTTCTCAATCCTACTCATCAAGTGGCCATGGATATCAAACTCCCTCAGGAGGGAAAAATCCCATATCTATCACTCACCCCTCAAAAGCCCCATGTGTCAAAGCCACCCAATCATCACCTTTATAACAAACCATGTTTCAGGACTGCGTTTGATGACGTCAAAGTGTGCCCAACGACATGTGTTGAGTGCAGTGATTTCAGGTCTAAGAATCACACTCACCACCATCACTGTGAGTACTGACTGTGACTACCATCTCATGGTTCCATGTGTCAAACTCACGGTGGGTCTGTCCGGTACCTTGTTCTCTAACAAGTACCTATGTGTTTGGTTTGATATCTCTATATCATGACTAATGAGATTCTGTCATCAACCAACACCACAATCTAGTATTGTGTGTCATTGTTGTCTATCTACCTTCCACAATGACATCCGACTAGGGACATAACAAGAATGTACAAACTCTTAGCATCCGTATGATCTCATCGTTCAGGTCATGAACCTGAAGGCATACGTTATTGAGTACTGTCATTCTCTAGACATTCAATCTGTTCTATCACTATCTCATATGACTGAACCAGAAAGAATTGGAAGCTCGCCTTTGATGTTTATCAAATCAATCTCAATGTATCCCACCAATCATCACATGATTGGCTCTCAGGGCATACATACCAACAGACTCCCACTTGCACTGCGAGCCAATCACCCTTGAATCATATTCATAGTGATCTTCAAACATGTCCCACATGTTACTGTGCTCTAGTGCCAACATAGTGAGTAATGACAACACCTTGCCAAAGTCTGTACAAATTGCATGTCTCGCATCTTTTCGCTGTACGTCATACGTATGAGATGGAGTTGCCATAATATGCGATCTAGTATTCCTTTGCTAACCTTTAGCCACATTGCATGATCAAGGATTCCAGACTTGTCATCAATGAGTGGAATATAAGTTCATCTCATGAACTTTCAGATCCATATAGTATCCATTGTTGTTCTCTAACACATAGACATTCGGCATTTCCCTTTTAAATGGCTTTATTGGAACACTTCCAATTATCAACAAACTTTTACTTTTATACATCCTATGTATATTTTGTGATTAATTTTCTGTCCTTTCGGAAGTTCGCATCAATGTAACTCTTTACATCAAACTCTTCATTATCTCCATAGAACTAGTACTTCCCAAGTACTTATCAAGTTCTCATGGTATTCCAGTAACCCTTACTGGAAGTAGACAGACATCCACTCGTCATGTCCTACATACGAGTTATCAGGATGAGCACATCATATTGCCATGTCCTACATACAAGATGATGAATGCATTTTATTCTTGCCATGTCATACATGCAAGATAATGGGATTATTACATACATGATAGATCCATATCTATTCTTAGTGTTCCCATTCTTCATAAGAATTGGACACTTGGCCTTGGGATACTAACTCCATGTAACGTGGACAAGTTTTCTCCCACTGAATCTGTGCATACTGAACACTTCAGTACAAATTGCCAATGTATGCTCTCTCTTTCTAGGTCAAAAGATTTTCGAGAACTATCTCTATAGATCTCTATTCCTATCACATAGGAAACATCTCTATCTTCCTTAAAGATAATTTCCACATTAGGATTTCCAATCTAGAACATTTCCATTTCACATCAATATGTGGAATGTGAACACGCTCCCACTAAATCACAGATCCCTTCTTTATCTTTGACATATCAGTCAAACCCTTTGACTATATCATCAAAATAAAGATTCAATTTTGAGTTGCTTGTACTCAATCAATCACATTGATTAGTCCATTGTAACTTATAGACTTCATTTGCATTAGTGGATTCATAAACCTTATAGGCTGTGTCACGTACACATCCTGGTTTTATTCCTCATAGGAATGCGGTTTTAGTATCCATATGCCAAATGTTTTAGCCATTAAGTTGCAATCAACAAGCATCATCCTTCTCAAAATGTTATCCATGTGTCTTAACACTTAAGACTCATCTGCAACTTATGGATATGATCCAATGAGTGCTACCATCAATCATACCTTATGGTTCACATGGAAGTCATTTAGGATGTAATGGTTTTAAACCATAACTCAAGATTCGGTTCATCATATTCATCTTGATAGTTGACTCATCACATGAACAACTCATCACACAGATAATTGAGGTGTATCTGTTAAAGATATAAGAACTCACAACCCTTGTGATTCTTAATTTCTTTTATTAGTGTGGGGTATTCATTTTATTAAGAAGAATTCAGTTATTTGATAATCATTCTCTAACTCCTTAGAGTATGATTCCTTCTTGATTCAGACATCACCATGCCTTAATCATGAGTTCACTATGATACACTATCATAATCACTCATAAGGATCTCAAACATTTGGTCCAAGTATTTCATTCATTGATCTCATCAAGAATTAATACTTTACCAAATTTGTATTTCATTTATGATAATCTTGAACATTTCAAGACACCATTTGAAGTATTAGCATTTATTCCAATAGGTATGTAAATACATCACATGTATTATACCTAATAGGATAATCACTCTCCCACTACATTAGTGAAGATTGATTAATCATGTCCAAGATATTCATGTCTCTTACTGGTTCTCTAACCAAAAGAGTCTAGATTTATCCATCACATGGAAACTAGAAATGAATTTCTCATGATTAATGCTAATTAAATTGTTTGAGTTATCTATAACTTTTAGGTAATATCTTATGCATGTCAAATATCACAAGATAAATAAGGCATTGCCACAAAGATCACATCTTTATGAATTGAAACATCTCTTTATTAATTGCCATCATTGTCACACAATATGCAAAAATAAAGTGTTTCTATCTATTGGCAAGTATGAAATAGCAATTCATAACTGTATTACATGCCTTATTGGCTGAAAATAAACTAAAGTATTCCTATCTATAAAGGCAACACTTGCCCCAAGTAAGAATGCTTTACACTTTACATCTTGATATCATATATCTCAAAAAGTGTTACAAGTTTATTTACATGACACCTTCATGTAGAGGCTTCAGTCGCCTCCTTCTTCTTTTGTTCTTCCAGGTAGAGAGGACAATTCCTTTTCCAATGTCCTGGCTTTTGACAATGGTGGCAATTTCCTTTCTTTGTCACGCCTCCCTTGGCCTTGAGAGCTGAAGATGGCTTGGACTCCTGGCTAGCTTCAGAACCTTTCTTAGCTTTGCCCTTGCCCTTGCGCTTGGACTTGCCTTTCTTGCTCGTGATCACCATCACGGACTTAGGCTTGTCCTTCTTCATCTGTAACTCGGCTGTCCTCAACATGCCCAACAACTCTGACAGTGGCCTATCAAAGTTGTTCATGTTGTAGTTCATCACAAACTGACTGTAAGATTCTGGAAACGATTGCAGTATCACGTCAGTAGCCAACTCTTGGCTCAGTGGAAATCCCAGTCTCTGCAGGTTCTCCACATACCCAATCATCTTGAGTGTGTGAGGACCAACTGGATCTCCTTCTGTCATGACGCACTTGAACAACGCTCTAGAAACATTGTACCTCTCTTGCCGTGCCTGATCTTCATACATGTTCCTGAGATGCAGAATCATCTCAATGACACCCATGTTCTCATGTTGCCTCTGCAACTCATGGTTCATTGAACATAGCATCAAGCACTTTGCATCAATGGCATCATCAGAATGCTTCTTGTAAGCATCCCTTTCTACCTTTGGTGCATTAGGAGCGGGTTCCTCTGGAATTGGAGTATCCAGGACATAGAGCTTGCGCTCTTGAGTGAGAACAATTCTCAATGTCCGATACCAGTCGTGGAAGTTTGTCCCATTTAGCTTGTCCTTGTCAAGGACCGATCGCAAAGAAAAGGTGTTGTTGTTTGTTGCCATTTGAACTACAAAAAGGAAAATATGCAATTTTAGTCCAAAACTCATTTTTGACTTATTTGATTGATTTGAAAATTTGACGATATAATTAGGCCTTTAATTAATTATCGCTCCCACTATTTTACTTAAAATTGATAGCCCTCACCATCAATTCAGAAGATTGCAGCGTACAACCTTCTAGTGGGCAAGATCCTGAAATCCTCTAAGTCATGGACCAGCTAGGGCTGTCACCCACAACTTAGATCTCTCAGGTAGGCAACTTTTGCCAATTGCATCATATGCAACTCTTGATAAGATGTCATATACAACTCCTTGAAATGATCATCTCCATGCCTCAAGGTACTAGATCCCATCTAGATCACCTTGTTAAGTCTGACCCAAAGCAAACACGATGAATATGCACCCTGCTAGGGCAGACCCACACATTCATCCTTCACGCTTCCACGAGATAGACGGTGCATCACACTAGGGCGTGCCCACACTTGGTCGATCAAGCTTTTCACATGTGTCGCATTTGGAAGGCATCTAAAACTTAATATTTTAATGAGGGATTTGGTTTTTATATACATATACATATCAAATCACCACAATACATAGTACGTATCATATACATGCTATATCCCACAGAAAACATGCACAAACGATAAAAAGCGATGATTATGGCCATCCTAATGTGATTCCTCGAGCCAAGAGGAATCACTGTCATCTAGGTCTACATCACATGCAACCTGTACAAGATGAACTCTGTGCCTTGCCATCCGAGTAGATCAACTCATCACATGAATGATCTGTACTCTCCAGCCGGTCGTCTGGGTGCCACCAGCCGATCGGTTGGCTCCTCCAACCGATCAGTTCGCCTGGTCGTCGTGCATCTCGTCATGTCCGCCACCCGCTCGTCTCGCTCCTCGAACTGGTCATCAACTGATCGATTCACTCCTTGAACCGACCGTCTGGAAGGTCAACCGATCGGTTCACTCCTTGAACCGACTGTCTGAACAGTCGTCTTGATGTCCACCGACCTTTGACATAACAGGAAATAAAATCCTATTCTATTTATTACATTGCTTTAAAAGGAAACCCCGAGTTACATTCAGGGGGAGCAAAGGTAGGAAAGAATCTCGAATTATTTCGAGTTACATCAGGAATAAGAGAGGGAAGATCGGTGCGCAGACCGAGATGCAAGCAACCACACACAACCAATCACAGATAGGGGTTTATAGGCCATAATCACGCTACACACATCCACCACAAAACTCGTTTAAGGGCGACGCGTATCGAGTGCATTAATAATACATATCATATATGTAATTTGGGATTTGTGGATTTAGGATTGGACATGCATAAAGCCGATATTATTCGCATCGTATGCAATAAATAAAGGCAACAAACCAAAATCGATCATATCGATATTCCTAAAATATAGAGCAGTTGATGTGGCTCTGATACCACTTTTGGGTTTTGGGGAAGACAGAGAAGGCAGCGGAAAAAAAAATTTCTCCCCAACCCATACCGAGGAAACGCGTCAACGTCTATATAATAGGAAAGGATGGTTTGCGGAATCATACCTTGTCCCGAGGCTTGCTCGGCGACAATACCTCGCGCAATGCGCGGTCTTCAACCCCGGACTTCGACGGTGTCTGTGCAGCTCCTGGTCGCACCGCGACTGACAACTCCTACTCGAACCGGACTGTCAGATGACAGTTGTCCTCCTAAGCGGCAGTGTCCTCCCACCTCTGTAGTAGTCCACACGGACCACCTGGAACTCCACTCTCCTTGTCCCACAAGGAAGTGGAAGGAGTCGCACCCTCCTGTTTACGTACTAGTCGCCAACACGCTCTCCTGCCTCCTATTGCAACTGCAGTTGTGCTTCCCTTGTTGCACCTCCCTTTTGCGGAAAGCACTTGCTCGGACTCTCTCACGGTTACCAAAACCAGAGAGAACGACAACTTGCAGAGAAACTGGTTGCACTGAGTTGTACTTTGAGAAGCCCCCAATACCCCTATATATAGGAGTGTCATGGGACATGGTTCTCCATCCCGGGCAATGCGGGACTAAAGCAGGAGTAGAAGGGTTCGAGAATTTTCCACAAAAAGCAACCGGTTCGAAACTTGAAATGATCGGTTCACAACTGAATCGATCGGTTCGGCCATTGAGCCGATCGGTTGGACCTGAGCCGATCGTTTGGGGCACTCCAATCGATCAGTTGGTGCCCTGAACCAATCAGTTCATGGTCCTAATCCGGCTCAAAAAGACTTTCCTTGTTCCTTTCCCAATTGGTATTGAATACTAATATTATTCCCAATCGAATTGGCAATTTGAAACCAAAGGAAAATTCTTGTCGACATGACTTTTCCCAACTGGTCGGTTGCACCAGTTGAGCCGATCGGTTCAACCCTTGAACCGGTCGTTTCAACCTGGGCATGAGCCGATCGGCCTGGACACTCCAGCCGACCGGTTCAACAACCTCAGCCGACCGGTTCATCACATGAACCGATCGGTTGGGAGCACAGGTTGGGCAAAATCAGTCAATTGCGATTTCAATCAATCTGATACTCCAATCAATGCGTCCAACACCTTGAACCATACGATATTGAGTCATCGACTGATTGAGTGTTTAATTGAACTACTAAACTCCTTTAGTAATCAATCTAAACATTTCTTGTGGACAAAACTCCTCTTCCAGGTTAAATCCTATGTGTGTGACCCTGCAGGTCCATTTCATGTTGGCAGTGAAAGTTCATAACACTTATGATTTCAAAAGCAAAGAGCGGTGCCTAGTCACACATCAGTGCTACCCAAGTGAAAGTAGAAAGTTGGAGAACAACTTTCATCCTACAATCCGTGAATGGTGTTACAGCGAATGTATAATTCCTTTGTCACTGATATCCCGAATGAACTCGAGGCATGGAACAGTCATCCTGTCAACGTTCATTCACTTCCTTGATCTCAGAGCAGACTGGAAGAGATATGTATGACATCAGTATCATATACTGATTCACACATGCGTGCACGCCTTTCTCAATCCTACTCATCAAGTGGCCATGGATATCAAACTCCCTCAGGAGGGACAAATCCCATATCTATCACTCACCCCTCAAAAGCCCCATGTGTCAAAGCCACCCAATCATCACCTTTATAAAAACCCATGTTTCAGGACTGCGTTTGATGATGTCAAAGTGTGCCCAACGACATGTGTTGAGTGCAGTGATTTCAGGTCTAAGAATCACACTCACCACCATCACTGTGAGTACTGACTGTGACTACCATCTCATGTTTCCATGTGTCAAACTCACGGTGGGTCTGTCTGGTACCTTGTTCTCTAACAAGTACCTATGTGTTTGGTTTGATATCTCTATATCATGACTAATGAGATTTTGTCATCAACCAACACCACAATCTAGTCTTGTGTGTCATTGCTGTCTATCTACCTTCCACAATGACATCTGACTAGGGACATAACAAGAATGTACAAACTCTTAGCATCCGTATGATCTCATCATTCAGGTCATGAACCTGAAGGCATACGTCATTGAGTACTGTCATTCTCTAGACATTCAATCTGTTCTATCACTATCTCATATGACTGAACCAGAAAGAATTGGAAGCTCGCCTTTGATGTTTATCAAATCAATCTCAATGTATCCCACCAATCATCACATGATTGGCTCTCAGGGCATACATACCAACATATATATAGTAAGAAAATCAAACTAGATAATTCTCAATATCTTCACTAGAGTTTTCTAGTTGAAAATTGTGTGGTATAGGGCGATATTCATTTTCAAGAAAACCAAAAGTGTTTCTTCTAATCTCCTTAGAAAGAAATGGAAATACAATCATACTAATAAGTACAAGTTCCAAATAATGCATGAGTAGGACATGAAACCATAAGATAGTATTTATACCATTTCTATCTTCAACTTGAAAGTTCAAGTCACCAAAGGAATTGTTCAAATTTTTTGACATCCTTTTTACATGTAAAAGAGGTTGATGCACATCCATAAAATGAGAAATTAGTTTTTCATTTAAAATTGAATCAGAAGCCAGTGATAGTCTAATAATATTTTGTAATAAAATCAAGCAAAAAATATTCTCAATTTCCACAATGAAGTTCCTATGAGAGTTGTGTGGAATTGGAAGATTTAATTTTCAAAGAAAGCCATTAGTATTTCCTCATTTCTCCCTAGATAGAATGAGAAGTGCAATCATGCATACTAGTAAGTACAAGTATCAAATAATGTAAAAGTAGGATATGACTATGTTTTATACCATATACATTTTAAGCTTGAACATTCAAATCACCATAGGAGTTGTGCACTTGATGCCCTTTTTCCATATAAAAGATATTGATGCACATCTATCAAATAAGAAACTTTATTTTCATTTAAAATTAAATCAAAAGTCAGCAATAGTCTAAAAATATTTTATTAGAAAATCAAGCTAAAGATACTAAATTTTCACACTAAAGTTATTATGAGAATTATGTGGAATTGGGAGATATAAATTTTCAAAAAGCCATAAGAATTTCCTCATTTCTTCCTAGATAGAAGGGGAAGTGCAATGATACTATTTCGTACAAGTATCAAATTATGCAAGAGTAGGATATGAAATTATCTTTTATACCATATATGTTTTCAGCTTGAAGATTCAAGTCATTGGAGGATTTGAGTAAATTATTAGATGCCCTTTTCCATGTAAAAGAGATTGACAATCATCTATCAAATAAAAAAAATATTTTCCCTTCCAAATTAAATCAAAATTCATCAATGTCTACTAATATTATGTAAGAAAATAAAGCTAGAGATATTCTGAATTTCCACATTAGAATTCTTATGAGAGTTGTATGGATATGAGAGACCTAAATTTTCAAAAAGCTATAAATGTTTCCTCATTTATCCCTAGATAGAAGGGGAAGTGCAGTCATACTATTTAGTACAAGTATCAAATCATGCAATAGTAGGATATGAAACTATCATTTATACCATATCTATTTTCAACTCAGACATTTAAGTCACCAGAGGAGTTGAGTAAATTGCTTTATGTACTTGATGCCCATTGATCAAATAAGAAACTATATTTTCATTTAGAATTAAATCAAAAGTCAGCCATAGTCCACTAATATTCTGTAAGAAAATCAAGCTAGAGATTTGTTGAATTTCCACATTAGAGTTCTTATGAGAATTGTGTAGAACTGGGAGATATAAATTTTCAAAAAGCCATAAGAATTTCCTCATTGCTCCCTCAATATAAGAGAAATTACAATCATACAATTGAGTACAAATATCAAATTATGCAAGAGTTGGATATGAAACTGTCTTTTATACCATATCCATTTTTAGCTTGGACATTCAAGCAACCAGAGGAGTTGTGTAAAATTCTTTCTGCCCCTTTTCCATGTAAAATAGATTTATGATCATATATCAAATAAGAAATTAGATTTTCATTTAAAATTAAATCAAAAGTCAACAATAATACACTGATAATCTACAAGAAAATCAAGCTAGAGATACTCTGAACTTCCAAAATTAGAGTTATTTTTAGAATAGTATGGAACTAGGAAATATGAATTTTCAAAAGGACATAAGAATTTCCTCATTGATCCCTAGAAAGAAGGGGAAACACAATCATACTATTTAGTACAAGTATCGAATTATGCAGGAGTAGGATATGAAACTATCTTTTATACCATATACATTTTCAAACTGAACATTCAAGTCACCAGAGGAGTTGTGTAAATGGCTTGCTACCCATTTTCCATATAAAAGAGATAGATTCTCTTATATCAAATAAGAAATAATATTTTCATTTAAAATTAAAACAAAAGTCAGCAATAGTCTACTAATATTTTGTAAGAAAATCAAGCTAGAGACATTCTAAATTTCCACATTAGAGTTCTTATAAGGATTGTGTGGAACAAGGGCAGATAATTTTCAAAAAGGCATAAAATGTTCCTCATTGTTCCCCATATAGAAGGGGAAGTGCAATCATACTATTTAGTACAAGTATAAAATGATGCAAGAGTAGAATATGAAACTATCTTTTATACCATATCTATTTTCAGCTTGAACATTCAAGTCTCCAAAGGAGTTGTGTAAATTGCTTGCTTCCCTTTTTCCATGTAAAAAGGATTGATGCTCATCTATCAAATATGAAATTAGATTTTCATTAAAAATTAAATCAAATGTCAAAAAAGTGTAATAATATTCTGTTAGAAAGTCAAGCTAGAGATATTATGAATTTCCACATTAGATTTCTTATGAGAATTGTGTGGAACTGGGATATATAAATTTTCAAAAAGCCATGAGAATTTCCTCATTGCTCCCTAGATAGAAGGGTAGGTTCAATCATACTATATAGTACAAGTATCAAATCATGCAAGTCTAGATATGAAACTTTCTTTTATACCATATCTATTTTCAGCTTGAACCTTGAAGTTACATAAAGGAGTTGAGTGAATTGCTTGATGCCCTTATACATGTAAAAGAGATTGACTCTAATCTATCAAATAAGAAATTATATTTTATTTAAAATTAAATTAGAAGTCAGAAATAGTCTAATAATATTTTAAAAGAAAATCAAACTAGAGATATTATGAATTTCCAAATTAAAGTTCTTACAAGAATTGTGTGGAACTAGGAGAAAGTTTTTCAAAAAGCCATAAATATTTCCTCATTGTTCCCTAGAAAGATCAAGAAGTGCAATCATACTATTTGGTACAAGTATCAAATAATTCAAGTGAAGGATATGAAACTATCTTTTATACCATATAAATTTTTAGCCAGAGGAGTTATGTAAATTGATTGATGCCTTTTTTTCATGTTAAAGAGATTGATGCTCATCTATCAAATTCGAAATTAGATTTGCATCTAAAATTTAATAAAAAGTCAGGAATAGTCTAATATGAGTTCCTCTAGGCTCCTTAGAGTGAGCTACAAGTTTAGTTATATTAACAAATAAGAAATTAAAATTAAGTAAGATTAGGATATCAAATAATGAAAGTATGTTCTAAAAATTTATTATGAAAATAACATATGGAACATAAGAAATTTATCTTTCTACCAGATCTATTCCCAACTCCATCAACAATTCATTTGGGGAATTTATATATTTTAAGACACCATTATGTCATGTATGATAGGTCGTTGATCATCTACAATAAGAAATAGTTTTATGTATGACCAAACCTATAATAACATAAGAAATACAACAAATATCAGTTCAATAATCATAATAGAGCGTCTCTAATTTCCTCAGGGGTCATTGTTTCCCTATCTTGAGAAGTACGGAGAAATTACTCCATGAGATAATTGTTGTTCCCTTCTTCATATTGGAGAAATTTCACAAATGTTTCTCTAAAAAGATCTATAAAAAATAAAAAGAAAACATAAAATGATGTTTACATTAATTCTAAAATAAAAAGAATTCATTAACATGCTTTATTACAAAAAGTAAATACCTTAGGGAGGTACAAAATCAGAAGATCGTGCATTAGTGTTTGTCATTTGTTCTTTATTTTTTCATGTGAACTCAATTGTGCATGTTCTTCTGGGCTTGTTTCCTTCAACTTTCTTTTGAGCATAGTCTTAACTCATGCATGTATTAAAATATTAACGAAGAAGTCTCTAGTAGTAAATCACTAATACCTCATAGGTCTGTAAACATACTAGGAAGGTTACATAATGGATCACCCATATCGACTAAAAGGTCTTTGAAAAAACAAAGAGAACCAATAAGTATATCACTTATCTCATTCACAAGGAGGTCTCTTTTACAATCAAGGCATGGGCAAATGAAGGTGAAGAGATGATGCATGGCACCACACATATCGAGAATCGGAGGAAACCCCAGGAAGGAAACCTAAAACTACATATTGATGCCACCTTCAATGCAAGCAATAATCAATCATCCATCATGGTGGTTTGTTGTGATCGAGAAGGTAACTAGCAAGGAGAACGGGGAAAGAAGATTAAAGCAAATAGTGTGCTTGAGGGGGAACTCCATGCAATTGAATTGGCAGTGGATGTGGGACAGTCCTTGAATGTAACGAACTGTGCATTGAAACAGATTCAAAAAGGGCTAATGAGGCTATTGGAAATGATATTATTGATAGCTCAAAGCTTTCTAGATGGTTAGTGGCAGTGAAGGAGAAGTGGAAAACTAGTTGGCATTGTTCAAGAATCAAAAGAGGAGGAAACAAAGCGGCCAACCTTCTAGCTAAATTTCATCAAAAAAATCTAAATTGGCTTCTATTACTACAGAAGGCCACAAGTGTCATGGTTGAGGTTATCAACCTTGAATCTTGTAATGGTAGTAGTGTGACCAATTTTAGTTATGACATTCACAATATAGATTGTATTGATTCATTTGATCTTGCTTGCATGAGAGGGGTAGGGTTAATATCGACCCTCTGCCTTTACCAAAAAAAATCTAAGGATTATTTTAAAAATACCTTTTGGATTGGTGACATGTTGAGAAGTTGATCCCATGACGTGTGTGACTGAGGGAAAAGCATGTAGACCATGCCATCAGTGGTATTTGGGACCAAACATCATTCCACAAACTCTACTAGAGCCTTGGGTTGTGGGTCTAGGATGTTATTGTCATAATAATTATGATTATAATGATATAATGTTTATGATATGTGACGTGATCATGTTTATCACCTATGGTTGACTAGGACTTAATAATCCACTAGACCAAATAATCTCGATAATGATCTTCCCCCATATCCCAAGCATATGTTCCATGATAATAACCTAGGATCTCAGTGTGCGGTCTACTTCTCAAGATCTACTTCACTCTTTGGAAATTTATTTGAAAAGGTATACTTATATCCTATTGACTTTACTAGATATACTAAAGAAATCTTCTTTATAAGTATCTCTTCATGTGATGATTCTGTTGGATCGATGGGCTCTAGAGGGGGGGTGAATAGAGCTACACACACTTCACAAAATCGATTAGACCACCAATTTAAATGAAGTGTAAAAACTAATGCAAGCAGCAATTTGATATCCTATTCTAGCATACAAAGCAAGGATAAGAGATAATGAATATCATGCACTTGGACAGGTGGTTTAGAGTGGTTCCATGTCCTAAACTTAGGAGCTATGTCAGTCCACTACCTAGAGTTGGTTAGACTCTAGGATTTGCAACTTGGTCCTCTTATTTATCACGATAAGATTACAAGAAACATAAACCACACAACCAAGGGCTTAAATACACAAGCTAAGATCTTCAACTTATCCAAGGACTTACCCACAAACCGAGATTCTTCAGCCTTCTACAAAGGACTTACCCAATCTCACCTTTGTCTTCAGCCTTGCAGGAATTACCTATCTTACTTGAGCTTGCCTTGCACCTCTCCTTCACTTGGAGAGCTTGCCCACGTTTTCCCTTCACCAAGGGAGCTGGAGCAACGATCAAATTTCACTCTAGAAGATCAGCAACACATCTTCCCCTTCACTCGGATAAGAACAACAGCAACTCCTCTTTCACTCGGAGAAGAAGCTTCAATCAATCTTCTATTTGATTTGGAGGAGGGAAGAAAGAAGGGAGAGATTTACATAGCACAAAGGATAGCTCTCATACAAAGGAACCTATCTCACTCATGAATTTGTCTTGAAGGTAGAGAGAGAAAGGGGCTCAAGGGCTTGGAATACTCTCAACTAAGCTAGAACCAAGTTTGCAATGGAAGAGCAGCTTGGAATGAAGTCCAAGGGGTTCTATTTATAGTTGAGGGTGGCCCTTTATGTTGTGGGACACTTGGGTGCAAAAGTGATCGTTTTTCCTTCAAGAAAACGGTCATATTTTTTCCCAAAACAATTCACCAACGGTCATATTACTTTTTCTGCAAATTTCGTATAGTGCATTCGGTCGAGTATCAATGGGTGTAACTCGACCGATCAGGTAGCAGGCAATCTGATATTGAACTGATCGGTCGAGTTTGTTCTGAGGAAACTCGACCGACCATTTCAACTGGAAATGGCCTACTACCCAATCGGTCGAGTTCTGTGAGTGCACAACTCGACCGATTGCAATCTTCAGAAAATCGACTCAGGATGATCGGTCGAGTTTCAGGGTGGGAAACTCGACCGACCAAGTGCCTGAAATGGATTTTCTAATTTGCAATAAAAGTGGTTAGCACTTGGTGAATTTTGTCCCAAACAATTTTCTCTTCTAAGTTACAAGCATATACATCGTTACAAGTGATTACATTTATGTTCTAAGGTGATTTACCTGAAAATCCTAAAATGCACACTTGTAGTCAATTTGGCTTGCACTTGGCCCATTCTAGGGCTTGTATATGTGATCCTTTTCATGTACCTAATGTCTGCAAACAATCCTTAACGCACATGTTAGATACATATGAATGGAATGGTTAAGTCATTATCAAAATATAGGTAATGTATAACCTCTAGGTCAACATTCTCCCCCTTTTTGACAATGACAAACCATTCCTCAAACATATTGAAAAGGATAAGAAAATTAAACCTTTGCCTTGTGAATTAGGGGGATTCATGATAAGAACAATTGGAATTGCTCCCCCTCAATCTATGCTTCCTTTCACCTGCATGTTAGGTTTTCTATACATAGCAAAACCAATATCCATGTAATATGTAATCCCTTTCATGTCATATGATCAATCAGCAAATTTACAAGAAAAGGATCACTTAGGCAAGAAAGCAATCGTATTATCACAATAAAAACAATATGATTGAGTTTCAGACCATGAGATATCTCTCCCCCTTTTGACATTATCAAAAAGGAAGGGGGTGTAGAAGAGCAAAATCTAGGTCTTCTCCAAGACTCAACCACACATATATGCAAAAGATGATAAGCAGCATTTGTAGAGGCATATAACATACAACCACAGAGGAGAAACATACCATCCAAGTCAGAAACAAAATATAGCTCATCAAACACCAAGCATAAGATAACACGGATGAAATAGCCAAAGTGTAGCAATGATATTCCAACTCAGACATATGTTCTCATAAGCGACTACAACCATAAAAGTGAGAAAACAGAGAATAAGAAAATAGTACAGCTCATACTAATATGCCAGGATGTTTCTTATACAAAAGAGTCTAGAAAGATATATATAATAGACATGCTAGACTATAATCTAAGACAACCTCCTAGACATATAAGCTATCTATGTCAACTGTGTCCTCGTCATCGCCTGGGTTGTAGTCCTCATCACCATCCGAAGGCGGGGCAGAAGTGCCAGCACCAGCATCATCATCCTCAGTAGAAGAACCATCACCATCAGCATCCTCATCGGCATCCTCATCGACATCCTCAGCCTGGTCAGGCATGTCCTCTTCAGCAGGACCAAAAGAGCGACCAGGCCAGCGGGCATTCTGCTCAGCCCATGACATGCCAAGAGCTAGGAGCTCCTGGGCCTGCGGAAAGGATGGAGCAGAGTCCCCTAAGGACACGAGCAGAGTGGCCAGGGGGCCAGCAGGTAGCGGTAGATATGCAGGAGTAGAGCTACTGGAGGGATACTGAGGTGGAGCAGCAGCGGAAGGCTCGGCAGGAAAAGGTGGTGGAGCAGGAAAGTAATGCTCATATGCATAGGAGGCATAAGCACTACCCGGATATGGATGGTATGCTGGGTAGGGTGAAGAGAAGGATAGGTTCATGGTAGACATGATCGAACACAAATCCTAATGGAGGTGATCCTGGACCTGGAGATTGTATGCCTGTTCATGCATCCAGTATCCAAGAAGGGTTTCATTCGATGCTCTGAACGAAGCACGGCTAGGGGGGATGTGGCTGTGGGGGTGGAGCCTGGGTGGAGGTAGGAGGGGCACCAGAAGCAGAAGCTGAGGTTGAGGCTGAGGCTGATCCAGAAGCACCAGGGGCATGGACAGACTTTAGAAGAGTGGTTTCACTAATGCACACTCCCTTTTGAGCAACCGGGTAATGGAAGTCGGAAAAGAGTGATTTGTCAGTGGCGAACTGGAAGAGACCAGAGATCAAGGCTGGATAGGGAGGATGGGTGCCCTTGGTGTTCTTGCCTTTGTCAAAGCAGGTCATATGATGAAGAATGTAACGAGCCCACTTGACACCTATGTTGTTCAACAAACAATACATCAAAACCGCTGTGTTTTCCGCAATATCCGTTTGATTTCACTTTGGATGGATGTTGCAGTTAAGCACAAGGGCTAGGATGCGCTTTCGGAGGTCAAGGGAGGAGGAGGGAAGGGTGGACCGCTTCTTATAGGCCACGTCAGGCTTTTTCAAATATCGATGAATATCCGGTAAAGTCAATTCATGATGTTTGTAAAAGGCTTCCGGGTCCAAAAGATCAAAATACTCGTCATAGCCCCGGCGCCAAGTAGTGGTTTCTTCGTCTCCGGCAAGATAGAGATTGAAAGTCTCCTCGGAGAGTTGAAACCGACGACCGGCGATCATCGATGTTAGGACTATTTCGGTATTTGGCGGGGGAACAATCGAAGCATAGTTCCAGCGCAGATTAGCATAGAACTCGTGAACTGCTTTTGTACTAGTTAACTGATTGTTGAAGCAGTGACTCTCGATTGCAAGGGCGGAAAGGTTGTGATGTGCAAGAAGTTGTACGATGGAGTTGATATGGTTTTGAAAACGAGTTGGACCAACTAGGGGGCGGAAAGGAAAAGGATACCTAGGAAGGAGATCCTTATACCTATTGACATCCTCTAGAGATACAAACGTAGTGTTATCAAAAGGAATCAACCGTTGGGTCGAGGAAGAAGCTGGGGCATTGCTAGGGGCGGGGTGTTTTCTCCTGTGGGAAGCCATGGAAGCAAAAGCAAGAGAAGAAAATGCGCACACAAGCAAAACGAACCTCGAAACCCGACAGGAACACACAACCGTCGCCCGGGAAGGTCAGGAGCAAGCTGCTAAGGCACCCTAGGGCTGGGAATGGGAAAGGGTTAGGGCTAGGGTGGAGAGCACGGGCCAAGAGAAGAGGAATCGGTCGACTATTTTCTAGTTGCAAGGGAAAATAGTCGGCCGATCCTAAGTTTTAAGTTGGCTCAGCCCGTCGATCGGTCGAGTTCTGAGACAGGACAACTCGACCGATCGGTCCACTGAAGAACCACTCTCGGCTCCTGATCGGTCAAGTTTTCAGGGGTGAAACTCGACCGAAGGTCAACCTGACCTAGCAATCTAAATCTTAGATTCTAGCCACATACATGCCTATTAAATTTATTTTTCCATTCTATTATGCATAAATAACATACCTAGGCACATTTTTCTCATCATTGGGCACTATTTAGCGATAAAAAGCGAAATTCGATAAAAACCCCAAAAAAAGGCAAAAACTAGGCATATTGATTTGCAAATTAAGCATAAGTAAGCATGTATAGGCAACATAAGGTGAAGAATGACATGAGCAAGCATATAGGATAGAGATCACTAGCTAGATCACATAGAAATATCATTTAAATCAATAATGAGAAGTTTAGATCAAATAAAGTTAAATTGATCTCTAGCTAGGGGTTTTGTAAAGATGTCCGCCAACTGATTTTCTGTGTCCACATGTGTGATATAGATATCTTTCTTGGCAATGTGGTCACGAAGAAAATGATGGCGAACCTCTATATGCTTATCTCTACTATGCAATATAGGATTATAAGAGAGGTTAATTGCACTAGTATTGTCACAAAAGATAGGAGAAGCATCAAAAAATATGTTAAAGTCTTGGAGCATTTGCTTCATCCATAGGACCTGTGCACAACAACTTCCGGCTGCAATGTATTCAGCTTCGGTAGTTGATAATGCCACTGTGCTTTATTTCTTGGAGAACCAAGACACTAAGCATGGTCCTAGAAGGAAGCAAGTGCCACTTGTGCACTTTCTATCAATCAAACACCCTGCATAATCCACATCACTATATGCCGTAAGAGTAAAATCCCTTGATTTAGGATACCATAGACCAAAATTTTGAGTTTTGGCTAAGTACCTCAAAATTCTCTTAACAGCAGTGAGATGCGACTTCTTAGGGCAAGATTGAAAGCGAGTGCACAATCCAACACTAAACCTAATGCCAGGTCTAGAGGCAGTTAAGTAAAGTAAACTTCCTATCATACCTCTATAGAGCTTCTCATCTACCTTTTCACCTTCTTCATCTTTATCAAGTTTGGCGGTGTTTGACATGGGTGTATCCATCGGCTTCATGTTCTCCATCCCAAAGCGCTTGAGTAGTTCAGTTGTGTATTTTCCTTGGTTGATGAAGTTTCCTTCATTTGTTTGCTTGATTTGAAATCCGAGGAAGAAGGTCAACTCACCCATCATGGTCATTTCAAATTCACTCTGCATAAGAGAACTAAACTTCTTGCAAAGATCAAGATCAGTCCTGCCAAAAATGATATCATCAACGTATATTTGTATGATAAGAAAATGGTTAGAAGTGTGTTTTAGAAACAAAGTAGAATCAACTTTGCCCATGACATACCCATTATCTAACAAAAAGTTCTTTAATTTCTCATACCAAGTTCGAGGTGCTTGTTTGAGTCCATAGAGAGCTTTTTGTAGCAAATAAACATGATTGGGTAATTTGTCATTTTCAAAGCCCGGAGGTTGAGCAACAAATACTTCCTCCTCGATTGTACCGTTCAAAAATGCACTTTTAACATCCATTTGATAAAGCAAGAAATTTTTATAACTAGAAAAAGCAAGTAGCATACGGATAGATTCTAATCTAGCAACAGGAGCATAAGTTTCATCAAAATCAATACCTTCCTGTTGGTTGTAACCTTGTGCTACTAACCTTCCTTTGTTCCTTACCACTTTTCCTTGCTCATCAAGCTTGTTGCGGTAGACCCATTTGGTGCCAATGATCTTTCTATCATTTGGTCTTGGCACTAGAGTCCACACACGGTTCTTCTCAACTTGCTCAAGCTCTTCTTGCATGGCAAGGGTCCACTCATCATCACCAAGGGCCTCTTTGATGTTCTTTGGCTCTAGTTGGGAGATGAAGGCACTATCTGCTTGTTCTTTGTTGTGAGCAGCTCGTGTCCTCACTCTCTCAAACGGATTGCCAATGATCAACTCCTTGGGGTGATTCTTTACAAAGCGGGGAGTGGGATCCTTCTTTTCTTCTTCTTTTTCTTCTTCTGCAACCTGCTTGCCTTTGTCTTTGATGTTGAGATCTTTTAAGATAGGAATTATTTCATCTGCAACATCATCATCACCAATATGCTTGCTACTAACAGGGTTAGTTTCAATAAATTTAACATTTATAGATTCTTCAATTTTAGATAGTTCAATGTTAAATACTCTATATGCCCTGCTAGTAGTGCTATAGCCTAGGAAGAAAGCCTTGTATGATTTCAGATCAAACTTGTCGAGAGAATCCTTAGTGTTTAAAACAAAACAAGGACATCCAAAAACATGAAAGAAATCAATAGACGGCTTCGTACCACGCCATAGTTCATAGGGGGTTTTCTTGAAAGTCGAATGTGTGAAAACTCGGTTTTGCACAAAACATGACGTGCTAACGGCTTCAGCCCAAAACTTCTTAGGAGTGTCATACTCAAGAAGCATGGTCCTAGCCATCTCTTGTAGCGATCTATTCTTCCTCTCAACAACTCCATTTTGTTGAGGTGTGCGAGGAGAAGAGAAATTGTGCGAATAACCCGATTTTTCACAAAAACGTTCAAAAAGATCATTTTCAAACTCTCCCCCATGATCACTACGGATGGAAACAACATGGCAAGAAGCTTCATTTTCAACTCATTTACAAAAGCTCGAGAAAACATCAAGTGTATCACTTTTAGAAACAAGAAAGAAAGTCCAAGTATATCTAGAAAAATCATCAACAATAACAAGACAATACTTGGAGCCACAAAGCGTTTGTGTTCTCATTGGTCCGAAAAGATCAATATGAAGAAGCTCAAGAACTCTCTTGGTACTCATGACTCCTTTGGATTTGAAGGAGGATTTGGTTTGTTTCCCTTGTGTACAAGGTTGGCATTCCTCATCCTTTTCAAAATCCAATTTAGGAAGCCCTCGAACCAAGTCCTTTTTGTTCAATTTCTTCATTTGATGCAAATTCACATGACCCAAACGACGATGCCAAAGCGAAAGATCATTTTTATCCACAACTAAGCATCTATTTAGTATGGGCTTAAGAGCATCAAGAACAATCACATAGAGATTACCATTTCTAGTTCCCTTATATATAACATTGTAGGACAGGGAATCTAGAAGCAAGCATTCTAAAGAAGTAAATAGCACAAGATAACCATTATCACATAATTGGCTAACACTAATTAAATTGTGATGTAGGCCATCAACAAGCAATACATTTTTAATGCATAATTCATTTCCTACATCACCCTCACCTATAACCTTACCCTTCTTGTTGTCCCCGAAGGTTACCGATCCTCCTTTCTTTTTCACAAATTTGTTGAAATGGCTGATTTCTCCAGTCATATGCTTAGAGCAGCCACTATCAACAATCCATTTCTTTTTAACCTGCAAGAAAAGAGGATGTCGGAACCCAACTCAAACTTTGGGGTCCGGGGTTAGCTTGGGGACCCATTTCATCTTTGGGTTGGTCCCCTTGGGCTTGTAAGGACAATAGGTAGAATAATGGTCATCACATTTGCAATGAATACAAACCATGGGGTTTTTAGAGCCGGAAGACTCTCCATTGAAAATTGGAGGTTCCACACTCTTTTTCTTACCCTTCTTCTTCTTACCTTTTGGAGTAGTCCCATTATATCCTAAACCACTAGTACCAACTTGTTTGGTAGAGTGCTCTAGAACATCATTTAGGGATTTCTTACCCGAAAGAAACCTTTGCAAAGTAGATCTTAATTTAGCATTATCATCACTAAGATTTACAACAGTAGTAGATAAACTAGCAAGATCTTCTCTAGTATGCAAAAGGTCGGCCTCAAGACAGAGGGCTTTAGTAAGAAGAGAGTCTTTTTCCAGAGTTAAGCTAGCAACTTCATTTCTAGGCAAAATAGGTCTAGAAGATAAATTATTTGTTTGAGCAAGCAATTTAGCATTTTCAGATTTAAGAACAACAATCTCTCTTTGATAAGAGTAGACTTCATCTCTCCTAGCATCATCAATAAGCTTAAGTTCTACATTTTCAGTTTTTAGAATATCAAGCTCATCTAGGCATTTTTGGTTCTCTATCTTAAGATTTTCAATAGTTTTAAGATAAGTACCATTCTCAACCTCTACTCCATTATATTGAAGTTCAAGGTCAAGAAATTGCCCTTGCAAGGAATCTATTCTATCAAGATGTAATTTCTCATTTTTATCAAGAATGTCAATTTTTGCATAGAGATCATCAACAATTTTTCCTAATCTTTTCCTTTTAGATTTACATTTAGCAAAAGAAGATTGGCATTCATTAAGCATATCAATAAGAGTTTCCTTAGATAGCTCATGTAAACTAATATCACTTACTTTGCTTACCTCATTTACCTCAATTACATCTTCACTTGTAGAGGCCATGAGGGCAAGATGACATTCTCCATCTTCGGAGCTTGAGGAGCTTGAAGAAGAGGACTCCCATGCCGCATGAGCTGCATCTTTGGACCTTCTCTCCTTCTTGTCTTTTCTTTTGTACTTTTCTTCTCTCTTGTACTTGTCATCCTTCTTGTGGCTGCTCTTATGATGGCTCTTCTTGACCTTTGGGCAGTCACTCTTGTAGTGGCCTTTTTGACCACACTCGTAGCACCTTGGAGTCGAGGAGGAGGGCTTGCTCTTGAAGTGCTTCCCTTTTGAGTAGTTGGCTTCATGATCATTTACACCTTCATCTTCACTTGAGGAAGGGCAGGGAGACTTCATGGCAAGTTGTTGTTGTCGGACCATTTCTTCAATTTGAGCTTTGAAGGCGGTGTCCTTTATCTTCTTTGATTCCTTCTTTTCTCTTTTCTCCTCTTCCTCTTGCTTGTCAAGCCTCGGTTCATGGGCTTGAAGGTTGCCAACCAGCTCCTCGGTTGATAACTCGCTTAGCTTGTAGACTTCTTCAATAGAGGTGACCTTTGGCTCCCATCTCTTTGGAAGAGATCTCAAGATCTTGGCATTGATTGTACCTCTATCCATGACACTTCCAAGGACTGCAAGGATGTTCAAGATGACATTTAACCTTGTGTACATATCCGCTACCCTCTCATTATTCCCCATCTTGAAGTTCTCAGGAAGACCACCAAGCATGTAGACCTTGGCCTCCTTGACTTGCTCAGTCCCTTCATAGGTGACACACAACTTGTGCCATATCTCATGCACCGTGTCCCACGAAGAGATGCGGTTGAACTCCGATGGTGTAAGGGCGGCGTAGATGATGCTCACGGCTTTAGCATTGAGTTGAGCACGCTTCATCTCCGCTTCCGTCCATGTGGTGATGTCGCCTTTTGGATCCTCATACTTGAGATGGACAATCTTCCACATTTCGAAACTCACCCCTTGAAGATAGAATTGCATTCTCCTCTTCCAATATAAGAAGTTTGTGTTGTCGAAGACCGGGGGTCTCATGGAGAAGCTTCCTTCGAGGTTGAGTGACCCAAGAGCTGAATCGCCCATCTTCTCCTACTTGTAGAAGTAGCTTGGAGAAGACCTGCTCTGATACCACTTGTTGGATCGATGGGCTCTAGAGGGGGGGGTGAATAGAGCTACACACACTTCACAAAATCGATTAGACCACCAATTTAAATGAAGTGTAAAAACTAATGCAAGCAGTAATTTGATATCCTATTCTATCATACAAAGCAAGGATAAGAGATAATGAATATCATGCACTTGGACAGGTGGTTTAGAGTGGTTCCATGTCCTAAACTTAGGAGCTATGTCAGTCCACTACCTAGAGTTGGTTAGACTCTAGGATTTGCAACTTGGTCCTCTTATTTATCACGATAAGATTACAAGAAACATAAACCACACAACCAAGGGCTTAAATACACAAGCTAAGATCTTCAACCTATCCAAGGACTTACCCACAAAGCGAGATTCTTCAGCCTTCTACAAAGGACTTACCCAATCTCACCTTTGTCTTTAGCCTTGTAGGAATTACCTATCTTACTTGAGCTTGCCTTGAACCTCTCCTTCACTTGGAGAGCTTGCCCACGTTTTCCCTTCACCAAGGGAGCTGGAGAAACGATCAATCTTCACTCTAGAAGATCAGCAACACATCTTCCCCTTCACTCGGAGAAGAACAACAACAACTCCTCTTTCACTTGGAGAAGAAGCTTCAATCAATCTTCTATTTTATTTGGAGGAGGGAAGAAAGAAGGGAGAGATTTACATATCACAAAGGATAGCTCTCATACAATGGAACCTATCTCACTTACGAATTTGTCTTGAAGGTAGAGAGAGAAAGGGGCTCAAGGGCTTGGAATACTCTCAACTAAGCTAGAACCAAGTTTGCAATGGAAGAGCAGCTTGGAATGAAGTCCAAGGGGTTCTATTTATAGTTGAGGGTGGCCCTTTATGTTGTGGGACACTTGGGTGCAAAAGTGATCATTTTTCCTTCAAGAAAACGGTCATATTTTTGCCCAAAACAATTCACCAACGGTCATATTACTTTTTCTGCAAATTCTGTACAGTGCATTCGGTCGAGTATCAATGGGTGTAACTCGACCGATCAGGTAGCAGGCAATCCGATATTGAACTGATCGGTCGAGTTTGTTCTGAGGAAACTCGACCGACCATTTCAACTGGAAATGGCCTACTACCTAATCGGTCGAGTTCTGTGAGTGCACAACTCGACCAATTGCAATCTTCAGAAAATCGACTCAGGATGATCAGTTGAGTTTCAGGGTGGGAAACTCGATCGACCAAGTGCCTGAAATGGATTTTCTAATTTGCAATAAAAGTGGTTAGCACTTGGTGAATTTTGTCCCAAACAATTTTCTCTTCTAAGTTACAAGCATATACATCGTTACAAGTGATGACATTTATGTTCTAAGGTGATTTACATGGAAATCCTAAAATGCACACTTGTAGTCAATTTGGCTTGCACTTGGCCCATTCTAGGGCTTGTATATGTGATCCTTTTCATGTACCTAATGTCTGCAAACAATCTTTAACGCACATGTTAGATACATATGAATGGAATGGTTAAGTCATTATCAAAATATAGGTAATGTATAACCTCTAGGTCAACAGATTCATCTAATTATTTGTTCAGACTAGCTATTCATATGAATAATCTTTAAAGTTTGTATAAGTATGTTGATGAACCTTCACATACTTAAGAACAAATTCCACTACATACTATGTGAACCCATCAACTGTTATAAGTGGACAACCCTTATAGAAATCTTGTGAATCCCTTCTATGTGTTAGAAATGGCATCCCTTGTAGAACCCTTGCAAATACACTCTTATGCTGAGAAGTGGATAGCTATTTTGGAGACCTTATGAATACCCTTCTATGTGTTATAAGTTTCTATCCCTTGTGGCACCCTTGCGAATACACTCCTATGATGAGAAGTGGATATCCTCTTTAGAAACCTTGTGAATACCCTTCTATTTGTTATATGTGACCAACCCTTGCAACACCTTCTTGACTCTACACATAAGAGTGGCTAGTTAATGCAACAAATTATACAACGAAGGAAATATGTTTGAATGATGAGTTTTCTAACTAAGAATATTTCTTAACCTTTTGATTTGTTTCTTATTCTTCTTATAACTTCTATCAAACACAATGTACTTACTGTACATATAATATGGTGTATTATCGTTTCAGCGTATCATTGTATTTGCAACTATTTTTTCTTGATGTTCAAGATTTAGGTAATGCAAGAAGTTGAAGAATGCTATATGTGGTGAGACTTTAACATGTTGCATAAAACTAGAACTCATGAGGTTTTTTCTATGGTTTGAATCCTTGTGTTTTTTTAATGTAATCCCTTATGGTTCATTTTTTCTATGGTTTTGAATCCTTATGTTTTTTTGCATATGTAGTAGGAATGATTTGGGCCACCTAGGGCCGAGCACACAAAATTCCTTAAACACTACTTACCAGGTAAATGGGATTAGGAATAGTGTGTTAACTTGTGAAAAATGGTATTAGAGACAACTCCTATGTTTGTTTGGGCATAATTCCAATATCGAATATGAACCCATGGATATCTAATCAATAATGGTGAAGTTGGGATGTCTAGGATTGGTGCACACACAAGGTTCTACTGTAATCTCCTAATTAAATGGAAGAGGTTCCTTAGTGCACCTACCTTGATGAAGTGAAACCAATGTATATGAAAGGTCTTCCTTAGCCCTATAGAGTCTTCTAGCATCTGATCTCTAATTAAGAACTACCATAAGGCATCTATTTAGTTGAAGTATAACAATATTCTCATCTCTCTATATTATGATGGGTATCTACATATTCTCTCTATTTTGGTTAGACTAAGGATGTGATTCAAATGAAATATGATCCAATCCATAAAATTGGAATAAGATTTGAAAATATTATTATGATCCTATACCTGACTCAGAAGTGTATGGTGAAACGATTATATTGAAAAAAATATCATACGACTATTAAGTCTCATTCTAAGAAGAATGATGCCAATAAATCAAGTGTCAAGATTGGTGAGAAAAAAATGAAAAATGGATAAGGAATTCGAGACTGAGGTTGAGTTGAAAAATACAATAATATGATTATTAATATGGTGAATTGGGAAGAACATAGGTGTATACTTATGGATGATATGAACACTTCAATTGTTCTTACACCATCAGTTTACTTGAGGATATGAACATCAATAACCCTGACTCCAAACCCGATAATATTTCAAACTTCCTCAAATTGAACCCTAAAATTTCTATGATGAATATGTAAATGTCTTATGAGAGATATGTCCTTGATAAGGATGTTTCCTATCTAATACTTATTAAAAACACCTTTTGGGACCTTTGACGCCCTAAGAATGCAAAGTGACCCATGCGACCTACCAACACAAGCGTTCAACAAAAACTTCGGTGGGGAAGCTATATATCCGCCCATAGGAAGTTGTTCCCATGAAGTGGTATGTTGTCAAACCCACCTTTATCAACTATTGCATGCCTATCTCTGAGAGGAAGGAAAAACAGAAACAATTTTATAACCCCACCCAAGTCAATTGCTGAATATGCCTAAAAATTTTGTAATTATTATGCATATCAGTATACAAAGATAATATATTACAAATTGAGAAAACAAAATAGAAAACTGATAGGTTTTAGAGGAACACCATTTAAGGAAAAATCACTATACATATTTGTATTCTTTGTGGTTGCCTTTGTTGATTGCTTCCTTAGGCCTTTAATGGTGTACATCTTCTTTACCAAGTTGCAATGAAAGTCCTTGTGTGTTTGATATTGGATATTATCGGAATCAATTCTTTTTGCCTCTCCTCATTTTAGAATATAGGAGGGTAGTGGTTATGACAATACAAAACAATCATGTTGTATGATTTAATAAGAGAACGGGAGAAGAGAGGGTATAATAATTGAATATTGATGGTTATAAGGTGTATATGGAAGGGTGGTGTTGGAACGTCTAGATTTATAGGGAAATGAAGGATAATGCTACTTGATTTTATGACGTCTTGGTCATACAACATCAACTTTATCATTTGAATGCCACTATGTTGGCATTCATTGCAAGCTTTAATATCTATCAAAGTGGGTGCACCTCCTTTCTTATCTTGATGCACAAGTTATTGCGTATGATGTCGAAAAAAGTTCATCAAAAAAGTTCATCAATCGTATGTGTCGGTTTCCAAGTGGGAAAAAGTCGCGACTCTCTCTCTCTCTCTCTCTCTCTCTCTCTCTCTCTCTCTCTCTCTCTCTCTCTCTCTCTCTCTCTCTCTCTCTCTCTCTCTCTCTCTCTCTCTCTCTCTCTCTGTGTTGTATAACCCTGCTTTAATCACCGCCCAAGATATACCTCTAGGTCCTCTACCAACGTGGTCAAGCTTTTTGTAACAATCCCGAATACCCCACATCCACCTAATCACATCCACACATTAGGCTTCAACAATAGAATGATTGATTCTTTATAACGGTATTTTACAAGTTTGAAAAAGGCTGCTGAAGTCTCTGTTTGAAAAAAAGGATTGTGATATTAAAATCAGCACTGGGATAGTGCGGTTTATAGGGCACAATGTAGTTAGGATTTTGGATAAAAATGTTGTTTTAGAATTTATTCTGGTTTCAATCTACTTATGGTCATGAGCTTGTCTCCCAACAATGTCTGACAGAAAGACCAATTCAGGGTGGAATCTTTGCTTAAAGCATGGTCTTATAATGTGAATAAAAACCCAGCTTCAACCCAATCTGCTATTTGTGCTGCCAATTATATAATCTGATTAGAAATCCAGTTTCAACCCAATTTATTTTTCGTGCTGCCAAATCCAGTTTGTATGAGGGTTTAGTCCAATGACAAATACGGGGTACAGAATTAAAGTAGTGGTTGATAGAATGAAGATATAATATATCACGTCACATAAAAGCTCGTCAGAAATGTATTTGGTCTTATTTTCAGAAAGAAGAAAGGTGATACGGGCAACATAGGACCGTTAAATGTGTACGGAATCTCTAAACCAAATGTTTAGAGCATCTTTAAAACAATAGTCTGGGTACGAATCCACCCAATTATATCCAACATCCAAATGATTAATTTCAAATGCTTACAGTATACAACCCAAAGATCCAACCCAAAATGGCATGCGATTTTTACAGTGAGGGTATACGCCGGTAGCTCGATTTTGCCAGACTCTGAAGGATACTTGTTATAGGGGATAACCAACGATAGAATCCAAAATAGGAGGAAGAGAACAGCGGCTTCCTCCGTTTTATTTTCTAAATGCTCTGCAGCAGCTTCAAGGTCTCGTCGATATGTTTTTCAGGCTGGAACTGGTTGTTGTAGATGAGCTGGACGACGCCTTTCTTGTCGAGGACGTAGGTCTGCCTCCCTTGCAGCAGTCCCAGCAAGTCGGTGGGCACGCCCCATTCCTTCCTCACCTCGTTCCCTTCATCGCTCAGCAACGTGTAAGGAAGATTGTGCTTTTCAGCGAAAGCCTGTATAAGAGCGTTTAACAACAGCCGTGAGAAGGGACTGTGCCATAAATATAAGTGTATGGAGAGGAAAGCCACAGAAAACTGAAATTGTTTCTTTCATCATGTAAATGGAAGTCATACCAAGACCCAACAGCTTGTGCCGATATGCGGAATGAATTATTACCTTGTGGGAAGCAGGATCGTCGCCACTGATCCCAACAACCTGAGCTCCTGCTTTCTTGAACTTCTCGTAAGAGTCTCTGAAAGAACAGGCCTGCAGCCATCGAAATAAAAGTGTTGTTTGTTAATAAAAATGTCCTGCGCATACATATAGCCCCCGCAGACCGCCGACCATCTCAGCTTACAACAAAGCAAACTATGGGCACATGGAAATAGAGCTGAAGAAACACATTTATAGTATTGACCTGCTTAGTACATCCGGGGCTGTCATCAGCTGGGTAGAAATAGACCACCAAGGGCTTCCCTTTGAACCTGGACAGCGATACATTCCTCCCATTCTGATCCATCAGTGTAAAAGGAGGCGGCACGTCGCCCTTGATAACCTGCAAGCAAGGAAACATGAGAGGGGAATTCATTCTTTGTACCGAGGAACCACCAGCTACCTGTCCTGTATGAAACAGAGGACAGCCTACCTTTGCCGAGATGACGGTCCTCCAGTAAAGACTTGAGCCCGAGGTCCCTGAAGACGTGGAGGAGGCCCCTGTTTGCAGCCTGAGGCCGAAAGTCTGTGAACTCGGCGACCCTGCAAGGAGAGCAGCATTCCTGCTGGCGACGGCTACTGTGCAGTCTCTAGCGTTCGTTTTTCGGAGAGAAGGAATGGACGGGCATGAGAGGGAGATGGAGGCCATTGTGGCTGAAGTGCGGCGGGTGCCGACGGCTGTATTGCTACTCCTGCAGCTGTTCTCTAGGGACTTCCACTTTATGTCCTTTTTGTCATGGTAGGTGCTAAGCTGAGTGGTTCATAGATCGCCGTATCGACAAGTCGTAGGGTCTGGAACTTTGTGAGGTTGAGAGGTACAAGGATGGATGAGGTGGTTGGGGTTGCACAGGTGAGGTGAGGTGGCGAAATGGAGGCCGACAGAAAGCGGAAATGTTATAGCATCAAGTGCGCTCTTATCTCTAACATGTAGCACCATACGATACAAATAGATAGATGTACCTACTAGTGTTTCTTGCATCATTGGCTAACTGGTTTCGATTCCACCCAACAAGTCCTAATCTAGATTAAGGGCTTATTTGGTGCGATGTATTCTGATAGTTAATTGTGAATATAGTGTGTTTTTATGTTTCAAATTCACACAACTATACCCATATACAACTAATCAAATTAACCCTAACATGACTTGATACATAGTAGAATAGAACCAACAAAGGTGCCGTTGACGGCGTCGGCGTCAGTTGTAAATATTGGTTGTTTGGTCTAAGGTATCTCTCCTATTGGATCTATAATGTAAAGTTTATGTTTGAGTTGTAGGGTTTGACATATAGAGTTTGATTTTGGAATTGAGAAACATAATGGAAGTTATGGATATTGATCTTCCACGATTTGTATTGGAGGCCAAAATCAACATGTTGGATGGACTGAGGAAAATTAATAATCACATTTATTGAACTAAAAAAAATTAAAATCAAATTTGGTGCATTTATATAATTTTGATTTGGCCAAACTAGGATTAGCTAAATTGCAAAAATTCTAAAAAATCAACTAACCAAAGATGTCCTACAACGGAAATTGGCTAGGAGGAGCCATGAGAATTATCCAAGGTCTTTTATAAGCATGAGATAAGAAAGGTACAAGAGTTGTCATGAAAACATGATCCAAATGTAATTTGATGACAAGTGGCTAAGGTAAATGTCATAGTAACTATAAACCATTGATAAGGTACCTAAACCTATATATAGACAAAAACTAGGTTAAAAAAATCAACATTTTTTGTTCAGAACCTAGTAATGACAAATAGTCGGTCTCCATTGAACTTTAAGAGTGAATTAGGCTTTAGAAGGTAATCTTATAGTTAATAATAAAATGAAGTTGATGACATACACGTTCACTACCACTTTGTTAGCAAGAACACAAAAAATCAATGCCCAAAGATCTGATCACTAGTTTCTAGAAATGAAACCTGAGCAACCCATCTTGATATAACATGAGAAGGCAGTAGGCTCACTGATAATACCCCAAACTTGGTTGATGTTTCATCCTGAACTTGATTGCTACATCTTATTTTCCATATAAACATGGTAAAGATGATACAAAATGAGAAGTGATCACATTTAACCATGTTGGTCGATAACAATAAGAGTGACCATATCAATCAAGAGGATTGATGGTAGAATCTGTTGATATGGAAATGTCAAATCAACTTGTTCTAGTTGACATTGCCAAGTCCAACTAGATATGTCGCACACAACAATAGAAACCAAAGGAAGAGAAAGGAAAGGAGCGTTAGAAAAGAGAATATGACATTTCCCTCATGTATGTAGATTTATGCTTCTCAACAAGGAGTTTTAGGGCTACACTAGGGTTTAAGTGTGTTAATGAGAGGGTAAATTTTTCAATGTTACTCAAACTTTAGATTTTTAGAGTAATGGTCTTGAGTAGGGCCTAGGGAACAACCCCATGCCTAGTGTATATAGTGGCAGGTTGCCATCATGCCCAAATGACCTAGGTCAAAGATAACCTAGAGTTTCCATTAAATTATATCCAACAACCTTTAATAGTTCTCATTCACTCTATCCATAGCCCAACTGATCTTAGTGAGGTCAACTAATGCAAGACCAAGAAATGACAACATGATGTTATATGTGATGAGTCACCTATTCATAAACATTTGTCCGACCAATAAGGGTTTGAGAAGAGTTCCTAGTACTTTAAGTAGTAAATAAAGACAACAATTTATTACAGAGAAACACTGTAATGGAAGAAAATTATGATCAATCATGTTGATGTTGGCCATCAAAGTAGGATGATTTTATATTAAAATATCTTATGATTAGACATTGTCTTGAACAATATATGTTAAATGAGGAATCATGTGGAACTTTTTTCTCTACTTTTCCAAATTACAAAGTAGTCATTGTACTCTTAAACATATTAACTACGTAGAAAATACTATTTTTTGTTAATATTTTTAGTTACAGATAAGTACTATATTATAATAAACAACCATGGAAGAGCATGTAAGGTTGGATGTAATTTTTTTATTTTTCAATTATAAAGTGTTCCTTGTATATTTTAGTAAGGCTATATGAAAGACCGTATGAGGGGTTTATTATAATTTTTGCATTTACTTTCATAAATTATAAAATGACTCCATCATATATGGAAAAGTTGCAAAAAATGTAAACATATTTAGACAACTTAATATTATTTGTATGTTCAGATAAAGTTTTATGTACTGCTGCAATGGGAGGTGACTCCTTCTAGCCTATGTTCTTGTGTCATCTTTTTCTGGTTATTAGGGTTTGGAGTGTGTCACAACTAAGATTGAAGGAGGTCAAGAATGTGATTTCTCCAATGTAAGACCAGGAAGGATCCACATGATATCCTTTTAAACACTAGGAAAGTTATTACTAATTTTATCCCTTTGCATTTCCTTTAGTGATCTTCTCTTTTAGCTTTGTTTAATACAAAACTAATTAAAAAATCTCTACAAATGTCTTTTCCTACCTATATACCTTACTCGCAATGTAAATATCTATTAACTCCCATCATTGTATTTTGTCTCTCTTTATGTATGTGAGGTATATGTTGGGTTTGTGATATTTAAAGTACTCTAATAATTTCAAACCCATGCAACATGGGGTTGCCTAGTTATCCATATAAATTGATTATTCCTAGCATAATCAGTCAACTTGTCTACTTTTCAAAAGTATGTATGGTTGTCCCAATATGGGTTAACCACACTATCGATCAAATTTTATCCAATTTGAATGTTGTTATGTTCCTAGACTCTAACTAGGTGTTCTAGTACCAAAATAAGTCAAGTAATACTTTAGGTTTCAAATGTGACTAGCATCAAAATCAACTACAATTCTAGTTTAGGGTTAATTTTAAATCTACTCACTAATAAATCAATCCTTATATTTGGTTCAATCTAATTAAGAAAAAATGAAAATAAATATATGTTTGACAATATAATCTAATGAATGGTGCAATCTGATCTAATGACAAGAGGCGGGATTGGTGTGTAAAGAAGAGGTCAACATTGTATACATAAATATTGTTAATATCTTTGAATTTAAAAATAGAGTTAATTTTCACTGCCATATTAATTCTCGTAGAAAATTCTTGGAGAGGGAACTTTGTTTTTGACCACATATGCTATGGCATAAATTCCATATTTTTTATAAGTTTTAGTTATACCCAATTTTGTTGATGAAAAGTTTTTATCATAACACTAATTCTTCTAATAATAACTGATGTATAATTCATAATGAGCACTTCCATTGTAGCCATATCTTTAAAATGAAATTTAGTCAAAATAATTTTAAGAAATAAAGTTTAATAATATGTTGTAAAACCTTTATAAGAACAATTAACAATCTATCAACTTTATTGATCATATGAAATAAATTTTCTTATACTTCAAATATTTTACTAACAAAATTCTTCATATCTTTGTGGTAAGCCTAGTTGAATTTCTCCTCAACAATAGCTTTTGTCATTCAAAAGACTATTGTATGTTGTTGTTATCATGAATAGACTTCTTAGGATATTGATCACATGTTAGGATCTTCTCATGCATTTGTCTATACTAAGATGGAAAGGTGGGTTTGTATGTGTGTATATTTTTTTATCCTAATTTAATTATTTTTCAACAAATATGATTAATTTTGATTCTATTATTAATTACCTCCATCAACGTTCCTTCATCGAAAATATTAATATGATGTTGTCACATGTTAATACTTGTCTCCTAGGTATCATATTGTGTATAAGTGGGAAAAACTAAAGCTATATAAGAGGTATGTGAAACATCAACAATGACTCTTTTCAACATGATTTTTGTATGGATTGACACAAATAACGGTACAATTATCCAAGTACAATCGAATTTTAATAAACTCAAACAATCACCACTTGGTCAAAGAAAATATTGTTATGCATATTGAAATTTTGCATTCATGAGTTGTTTTAGTGTGTTTCTAAGAAGTAAATAATATGATTGTTTATGTTTATAGCATAACCAAATAAAATTCTATGCATTTGTGATTGTGATTACCATATAATGCCCAAATGCTCTACCAATGAAAATGATATATCCATTGTATTTTGTCATGATAAAAAATCGATAAAAATATACAATTATAATACAATTCTATACAATTAACGTAGTGTAAAAGACCTTCATCCATTATAAAGTAAGAACTTGTTTCAACTTCCATTTAGTGGAGGGATACTTTTCACAAATATATTAATACAATGATTTATTACATTGAAGCAACAAATTACTTGACCATTGGTATGATGTGATTTACCTGATTTTAATATATGAGTTATTGAAACTTGATAAAAAAACATGTGAAGTAGTTGAACTAGTGAATGAATTCTTGATAATGCATTTTACATATCTTACTGACTTTGATACATGATCCTAGTATGCAATGCATTTGTTTTAAGTTTTAGGTCTTCTATAAATCTAATAAAATTCCACCAGTGAAGTTTAGACTATATGAATATAATTTGAAGGTTTATGAGAAATAGATTAAAACAAAATGGAGATACAATGATAGACATTTCTTATATTGAATTTGGTGTTGGCCATTGTAGACACATGATCTTCAAATTGAAATGTCATAGTGTTCATCATTTGTGTCTTTAAAAACAACATTATATCAAAAGCACTTATGCTTTATGTTGAGAATGATACAATGGACAAATATCCCTATGTGTGTTATTAATAGAAGGACATACGCTATCCTATAAATTGAAGGAGATACGGGAAAGTAAAAAAAATCCTAATGGACCCAGACACAATTAGGTCCATATACAAATAGACACAACTTAACTAGTTAAACTCGCTAACTCTCCCCTTCAAGATGGAGCTTGGGAGAATCCCAAATTATCTTGCAAATTGGAAGGCATACAAAAAATAAAGAGTAGAACAAAAAGATAAAATAAGCCCATAAAAGAATGTCTATCCCCCTCAATATAATTATAAAATATTCAAACACTCAAATATTTCCCCTCAAGTAGATTATACATAGTAGGTATGCTTGAGCTTCTCGGTCTAGAAATGACATTTGGAGCAGTAGTAAATGCCAATATGTATGCATCATGGTATTCGTCACGGTCTCTAACTTCACAACCCAGAGAGTGTTGGGTCACATTAGAAGTAGTCAACATGCAAGAAAAATAGGGTCAAAGAGTCAACATGCAAACAAAGCATAGAAAAGTGAGAGAGTGCTGGAACACAACAACTAATAGTAGATATGCATAAGAAAATGACAAAGTAAACATGCAAATAAAGAATGGATGAGAAAAAAAAATTTGAGGTGATATAGTCAGATAGAAGAACATCAACACAGATTAATTAGGCAGAAAATGTGAATCTCTATATACAAAGCTCTGCAAGAATCATGTAGAAGCTAAATGATAATCAATAGAAATAGAAATAGAATATTCATCTCCTCCATATCATCTTCTCACCCCATCTTCTTCTATTCTCCCCCTTGTGAAAAGCATGAAAAGCACCAAGAGGGTGGTTCGAGTGGAAAGTAAAAAAGAATGGGAGATGCAATGGATATGTTGGTAATTATATATTGGAGGGTAATGGATAACTCAAATAAATGTGCAAAATGACCTGATTAGGAAAATTTGGTCAAAAAATAAACGGATCTTTGTGTGACCCAAAAAGACAATATGGATTAGTTCAAATATCAATCCGATCAAGGATCTAATTAGCAATATTCATAGTTATATGGGGGAAACACAAGTTTTGAAGAATTTAAAGGTTGCATAGCGGCCTTTAGGATGAAAAGAGCAAAAGAATAGGTGTAAAATAGAGGGAGAAAAAATGTAAGAAGTAGGCTAAATGGATAAAAAAGTCTATGTTCCTATTCATTGGTGGTAAAGTAGTAAAATTAATGGTGTAAAGAAATAAACATTACATGCAAGCAAGAACTAGTAGTGGAAAAAAATGTAATGTTTTATCCCAACATTCACAATTTTAGTAGATTAATGGTCTTCTCCCCTTATGTGTTAGATACGAGGAATAATGACAATGGTGACAAGTAGCAACAACAACAATTTCCTTTTTTCCTAGATCTGAGAGGAGAAATCCTAAAGCAACTGGAGGCATGCTTGCTCTGAGGGGTGGTGGTTGGTTCAGGAGTTGATGGTGGATGCGGTGGGTGCAAAGATGGGTGACATGGGCACAAAGAGTGACATAGGAAAGTAGGAGCTACTATTGGTACATGGATGGTTATGTGACATGCCTAAACTATGTGTGTAAAATGCAAGTATATACATATCGAGTAGTATAGGCCTTTGAGGCCCAAATATCGAACTCATAGATACGTACTCCAGTGACTACTATTAACTATAAGATAATCATCTAGGTCTAGAAAAGGTGATGTATTTATTGTTTTATAACTAAATTCAAGAATATAATATAAATTAAGAGGAATGCGATCACAAATTGATGGATTCCTTAGTATTACAGTTTCACCACGATATACATTGCATTTACTCTATTTCATCAATAATCATTTACCCTTAACCCTGGACTAAGGACCTGTAGAAAGTATAACCTACTCCCGCAACATAATACACTACCTATACTAAAACACACCACTTTTGTAGTGATTTAGGAATTAAGTGGGTGCATTATTGATAACTATAAGTTTATTCCATTCACAATCATAATCCCTCTCCCGAGGCACAATATTTGATGTGTAAGTCTACAACTTGTACAACCCTTCATCCCTCTCTGCTAGAAATTAACTGTCTAATACATTGATTGTGGTGATCAAGCAAAAACAATTCATCAAAAAATCATAGATTTTATATCCATAATCAAAGGAAACACACACATACACACACACAAATATATATATATATATATATATATATATATATATATATATATCTGTGTGTGTGTGTGTTAATCCATGAATGTCAAATAGAATACAAAATTAAGATACTCTTAGGTCCTAACGAAGAAGGGGATTAGCCCCACATGATTTATACCATCCAATACAGAGAGGAAGGGGGAGAAAATGAGCTAAACATTAGAAGAACTAATGAAAACCATGGAGAAGCGGTCCTGACGATCCCCTGTGGTGGACACCTTGATTCATAGTGTTTCAGCTATAAATCTACCTCACGGAAGTGTAGGGAATGTGATTTCAAAAAAAGTGCAAGGAAAGTCTAGAACATGGATATCTCCTTCATCTCCTCCTCTCTCGGCTTCATGCTCCTTTGTAATGAGATACAACGTAATGCCTACTTTACCGAACGCCCCTTAGGTCATATGTGGGACTCATACCATCATTAAGTCACAACTGTTAGAACTGTCATTATCTTTAATCTGCATTGATCGTGTAAAGTTGATACCACTAGGTAGATGTTAGTGACACCGAGTTGTCGACTGACTCAAAAACCTTGATAAGTGTTGATACTACCAACAGGTATTATCACCGAGCTGATTCCTTTCAATTTTGACTTCCTCTAGATGCAAAAGCTGGTACCACTGACTTGCTTGTCTGTGGAACCAAAGCCATAAATTCTACTACTATTGCTTTCAGAGAAATAAGTCAGTAGCATCCAATTCTCGTTTTAGTAGCATCGAATGCCATCTCGGCAGCACCGAGTTCTATCTCATTAGCACTGAGATTTCCCTAATTTCCTGTTAGATTTCACCAGATGTTAGTACCACTGACTTGTGTGTAAGTAGAACCAACTTGTACTGAAAGTACTCGAATAGCCCAAAATAAGGAAAAACCAACATAAGTTCGAATAAAAGTTGACAATGTAACATAATTTGTTGAAAATACTTATTAATTGATGCAATAGTATTTCACATGCTAATAATGAGAAACAAGGCATAACTGATGTCAAAATGAGTAATCATTCACACAATAAATGGAAAAATAGCATGTGAAAAGCAACAAAAGCTTAGAGCATCAAAATCCTCTAAGCTTGAATGTTGCTTGCCCTCAATAAATGCTACCTTTGGATTTGTTTGAAATAAATCAATAAAATGGCAACCAATATAAACTAGATTTCTCAATTACCCCCACATGATGGTCCTGACCAAACCTTATCAACTACCAAACAAATAACTACTTTGAAGTGACTAAAATTGTTCATTAACATCATAGTCAACCATAGGCTTGATGCACCATGTGATTCCCTATCTACATTGCTCTTGTCTACCTACCAAAATATGTAGGAAGAAGTTCTCATATACAAATGAATGAGGGGATCAATTATTTATCTGGCCTATCGTAAAGAGCAATTATTGGTAATTAAGTAGATGGATATGAATAAGAATCACAAGTAACATCCAAATAATTTATGCATAGCCAAAATATGCTGAACCTATAGAATGAAGGAAATGGAAAATGCATGAATTCTAATTCCTACTATTGTTGTGTGATAAAAAAATGCACTAAATGTCTCATATGAATGAAGAGTGTGAGTGAAGAAATGCATACATGTACCTATTTTCACCTTCACGATAAAGAATCATCAAACTAAATGAAAGGCATCCTTTTCTCCCTCTTCATTTGATATTTCTTTTTTTTTCCTCTTTGCCCTCTTATTTTAGCATGATTTATGATGTTTGCTCATGTAGGTCTTCAAAATATTTCATTAATTTTTTCTTTGATTTGTTTTTTTTCCTTTGAGAAGGATGTAGATGTGTATCTTTTCACTTTAAATTTGAGGAGAAAGCTACATAGATACATGATGCAAAGAAAGATGCAAAATAAAAATGTAATCTATATGAATTTTAATATGAAAATAATTGTTATGCACATCTCAATATTTTTCTTTTTCTTTTTCAAACTAATGCAGTAAAAAAACTAGGTACCATGCTACATGTTATATTATGTGAAGTAGTCAATAGGAAACAATTTGTATTACTTGATCATCTCAAGGTGGTGGATGAATTGTCCTGGAAGGCGGGTGAAAGACATGATTAAGAGATAATACATGTCTTGAATTAAGATGTTTCTCTCCTATCAACTTGTCCCTAGGGTAACTTTAGTGTTTCTTTCTTAAAATCCCATTTAGGTCTTTTTACTTGGATGGTCGGTTTGGGATCAAACCCCATCATCATACACAAATCTTGGATAAATAAAAATTTTCATTCATATTTAGTGTCATCAAACTATTTAACCCAAACACTTCATCTAGTTAGTGTTGCCTTACACTTTGCAAAATAAGCTTAAAAGAATGTGATCACTTACATTTATTTAATTTTCATTGCAAGGACAAAAAACACATTCTTTTTTAATGATAGATGAAATCATGATAACTAAGATCCACAATTATAGCTAGATAGATTGTGGATCCTATACATAAAAATAAGTAAAACTAAAGCAAGACAAAAAATAAAATAGATAAAGACATTTCAACAACCCGCTAACCTTGAACTTGACTGTGTACTCAAAGGCAAAATTCAAACAAAGAGGTGGAATGAGGGTACCATGTGCTCATAAGGTGGTGATGGTGGTCTCTAAAACGTCCCCAATGGCATGTTTAGGTCCAGAGGGTAGAAAGTGCTGGTGAACATTGATTGGTTTACTAACATATGCACTCTATGAAACCAATAATAGTCATAGAGTTGGTGATGATGGTACTCAATGTGTTATAGGAGAGTGTGCATGTTCTCTTATTTGTCTAGGGGAAGGCGCTCATTGACAAAGATCGCATGCTACTGCAGAAGGACTTCTCTTGGATGCCATGAATCTTAATCAAGGAGGATGAATGCTATTGCTACCCCTGATCAATGGACTATAGCATCCCATGCATGCCATCCATGGAGAAAGAGTCTCCCAGTGGAGGAGGTGGTGGAGCTATAGATCTTAATTCTTCATAGAGGCATGTAATGTTGTGTAAATGCCTCCTATGAGTAAAAGACATTACAACCTCTTCTTCTTCTGCAAATTCTTCTTCTTGCTCTTCTTCGACATCCTCTCCTTTTGGTACATGCTCAACATTATCTGCTAGGAAGATGAGGTCAGGAAGAGCTCTTTCCTTCATGTGTTCAGCAATGGTGTAGCATTTGTACACCTGCCCTAGTACTTGTCCATAAAGTGTGTCTGATTGAAGTGCTTTAAGTTGAGTGTCAATGAAGTCTTCAAGACATTGACCTTGGAGAGGCTCAGGTGGAGGTGTAGGGTGAGCGGAGTAAGAGTCTCCCAAAATGGATCAGAGGTTTCCTCTGAGCTTGCCTCTTTACCACCAACATGTGTTGAAGGAATAATGACCCAAGATTGATCATCTCCTTCCCCAAAGTCCGGATTTCCCACAGAATAAATAGGTTCATTTCCCTATCCTTGAGTGGACCTGGCAAATATGGTGTTCATCAAATAGTGATGCAAAATCTGGGCAAAGGGATTTTTGATATCCATCACCGAAGACTGGTTCCAGTTGATTGTGAATCCTTGAGGAAGGGTTGTTAATTGCCGCTAGGCCATGGTGACAAAATCTCCTAGCATGAAGCATGATCCATCCATTGGCCAGTCATATATAGAGTTGAACTTGACTAGAGTGAGATGGTGATTGTTTTTTTAAAGTTAGTACTTGACCCATCCTGATTGCCAATCTTCCTTGTGCTCGAGGTGCAACAAATCTCTAGAGTTGCGAGAAGCTCACAAGCTATCTCTGGGTAAGTTGTCCAAGCATCAAACAAAATTTGATTGCCCCATACCCTGCCCAGTGCAGACTTGGCGTAGGCTTTCGGCAAAGCCAATATCATTGAGGAACACATAGTCACCATACTTCATGGGTATGATCTACCTCTTCATCATGGTGGTGAAGAATTGCTTCTAATCATTTTTCATAAAATCCATCCTTGGTGTATTTGGTACCATCTGGTCAAACATAATTCCTGATGAAGCTTGCCTCCTTGAAGCCATGGTTGTAGAAATGAGAAATGAGGTCAAGGAAGGTAGATTGGTGTAGAATCATAGACATTAGAGATATTTGGAAGTCTTTGAGATTGTTTGGCACCTTCTCTAGTGCAAGGTGAGTTCTTTGGGTGTGAATGGATAGAACCCATTGCCTCCCCTTATATAGATGAAGAGGTGACTTGTTGCACCATGCCAGTGTCAGTGACTTGGTTTGTCGGTGGTACCAACCTCTTTTGTTATCTGTGGGTGTCGGTATCATTTGTTGATACTCATGACCCTAAGCCATCAATGTACCAAGCCGTAGATCCTTCTGCGTTGTTAGTATCGACATACGTTGGTGGTATCAAATATTAGTATACACACTCAGATCAGGGACGTTGAGTGTTGGATGTTGAAGATGTCGATCATTACTGTCAGTGCCAAAGAATTTGGTTTTCTAAGTCAGTACCACCGAAGAGGTGTCGGTGGTACCAAGATGTAATTTTGCACGCCTCTAATGTCCCTTGTCGGTTCCACCGACTTCCTTTGTTGGTGCTACCAAGTTGTGTTGATGCTCATAGTTGGAGCTGGTGAGTCACAACACCATTGAGGAACCTCTCAGTAGTATTGAATATATTTTTAGAGCTCTTGTTCTTTTCTCACCAAATATCAATGCTACAGAACTTTGTTTCGGTAGTATTGACTTCTTACAGAAACCTCATATTAGTTTGATGCCACCGACCCTCCTATCAGTGGTAATGAAATTTTCAAAATTCCAGTCATGAATTTAGTTGCCATTCATTGCCACCAACCCATCTATCCATGGTATCAAGATTTTCTATGCCTACACACCAAATAAAATCATCAAGGCACCTTTTTAAATGTATAAAAATTACACCAAGAAAAAATGCAAAAACTCTACTAGAATATAGCAAAGATAAATGACAAAATAAAAAATGAATGGGTTGCCTCCCATAAGCACCCTTATTTACTTTCTTAGGCTAAAAAAAACTTTTTCACTTAAAGGTAAATGAAGCTTGATGAGCTTCAACTCCTACCCCTCACGGACCTCCTCTCCACCCATTACAGTTTTTGAGGTGCTATCCATTGGTGAAAAAGTTCTTAACGCCATCACTAATATTTGCAAATTTATGACGGAATGCCTCGATCACCATATAGAGACCATTTCATCGAAACCTCAACTTCCCAGGATGTAGTTTCATCCTGGAGTTAATCATTGCTAAAGGGAGTTAGGAGATTTTTAGGACACATTGAATTTCATCAACATTTCATAAAAGAATTTTGGAGATTGCAAAGCCTCTTTGTAAATTATTAGAAAAGGACGTTAAATTCAATTTTGATGACTGTTGTTTCAAAACCTTTGAAATCTTAGAAGGAAAATTTGATCTCTGCACCCATCTTTGTGTCTCTTAAATGGAGAAACCATTTGTATTGATGTGTGATGCATATGATTTTGTAGTAGGGGATGTTCTAATCCAGTTAAAGGATTGGGATCTTCCAGTCATTTACTATGTTTCTGTAACCCTTAATGATGCACAATTAAGTGATACCACCACAGAAAAGAACTTATAGTTGTAATCTTTTCTCTTATTAAATTTAGACAATATTTGATAGGGCATAGTGACTGTGTTGATTGATTATGCATCTATCAAGTATCTTTTATAGAAGAAGGATGCCAAACTGAGGATAATTAGATGGATTTTTCTATTATAGGAGTTTGATGTAGAAATCAAAGATAAGGCTAGAGTAGAGAATGTAGTAGTAGATCATTTGTCGAGATTGGAAAGAGTGAATGAGTCAAAGTTGGAGGTACCTATCATTGTGAAATTCCTCGACAAGAAGCTTTTTTCCATGAAAGATAAGGATCCTATTTTGCACACATAGTGAATTATCTAGCATGTGGAGAAATATGAGAATATTGGATTAGGAGAAGAAGAGTTTTTTTTTCCATTACTATATACACTAGATGACCCCATTTTGCTTAAATAGTGTAGGGATGGCATTTTGAGGAATTGTATTTTAGAGTATGAGGTTGAAAGTATAATTTATCACTATCACTCCTTACCTATTGAGGGACACCATGCTAGCTCAAGGATGGAAGATAAGATCTTAGAGAGTGGATTTTGTTGGTTTTTGCTATTTAAAGATGCTTAAGACTATGTGCAGAGGGGTGACGTATGTCAACGACTGGGAAACATATCTAGGAGACATGAAATGCCTCTTAATAAATTTTAGGAGGTAGAGGTCTTTGATTTGTGAGGAATTGATTTTATGGGACCTTTTATATCTTCCATCATGTATATATTGATTGCAGTTGACTATGAGTCAAAATGGGTGGAAGAAATTCCAACATGTACCAACGATGTACAGGTTGTGTATATTTTTGAAAGATTACATATTTTGTAGGTTCAAGTTTTCAACAGTGATTTCAAGTGATGTTGGATTTCAGTTCACTTATAGGAAGTTTGGAGCTTTTTTGAGCAAGTATGGAGTAAAGAATACAGTAAGAACCCCATATCATCCCCAGACCCAATGCCAAGTTGAGGTGTCAAACTAGGAAATTATGATGATTCTAAAAAAGACCATCTCAACCAACATGAACAATTGGAGCATGCAATAAAATGATGCTCTATGGGATTATAGGAAGTCCTTTAAGACACCTATAGGCATGAATACCTATAGGCTAGTCTATGGGAAGCAGGTCATTTGCTCATGGAACTAGAGCACAAAGCCAAATGGGCCTCAATGAAACTATTTTTTTATCTTTCTAGTATAGGGATGAAGAACAGATTAGAACTAAATAAATTAGATGAAATTAGAATACATACTTATGAAGGTCTAGATCCACAAGGATGGGACTAAGAAAATGCGTGACCACCACATTCTCCATAGGGTGTTTCTATTTGGTCAATTAGATATCACCTCTATTTATACTGGGTCGACTTCTATCCTTTGTTGGACACCTTTTATCCCAGAAAAATTCCCTCACTCACCATCATATGAAATTTCTACCAATTCAATTCTCTATGAGTGTCCTCACATCATTGTAGTATTTTGTTGAGACTGATAAAGGAATCCTCAAAAGACTCTCCACAAACCAAACAATCATCAATGAAAATATCAAGACAATGCTCCACCATATCTAAAAAATAACGAGCATACATATTTGATATGTTGATGGAGCATTACAAAGATGAAATTCAATCTTATGATATGTGAAAGTATCATAGGGAGAAGTGAAGATAGACTTATCTTGATCTTGTGGTTCAATAGAAATCTTGTGAAACCTGATATAACCATCTAAAAAGAAAAAAAGTGAGTGGCCGACAAGCCTCTTAAGAATTTAACTGATAAATGGGAGTGGGAAATGGTCTTTCAAGGTAGAGGTATTCAAACTACAATAGTTATAGACACACAACACATGGTCCCTAGCCTTGTAGAGACTAACCTACTTCCTAAATTTGTAGTGACAGTATTTCCTCCTTTCTTAGGAACATCATATGTAGGACTAACTATAACATCCTAAACTCTAGGATCTTATCCTATTTCCATGTTTAGGAGATTAGAATATTTGGTTCTTTAGATTTTACCATACATGGATAAATCTATGCCTTAATGAACATTGTTAATGCATGATGTGGAAATAGGTTCTATAATCAACATAAAAAATAATAATACACTCATATTAACAGAATAAATTAATTATGTGCCCACATCAAAATAAATATGTTTCATAAATTTCCTTGGCTATCACATAATGGCTAAGATACGTTTAATAAGAGGAATAATGTTCTTAATACATATATGAGAATAACAAGTGGAGTTTCGATGTCCATAATATGACTAACGTGTTATTATATAAACAAATACTAAATTAATGGACTTAATATGATAAATAATAGTAATATGGAATTTTGTGAATAATAGTGTAAGGAAACTCTTTTGGAAATAACTTGAAGATAAGTTTACTCAACTTTTATAATAATGGTATAATAATTTGATAAATGTATTTGTTGAGAGCTTGAAATCCAAATTATAATATAACTCAAAAAAGGAAATTCTAAAACTCAAATATAATGGTAAAATTATGTTCTTTGGGTCTCAAATAGCTCAGGTGCCAAGTTCCATATATTTGAACACTAATAACTATTCTAATTTCATTAACTAAAAAAAATGAGAAAAACCAAAAGTGCTAAATAAATTACAAAATGTTTTCAAAAGTGAAAAAAACCACAACTTTGAAATCCACATACCAAAATTAGTTTTGGTGTGAATTTCCACATTAATTGGACAATGTTATTTATCCTAGTTTATTTTAGGAGAGAGAAAATTACTTAAAGTACAAAATATTAATAAAATAGTAAACATTATCAAAATGGAAAATTAATGGAATAACCATACTCTTCATGTTTAAATTTACTTGTAGGACAAGTTTCATATCTTTTGGGTATCTCTACATGCCTCAAATTCATTAGGTAAATGAAATATGTGATATAACCAAAAATATTAAATAAAATACTAGATATCTTTAAAAGTAAAAATGGATGCCAAAAGAAGGTTCTACATGTGTTAATTAGCTTAGGTTATAAATTTGGTTTTAGTTGGAACTTATTTGAGCCATTAACAAAAATAGCAAGAAAGATGCATTAATATCCTATTTATTAAGTTGATATTCTTGATATACAAAAGTGTTTCTTGATTTTGTCGTGTCATGTTATGATTTTTGGTTTCCTAAATTTATTGAAATGTAGGGTCCTTTAAGACTATTCAATCTATATTGAGCGACCAACGCTTTATCTGCTTCTCGTCCCTCTCTTATTCACATGCAGGTGAAAGCCTGGGTGTTCTCCTCTCTATTTTTCTTGCTCATCTATCTCTCTCAGTTTCTCCTTTGCCTCTGTTTTCCGCTCCCTCACTCTCATTAGATCTCCCCTAAAGTAACAAACCCTATAAAACCTATGGTTTTGGGGAACCTCGCACCATTGTTGCCTCCCAACTTCCTATTTGCTCTGTGCTTCCCCTGTTTTTCCCCATCCTTCACTTTCCTTTCAAACCCTATATTTTGTACCACTAGGTATCTACTAACTAACCTTCTCCAAGCTGAGGATACTCCTCCACACCAACCTGACGTTGGGGGAGGCATATAGTTGACAGATTTATTGGAGCTAGGTGGAAACTGGGAAACCTTCCTTGGGATCCCAGTGAATTTTCTGGTCTTTTGATTTGGTTCCAAGGAAAGTATATCCATTTTCCCTCTTTTTGTTCTTATTCTAGAAGCCGGGATTAAAGGGCAATTGAGGGGTTTTTGCTATCAATTTCTTTGAGCTTTCAAGGTGTCCAACTTAATTTTTTGGGGGGGGTGAAGATGTCGATGTTCTTGTTTATCACTATATCCATCATTTTCTGAGTCTCAATGAAACCCCACCTTGTTGCATCCATGGAAAATTGAAAAGATGAGTTTCTGGAAGCCAAACTACCTCATCAGGGGTCATTGGGATCATAAGGTCTCGACAGACTCAGTGGGGATGTTTTCTCTCCTCAGTTTTGGTTGGGCCTATCCTGGGAATGCATAACTTTACATCACTGAAGAAGTGCATACTAGTTTGTTGAGGTAGAATATATGAGATTTCAAAGTTTTTCTTTTTCCTCGATTCCATTTTCATATTGTTACATTTTTCTTGAGAAATTTGGTCTTTTAGCCAAATTCATTGTGCGATTGAGTTGTTGTTAACCTAGCCCAATTGACCTGTGCTCCTAGGATCACCTCAGCAATGCAAATCGAGGCTTCTAGGTCATTTCTTTCAACGTGGATTTTTTTAGTTTCTGATTGGCTAATGTTTGTGAAATAATAGTAATCAATCTATATGTAAGAAAAATAAAATAAAATATGTTCTGGATTTAGTGTTTTATTTGTTATCCATTGGTATGGGTTTTATCATCTAAATTGAATAATAAATCCATGGCTCTATAAGGATTTTCCTAGTTGGTTAGATATTCTAAAATTCATAAATAACAATATATAAGTCAGAAAAAAGGAAAAAATGTGATATGAACTCAGAAAATGTAATGCACAAGATGACATAATTTTCATAATATGATTTGAAAATAAAAAAATGTTATTTTTAGGGTTTATACAAATAATATAAACCTAACCCAAATTCTACATATATGTTTAATATGTTCTTTGGAGACTTAGTTTTGGCCTCATTATTGACTTTAGACTTATGTAAACTCTATCTGAGGTAATTTCTACTTTTCAAATTATCTAGGAAATACTATGATGACTTATAAATTTTCCCATATGAGGCATTAATTGATTAAATCTTGATTATTCTTGAACATATCTTCCAGTTCCTTGCTACATCTTGAATTATTGTTGATGTTATCACTTAAGGTCCTCTAACCAATTATGTGACTTGGATGATCTCATCCTCATGTATTTCATATTTATTATGATCAAACATGTATATTGACTTTACATTATTGTGCATGTGCAAATAGAGTAGGTTTTATTTATTGTAGTAGTACATTTATAATTCCATAACAATCGAACATGTGTATTCAATCCTGAGTGTGTGTATTTCACTCATATATTTATAGGGGCATGCGTATTCTACCCAGGGTGTGTGTTTTCTACCCAATATATATTAGGCTTGAGATTTTATGGGTCTTGACCGTACATAAATAAAAGTAGTCTAATTGTTTGCATGCACTGTTTATAAATTATTATTGTTGTTATATGGAAACATTTTATTATTTTTAATAATCTCTTTTATAAATATATAACGCCTCATTTATTACCCTATTATATCTCTTGAAGCTTATTCACTTGAACATTCCTTTGTTTGAAGAATTCACTATTTCTTTTGTTATTTCCCTATGTATTTCCTAGTTGTTATTTATTGAACATACTCAATTTTTGTTGACATCCTTTTGTCTTGTTTTCCTCTTCTCGATTGTTATTTTTCAACCCTCCCAGAGATAGCACAACCTCAGATGTAGATCATGGAGGACATTACTTGGAGACGTGCACCTAGTAGGTGAAGTTGTTGGGGAGATAGAATTCATATAGCTAGATATCCCTCTTCTTTCATCCTTATGCTATAACTTTTCATGTAAGCCCCTTTATGGGAGAATATTATGTAACTTTGCATAAATTTAATATAGTCATGATTTATATTTCCGCTTCTATGCTTTTATCATTTTATATACCATAATTTCATTTTAGAAAAGTTTACACTTATTCCAGTATACCTTTTGAGTGTGTATGGAGTAGATGTATTTATTTCTCAAATTAAGTAGGAAGTGGTTCCCGACCCTATCCCACTCCTTAAAAGATGGTATTAGATCCCTTAATGGTTGGATTTTTTACTATTTCAATTTTGTCTCCCTAATTAGAACCCCTACCTTACATAGTAACCCTCTAATTGAGATGTTTTAACCTATGATAATTCACAAGATGATGACAAGTAGATTTAGAATTATATGAGGTACACTTATGAATCATGATTAGTAAACCCAAATCTGATGAGAGTCTAGTTGCTCATACCCTATAATATAGGTTGGCTATGACATGTACCCTTGAATATAGTAACTTTGAACTAAGGATTGAGTTAGGTTATGAGAATTCCATAGTAGAAAGATAAGGAGATCTTAGCATGGAATTCATGGCTTGGCTTTTGAAGTGATTTTGGTGGCATGCTTGTTTTACATCACATAATTTCTTATCGACAAAAATTATTTCCATTATACTACTATATGTAAAAAAATCGTGGATTTTGTTGATGTTTTCTTGAGCCAAGTCACAGAGAGGAGATGTATGAATTTTTGATAGGGAAACCCTATAATAAGACTATTTTTGTGCATTAAGTGATGACTAGGAAGATATGTCTTGTGATAAAGGTTTAGCGACCTACCCTTTATACCCTATGTCTTTTTGTTTTCTTGTGTGAACCTTAGGGTTGTTAGGTTATAAACAGAATGACCTAAATTTGACCCTAGGTAATTATGACAGGTTAAATGGATGCATGAACAACATAAAAAGTCTTCACAATTAAAATACCCATAAGTGTCCATAATACCTTTAATTTTGTCTAGTTTGTCTTATTAGGTAAAACCTTTTAAGGGGTGGAGAACACTGGTGGATATGGACATTTTGATTTTGATGACAAAATCCTTTAAAGGAGTAGTGTTGTAACATCCCAAAATCTAGGATGTTATCCTATTTCCATGTTTAGGAGATTAGAATGCGTGGTTCATTATATTTGACCAAACAAGGATAAATCTATGCCTTAATGAACATTGTTAATGTATTCCGTGACAATAGATTCTATAATCAACATCACAAATAATAATATACTCATATTAATATAATAACTTAGTTATGTGCCACCATGTAAATAAATATGTTTTATGTATGTACTTGGCTAACCAATATTCAAGTAATGGTTAAGATATGTTTAATAAGATGAATAATGTGTTTATTACATATATTAGAATGACAAGTGGAGTTTCCATGTCCATAATATGGATAATGTGTTATTATCTAAGAAAATACTGAGATGATGGACTTAATATGATAAATAATAATTGGAATTTCATAAATAATAGTGTAAGGAAACTATTCTAGCAATAACTTGAAGATAATATGAATCAATATTGATAATAACTGTATAAAAGTTTGATAAATATATTGGTAAAGAGCTAAAAATCCTAATTATAATTTAACTTACTAAAAATACTAAAACTCAAATATAACGGTAAAATTGTGTTCTTTCGATCCGAAATATCTTGGGTGCCAAGTTCCACATTATTTGAACAATAATGACTATTCTAATTTCATTAAGAAAGGAATATAAGAGAAAAGCCAAAAGTGTTAAAAAAATTACTAAATCTTTTCAAAAGTAAAAATAAACCCCAAATTCAAAATCCACATACCAAAATTAGTCTAAGTGTGAATCTCCACATTACTCAAACAATGTTATCTGTCCTAGTTTAGTTTAGGAGAGAGAAAATAACTTGATGTCCAAAATATTAAATAAAATGGTAAACACTCCCAGTAGGAAATTGATGCCATAATCATCCTCTTCATGTTTAAATTTGCTTTTAGGCCAAGTTTCACATCTTTTAGGTGTCTCTAGATGCATCAAATTCATCAAATAAATAAAATATATGATATGGCCTAAAGTATTAAATAAAGAATTAGATATCTTTAAAAGTAAAAAATGATGCCAAAATTGGGTTCTACATGTCCTATTTAGCTTAGGTTTTGAATTCTTTTTCAACTGGAACTTATTTGTCCCCTAAACTAAATAACAAGAATGATGCATTAATATCCTATTTATTAAGTTGATATTCTTGATTTTCTTAAAGTGTTTCTTGATTTCATGTGCCATGCTAATATTTCATATTTCCTAACTTTACTAAAATGTGGGGTCCTTTGGGACTGTCAGATCTAGATTGAGTGGGTGGCGCTTTGTCTCCTTCCCATCCCTCACTGGTTCACACATAGGCGGAATCTTGGGTTTTCTCCTCTCCAATTTTCTTGTTCATCTCTCTCTCTCTCCCCTTTCCTCCTTTGCCTCCATTTTCCTCTATCTCACACTCTTCATATCAGCCCAAAAGAAGCACCCCTATAAAACATAGGGTTTGAGGATCCACACACCATTGTCACCTCCTGACTTCCTATTTCCTGTGTGCTTCCACTATTTTCCCCAACCCTCACTTATCCTTTCAAACATTGGTCATCAAACGACTAGGTATCTACTACCTGACCTTCCCCAAACTCCTTTATACCAGTATCCAGCTTTGTTGCAACCGATCATACCCTTGTGGGTACTCCCCAACACTAACCTGATGCCAGTGGAGGCATAGAGTCGATATGTGGTCAGAGGCCTTTGTAGAGATAGATGAAAATTGGGAAACCTTCCTTGGGATCCCTATATGTTTTTTTGGTCTTCTAATTTGGTTATAAGGCAAGTATACCTATTTACCCTCTTTTTGTTCTTCTTCTGATAGATGAGACATAAGGGCAATTGAGGGGTCATCTGTCCTAATTTATCTCAGCTTTCAAGGTGTCCAAATTCATTATAGGTGGGAGAAGATGATTATGTTCTTGTTTGTCACTAGACTCATCATCTTTTGAGTCTTTGGTAACCCCCACTTTGTTGCGACTATGGTGAATTGCAAAGATGAGTTTTTGGAAGCCAACGACCTCATCTTGGGGTCATTAGGATCATATGGGCTCTGTGGGAATGTGTTTTCTCCCATGTTTTGGTTGCGTGTGTCCTGGGAATGCATAGCTTCACATCTCTGAAGAAGTTTAGACTAGTATGTCGAGGTAGAAGATAAGAGGTTTTGAAGTCTCTCTTTTGCCCCGATCCCACTTTCATTTCATCACGTTTTGCTTGGGCAAGTTGGTCTTTTTACCAAATCTACTATGTGCGTGACTTGTTATTGACCCGAACCAATTGTCATGTACTCATAGGACTGCCATAGCAATGCGGATTAGGGCTTCCAGGTCATTTTGTCAATGTGGCTTTTTTCGAGTTTTTGATTGGCCAATGTTTGCAAAATACTCAGTAATTAATCCATAAGTAATAAGTATTTTATAATTAGTGTTTTATTTATATCCATTAGTATAGGGTTTATCAACTAAATCAAATATAATAAATATATGAATTTACAAGGATTTTCCTAATGGGTTATATATTCTAAAATTTGTAACTATAATATATAATTTGAACATAAAGTATAATGTGATATGAACTCAGAAAAATGTAATAAACAAGATGGCATAGTTTTCGTAACTTGATTTGAAAATAACTAAAATGTGATTCTTAGGGGTTATACAATTAATATGAACCTAAACATAATTCTACATATATGCTTAATAGGTGTTTTGAAGACCTAGGCTTGGACCTAGGACTAATTTTGGACTTATGTAAACTCTATCTGCAACATGTTCATCTTTTCCATTTATCTAGGCAATACTATGATGATTGATAAATTTTATTATATGAGGCATTACTTGGTTAAATCTTGATTATTTTTTAACATATCTTCAAGTTCCTTTCTACATCTTTAATTATTGATGATGTAATCATTTACGATTCTCACACCTATTATGATGTAATCATCCTCATATATATATATATATATAAACATATATATATATATATATATATATATATATATATATAAACATATATATATATGTGTGTGTGTATGTATATATATATATATGTATATATATCATCCTCATTTATTTCATATTTATTATGATCAAACTTGAATCTTGCCTTTACATTATTGTGTGTGTGCAAATAAACTAGGTTTTAATTATTGTTGTAGTACATATATACTTCCACAATAGTTGGATGATCTTGAGTGTATATTTTTCTCAAATATTTATAGGGGCACGTGTATTCCTCCCAGGGTGTGTGTTTTCCACTTAAAATATATCAGGCTTGAGATTTTATGGGTCTTGACATAGAAGTGGTCTAATTTTTAACATGCACTATTTATAAATTATTATTTTTGTTATATGACAAGATTTTCTTTCTATTAATCATCTCTTTTATATATATAATGCATCATATCTTTCCATGTATATCTCTTGAAGCTTATCCTCTCCAACATCCCTTATTTTGAAGCATTCCCTATTTCTTTTGTTATTACCTTAAGTATTTCTCAGTCATTATTTACTGCACATACTAAGTTTTTGCTGACATCCTTGTCTCTCATTTTCCTCTTCCTGTGTGTTTTTTTTCAACCCACCCAGTGGTGGCACAACCTTAGGTGCAGGTCATCAAGGACATTACTTGGAGACATTGACATGCTAGGTGGACATCTTGGGGAGATAGAATTGAGATAGCTAGATATCCTTATACTTAGATCCTTATATTGTAACTTTAATTCAAGCCCCTTTTGTGAGAGAATAATTTGTAACTTTGCATAAATTGAATATAGTCAAGATTTATATTTTCATTGCTATATGTTTCTCTTTTTATATACCATTATTTCATTCTAGAAAAAGTTACACCTATTCCAGTATACCTTTTGAGTATGTATGGAATAGATGGATTTAATTCCTAAATTAAGTTGGGAGTGGATCCCCTCTTGGGTTCCACTCCGTACACTAACCCACTTAAAATGAGAGATAGCATAAAATTATATCTATCAATAGAAGATTTACTACATTTTCTTTCACCACCTCCATCATGATCAGATTTATATGCCATTGAGGTTGTGCTTCAAGTTTTGCTCATTCTTCAATCCAAACCATGAGTTGATATAGACTAGGGGGGTCCCCTTTATGTTTGCAATGGAATTCCCAAATGTGACATGGTGATTCTTCAAAACTATGAGTATCTCCTCCTCCTCCTCCTTTGAACTTAGTGATGCAGAATTTTCATTGGAAATTTGTTGTCCACTATCAAGAATGCGTACTTCAAGTGTGGCGGTTGTGGCTTCAATTATATCTTGGGAGGACGTTGCAGGGATGGGACTAATGGTGATGGTGGTGGTCCTAGAGCTTCATAGTATTGTAGAAGCATGGAAATGTCTTTAGGAACAAGGAACACTCCTCCAATGGATGGTACCAAGTGCAGTCATCCACTAGATCCATGAGACAAGCTTTTCATGGTAATTGTGGATATGCCTACATCATTGCTGAAGAGATCGCATCTACAACTGTCATTGGTTACTCCTCCTCCTATCTCTCATCATGGTACTTTATAGCCTTTATCAAAGATATATGCTTTGTATGATCCATTATATCAACAACAACTGTACCCTTTTCCACCTTTATCATGACCTAGGCCATGTCTAGAATTGGTTTCTCTAAGATCAATGACACTTCATTGCCCAAATGTTGTTGTAACATACTAAATCTTGGATTCAATTGCAATTTAACCCATTTTCAAGATTTTATTTCCTTCATATCCTTTTTCCTAAATTTTCCTATCCTTTTTATCCTCTTTGGCCTCAATGTTGAAATTGAGCTATACTTGATGTCTTGAATTATATTTACCCACATTCATTTCAATGAATGGGCTTTTGCACAAATATCTCAACACTTGTATTAATTAGATTCTATTTATGTAAAATGACCATTAATGAGAGATAATTAATGGATTATATTAAAATAGATATTTTATGGCTTTGTGGGACAAGAAGTGAGAAAATTAGAAATTTATATCTAAATTTATTAAGAAAGGTACTAAATATATTTATTAGGCACATAGCATACAATCAAATTTAAAAATGCTCTCAAGAGGAGAAGTTAATGTAAAGTTAGACTCTTCACACTTTAATTAGAAAACCCATGAATTTTCAAGTAAATTGGAATTTCTCTACCCGCTTAATTAATTAAATGAATAAGCAACTCTAATATATCTAAATTCCTAATGCATTTGAAAAAAGAAACCTCCTTGACTCCTAATTAACCTACCCTTTTAATTACTTAAAAATCGGATATTAAATGTTTTCCCAATTGAATTAGCATTTAAAATCCTAATTACCTTGGGTTTTAAAATTGGTATTTGACTAAGAAATTAAGCTTTTCCTAAATATGTCTATCCCAACAACACAACACCTATCCCAGCAACATAATGCCTCATTGCGTTACTTCCTCCCTCCCTCTACCACATGTAACATCATGTTTTCTTGCCTTCCAAAATGGGAAACACCCCATAGCCCCTTGAACGACAGTCGTCGTCTGCCTCCTATATCTTCCACACCATCCTTCCTCTACCCATCAACACCCCTAACCCTATCCACCAATGATCCCCTAACATGCGGCCATCTAGCCACCATATCTTCTCCTTATTTACCTCTGTTGTGATAGTCACCTCGATGCAGACAACGATGCTACAAGGTATAGCATCACCGCATGCCACCATCTCACACCCAAATATGGCTGACATCGACTCTAGTGGCCACTACCATCTAATTGTATGCATGTCCACCCTATAGCCAGCCATTCCAGTAGTAGCTGCTACATCAATGGCCCTCGCCAGCAACAATGGGGGCATGCAACTTCCATCACTACCACTATGTACTCAAACCCAATCCTTTGTCCTCTTCATCGTCTCTGTCATGACCATTGTCATCTCCATCTGTTGATCCATCATGGAAGATCTGAATTGACCGCTCCAATTTCTCCTCCACCTTGCCCAACACCACCAAGAAACACCTGCACGACACCTTCACATCCAGAGAAACCTCGACGCCAACATACCCTGATAGAAGGGCGTCGTAGCCACCAAGTGCAACACCATCTACCCTGACAGCAACGTTGTCAACTCCTCTCTTGCAATGCCCTGAAACACCACCTGACACTGTGTCAGCTAGCAGCAAGACACCACCTGAAGATCTAGAGGAATTATCTTAGAATGAACCCTAGATGTGCTAAAAATGGATCATCATAGATCCATTGCTTTCTTTTGTCTAAGGTCAATAATTCTTTCCCTATTTTTGAATAATTAACTTATGATGATGATGGGAAGTAAACCAAGGTAATACATGCACCTTGTAATCAAGGTAACCCTAGGTATATACATAAATTCAATGATACATATGAGTATGATCCTAATGCTGATATAATGAACCATATATAGGAAATATTAATAATATATCATATATGTAAGAGTGTGGTTAAAGATGATATCTAAATCTTAATTTAAGATCTTTATAGTAGATATATAACTAAGGAATTGTTTTACAAAATGTGTTCACATTATTATATTATATTGATTTACTTGTATAACATCCGATTAGTTTATACATGTATCAATGTAGTACTACATATCAAATGATGGATGTAAGTTGAGCATGTTGCCTTATTATAATATTGTATGTCATGGATCAACTAATAATGGAATATTATATATAAGATGAGTTACATTTTAGTACTACAAATAGATTATCAAGAATTTTGATAATAATGTTTCAACAAACCCTAGATACACAAATACATATTTATGCAATAGATGGCGATTATAAATAAAAATATAATTATGGAAAGCATCTAAGTATACTATGTTCTTATGAATTAAATGGTGTAAAAGATAATAGTGTGTAAAAGAATATACTTATATAAACATACATCTAGATGACATGTTAGTTGGATCAAAGCATGTGTATATTATTCAACCTAATAGATTTTGATGTGGAATATACTTACACCAATATACATGGTGAGCATGATGTTAGGAATAATATGGATTCACATTATAGGAAGAGAATGACAACATTAAACCTAAATTGGAAGAGTATATATTATTATTGACATATATATGAGTTACATAGACTTATGTGACTAAAGATGAGTAATTAGAACTAAGATTGATGTATAAAACATAACATATTCTCTCAACAAAGATTAAAATTATAAACACTGACATGACATTAGATGATGGGGAATAGGGTAAGAATAATATAAAAATATAATAGGAATGAATATGTTCACTTTGACTTGGCTAATATACAAAAGTGCTTCTAGGATGAAAAGTTGACTTTGTGGACCAAAGAATACTATTCAAGTTAACCTTTATGTGTGAAAAGAAGTATGTGCAACCCTATTTTTTGTATGTGCATTCTAAACCCTAAGTTGGGCATTTTGATATCCGACCCCAATATTTCCAATGAGGCATTGTCTTAGATTTTATTTTCTTTATTGCCTTGTTGTGTCACCTTTACTTAAATTATTATAGGGTCTTGGACCCCACTTGCAAAGTTTCAAATTTTTAAATTTGCCATTAAATTATTCTAGCATGGTGATGTAAATGACTAATTAACTAATGTAGTGTACATGAGTACAAGCCACCCATAGTTTTGGGCATGAGCCCTGGGGAATGTGACCACTCTCCCCACTTTTATAGATATTGTAGGTGTTTGGGAATGCGACCATTCTCCCTCACCTATTTGTTTTGGTTAAGGTTAGGTAGGTGCCTCAGCCCTATGCTAGCTTAATGTAGTCATATTCATGTAAGCAACTTTATTATTACTTGACTTGGCAGAATTCTTATTTATTTACTTGCCTCATACCTTTGACCCTCTTAGCTTAGCAGTTCCTTATCATACAATACTTTACTTTATATTTGTCCTTATTTCTTTGTTTGACATATACTTTTATCTCCTTTTGCTGGGTGATACCAACCACCCAGGTTTAGGATCAGAGTGCACAATAGAAGCATGGTGAATCAACCTAAGACTAGGAGAAGGAGTTCGTCCTTCCATGATAAACTATTTGTTAAGTTATTTTATTGGAGACAAATTGATGTAGTTAAGTTTCCCTCTACTTAGATCCTCTTTTTGTATAAAGCATGTACACCCTTATTGGGAAAATTATGTACTCTTTATTAAATTGAATATAGTCAAAATTTCAACTTCTTCTACTATTCATTGGATTTTGTTTACCATTTTTAGTAGAGAGGTGATCTCACTTCTCTACAGTTGGATCATGGGGCATTGTGGTCTATCCTTGTCTGGTGGTTGATAATCATGTAGCTTTATCTCAAACCAATCATCTTGGATACCCAATGTCAATCTTCCTTGTCCCATCTCTAAGACGACATCTAATGCATCTTGGAAATGCATACCTAGGAGTAATTCATTTCCATAGACTTCCTTCATCTCCATGATGGCAAAATATGTTGTAAATATAAACTTATCAACCTCCACTTGTCAAAATATGTTATAGAATGGAAAGGACTACCTATGATTATTTAATTTCCATACTCATCCTATATCTCCCAAACAACAACACCCAAAAATTGACATGCCTAAAATATGTATGAAAAACACAAGTGTAAGCGTTGAGTAGTGTAGGCCTTTGAGGCCAATTATCAAACTCAAGGAAACATACTCTAGAGACTACTACTAACTTTTACCTAATCAAATAGGCCAAGAAAAGATGATGGATTTGTTGTCTTATAACTAAATGCAAGAATAAAATCTAAATTAAGTGGAATGTAATCAGGAATTGATGGAATGCTTAGAGTTACAGTTTCACCATGGAATACATTGAACTTAACTCCATTTCATCACTAATCATTTACCCTTAACCTTGAACTAAGGACTTGTAGCAAGTATTACCTACTCCCACAGCTCAATACGCTACCTATACTAAGAAAACCCCCACTTTCATAATGATTTAGGAATCAACTAGGTACATTCCCTTCACAGACATAAGCCTCCTCCGGAGGCACGATATTGGCTGTGTAGATTTACGACTTGTCCAACCCTTTATCCCTATCATGAATCAATTAATGGTCTAATACATTAATCATAGTGATCATGAACAAAAAATTCATCAAGAAATCATATAATTACATCTAGAACTAAATGATACATATATATACATATATATACATACATATATATAGATATATATACATATATATACATATATATAGATATATATACATATAGACACACACACACACACACATATATATATATATATATATATATATATATATATATATATATATATATATATATATATATGTTACATGTAGATCAGTTTTGTAACAAGAAGGCACCTAATTGTAATGAGATGACCAAAATTGTAATACAAGACTCAATTTCTAAATGCAATGTGAAATTTTTATGCTCCCTCTAAAAATAGTAAAAATCATATTTATGACTAGTATTGCAAAATGAGTCTTTGTATTACAATTTTGGTCATCTCATTACAATGTAGGTTGTATCGTTACAAATATGCGCCTTCATCTTATAAAATAGATGCATGGGTAACTAACCTTAGTTACTCACACAGGTAGTGAATGAATGGCCATACACACACATATGTACATACAAACATACATACATACATACATACATACACACACATATATATATACATAAAAGAGCGTCATCCCCTAGGTTAACTCTGGAGAAACGATAGGAATCCACCCAGACGATGATGCCAATGATAGGGCATCAAACACCCATTGTCCAGCCCATGTCCACCTCCATCTCCACCAACAGCCGCCCAACTCCATCCAACCCTATCCCTTCCCTTAACCCATTCACCCTTAAGATAGGATAGAAGAACAAATCTAAGAGGAACCCTAAATGTGGGGTGCAAAGGGAAGATGCTAAAGCCAAAATGTCACATAGAAAGAATGCTTACAACACGTTAAAGAATGTGTGTGTCGTCAACACATCGCAGAAGAATGGAAGCGACACTACATCACAAGGGGAGCCGATGTTGCATCGCAAGGGGGAGCCAACATTGCATTGCGGGGGGGGGGGGTGGAGGGGGGAGGTGATGCTACATCGCAGGCAGAGCCGATGCTACATCGAAGCAATGCATTAATACTGATGCATCACAAGAGGGAGCCGACACTGCGTCACAGGTGGGAGATGATGCTACCTCATAGGGGGAGCCAACACTATGTCACTGGAGCAGGATGTCGACAATGACATGTCACAGCAGAGCATCGACACCGACACATCACAAAAGTTAGGCATTGAGGCAGATTCTTCAAAGAAGATGGTAGACAACGTCAGCGCATCACAGAAGGAGGGCACCAGTTTGGGACAACAAGCAGTTGCTTGGAATCAAATTCTTAAGAAACCTATGAACAAGAATAAAAAAGAGTTATAATTCCCAAAACCTTTGGTTGTAGACGGAGAAGACCATGTCGAATTGGATGAGGAGGAGTTCGACAAGATGAAGAATGTATGGGAGTTCACCATCATGGTGTACACCTTGGGGAAGCGTCCATTCTATCTGCACTTGTTGACCTAGGTGAAGAGGACATGGAAGCCTAAAGGGGTGTTTGGGATGCTAGCACAAGATCATAGCATCTTTCTTGTCCAGTTCTCTACAGTGGCGGACAAAGAAGAAGTAGTGGCCATGAGACCTCAGTGGTTTGATCATCAGTTGGTGATCGCCAAACACTATCAACATGGTGACGAGCTTTGCAAGGATGCTTTTCTTATGATCCCAACTTGGACAATGTTGAAGTCTTTTAGGCAGACATGGACTAGGAAAGTTGTTGGCACTATTGTAGTGGAAGTTGGGACAGTGCTACATATGATGAACGTTCCTTGGAGGGTGATGAACCAAGAGTCCTGGTGGAGTTGGAGGTTGATGGACCTAAGCCAAAGGTGCTCTGTCTTAATGTGAAGGGAAGAAACTTGACCCTGGTGATGATCGAATATGATCACATTCCCATTTCTTGCAGCAAGTGTCGCACCTTTGGGCATGGCATACAACAATGCAGGAAGCAAAGAAAGTGGATGAGGAGGTTGCAGTGAAGAAGATCTGGAAGAAGGTAGATGAAGGGACTCATGTTGTGGAGAAGCCATTGACTGAGATGACAAACCATATGGAACCAATAGATGGCAAGAAGGCTTCAATCTCACAAGCAAGGGATGGAGGCAGAGAAACACCAACAAAAGGCAAACAGACTCCTGAAGACATAAGACAAGAAGAAGGAGAATTTGTCTCCTCAACAAGGAGGAAAGGGACTAAGATAATAGGTATACCAAAGAGTGTGGGTATGAGTACCATCCTATACACCACAAATAGTTTTGAAGCTCTCTCTAACTTGGATAAGGAGGGGGAGATGTTGTGGCATAAAAGGAGCAAGAGGTGAGAAGGAAGGACAACAAGAAAGATCCAGTCAGGTGTACCAGGTCACCCAAAAATCTTTGATAAGTCCATGCTCTTATGAAATATTAAGGGTGGGTGTGACATGAACAAGAAGAAGGAAATCCAAGTGTGGATTTCTTCTAGTGGGAACTCAATGGTTTCTTTGGTAGAAACAAAAATAAAGGTGCAAAATAAAAAGAATATCAGATATTTATTTGTGTAGGGATGGGAGCAGATATCTAACATAGATTGTGTTGAGGTAACTAGAGTCTGCATGCAATGAAAGCCGAGTGCATGTCAGGTGTCAGTGATACAGATGTCAGACCAGCAGGTTACAATTAATTGTAGCAATAATGGAGGCTTATACATCTGGGTGGCAACTGTATACAGTCATAATGATGCCAAGACCAAACTAGATTTGTGGAAGGATTTGGTCTCTCTATCCAAACAGGTTACTCTACCATGGTTGGTGATTGGAGACTTTAATATTGTTCATTTGTAGGCTGAAAAGAGGGGAAAAAGATTATCTTTGAATGCGGTGATAGATGCTTTCAACCAAGCTATTGATAAAGCTGGTCTTTTTGAACTACCAATGGTGGGCGGTGATATCTTTGCATTGAACAATGAGGGAGGGGGAAATGAATAGGATATCAAGTAAACTGGAAAAATCTTTAGTGAATGATGAATGGTTGTGAATCCTTCCTAATGTGCAGGTGAAGGAAGGTGGATCTGAGCTAAGTGATCATGCGCCTATCTCAGTACAAATCATAGAAAAGAAACAAAAGAGAAAACCTTTCAGATTCTTAAATTACTGGACTGAATGGAAAGGTTTTGAAGATGTCATAAAAGAAGGTTGGAGCACAAGTGACAGAAAATCCGATGTATGAGTTTGCAAAAAAGATGGCAAGTACCAAAACTACACTCAAGAGATGGGCCAAGTATGAAGTGAACATTCCAAATATGATTAAGGAAATAAAAGAAGAATGCAAGGAGGTCAGGGAAAAATTGTGGGTTGGCCCTCTTAATCCTAAATTGATAGAGAAGGATAGAGAACTAAAAAGGATGCTTGAGGATCTAAAGAAAGTAGAGGAAAAATTCTACTGGCAAAGGAGAAAGGAAAAATGGATGGAGGATGGGGATAGAAACACTAAACTCTACCATACCACTGTTAAAAGAAGAGATGCTGCTAATATAATTTTTGAGTTAGTTGATGTTGAAGGGAGAGTGGTCAACAAATAAGAGGATCTAGAGGAGCAGGCTATAAACTTCTATACGTCATTATATAATAATATTTTCAAAAATGACATAGAGGAGGAGGAGGAATTGGAATGGAGCTTCAGACTTACAAACACACATAATAATTGTAACGACCTCACTTCCCAATAACCCCCAATTAAGGGAGACCAAGAAGTCAGAGGCGTTATCCCCAAACAGGATCAGTGGTTTTGCAAATAATCAACAATAATTAATAAATTCTACAACAACTAAGCTTTAAAATGGAATATTTTTTTTTCTTTTCTCATACCTTGCAAAATATAGGAGCTGAGGGACTTTACCCCATATAACAACTATCTATCTAAAATCCTCCAATCTTTATTAAGCTTTATTCCATCATTGTCACTTTAAAGGAATACCCATTTTCTTGATAACCTAAAACACCTACAAACAAAATAGTAGTAAGTATAATGAATTATATTGGTATGTGGGGGAAACAATAATCTTGCATTTAATTATAATAACATATTGCAAGCAATTATGATTTAACAAAACAAACTTTATGCTTTAAACATGACTACTCAATCCTTACATACCCTAGCCTCTGTGTTATCCCTACAGTGGACATGGACACTACCCCTCATATGGTAGATCTCAACTAACCCCCATGATCCTACCTTACAGGTAAATCAAGACATAGGGTCATGGAGTCGTATGGTCCTACCCAAGGGTAGACCAACACATCGACTCATGATAACCTGATGATCCTACCTCATAGGTAGACCATGTACTAGGTCATGTATCTCATCATCATCAGAGCTACAGAGGAGGACTAGGATCTGAGCTAGACATGCACATATAATTATGGTGATAATCATAGTCACTTCATAGTTGCATGAAATAAAAGACAATCAATCAATTATTTCCAAGCAACTGATAAAACCTTGGGAATTTCCATGAAATTAAAGCAATTTAACCATAAGCATAACCACATACCTGATTTGAAGCCTCAAACATAAATAAGAAATCCAAATCCAACTAGATGTCCAATCAAGCAAGGTAAGCAACCAAATCAAGCAACCCTTGATCCTAAAACATGTATAACACCTAATTGTCACAAACATATCCCAAACAACTTCTTATTGACTTGGGACACCTTTTTAAGGTTTCTAACTCTCACTAGGATGCATTAGGGTTTCTTAGATCAATTTCTCAAACCTTATCCTTTTTAGGTCAACAAACCTTAAAATACTATTTCTACTCCTAAAAACCCTAATTACTCAACTTATCCATATTAATGATCTTTTATACTTAAATTGACTTAGGATCATAATATCTCTATTTTAGTCATGACTTTGCACAATTGAAACCAGTAAAAGTCAGCATTACTAAAATTAGGGTTTCTAGGCCCATTAATGCATAATCATGTACATGGAACCCTAAATTAAACTAATTATGCATAAAGATCATCTTTTTAGATCTAATTCTTCCTTTTATTAACAACAAGTTAATATTTGCTAAAAATATTTAAAGAAAATCATTACATGCAATTATCATCAATTCTTAGGGTTTTTCTTAAATTAAACCTTTAAAGATGATAAATTTTTACACTTTTCAAATTCCAAGCGTATTTAGGCCTTGATCATTATTTTATTACACTCCTTGCATTTTTTGATGAATTTTCATATATGATTTGTTTTCATTGGGTATTCCTAGCATTATCTATGATTTTTGCAAGAATATACCTTAATCAACCAATCATACAGGGCAACATCAGAAAGGAGAGATTTTTACCTATTTTCCACCTGGACCGCCTGAGCCAATCAACTGCATCCACATCTATGTGTGGTCCACCTGCATGGCCGCTTAGTCAAGTTTTGGTGGACGCTTCTGACCCCGTGCTAACATGTCCAAGATTCCCTACATCTGGGGGTAGCAAGGTAACTTCACCCCTTTCCATCCCTTTCCTTCAACCTGCCTGCTCACAAACTGACTCCCGACCGTGGTCAACCTGGGAGTTGACCCCGTGATCCAGTTCCTCCCCTCAGTGGGAAAGAGGTCCTCTACCTTCGTCCCACTCTACCGAACTCACTGTCACCTTCCAATTCTCTAGTGGTGATCTCAGTCGTCGTGGCCACAAGGCCGATCTCCAGTGAGCTTGCTGGTCACAGATAGCTATGGGGGTCAAGACATGGAAGGAAATCGAAGGTAGAGGAGGGAGTTTGAGATCTCATAGCATCTAGCGAAAAATCTTTCAATCTTGTAGAGGGGTCTTTGGCCCCCTCCTTTTATAGCCCTAGACCATGGCTCACTGTAGGTTCCAAGTAAATTGGGCAAATTTGATAGGATCCCCAAAACCACTACAAACCTAGGCTCACTTGCCTCCTCTGGTGCTCCTAAAGATGTTGGGATTAATTCCAACTCCTCTTGCTCTCTCAATCACGAGAAAATTGGTTCGGAATCCATCCTCTCTGGCCACTGTTTCTCGCCTTCCAAATAAGGCAAGGAATAGAACAACACCATTGGATCTCAGATCTAACAGTCCATGGTACTCACATTCTTGAAAAACAAAAATCTAATCCAACTAATATTGTGACATTTATTGATATCCACTGACTTTAGGAAACTTTGAAAAATTGTATCTCTCAATCCCTTTATACTTTTAATCCCAAATTTTATGGGAAAGTCCATAATGACTTAATCTACTTGTGTACTGGGAATCAAACTCGAAAGTATGAGATACTTTTCTTCATATGCAAGTTATATCTTAATAAGGCATATTTTATACATATTTTCTCTCTCCTAATCTTTAATATCATTTATTTATATTCCTTTTACCATTAGAAACCATGTGGACTTGAAATCTCTTCCATGATGATCCCATGATCCATATTTCTACATATTTCTTATCTTTTCTTCATTATCTTAAATTTCCCTTTTTAATAAAGCAATATTTGATTTCTTCTTTTTCTTTTAATCACATTGGACTCATTAATATATTATGATCCACGGAATCATATGCACAAAGGAAATATTGCAAAGGGAATCCTTTCAATACACATAATTCATACAATTCCCATAATCATACATTTATTGGGGAAATTTAATTTCCAACCATATGAACCCAAAAATTGGGGTTGTAACATCCTTCCCCTCTTATATGAATTTTGCCCTCAATATTCCACCTAACATACGAACAATCAGGATAAGACTTTTCCACATCCATCATTGGCTCCCATGTGGCTTTATCCTCTTCATGGTGCTTCCAAAGAACCATTATCATCTAATATTCTTACACCTGAGTTCTTTCACCTTGGTATCTAGAATCCTCATAGGTGACTCAAGACATCTCAGCCTCCCTCTGGAGCTTACTAGGTTCATTTCTCAACACATGACTTGGGTACCTCACATAGTGCTCTAGATCGGACACATGGAACACATCATATTATCCTGAGGGGTAAGGCTATACATAAGAAACTCCACCAATCCATCTCAAAAGGACCCATGTATCGGGGACTCAGCTTTCTCAACTATAGCTCAGAGGGGTCGGGTTTTCATAACACATGTTTACCCATAGTGAATTGCATGTCAGTTTGCTTTGCATCAGCTCACGACTCATGTCAATCCTGGGCTTTCTCAGCCAATGCTCAATCAAAGTGACTTCATCTGCATACACTATGGTCTCTTTCTTCCCTTCACAAGGTCCTCTCACTGACATCATCCTAGTGAAGTGGTGACTGACACATCCTCCCTTACAGAGCTTCATACATCCTAATATTGGCTATGGTGGCTATCATAACAAGCAAACTACGCTAGGGGAAGGAACTGCTCCCATGAATCACCCTAAACGAGAACGCATGCTCTCATCAGACCCTCTAAAGTCTGGGTCATACCCTCTCGACTATCCATTAGTCAAGGGTGATATGTTGTACTAGCATCAAGTTCTTCTTACACCTACTCCCACAACATGGAAGTGAACTTGAGGTTATTCTCAAGATATTGAATTCGGATCACGGTGTAGTTGAGCTATCTTTCTCTCATATATAGTTCAACCAAAATTGACATACTGAAAGTGCTCTCTCTTAGACAAGGGATTAGGTCAACTTGGTAAGGCGATCTACCATAACCCATAATGCATCATAACCTTTCTTGGTCCAGGGGAGACTCACCACACTGTCCATGGTGATCCACTCTCATTCCCTCTCAAGGACTTCTCATCATCTATAGCAACTCATTAGGTTACTAGTATTCAACTTTCAACCTCTGTCATGCATGGAAACTGGCCTCATGCAACTCTATATACTTTTTCATCTCAACTCTTCATAATACTATTGTAAACCTTAACTACCTTAGTAGTACCACGATGTATGGTGTATGTAAAATCATGAATGACTTGCATAACATGATTCCTCAAGGGTGACTCCTCAGTAACCCAAAGACACTCTAGTGGGTTTCACCACCTTCTTATCATGAGAGGTGTATCTGAGGTTCTTACAACAATCATTCTATCTCATCAAGCTTTGGGCTAGCTAATTGGGCAACCACCAACTTGACCAATGGGTCTGGTTGTATCTGGATGTTAGCCACATAGGTCTAGTCTTCTAACAATCACATGGTTCACCTAGCAACCTCTTTTATCTCTCTCTATCAGCAAGACAAGGCAACTGTACGCCTGACTGTATCTCGGCAAAGAGTATCAGTTACCACATCAATTTCCTTATGTGCTAGGTGATGGTGTAAACATAAACCTTCATATATTCCACTCATCACCCTCATCTTGGGTGTAAGTCAAACTAAGTCAAGAAAACTTTGAGCTCATCATCTTGATTACCATACCCAAGATGCAACTCTTAGGATCCAAACTACTCTTGACAAGAACATCGTCATATGATGATTACTTTTGTTCTCTTTGTGTTTCCAAACTACATATCCAACGTACTTTCAAAAGGTGTGGTACTTCTTATATCTTCAAACATAATGGAAGAGTTTAAACTCATATCACCTTTATCCTCAATATGGCATGCATTTTGTCATGTGTCTCAAATCCATAACAAGATGAAATAAGCACTTGGTTGTAGTCCAAATACAGAGTTCAACCTGTTCCAAGAGTAGAGATGGTGCATCACACATAGCCATCACACTTTCCAATCTAAGTTGAAATATGCATCACATGTTTCCACACCATGAACATCTCCATTATGGGTCTACACCCATGGGAAGACTGTTCCCATCACCTCTGGATCTTAACATATCTATTATGTACAATCCTTAGTCATCACCTCAAGGTCTTTAGGGTGCCGACACTTTTGGGGTGATCTGACCCTTATGTATCTAGGGGGTGCCTCTCACATTTACCCCTTCGGCCCCATGAACTCATGTAGGTGGCCAGCCTCATAACCCATGGTCCTTGGGAAAAGGTAGTTGTTACCTCCCGACCCTATGGTCTTGTGCATTTAGGGAACAAACAACTCCTACTCCCATCAGTCTTATCCCTTCTTGACCTTAGTGTTGACTTAGGATTCTATAGTAGCTCATGGTTTCTATGTTTATATACAAGCACATATAATCCTTTAATCTTCACCCAAAACTCCATCCTCTCTCTGGGCATACAAGTCTAACTTTGCATCCCTCATAGGAATCATGGCGACCTAGCTAACTCGTTCTGGCCCCATATAAGTTACCTTCATGGCAACAAATCCTCATGCCCCTTAGAGATGGTCACACATGGGTCTATAGATTCATGCTCACACTATGTGCTCATACACTTAGCTCATCAAGCTCTTATAAGTGACCTCTTTAGGTTACCTCAAACCTAATGAAAAGATTGTGCTCACCCTACATAAAGGGTTCCTTCCCAGGATGGGAGAAAACCATCTCTTGATAGCAACAAAGGTCAGAAACGTCCTTTCTTCTAGGGTTTGCATCATCATGTGCATGCTTATCTCCTAACATGATACTTATGCACGTATCTAGCAAGAAGATAACCTACTAAACCATGCTAAGTTCCTTGGTATGTCATATGTATTCATCATTCCTCAAGGTCAAACCAATATCATCCATGCATATGTCACCAACATGTGAGAGTGGTTCATTAAACATATATCTTTGTTCATGTGGGGTTTCTTTTTGCACTAAAACATGAGGGATGCCATACTCAAATACTATGAACTCAATCGGCCTCGTGAGCATCATGTGTACTGGGTACTACTACTTCCCCTCTTAGGTCTAGGAGCCCCAGGCTCACCTCTTATACATCAACTAGCTAACTTCATGCTCAACTGTTCAACCATGAACTGAACCTATACCAGATAGGGCATATACTTCCTAACCCTCCATGTGAACACCCTTCAGAGTCCTACACCAAGAAAACCATCTTAGTGTGAGGCCTCACAACTTGTTGTCTTACCTTTTCAGGGTCTATCAAATTCTCCTTCCTACACCTAAAAGGTAGGCACTTTCACAAAGCCTCTTTCCCTCTTCTAGGGTTTGACTCCTCTAAGGCATACAAGGTACGATAAGCCTCCAAGGATCATGCATGAGGCAACCACATACATCTACTTAGGGTCATCCATTCCAGGTCATATAATAACCAACTTCTCATGATTCATCATGTCTTAGATTCAAGGTCACCAACCTTCTTCATCGGGTCTGGTTCTTTCTCTCTAGAACTAACCCTACAACTGGTCCTACCACTGGAGGTTCTTTCACTAAAGATGGGTCAAGCTCATAAGGGTACACATCTATCCCTACTTGGGTGAAGCATACTGTCAAAACTTATATCCGGTCAAGATCATCCAAAGCTCTTTGCATGCCCATCTCATAAACTACTAGGCACAACCTATCTGGCTTAGGTTTAAAACCTATTGTCAGCCTTGATACCACTCTCTTCTATGTAGGTACATACCTCTTTTCTTCACATATCCCTGTCAATGTTCCTATATGGTCACTACTAACCTTCTCAATGAGGGAGCGATCTCTCACCCTCAACAAGCACGACCACCCAAGGTCGGGTCACCAAAAGGCACCAGGGTAAAATAACCATACATGGTTCACATTTATCATGAATAATCATGCATGTCTAACCCACTTACATGCATGCATGGTAAACTATTATATCCAACTCATCATGTCATCTCCTTCTCTAACTTCCACTTAGGGTTAGTGTTAGCATTGTCCTCAGAGGATGTGTCAGATCTCTACCTCTTATTGGAGGTCCCTGCCTCCAAGGCTAACTCTCTCCTCATCCTCCTACAAGAAGTTATAACCTCAGATCTATCCTGAGGACATGACAACACATGCCATGCAATCTTAAGCATGTAACTAATCTTTAGTTTACACTTAACTAATAAAACTAATGTCCATGACATCTTGTTTACATGATTTTTATTATTTGGTGGAGGATTCCTTAATCCTTATCATTCTTAATCCTAAAACTCAGAAGGGTAATGGAGGGAGAGAAACCCTAACTCTTAAAGTTATTCAATGAATAGGGTAGAGAAGGGACGAAGATAGATGAGAGAAAACCTAGAGGTATCTTATTTCGAGTCAAATCTTCTTATTTTGGCCATGTAGTCACATAGCATTTGGGAGTCCTCGTATACTGACTAGAGGGGTGAAGGAAAATCTTTCCAGCCCTTTGATTGTGATCCTTTTCTAGACACCTCCATCATCGGAAAATCCTCTAATAACACCCTTGGGCTCTAAAGAGTTTGTAAAATTTAATAATCATGAGAGATTAAATGGGAAATCACGGCTCTGATACTAAATCTAATGACCCTGCTTCCCGATAACCCCCAATTAAGGGAGACCAAGAAGTTAGAGGCATTATCCCCAAACAGAATCAGTGGTTTTGTAAATAATCAACAATAATTAATAAATTCTACAACAACTAAGCTTTAAAATGAATTTTTTTTTTCTTTTCTCATACCTTGCACAATATAGGAGATGAGGGACTTTACCCCATATAACAACTATCTATCTAAAATCCTCCAATCTTTATTAAGCTCTATTACATCATTGCCACTTTAAAGGAATATCCATTTTCTTGATGACCTAAAATGCTGACAAACAAAATGGCGGTCAGTATAATGAATTATACTGTTATGTGGGGGAACAATAATCTTGCATTTAATTGTAACAACATATTGTAAGAAATTATGATTTAACAAAACAAACTTTATGCTTTAAAGATGACTACTCAATCCTTACATACCCTAGCCTCTGTGTTGTCCCAGCAGTGGACATGGATACTACCCCTCATATGGTAGATCTCAACTAACCCCCATGATGCTACCTTACAGGTAGATCAATACATAGGGTCGTGGAGTCGTATGGTCCTACCCAAGGGTAGACCGACACATCGACTTGTGATAACTTGATGATCCTACCTCATGGGTAGACCTTGTACTGGGTCATTTATCTCATCATCATTAGAGCTACAGAGGAGGACCATGATCTGAGCTAGACATGCACATATAATTATGGTGATAATCATAGTCACTTTATAGTTACATGAAATAAAAGACAATCAAGAAATTATTTCCAAGCAACTGATAAAACCTCAAGAATAGTCATGAAACTAAAGTGATTTAACCATAAACATAACAACATACCTGATTTAAATCCTCAAAAATAAAAAAGAAATCCATATCCAACTAGATGTTCAATCAAGCAAGGTAAGCAACCAAATCAAGCAACCTGTGATCCTAAAAACATGTATAACAACTAATTTTCACAAACATGTCCCAAACAACTCCTTATTGACTTGGGACACCTTTCTAAGGTTTCTAAGTCTCATTAGGATGCATTAGGTTTTCCTAGATCAATTTCTCAAACATTATCCTTTTTAGGTCAACAAACCCTAAAATACTTTTTCTAGTCATAAAAACCCTAATTACTCAAGTTATCCATATTAAGGATCTTTTATACTCAAATTGACTTAGGATGATCATATCTTTATTTTATTCATGGATTGCACAATTAAAACCATTAGAAGTCATCATTACTAAAATTAGGGTTTCTAGGCCCATTAATGCATATTCATGTACATGGAACCCTAAATTAAGCCAATTATGCATAAAGATCATCTTTTTAGATCTAATTCTTCCTTTTATTACCAAGAGGTTAATATTGAGTCAAAACATTTAAAGAACATCATTAGATCCAATTATCATCAATTCTTAGGGTTTTTCATAAATTAAACCTTTAAAGATGATAACTTTATACACTTTTCAAATTGCAAGCGTATTTAGGCCTTAATCATATTTTTATTGCACTCCTTGCATTTTTATTATGAGTTTTCATATATAATTGGTTTTCATTAGAGATTCCTAGCATTATCTATGATTTTTGTAAGAATATACCTTAATCAGCCAATCATACAGGGCCACATCAGAAAGGAGATATTTTTACCTATTTTCTACCTAGACTGGCTGAGCCAATCAGCCACATCCACATATGTGCATGGTCCCCCTGCGTGGTCTCTTAGTTGAGTTTCGGTGGACGCTTCTGCCCATGCGCTAACGCGTCCCAGATTCCCTACATCCGGGGGTAGCAAGGAAACTTCACCCCTTGTCATCCCTTTACTTCGGCCTACCTACTCATAAACTAACTCCCGACTGTGGTCAACCTGGGAGTTAACCCCCACGATCCAATTCCTCCCCTACCTTCGCCCCACTCTACCGAACTCATTGTCACCTTCCAATTCTCTAGTGGTAATTCGAGTCATCGTGGCCGCAAGGCTGATCTCCAACGAGCTTGCTAGTCACAGATAGCTACGGGGGTCAAGACATGGAAGGAAATCAAAGACAGAGGAGGGAGTTTGAGATCACATAGCACCTAGAGAACAATCTTTTGATCTTGTAGAGGGATCTTTGGCTCCCTCCTTTTATAGCCCTAGACCATGGCTCGTTGCATGTTCCAAGTAAATTGGGCAAATTCGATAGGATCCCTGAAACCACTACAAACCTTGGATCGCTTGCCTCCTCTGGTGCTCCCGAAGATGTTGGGATTAACTCCAAACTCAATCGCGAGAAAACCGATTAGGAATCTATCATGTCTGGCCACTGGTTCCTACCTTCCAAATAAGGCAAAGAATATCCCCGCACCATTGGATCTCAGATCTAATGGTCCATGTTAATCGCATTCTTGAAAAACAAAAATCTAATCCAACTAATATTGTGACATTTATTGATAACCACTCACTTTAGGAAACATTGAAAAATCGTATCTCTCAATCATTTATCCTTTTAATCCCAAATTTTTGGGTAACGTCCATAATGACTTAATCTACTTTTGTACCAAGTTTTGGACTCAAACTCGAAAGTATGAGAGATTTGTCTTCATATGCAAGTTATATCTTAATAAGGCATATTTTATACATATTTTCTCTCTTCTATTCTTTAATATCATTTATTTAGATTCCTTTTACCATTAGAAACCATGTGGATTCAAAATCTCTTCCATGATGATCCCATGATCCATATTTCCACATATTTCTTATCTTTTCCTCATTATCTTAAATTTCACTTTTTAATAAAGCAATATTTGATTTCTTCTTTTTCTTTTAATCACATTTGACTCATTAATATATTATGATCCACGAAATCACATGCACAAAGGAAATATTGCAAAGGGAATCCATTCAATACACATAATTCATTCAATTTCCATAATCATACATTTATTGGGGAAATTGCATTTCCAACCATATGAAACCAAAAATTAGGGTTGTAACAATAATATTCTTACAAGAAGTGAAGGAAGCAATATCGAGCATTGGCATCGACAAGTCTCCAGGGTCAGATGGTTTCAATGTTTTTTTCTACAAGAAGACATGGGATATCATCAAGGATCATTTGGTTGCATATGTTAGTTGGTTCCGAGAAGGAGGAAATATGGTGAGACAGGTTAATCTTTCTTTTCTAGTACTCATTCCTAAGAAAAAGGTTACTTCCTCTCTTATTGTTTTTAGACCTATTACATACTTCTCATTATAATATAAAATCATTTCAAAGATTTTGGCTGCTAGATTAAAGATGGTACTTCCCTATCTCATTTCTGCTAATCAAGGAGTCTTTGTGTCAGGGAGAAGTATTAGTGATTGTGCACCACTGGCAAGAGAATTCCTACTGGACTACAATGTCATGAGAGGAAGTAGGAAAGCCTTCTTAAAGTGGAATGTTTCCAAATCCTACGATAGTGTCAGATGGGAGAAGTTATGGTGGATTATGAAACAAATGGGGTTCAATAATGAATGGATTTGCTGGATGAAGCAATGTGTTGGAACTACAAGCTTATCTATTATGGTTAATGGCACATCTGTGGATATATTTAGAGGAGGTAATGGTCTATGCCAAGGAGACCCCCTTTCTCCTCTCCTCTCCTCTTTGTGATTGTTATGGAGTACATTACACAGAAACTGCAACAAGCTGAAATTAAAAAGGAGATCAAGCTCTACACAGTCCATGGCACGAAGGTGATGACCCATTTGATTTTTTGTATATGATGTGTTAGTGTTTGTTGAAGTCAAGCAACATTCTCTAGAAAATCTTAAAAATTTTCTAAGGATGCTCAAAGAGAAGACAGGGATTTGTGTGAATCCAAACAAGACACATATTTTTCAATAAAAAAACTACTACCAGATGGAAGACAGGTTGGTAGATGCAATGGGCATGGAAAGGGGAAACTTCCCAACAAAATACCTTGGTTTTTCTTTAGTTGGAGGCAACCTACAAGTCAAAGACATTACTGAATACATGGACAAAATGGAGGTAATGATTAATAGATGGCCAACACAAAAGACATCCATGGCAGGAAGACCAACACTGATAAAGGATTCTATAGAAGGTCTTCTCATTTTCTGGGTGCAACAAGAGGAGATCACTGGGTTTGTTCTAGACAAAATGGAGATGAAGATGGAAAATTTCTTGTGGGCAAGTGAGCATCATCCTATGAGATATGCAAGAGTGGCGCTACCAAAAAATGAAGGCGGGTTGAACTTACAAGCTCCAAAAGACATATCAAAGTGAGGGACAATGTAGAGAATAATCATTTATCAAGAAGGCTCATCAACTTGGGGGAAATGGATGAGGGAAGGATATCCAAGGGCACTGGACTTCAATATGAAGACTATGGAAGGATACTCACTCACTATTAATGTCATGACAAAAGAATGGAATCATGTTAGACACCTGTTTGTGGCCCATGATATGGGGTGATGGAGTCTTGGAGATCCAAAGACATGCTTATGGGTGGTGACACGCTCAAGGGAAGCAAAAGACATGCTTGGGGAGAGGATCTGGACTAGTGTGCATTTGCCAAAATTGAGCATGTGCGTATACAAAATTTTTCATAGTGCTCTTGCATCTCTTGACAGGATCAAGGGGTGGAACTTTGATGTATCTACTTTCTACTTGCTATGGAAAGGTGTTGAAGAATCCCACAATCACCTTGTGAGTGAATGTATATTCACAAAGGGAGGTGTGGGATATGTTGTGCAAGGATTTCAAGGTACAACTCTAGCTAATGGGTGATCCAAGAAGGATACTGACAAAGTTTGGGAATGATGATAGGAAGAAGTTGCTATTTTAAGACATCGAGATGTTGCTGCAAATACAATGATTGTTGTTGTTAAAATTTGTAAATGTGTTAAACATAAGTTTCACATTAGTTAAATGCGTGAGTTGTTACTCTGTATTATGGTGTATGGCGTTGGGACTACATGTAACTTTTGACCTCCTATATTTTTAGGAGGAAGTTGGAATACATTTATCGGATTCATATATATATATATACACATATATATAAATATCTATAAATATAAATATAAATAATATATATATGTGTGTGTGTGTGTGTGACAGTCATATACAACACAAAACCAACCTACTCCTGGGTTCTAAGGAACAAGGGGATTAGACCAACATGATTTCTACCATCGAATATTTGGAAAAGTATTCAGTAGAGAAAGAGGTGAAAATGAACTAAATATTAGAAGAACTGATGAAAATCCTTGAAGAAGTGGTCATGACGACCCCCTCTATTAGACACCTCTATCTACATCATTTTGGCTACAAATTTTCCTCTTGGAAGTGCCCAGATTGCTATCTTCTTCATCTCCTCCTCTCTCGGCTATGTGCTCTATTGCAACAAGATAGTATGTGATGTCTTCTTTTAACTAAACTCCCTTTAGGTCATAAGTGGGACTCAAGCCATCATTAAGTCACACTCAATGAATCATTGTGATTAGTAGGAATAATTGGGGATGGAAGGTAACAAAAGTTGAGGAACTCGTCCTCACATCCTTTGATGCATGACATTGTGATCAAATGCCACTATGACAACTTTGGTAATAAGAGGAGCCTCCACGTGGTGGATCATGAACATGATGTTGATGTTCATCTCCAATTAGGCATAAAACCCTTTTTTTTGAGGAAGTAGTACAACAAGAGATAGATTTTTCTATGGTAGGGAGTTTGGTATTATGGAAGACATGGTAATGGTGACATTGTAACAAAAATTTTTAAGAGGCAATGACATAGGTAGAACATAGCTTTTGGTGATTGTGGAGAAGGGTCATCATCCCTATCTGGAGAATGATTCAACAGATACTAAATGACAAAAAAAAGAAAATAATGGGCATGGAGGATAGTCTTCATGATGAGCAACTGAGCAAACAAGTACAAACACCGGTATGTGATTTTTTTCTTTCTCTCCACTAGGTTAAGGTTGGATCACTACTCGTATACCATGTTGAGAACAATATAAAGGGGAAGATCCATGTTTGTGTTATCAATAGAAGGGAAAACCCTCTCATATATATACACATAGAGATATAGGGAAGCGTTAAAAACTCTAATGGGCCCAGACATAGTTGGTCCCACATACAAATAGACATAACTTAAATGATTAGACTCTCTAACATTTTACATATGGGAAACTACAAAAATGATTGACATGCTAGAAAAAGATGAGAATTTGATTTTGATCCTAGTTTGATCACATATATTTCTTGGTGAAGGTCTTCTACAAATCAAATGAAAATACAACATAGTTGAGTTTAGACGATAGGAATATAATTCGAAGGACCATGACAAATAGATTTAAACATAACATAGATACAAAGATAAAAATTATGTATGAATCAATTGGTGTTAGTCATGGTAGACACGTTGATATTAAAATTGACATTTCATAGTGTTCATCCTTTATATCTTGAGTATATATATATATATATGTATATATATATATATATATATGATTATGGGGTTGATCCTATTCATTAATTATAAATATTATATAAAATAAGGTTTGAGGTTGAGGCATGTTCCCAACATCATTTGTGTACATAAAATCACCACCCTTAGCGAGTTTGGAAATTTCATGTGCCACATTATTACATGATTGACAAACATGTGAAAAAGTTACTGAAACAAAGTTAGCAGATAGGGAAGGATGGTAGAGTTGGTGATGGTAGAGTGAAGGATCAAGGAGTCAATATCGATCTCTATCCATCTCCATCCATGCTGAAGAGCAAGCTGGACTCCTTCATGCATTGTGACAGCTTCTCCAATCTCTACTCGCCAAGACTCTGCCTGTCACTGACACAAGACCACCACAGCCTGACCTTCATAGTCCCTGTCGATAACTCCCAATCCCATTGACATGTGAATGTTGCAAGCAACATAGCTATTAAGTGTGATCTCTCATCTTTCTGGTGACCACCATTGTGCAACTGAAGTGTTTTTCCAGTCCAAGAAAGGTTGCCATGGATGGTAATGTTCATGATATGCATAGTTGGGATACATGGATGCTACATGGATGAGTAATTGGAGCTTCTTCTCCCTGTTCTCAAACACTACATGGTTCCTATGACACCTCAAACCCCACATAGAAGCCAGAACATTAGTGAACTCTTATTGATTGAGACCAACTTTGAGCTCTAGTAGGATCTGCCATGGTGTTTGGAGGTGCACTGAGGTAGTAATATATGCTTCCAGTGAATGCTGCCAATATTTCCTAGCCTCCTCACAATAGTACAACACATGTTGTATCATCTCTCTCTCCACAAGACATAAGGGACAAATTCCATCTACATATAGTGCTGCTCTTGGAGTCTCCCCATAGTGGCAATACCTATTGTAGTAACGCACCACAAGAAATGAGATACTTTTGGTGGCAAGCTCAGATTCTAAACAATTTTCCAGATCCTCTCATAAATAATAGTTGTGTAGAGATAAACTCCCTCCTTCCCAATAGTCCCATCCAGTATGCCAAACTCTTGGTGAAAAGACCCTTCTTGTCCCACCACCAGAAGGGAATATCCTCTGATATCCAGGTACTGATAGGTGTAATTTTAATTAGTTGACATATCTCAAGAAGAAAGTAAGATTGTAGCACCTCTGTGTCTCAGGACTTTGATTGAGGATCTATCAACTCTTAAACCATAGATGGTTGTCATGTAGAGGAATATGAATAAGAACTGATATCTCCATCATAGTCACACACCCACCTATCCTCCCATATCCTTCTCATATTCTGTTTTCCCACCCTCCACTTTATGCCTTCCAAAACTACCACTTTTTCTAACCATAGACTCCTCCATGTGTAGATCAAATTGTTTCCCCTTGTTGCATCCAAAATAGAAGTGTGTGGGAAGTACCTCACCTTGAGAACTTGACGTAACAATGAATCAATCTTTTTCATGAGTTTCCAAACTTGCTTAGACAAGAGAACTTGATTAAATGCATGCATATCTCAAAAGCCCAATCCACCTCTTTTGTTGGACTTACACAAAGATCCCCAACACTTCCATAAGATTTTCCTCTCTTTGTCTTTTTCCTGCCACCATAATTTCACAATACAACTCTATATGTCCTCTATAATTCCCGAAGGGATCTGGAAAACTCAAAATATATGAAGGTATGGCCTACACAATAGCTTTTATCAGCACTTCCTTCCCTAGTTTAGACATAATATTCTCCTTCCACCCCAATAGTTTCCTCCATATGTGGTCTTTGATAAAAGCTTGTTTTTTGGATCTCCGAATGGCTGTGGTTAGACCCAAATACTTGGCACGTATGTCCACCTCTTTCACCCTTAATAGATTTTGTAGAAAACCCTTTGTTTCATATGGAACTCCTTTGATGAAAGCCACCTCAGTTTTGGTAATATTTATCTTCTGACCTGATGCCTGCTCTCACTAGCTAATAGTTAAGTTCATATGTTTTTGTTGAGATGCTCTAAGAAAGAAAATGTTATCATCTACACAAATGGTGATAAATGCAAGGTGCATGTTTGCTAGCCTTTATTCCATGAATCATATTGGCTTAAGCATCATGATATAAATAGGTAGAAAAAGCCTCAGAAAAAATGATAAATAGATAAGGAGAGAGGGGATCACCATATCATAGTCCATAAAAAGGCTTGAAACTTTGAGTCCGGTCACCATTAATAGAAAATGAGTGGTCAACATAAGATATGAACCATTAGATCTTCCTCCTCTATAAATTGCCAAATCTCATCCTTTCTTGCACGATATCTAGAAACTGTCATTCCACTTTGTCATGCCTTGGACATGTCAAGTTTGAGTGCCAAATATCTCTTCTTAGTCTTCCCCTCATGTTTCCGTTTATGGATAAGTTCAAAATCGATAAGGGCATTATCCATAATCATTCTACTTGGTATGAAGGCACTATGGTTCACAAATATATTCTTCTTCATAAACAACTTAAGTCTATTGTCCAGGACCTTAGAAGCTTTCTTGTAAGCCATATTACACAAGTTAATTGTTCTATACTCAACAAGATTGACATGTTTATCCACCTTTGGAATCATCATCATAAGAGCATAATTCACCTCACCAATATTTCAATTAGCTTTCCACCATCCATTTATGTAGCTGGAAACATCCTCTCCCACTATATGCCAAAATACTTGAAAGAACATTGACTTCATCCATCTAGACCTAGAGATTTTTTGGGATGCATTTGTTTTGGGGAAGCAAAAAATTCCTCAGCAGAGAAATCTGTTTAAAATTCCTCATTCATGTACTCATCCACCACTTTAGATATGCCTTTAGTTTCTTCCATGAAACCCAAAGGATTACCAAAGGAAAACATGTCTTAGTAAAAATCGGTAACCACCTTATGTACCTCCCTTTCCTTGCTATGCCACATGCCTTTATTGTCTTTCAACCCCTCAATGTGGTTTCGTTTTTTCCTCTATGACACCTTATGATGAAAATAAGATGTATTACAATCTCCCTCCCATATATTGTTCACTCTTGCCCAATCACACCAATAATAATCCTCTAATTTGTGCCAGTACTTGAGCTCTTTAGTCATCTTAGTACACATATTGAGAATTGTTGCATCTGTGAGCTTTCATTGTTCCCCACCTAGAAGTTTTGTTCACCTCCTTCATTTGTTATTTCATCTTCCTGAACTTCTAGGCTTCCCAACATTTCAATTTATCACTACTCCCAAGGATATTCTTAGTCAAATCAACCTCGATATTTCCACTCCATGAGATTTTAACCACATCCTCCCACTCTTGCTCCGCCAGCCAGATCGGCTGGAAAAGGAAAAAAATCTTTTCTTTTTCTTTTTATTCTTTCTTATGACAGTAGAAATAATGATAGGCACATGATCAGAGATGTATATTGGTAGATTAAACATTTTACAAAAATTGAACATCTGACACTAGTCATAAGTAGCCAAGCCTCTATACAGATTATCCTTGACTAGAGTCTCCATGGAAAGCCCATGTTGCCAAGTAAACAGGCTTCCCGAGAAACCCAAATACAACAACTCACCATTATTAACAACATCCCAGGATTCCTAAATCCACCTCTATGGCTTTGGCAGACCTCCCCATTTTTCCTCATTAGAAAGTATTTCATTAAGTCCCCGAAAAAGATAATCGACAAAGCACACTCATTCTTAAGACGTACCATGAGATCCCATGTGTGATGTTTCTGGTATTGCTCAAGCCACCCATAAATAGCAATAGCTCACCAATGTGCTCTACATTTCCCTCTTCTATCAAATATTCCACATGGTGTTGTGAATATCTCCAGATCATAACTTTAACATGTCTCCACAACAACCCAAGACCTCTTGAAAAACCCACGATGGATAAGAAGAAACCATCAAAAAAACCACAGTCACACTTGATCAACTCTAACTTACTAAAAGATCTAGAGGGGGGTGAATAGAGCTTTTTGATGTTTTAATAATAATTAAACAATTAAAATAAGAAGTAGGAGGAAACAAGGAAGACAAAAGTATGTAGAGTGGTTACTACCTTTGAAATCAAAGGTAGTCAGTCCACTACCTAATTGTTTCCTACCGGGATTTTGAAAGTGATTAATTTTATTACATATCAAGGATGTTAGACAAAATACAATCACTTTCTATCTACACCCTTGAAGTAGACTTCACCTGAAGTAGCTTGAACCTCCTTGAAGCAGCCGTCTAATGTAACTCCAAGTTGAACATCCTTCACCTTCTTGAAGTAGCTTCAACCACCCTTGAAGCAACATTCCTTCAAGAGATAGCTAGCACCTCTTGAAGCAACCTTCACCACCATGAAGTAGCTCCAAGAATCCTCCTTTCAACAACCTCCAAACCTAGGAGTAGTTATGGAGAATAATATATAATAAAAGGAACAAGATTGTAAGAAAGGAAATACTTAACCAATTGAGTACAGTGCCTTGATCCTATATCAAGCATTAGACCTCTCAAACCACTAAGGATGGACGTTTCTATAAGGTGGCTGAGAGGCTATAGCTATAGGACACGAAATTTGAGCTCAAGGAAATAAGATGGCAAGAGTATACTTTGCTTGTTGCTCACTAGAATTGATTCTCAAGTGTAGTTGAGTGCTTTAGGTGTCCTAAGGCCTCTCATATTTATAGGGATGGCTTAGAAGTTCTTAGGGACGTTCTAGATTGTTTCTAGAGTGTTCTTAGTGCTTAACTAGCTATTAGGAGTCCACTAATTATGCTTAAATGGCTAGTTGTTTTGAGCTAACAATTCAGAAACTGTCTCGGTTGAGAAGTTTGTCAACCGAGATGTGTCTTGATCGATAAATTCTTCAATTGAGGGAGGGTTTAGAGTAAATGTGTATTTACAACCTCCAACTAACACCTACTCAGTCTAACGTCTATAGAACCTGCTTAAAGGTCTATCTCGGTCAAGAATCTTGTCGATCGAGGGCTTTTCTAGGGCATGCATGTGTAGATCATTGATCTGTGCTCATGACTTAGACTGAGGTAGTTCTCAGTCGAGAATATTATTGACCGAGGGTGTCTCAGTTGAGAAGCTTGTCCCTGTTTCAATTTGTTGAATCACTTATTAAGTGTGTGTATAAATGGGTGATGGTGACTCTATTCTGGAGGGAGATCAATCTAAGGATTGTAAGTGCATAGGGAATATCTAACGCTTGATTTAAATGATATCTATGTACTTGTACATTATATACTTATACAATTTCTTACATTGAGTATAATCATGAAAATATCCACTACCTTATTGATCTCCCATTTTGTGTTGATCATCAACTATCCACTACCTTATTTGTTGATCCCTGAAATACTCAAATAGCATGCTATATCCACAAGAATGAAATGTTTGTCATCACCAAAACAAAGGGTTTAATAATGTCCAATTTAGCCAACAATCTCTCCCTTTTTGAAGATGACAAACATTTCTAAAATATAATCAAAAGAATTTAATAGGATGAGTTTCATACTTGATATTTACCTTAGATGTAAACATTCTCTTGTTTTCCATGATGTGTGTGCTAATTATTCCTAAAGAGATATGGAACATAGTATCTATATCTTAAGGAATATAGCATTAATTTATGTAAAGCCAAGAGAGCATGAAAATCATTGAATTTGAGTTATATTATTATTGTTTTTTATTTATATTATATCTCCCCCTTTGTAATTTCAAAAAGATAACCAAATAGTTATTTATTATTACTCCCCCTAAATTGGATGCTCCCCCTCAATATGATTCTAAAATTTAAAAACAAATTTATGAAAAAAATGTCCAATGCAAGCCACAATATTAGAATTCTATTATCATGACCAAGATAACAAGCTCAACCACATTCATAAGACAAACTTCACTAGTAATAAAAAGGGATTACAACCAACTCACTACATAGTTCCACATCACTGAAAAGAACTCAAGATTACATCAACCTCAGGATATTTCCCAAGAAATGGATTAGTACCATAGTATTTGACAAGTGTATGCAAATCTAGTGCACCTATCTTTGTGAGAGCATATGCTTCCAAGAATGTGGGTGCCTAATTAAAATGGAAATGAGCCACTATGACTTGGATTTGCATTGGTGAATTTTGAGTGTGGTAAAGATCATGTGAGGGTGGATGTTGAACTTGGGTGTAATTGATGGATGGATTATAAAGATAGAGCTTTCTCAGGTAGAGTGAATAAGGGTAAGTGTCTAGAACATTGGGAGATAGAGCTTGCATTCTTTGATCAAGGTAAGTCATGGCATAATGAGTGTAATCCATTTATCTCCCAAGATGATAGGTGACCCCAATGAGATAGGTAACATTATTAGCTAGGCTGTTTAAGGAGTAACTAGGAGGAGTGGGAGGTGGAGGATTTTCTTGGGAGATGTATCTCCTTCAATCCTAGTCCTCTTATGCCCAAAGTCAATGACCATTTTTATCTACTATGTTTTTAGTAATCTTTTGAGGCCTCCTATCACAATTAAACCCTAGATCCTCAAGATTTTTCTTTAGACAATGTTGGGTGATATGGAATACAAAATCATCATAGGGAGGTTGGCTAGTAAATTCAACCATATTTCGGAGAATGATGCGAATGACATTTGTAGGGATGCCTTCTAGTATGGCATAAATTAGGTATATCCTAAAGGTTGGCACTTTGGATTTATTTTCTCTAGGGTCGATATTAGTGGAAACAATTAAGTTTGCTACCCTAGCTTCAGGAGTTAAGTTGATTGCATAATATGTTCCCCTTTCTTCATGGCAGGAGGTGTTTGGGAGAAATATGTCTCTCTTAATATCTCCTAATATAATGTTGGTGCCATCTTCAGATAGCTTAGACAAGGGATTTCTAATGGTTAAGTATACAAATCCCTTATATTTTTCTACATCTATGTCTAGAATTTTAAGAATCTCTTCCTTAGAAAAATGAAATGCAAGCCCATCAACCATAGAAGAGAAAGAGAGTGGGTGGGCAACATTTCTGGCTAAGTTGGCATAGAATTCATTTATGGCTTGGGTATAATAGAAACAGAAGGATGGAGTGATAAATTTGGATAGGTGTTGCACCTCAAATATTATTCAAGATCAATGATGGAGATGAAGTCCTTAATATCCACTTGGCATCGAGGAAGAGCAGTCTTCAAAGTCATCTATAGGTAGTAGTCTCTAATAGTAACATCATTGAAGGTGATGTCATTGATGATGATCAGAGTTGGAGAGACTATCCTTCCCTTCCTCTCTACGACTTGCTTCTTTCCACGAGAAGAAGATGAGGCCATCTTGAGTATATAGAGGTGGAAGAAGAGCTAAGGAAGATGGTGGATGAATGTAGCTGAAGAATACCTCTAAGGATCACTAGAGAGGGACTTGAGAGGAGAATAAGTGAGTTTGTGAAGAGAATGGACAAATTGGGCTCTATTTATAGCCAAATCATGCACTTGCTCGGTCGAAGAATTCGTCAACCGAGAGCCCAACGACTCTCTTCCAGCACTCTCCTCTCTCAATGGTCGGTCGTCATTTTTAAAAAATAGTTTTTGTGTTTTTTTTCTTGGTTGAAAGTTGCATCTTACATTAGTTGAATGGCGGGTCCACCAAGAGGCTCTTGGTCAAACTTTTTGTTGACTGCGAGTGTTATTTAGTTCAGAGTATGGAAGAGAGACCAAGTGGATTTTTTGGTCGAGAAAAGGTCCCTCTGAGTGATTCTCGGTTGAGAAATTTGTTGACCGAGTCTATTCTTGGTTGAGAATTTTGTGGACTGACTGAACTGCTATGAGTAGTTTGTGTGAAGATTTTTGAGCTTATTCAAGTAGTTGTCATGATAATATAACATTGAGATTAGCAAATTATTTTATACATGAATTGATAATTTTCAAGAGTTTGGAGCACATGTATCAAAGAATATATCTTATAGGGGAGTAATGAATAACTTCTTTCTAATATATTGAAATTGATCAAGTGGAAGCAATTTTGTAAAAGTGTCAGCCAATTGTTCTTCAGTATCAACATGATGAAGATATATATGACTTTTGGAAATGTGATCCCTTAAGAAATGGTGTCAGATTTTAATATGCTTGGCACGACTATGTAGAACAACATTATGTGCCAAGTTTATAGCACTAGTATTATCATAGAAAATCAGCATTTATGAGAATGTAAAACCATAATCATTTAAAACTTGTTGCATATAAAATACATGAGAACAATAGGAACTGGACGCCACATATTTGACTTTAGTGGTAGAAAGGGTGATAGTATTTTGTTTCTTACAAAACCACGATACTAAGGCTCTTCCAAATAAGAAACAACCACCACATGTGCTTTTATGATCAAGTCAACAATCAACATAGGCAACATTGGTATAAGCTTTTAAGTCTAGTGATTAACCTTTAGGATACCATAATCCATAGTTGGTAGTACCAGCAAGATATCTTAAAATTCATTTAACATCTTGAAAATTAGATTGCATTGGTTTATATTGAAATCTAGCACAAAGGCCAATGGAAAGCATAATGTCCAGTCCAGAAGTGGTTATATATAGCAAACTACCAATCATGGCCCTATATAAGGAATCATCAATGGGTTCTCTATCATCATCCTTGTTAATTTTGGCATAAGCGGCCATTGGTGTGGTAGAATGTTTGCAATTGTTCATTCCAAAGCATTTTAAGAGTTCATTAGTGTATTTATCTTGGATTAGAAAAACTCTGACAGACGTTTGTTTTATTTGAAAACCAAGGAAAAACGTTAATTCTCCCATAAGACTCATTTAAAATTTTCTATGCATTATGTCACTAAATTGTTTTCATAAAGAATCGTTTGAGACACTGAATATAATGCCATCAACATATATTTGAACAACAAGGAAATCTGATTTGTATGTTTTAAAGAGCATTGTAGAGTCTAAATTTCTAATTGAGAAACCATTGTCAAATCGATAATTTTTAAGTCTTTCATATCAATTTCATGGTGCTTGTTTAAGCCCATAGAGTGCTTTCTTAAGTTTGTATACATGATCACTTTTACCAAGAATTTCAAATCCAGGTGGTTGGGAAACATATACTTCTTCTTCTATGATTCCATTTAAAAAGGCACTTTTTACATCCATTTGGAATAGTTTAATGTCTTTGTGAGCAACTATAGCTAATAGCATTCTAATAGCTTCAAGTCTTTCCACGGGTGCATAAGTTTCACCAAAATCTATTCCTTGTTGTTGATTATACGCTTGAGCCACCAATCTAGCTTTGTTTCTTACTACCTCTCTGGCTTCATTAAGTTTATTTCAAAAAACCCACTTAGTTCCAATGATGGTTTTGTCTTGTGGTAAAGGAACTAGGTCCCATACATTATTTTTCATGAATTGATTTACTTCTTGTTGCATAGCCATTATCTAATACTCATCTTTTAGAGCTTCATTTACCTTTTTGGGTTCAATGATTGATACAAATGACATGTTTGCAACATCTTTAAATGATGATCGAGTTCTTACTTTATCTAAAGGATTTCCAATGTTTAAATTTTGAGGATGATCCTTGATTAATCTAGGAATATGTTGTTGTGTCTCATTTTGTTGATTAATTTCAGAATTTTTATCATCTTTTGTAGATATAGTGAGGTCTTCAATTTGATGAGTAATGTCATTTATATGTTCATTTTCATTTTCAACATTTGTTTTTTCATGAAAGGTGATATGAGTTGACTGTCCAAATTTTCTAGAGATAGTATTATTGTGACGTCCCCAGATTTTCTTTAACTTAATCTGATGTGTAACGTCTAAATTGAAACCTCCCTCAATGAGAATCTCAATTTAAACACCACACACTAGGCTAAGAAGAAGAAAATCAAGGGAGTCATATCTCTCATCATATCTTGGCAATAAGATAAAACTAGTACTTGGTAGTTATAAAGAAATATAAGAAAATCATATACTTGCATAAAGATGTTCATTAACAAAAGATAACACATATTTTAAGCTCATTTTCCATTATATTATCCATGCATTTACTACCTGAGAGTTGAATGCATTAAGGCCTTTATGATCTACTACCAAAAGTTGGATCATTTCTAGGTACTTTACTACCAAAGAGTTGAAGTACTTATTTTCTACCACTTTAATACCAAAGATTTGCAGTGCTTATATATAATGGAACATATATATTATGTTGCATGTGTTCATAGAAATAAGTATGGAAAATCATGCAACATATCATACAAGAACAATCATTTCATCCAATATCATATGCTAAGTATTTTACTACACATATACCACAAGCATATTGTATAATAAGCCAAGTAAGAGGTAATGGCATACCTTGATGAAGACAAACCTAATCATCACATATCACATTCCTGATGTCAACTATGTCCTTGGTCAAACCTGATTAAGACAAGATCATGTACCATCATCAGGTTCTAATCATCATAACCCTAGTTATGCCCATTTTACGGTTTACCTTATCTCATTAGGATATTCCCATCATTACTTGCATTCTTGTCTTAGAATTGTCATACTAATGTCATTTTCCAGATTATGGTTCATTATCTGAACATAGGTTCCATATCCTTTTTGTGCACATATTAACCTTAGTTTATATACATTATTCAAATTAGGGCTACAACCCATGCATTAAAGGTCAACTTCATATAACATGGATTTCATGTATAAAATTGATCTCATATTTACATATTATCATCTAGTTACTGATATGAACTTATTCTATAAATTTCATCATTTATTGAGCATGTATGTATTTATTGCATTTTATTTAGGGTTATTAGCCTTAAATAGCCATATTAATAAAATTACAAGATTAAATACCATAACATGATCATATCTGACATTTATTTAATTATATATCATATTTCAGATCAACTAATGCATTTTCATAATATTAGGTCATCATTTGATATTGCATTTTATTTAGGGTTATTAGCCCTAAATAGGCATATTGAGAAAATTACAAGATTAAATGTCATAACATGATCATATCTGACATCTATTGAATTCTATATCATATTTCAGACTCAACTAATGCATTTTCCTAATTTTAGGTCATCATTTGATATTTATTACTCATGAAACAAGTATAAACCATCTTACATGATCTCATAGTGTTTTAAGCATCAAAATCCTGATATTGTGAATCTATTCCTTTCTACTCATTTTTCTAAGAATTTCAATACCTTATTCATATTTTTTTGATGATTGAGCTATTTACTACGAATTATACAAGATCTGAATATTTTCAGAGATAATTACCCCTTCTGGCCAATCCAAGGCGGCCACGTGTCCTGTTTTGGGTGTGGCTCACTCCTCCCCCTACCTACGCTGAGTCGTTCAATTTTTCTTGGTTTGACCAGGCCGATTCAGGGCTGACTTGGGCCGCCCTTTTCTCTCATTTGTTCCTTGCTCGCGAGTCCCCAGTGAGTCTCTATTCTTATGCAGAACTGGCTGCAACGACTGGGAAAACTCTGGCGAGGAGGCAACTGCATCAGAGAGCTCCTAGTCAGATCTGAAGGCCTGCATCAGCTTTGTTGACTAAAACTGCACCACCATGGCTACTTCACTACTTGGATGTGGTTGTGCAACTCCTACTCAACTAGGGCGCCACCTCCTGGCCTTGACTGTGGTGGGGAAAAGAGGAAAAAAGCCTCTTCTCATCTTTACACCAGTCTGAAGGTGCAAATACCTTCACAGCACCTTCCTCAACTCTGTGAGACCCTCCAACGTTGACAAGAAGGCCTATCCTAGGAACCCCGAGCTCCAGCTTCTTCTCTAACAAAGTCCACCTCGTCGACCATGGAAACCACCACGATATCTCACTGGGACAACAGCCCTGAACTCCACTCAAGCTTCCCATATCTCCAACCCATACATACACCCAGCTACTGTGAAAAATGGGTGGAGAGACCATTGAGTCTGGGGTAGTCTTTCATGGTGCTCAGGTGGCCAAATGACCCACGAGAACGGTCAAAGAATATATTTCACCCTTACAAAACCAATGGGTTGCTTAGCCTTGCACATAGCCCCTTCCTCCTTGACATGGGATGATGGGATCGTCATGGTCTTCTAACCTCTTCACTACCTTCTCTAACCGCAAGGTAGGAGAGAAGCTAGCTATCCTCGATCTTACATCCAAGGGTCTAGGACCATCTCCTGTGTACAATGATCCATGGTCTCCCTTCTCAAAAGCCACAACCACTGGATCTAAGATACAAGGCCAAACTTGACCACACATTCCCAACCCAAACCAAGGGATGCGGGACATAGCGTATTGATCACCAACTTTGGTCTATAAATCATTAATAATGTGCATTATTTTACCAAAATTAAAACCTTAAAAACTTCCTCTAGGATAATCCAATTGCCACCAAATTTTAACCATATATTTACTACCTCTCAAGCTACATTATACTCAAATTTGATGACAAAATTCAGATATTTGATCATCCACTTAAATGCTTCACAAAGGTCTAACTTTTAGGATCTTAATCATGATATCAATGTAATTTGGCAAAACACTTGAGACCCTCAAACAACTCAACATGCATGACTTCACTATTGTCATTGGACATTTAAGGATTCTAAAATTCCACTCCATCACGTCCTACACACCTTAAAAGATATTTCGTCCTCGAAATTAAGTCAAAATCTAGTCTTTCACATCATATACATCTTAAAAGAAATTTCTTCCTCAAAATTAAGCCATCCTCCTACTCTGAGGGAAACCAAAGATCTCAAATCCACATACAGGGCACCTCTCTATGTGCAACATATCTGAAAACAAAGCCCCATACTCATGTCCAAACCATTATTAGGAGGTTTTAAAACATCTATGGTGAATCACCCCTTCATAAAACATTGAAACAAGGGTTTAGAAACTTTGATTATGTCATGACATATCTCATATGTTAGGATTGCATCTTTAACTTTACCCATGCATTAGGGTTCCACATCATATTACCATGTTATAAAGGAATTACTAAGTTTATCCCATTATATCAAAGTGTCATCAAAATTTTTATTGAGCTACTTGTTAGAACATGTTCAACATTAACAAATGCCTTTTAGGAGGGAGTTAACAACAATTAACCCACTTTATCTACTTAGATCATATCAAGGTGTCATAATGATTATGTTGTGCTAATTGTTGAAATATATTTTTCATCCTTATTAAGCACTAAGATTAACACCTCATGCAACATGTTTCCTTCATATGATCTTATTTCATTTCTCATAATAAATTATAACATTTACAAGTGATTTCATCACAAGATTAGCCAACAATTTCACATTAGCGTCATTATTCATGTATATGGTTAACCATTTATACATAGAAACTACTAAAACATCTCTAGGTTTTTCATCATGTCATATCCACTATCATATCTCAAAAAATTGGATCACATATTACAATCAAAATTACATATATATTATATCATGATTGTTCTACACAAACTTATGTGAGTGGCTTATAAACCATATATCAAAACTTCATCTAGTGCAACTGAGGTTTTCCTAACCCATATCATGAGGGTAGTTCCATGCTCAGTCTCTTTGAGCTAACTCAACTCTATGAGTATCTCATATGCATATACTTTATCTTCCCTCTTTTAGTCTAGGGTTCTCAGATTACCTCATTCACACTAGTGAAAGCCTTACAAGATCTAGCCACATTAGCACCAACAAAAACATGCTATGACGTTCTCTTCATAGGTCTCTCTCCATGAAACACTATACTTCATCTCTCTCTTGTGTGTATACTACTAGTGTCCTTCAAGGAACCACCAACTTGAGCATGAGGCTGCATAGAAATTAAAAACATAGCTACCTCCTCTAGGGTCTTGGGCTCTCTCCCTCACCAAGATGGAAGGCACTCATATTTCCTTATTCACATATGCATATATAACCAACCTCTCTCTGTCTCTAGGGTTTGGTCATCCAAAGGACATCTAGGGTTCAGTAAGACTATAGGAATCATGCATAAAGTGACTCAACTCAATCACTCAGGAGTATTCTAGTTTAGGACATATCATAACACATATTCTCAGAATTCTCATATCTTGGAATTTGGGTTCTCTGACCTTCTCCCTCTGGGGTCTCACTCACTTTGGAGTTGACCCTAAAACTGGTCCTAACACTAGAGGTCCTCTTTTGTAAAGGAGCTTGAGGCTCATGTTGATTCGCAACCTTGTCTTAACTTATCATATCTTATCTCAAATCCTTAAGACTGAACTTTAATCCTTAAAGACAACATTGACCATATCAAACCATCATATATCAGCTCTATAAGACTTACATCATATCATCAAAACTTATTTCATCTATTCCATCTATCACATGTTCCAACAAGGCTCTGGACATCTAATCTAGAACTACTCTCTCTTCTAGACTGATGTCATTCACTTTCACTTAGGTTACATGACCACCTCCTACTCGTGCATGTGTGGGGACACATTTTTGTAATACTTACATATATAATAAAATATTATATAGTTTTTCTCCAATAAAACAAGCGTCAGAGAAAACTATCTAGGTTTGATTTGATTGGAATCAAAAACCAAATCCACAAAATGAGTGTCCCACACATCTAGAGAGTCTAGTGTCATGTCACCTAGTGAAAAGGGTGAGAACATGGTGCAGACTAGTGTAGCTACGCAAAACATAGATGCATCATATGTCAAAGGTTTCTCTTCCCGTGATGTACATCATTTCCAAATAAAGCAACATCCCATACCACTGCACTATAAGGAAAGAACGACATCTAAGGACTTGCTATACAATAAGAAGCAGTCTAGGCCTAGTTCTCATACATCTAGGTTCTAACCTAGAGAAGGTCAGATCTAGTCGCTAAAAGATGACTAATCTAACCCTAAGGATTTTTAAAGGTTCAAGGTTCTTCAGTTTTGAGTTGCATGGTGAGCAAATGTCAGGTTTTACTATTGTTCATGCTCTGATACCACTTGTGATGTCCCCGGATTTTCTTTAACTTAATTTGATGTGTAATGTCTAAATTGAGACATCACCTCAATGAGAATCCCAATTTGAACACCACATACTAGGATAAGAAGAAGAAAATCAAGGGAGACAAAAGGAAACAACAGTATCACATGCACATGAACAATAATAAAACCATGAATATATGTTCACCATTCAACATATAATTACATAATGAATTGTTACAACATTTGATATTACATATTGAACATCAAACTTCTACATATACATGTACTACCACTAAAAAATAGGATATTAAGACAATAGGTCCACCTATACATCATCTCACCACACAACTCTTAACTATCTTGGATCTTCAAGAGCATAACCACAACCTAAACAAAACATTACATGTGGTACACATCAGCACAATATTCAAGAATATTGTACTGAGTACACCTATGTGTCTTTTATATACCTCTCATCATATCTTGGCAATAAGATAAAACTAGTACTTGGCAGTTATAAATAAATATAAGAAAATCATATACTTGCATAAAGATGTTCATTAACAAAAGAGAACACATATTTTAAGCTCATTTTCCATTATATCATCCATGCATTTACTACCTGAGAGTTGAATGCATTAAGGCCTTTATGATCTACTACCAAAGAGTTGGATCGTTTCCAAGTACTTTACTACCAAAGAGTTGAAGTATTTATTCTTCCAACACTTTCCTACCAAAGAGTTGAAGTGCTTAGATATAATGGAAAAAAATATATTATGTTTCATGTGTTCATAGAAGTAAGTATGGAAAATCATGCAAAATATCGTACAAGTACAATCATTTCATCCAATATCATATGCCAAGTAATTTACTACACATATACCACAAGCATATTGTATAATAAGTCAAGTAAGAGGTAATGGTGCACCTTGATCAAGACAAACCTAATCATCACATATGAAATTCCTAATGTCAACTATGTCCTTGGTCAAACCTGATTAAGACAAGATCATGTACCATGATCAGGTTCTCATCATCATAACCCTAGTTATGTCCATTTAGGGTTTACCTTATCTCATTAGGATATTCCCATCATTACTTTCATTCTTGTCTTAGAATTATTATATTGATTTCATTTTCCAGATTATGGTTCAGTATCTTAACATTAGGTTCCATATCCTTTTTGTGCACATATTAACCTTAGTTTATATACATTATTCAAATTAGGGTTACAACCCATGCATTAAAGGTCAACTTCATATAACATGTATTTCATGTATAAAATTGATCTCATATTTATGTATTATCATCTAGTTACTGATATGAACTTATTCTATAAATTTCATCATTTATTGAGCATGTATGTATTTATTGCATTTTTTTAGGGTTATTAGCCTTAAATAGACATATTAAGAAAATTACAAGATTAAATACCATAACATGATCATATCTGACATCTATTTAATTATATATCATATTTCAGATCAACTAATGCATTTTCATAATATTAGGTCATCATTTGATATTTATTACCCATGAAACAAGTATAAAGCATATTACATGATCTCATAGTGTTTTAAGCATCAAAAGCCTAATATTATCACTCTACTGTGTTCTAATCATTTTTCTGAGAATTTTGATATGTTATTCATATTTTTCTAATAATTGCGAAATTTACTACAAATTATACAAGATCTAAATGTTTTCTGAGATAATTATTACATCTTCTGGCCAATCCAAGGCAGCCACGTGTCCTATTTTGGGTGCGGCTCACTCCCCCTGCCAAAGATGAGTTGGTTAGTTTTTCTTAGTTTGACCAGGCCAGTTCAGGGTTGACTTGGGCCACCTTCTTCTCTCATTCGTTCCTCACTCGCGAGTCCCAAACGGGGCTCTATTCTTTCATGGAACTGGCCACATCGGCTGGGAAAGCTCCGAGACGAGTAGGCAGCCATACTAGAGAGCTCCTAGTCATATCTGAAGGCCTCCATCTGCTTCGTTGACTAAAACTGCACCACTACGGCTACTTGGCTTCTTGGATGTGGTTGTGCAACTCCTATTCAACTAGGGCGTCGCCGCCTCGCCGTGACTGTGGCGAGGCAAAGAGGCAAGAATCCTCTTCTCGTCTTTGTACTAGTCTGAAGGTACAAAAGCTTCATTGCTCCTTCCTCAACTCTGTGAGACCCTCCAATGTCAATGAGAAGTCTTATCCAAGGAACCCCGAGCTCCAGCTTCTTCTCCGGCAAAGACCACCTCGTCGACCATGGAAACCACCACGATATCTCACCGAAACAACGACCCTGAACTCCACTCAACTCAACCTTTCTTTTACTCTGCTAAGATTACATCCAAGCTTCCCATATCTCCAACCCATACCTACACCCAGCTACTGTGAAAAAGGGGTGGAGAGACCATTGAGTCTGGGGTAGCTGTTCGTGGTGCTCGGGAGGCCAAATGACCTACGAGAAGGGTCAAACAATATCTTTCACCCTTACAAAACCAACTTGTTGCTCATCCTTGCACATAGCCCCTTCCTCCTCAATGTGGGATCATGGGATGGTCGTGGTCTTCTAACCTCTTCACTACCTTCTCTAACCACAAGGTAGGAGAGAAGCTGGCTATCCTCGATCTTGCATCCAAGGGTCTAGGACCATCTCATGCTTACACTGATCCATGGTCTCCCTTCTCAAAAGCCACCGATACTGGATCTAAGATCCAAGGACAAAACTTGGTCATGCATTCCCAGCCCAAACCAAGAGACGTGTGACATAGCGTATTGATCACCAACTTTGGTCTATAAATCATTAATAATGTACATCATTTCACCAAATTTCAAACCTTAAAAACTTCCTCTAGGATAATCCAATTGCCACCAAATTTTAACCATAGATTTAATACCTCTCAAGCTACATTATACTAAAATTTGATGAAAAAACTCAGATATTTGATCATCCACTTAAATGATTCACAAAGGTCTAACTTTTAGGATCTTAATCATGATATCAATATCATTTTACATTCAAAATTTGACAAAACACTTGAGACCCTCAAACCAACTCAACATGCATGACTTCACTTATGCCATTGGACATTTAAGGATTCCAAAATTCCACTCCATCATAATTATAGATTCTAAAAGCCTTGCTAGAAGTTGAATATCCCAAAAAGAATGATTTATGTGATTTGGGATCAAATTTATCTCTATCATCTTTTGTGTTTAGGATATAACAAGTTGTACCAAAGGTATGAAAGTAATCAACTCTTGGTATTTTGTTGAAAATGAGTTCATAAGGAGTTTTCTTTAGATGAATGTGTATTGTTACTCTATGTAACACATAACATGATGTATTTACCACTTCGGCCCAGAATGTTTTAGGTGTATTTTGTTCAAGTGACATTGTTCTAGCCATTTCTTATAGAGATCAATTTTTTCTTTCTACTATGACATTATGTTGTGGAGTGTGTGGAACTGAAAAGTTATAGTGTATCCTTGAGATGTACAAAATTCTTTAAAGATGTGATTTTCAAATTCTCCACCATGATCACTCCTAATAGTACACATTTTATTTTGTAGTTGATTTTCAATTTTAGAGCAAAATTGTATAAAAATTCTAATTGTATCATCTTTATTTGAAAGAAAGTGAACCCATGTGTGTCTACTATAATCATCTACAATGAGAAAGCAATATCATTTTCCACCAATAGATTGAGTTCTCATAGGACCAAATAAGTCCATATGAATGAGTTCTAATGATCTAGTAGTGCTAAGAAAAGTTTTAAATTTGAAAGAAGTTTTATTTTACTTTCCTAAAGTACAAGATTCACAATTTGCAGGTTTATCAAAAGATATTTTTGGTAAACCATGTAGAAGATCATATTTAATTAACTTTTTGATAACATGTGAGCCTGCATAACCTAATTTTCTATGCCATAGTTGTAATGATTCATCTTTTGCAAGAAGAACTTTTGCAATAATAACTTGCTTAGAATTAGGTCTAAGTATGTATAGATTTCCTATTCCTTCATAAACTACATTATTAGTGTTTTTTATAAGTATTTTGCAATAAGTTTTATTTAATAGGACATCATAGCCACTATCACATAATTGACTCACACTAATTAAATTGTGATGCAGTCCATCAACAACTAGAACATTTTTAATTTGAAGATTTGTACCAATGTTACCTTTTTTCCTTTTGCATTGTCTCTAAATGTGATTGTTCCACTTTTCTTTTATTCAAATGTTTGAAAATCTTCTTTGTTTCCAGTCATATGCTTGGAACAACCACTCTCAACCACCCATTCCTGCAAAAAGATGGATTTTGGTACCCATGTGATGGTCCTTTTTGGTTTGGAGCATTTTATAATTTATATTATGTTGTTGTGAAAGGATGTTGGTAGATTTTGAGTAACAAATTGATTATCGATACATGATTATCAATTAACATATTTAATCTAAATAGAACTATTTTTGGTTGACAAATTTCTCGACCGAAGAGTGTCTCGGTTGAAGGTGTTGTCGATCGAGAATGTTACTATTTTTCTAGTAAGTGTAAGTTTGAGACAAGAACTTTATTGGTCAACTATTTTCTCGATCGAAGAATGTCACGATTAAAGATTTTGTTGGCCGAGATTATTTTTGTTTGTTTTCAACAATTTTGTTAGTTCCAATTAGAGCTTAGTTTACTTCAATTTTGCAAGGTAACAATGAGTTTAGTTGAGATAAGATATTATGAATTTCAAAGAAAAGTTTTAGATCAAATCTCAACTAATTTTATTCAAGTTTCCTAAGTTTGAGGTCTTAGAACCCAAACTAGGTCAACATCCTTTTTCTTGTATGGGCATGAGAAAGAGTAATGTCCAAGACGTAAGCAATTGTGGCAAGAGATGGAATCAATTTCATTTCTCTTTTTATCATTGTGGTTATGAGTTGAGTTGTTCTAGGGTACTTATATCATTTTGGTCTTAGGTGCTTGTGTTTTTCTATATTTAGGTTTTTGAAGGGATTGTTCTTTGGGAACATATCCTAAACATCTTCTTCCAATTTGACTAGAAGAATGGTTTAGAATTTTATCAAGAATATCCTTATTCTTTAAGTTATTTATTTCTTTTTGTAACTTTGCAATTTCATCCATTTTCCTTTTAATATTTAAGTTTGCTTGATCTAGATTAGATGATAGATTATCTTTTTCTTTGACAATGGAAAGATAATCCACATAATTACATAAGACATGTTGAGTTTGAAGATCATTTATTTTAGCAAGTAAGTTAACTTTTTCTTGACAAAGAATATTGTGATTCATTTATACAGCTTGTAACTTGATATTATGTTCATTTATGGATGAATTTATGGTATTTCTTTTAGATATGAGACTTTCATTTTTAGTTGATAGAGTGTATAGTTTAGCATGTAAATCATCATTTGTTTTTTGTGAGTTTCTTTGATTTCTTCTTGCAATCAATATACTGACTAGAAACTAAATCTTCTTTTGATAGTTCAAAAAGGCTTACCTCAGTTGAGTTCTCATTCTCATTTTCTTTGGCCATAAGACATTCTACATCTTCTTCTCCACTTTCACTTTCATCACTTGACTCATCCCAAGTAGCTTTGTAGGCTTTCTCTCCCTTGTCTTTCTTCTTAAATGAAGCTTTCTTCCCTTTCATTACCTTAGGACACTCATTTTTGACATGTCCTTTCTTGCCGCATTAAAATCACCTAAGAGAAGAAGAGGAAGAAACACTAGAGTTTTTGTTAGATTTGTACCTTCTATATTTATTATCATTTACAATGAGTGCATCTTCTTCATCATCTCCTTCACTTGTTTCATCATTTTCTTGAGTGATGACATTTCATTGGACCTTTGTTGTAGCTTTAAGAGACATTTCCTTTCTTCCACTCTTTTGAAGTTCAAGCTCCACTCTTTCTTCTTCCTCCTATGTGATCTCATGAGTCTCATGGTTGCCGATGAGCTGCTCCATCCTTAGCTTGGTGAGATCATTGGCTTCCTCAATGGCCATCACCTTTGGCTTGTACTTTGGAGGCAAAGACCTAATAATTTTTTAGACTTGATCTTCTTCACTTATGAATTTTCCTAATGCACTCAAACCGTTAATGATAGTAGAAAATCTTGCATACATATCACTAATAGACTCATTTGGTTGCATACTAAATTGTTCAATTTTTTGTTTAAGCATGCCAATTTTAGAGTTTTTAATTTGAATAGTTCCTTCATGCATGATAGAAAGTATATGCCATATGTCATAAAAAGTTTCACATGAACATATTCTATTGAATTCACTTACAAAAATAGAACAATATAATATACTTTCTGCCTTAGCATTTGGTTGAGCTTATTTTACCGTGTCTACATCCCATGTGGCATATTCAATTTTGGGAAGCACATATGGTGTAGACACCATCATATAAATCTCTCATTTGATGCCTTGGAAGAAGAACTTCATCCTTCTATTCCAATAGTTGTAGTGGCTTCCATCGAACGGTGGTGGACGAGATGCATGGGTTCCCTCCAAGTTTAGGTTCTTGAGCACGCCGTCCCCCATCCTTCAAGACCTGTTAGGGCTCCTAGAAGACCTGCTCTGATACCAATTGAAAGATCTAGAGGGGGGTGAATAGAGCTCTTTGATGTTTAATAATAATTAAACAATTAAATTAAGAAGTAAGAAGAAACAAGGAAGACACAAGGATGTAGAGTGGTTCCTACCTTTGAAATCAAAGGTAGTCAGTCCACTACTCGATTGTTTCTAACTGGGATTTTGAAAGTGATTAGTTTTATTATCTCTCAAGGATGTTACACAAAATACAATCACTTTCTATCTACAACCTTGAAGTAGCCTTCACTTGAAGTAGCTTCAACCTCCTTGAAGCAACCTTCTAAAGTAACTCCAAGTCGAACAACCTTCACCTTCTTGAAGTAGCTTCAACCACCCTTGAAGTAGTCTACCTTGAAGAGATATCTAGAACCACTTGAAGCAGCCTTCACCACCATGAAGTAGCTCCAAGAAACCTCCTTTCAACAACCTCCAAACCTAGGAGTAGTTAAGGAGAACAATATACAATAAAAAGAACAAGATTGGAAGAAAGGAAATACTTAACCAATTGATTACAACGCCATGATCCTATGTCAAGCGTTAGACCTCTCAAACCACTAAGGATGGAAGTTTCTATAAGGTGGCTAAGAGGCTATAGGTATAGGACACGAAATTTGAGCTCAGGGAAACAAGATGGCAAGAGTAAACTTTGCTTGTTGCTCACTAGAATTGATTCTCAAGTGTAGTTGTGTGCTTTAGGTGTTCTAAGGACTCTACTATTTATAGGGATGGCTTAGAAGTGCTTAGGAACGTTCTAGAGGGTTTCTAGAGTGTTCTTAGTGCTTAAGTAGATGTTAGGTCTCCTCTAATTATGTTGCAATGTCTAGTTGTTTTGAGTTGAAAAGGACAATTTAGAAATTGTCTCGGTCGAGAAATTTGTCGAACGAGATGTATCTCGGTCAAGAATTTCTTTGACTAATGGAGGGTTTAGAGTAAATGTGTATTTCCAACCTCCAACTAACCCTACTCATTCTAACAACTATAAAACTTGCTCGAAGGTCTATCTCGGTCGAGAATCTTATCGACCGAGGGCTTTTCTAGGGCATGCATGTACATGTCATTGATCTGTGCTCATGACTTAGACTGAGCTAGTTCTCAGTCAAGAATATTATTGACCGAGGGTGTCTCGGTTGAGAATTTTGTTGACTGAGAATATCCTTGTTTCAATTTTTTGAATCACCTATTAAGTGTGTGTATCAATGGGTGATGGCGACTCTATTTTGGGGGAAGATCTATCTAAGGGTTTTGAGTGGATAGGGAAGATATAACGCTTGATTTACATGATATCTATGTACTTGTACATTATATACTTGTACAAGTTCTTACATTGAGTACAATCATGAAAATAAAAAACAATTTAGGCATATGGATCTCCCAATTTTTGTTGATCTTCAACTATCCACTACCTTATTTGTTGATCCCTGAAACACTCAAATAGCATGTTAGATCCACATGATTGAAATGTTTTTCATAATCAAATCAAAGGGTTTAATAATGTCCAATTTAGCCAACACTTACTACTAGGAATCTTAGTTTCAAAAATGAAAACTAATCTTGGGTGCTCCTTCCAACACCATGTTCAGAGAGCCTTCTTCCTTTCGAGTTTGCCCAACCCTCGACAGTTCTAGCTTAAAATTGTCATTTCCCTTCATGGGTCTGGTCATGCCCAGAATCCACTACTTGAAGCCCATATATCCTTGTTGTATAACTGCCACTTGTATCCAAGATACGATGGTTTTTGATAGGAAACACCACTCCTAGATCCATGTCTACTTCCATGTCTCCTCGATCTGAGCCACACTCATGTTTTCTAGAGAAGGACACATCCCCAACATCGAAACGACCCTTAGGTTCTCTCTCATCAATAAGCACCTTTTTTTTATATTTTTTAGTTTATAGAGTAGATTACCCCCAACATGTTGCTCCTTTAGTTTTGATGTTGATGGAGGATGAACATCTTTCTTTTTCCTCTACCCTCTGGTTTGCACCTATGATTTATCCTATCCTTTTTTAAAATTCAAGACCAGTGGCTCATGTTGATAAGTAATTTGCACCCTCTATTTGATTAGTACTAGGTTAGATTGTAGGTGATGGAATGCATGGTCTATAGTTACATTTGTAGAGATATGACTTGATGTCCCCATATGAGGCTTCATTTACTGTGTGCTTCTATTGTTATCATCAGTGATAGTAGACTGATTCTCTTGTGATACTTTCTTCTTTAGATAAGTACAATCCTCATTAAGAGTTGTTGGATCATTCACCTTTCCACATGCTTCTTTCTCAGAGTGTGATGGTAATAGACTCACATGGCCCAAACATACTCCCATTCTCTAGTTCCTCAACTCCTATTCATGTCTTGACCACACCTCCCTGTCTTTCTTGCTCGTTCCCACAAAACCTGCACCAACTCCATCACGTCCTTCCAGAACCCAAGTGTTATTAGAGAAACTTTTGCATGCATCAACTTTGTTGTTCCCTATCCTTCCCACTATTCCTCCATAGCCAGAAAGAAATGTAGCAATCTCCTCCATCCTCCGGGGCTAGCCTTGCATTTTACATGTTTTTGTATGAAATAAGACCTTCTTCATCTTTGATCCCTCACCATAGATCTACTCCACTGTCAACAATTGTGGTTACCTCAGAGATGCCTTCAAACATGCCACCCACCCTCGTTGTTGCTCCTCTTGGTCATCCTCGAGATTGCAATCCCTATTGACATGCCCTAGTCAGCCACATACGGAGCAGAAATTAAGCAAACATTAATACTTGATCTTGAGCATGAAATGTCTCCCTTATCGTCCTTTATTTTCTGAGTTCTCTTCAATGGTCACGTAACATCTAGGAAAACACAAAACCTGGATGATGTGTCCCAACCGAGATCATCAAGGTCCACCTACACTACATGAACCAACCTACTAGCAATAGAAGAAACAACATATTCCAACATGTACCCTAGGGGGATACCATGGCTATGTATCTAAAACAAGCTTTCATTGAAGGTAATTTGTCTTGATAGATCATTGTCATCCACCTCCTTCACCAAAAGAAACCAATTTTTGAAATTACAAGGTCCGCCCTCCATGACCTTCTATTTGACCTGCTAATGAAGAAACTGGATGATAAAGACTACATGATCAATTTTCTTGAAGGCGACCTTGTTGGGCAGCTACCACAATTGTATCATAGTACATTTCATTACCCAAAAATTATACGACCAGAGATAGCGCTACATGCTCCTCACGATCGGCCACTGCTTTGTTCAAAAATTAGACAACATCCTCTTGGTTGTTGTCCTGTAACCCTAACTATTCACATCTGCTGACTGGATCATCTTCCATCCTAAGAGATCGAGACTCAAAGTAATAGCAGCCTTTGAACCTATAAGAGCTACTAACCACTAGGGAGATCTAAGAAACCATGCAGAGATTATGGCACCCACCATTGCCCACCTATCACCAGAGTGCTAGGGTTGCATTGAGGGAGAGTTATCTTGATATAAATAGTTCATTCTACTATTGTTGAGAATATATCTATTCATTAATACTCATAATGGGAAAACATACTTTAGAAAAATACAAGAACATGATTAAAATTTGGTTTTTGCACCATTTCACACAAAATACAAGCTCATTGGGTGCACATAGTGAACATGTTGTTGCATGAATCAGGAATCTCCTTTACAACTTGAACATCATGGAAAAAGAACTTATACATGGTATGTTATCAACTTAAAACTATAAGTGAAAATCAACCAAACTACCACCAATATGGGAGGAAATGACTAGCATAAATGATGGTTCATCCACTTCATATATGAAACTTGATTGCCTCCCTAGTTTCCACAATCATCTTTGAGGTGCTTGTACACATGAAGCCAACCAATTTAAGATGTTAAGGATACATAGAGAAATCCTTCTTATGTTTATGGTTAAGCACTGAAAAAGAAGGAATATAAAAATAAACATGTATCTAAACAAAGAACTACACATCGATGCTAATATTATGGGAGATCAAGTTCCTAACTGAATAAAGTAGAAACATTGTACTAATGTTGTGACACTAGAATCCTATTGTTTTTTAATATATTGTAGGACCTTGAAATTTTACATTAAACATATCACATAACTAGATACATATGTGAGACCCCTTCACTTCTAGAATTAATTTTTTTCATAAAACATTTACTACTTTATCAATATGTGTATAGCTTTTATCTACTATGTTAAACCATTGCATTCATGTTATATTTACAATCTTCATGGCTGCACATTAATTTAAAAAAATATTTAGTTTACATTTAAAATAAATTAATTAGTTGAAAACATGTATGAGAAATCTATAAAGGTTAAACCATATGATTCATGCATTAAGAAGATGTAGTAAGAACAAATAGAAATCCTACACAAATAAGAATTTAGTTATGTAATAAGAAAGTTATTTGTCATAATGTGACTAAGATTCGTCATACTATCATCACCTGATCCCACAACATCAACCCCACCATTATCAATACTTCTCACAATTTGAGGAATTTCAGATTCAACTTTAATCCAAATAAGAATTTAGTTATGTAAGAAGAAAGTTATTTGTCATAATGTGACTGAGATTCATCACACTATCATCACCCAATCCCACAACATCAACCCCACCATTATCAAGACTTCTCACAATTTGAGTCTCATAGAATTCCACATATTTGTGTACAATCAAGGTCTTTTTATTTTCTTCCCATATATTATATTAAGCTCCTAGTTTACATAGAAAATAATATTCATGCCACTCTTTTTCATCTATATTTTACACCTTTCTTTTGGGATGTGTGCATATGATTTCTATCATAAAATTATGGGTGAGACTGGTGTATCCTTCCATATTCTTACCTTATGTGGTATTTGAAATCCCAAAGAGATTGATGGGGGTTAACTAGTCACATAACATTGAATAATCATTATTTCACCCAAAATTCTTTTAGAAATTGTTTAGTATTCAACTCGATTCTAATTTTTCTAAAATGGCATGGTTAATACTTTCAACTGTTGCAAGGAGTCACACTTTTCTATTGTATGGAACATTGTGTACTCTAATCCTAGAAATACCTCAAGCTATAGTCATTTCCATCATCTATCAGGAGGCACTTCATCATTTTCTCTATCTTTGTCTTAGTAATGGCACAAAATCTTTCAAAAATGCTACAAATACTTGGTCATTTGTCTTTAGTAAGTAGACACACACCTTCTTAACATCATCATCAGTAACTGAACTTTTTTGTCACGTAGGGGATCCTCCTCAGGTGGACAAAAAATATCTAAATGAATCAAATACATGATCTATATTTTAGTTTTAATATTCTCTTGAAATGAACATGTTGCTTTATGTCTGTGACATTAATCATAAGACTTGGACTTACAAGATCACCAAGAGGAACCAATCTTTGCTTTGACAAGAACATGCATGATATTCCTGATCATATGCCCCACATATCTATTCCATATATCTTCATCATATTTTGACAAATTTTAATAATGTATTGTACAACATGCAACAAAATCCACCTTGTGCTCCAATCAGATACCCATTTGGATTTTCACATGCTAGCATCACTTATGTAGGAATGGACAAAATCAAGACTCAAATATGAGTTAATAATACAACTAAACATATTCTAGAGGAGTGTGTATTATATCTTGATAATCCTAGACTATCTAGGATTCCCCATCTTCAATTTGGCATAAAATCTCTCCTAGTAGGTTGTGAGTCAGTCTTCATTTTATAAGATATGATAATAAGAGAAAAAGTAAAGAATCCATCATTTATTGACACATGATAACAAGATGATAGATGCACATAAAATCATCTTCATCGACACATATAAACTTCTTTTATATTGGCAAAACCACATGAATTGATATTTCTAGTGTGCTTTCCTTGTCTATGTCTTTTTTCTTATTTGCCTTCAGATATATGCATTTTTTGTAGACCTTGTATGTTTTGTTAAAGTGACCCATCATTCTATAGTGGAACCATTTACTCTTTGATTTGAATATTCCATGGGCCTTCCCATTTTCTTGGGACTAACCTTAACCTTGATATATGTGATATAGTCTCATTTTTCCAGTGCCTCCTCTCTTACTGAAGTACATTTATGTTTTTAGTACCCTCGGTGAATAAGATTCTCCTCACTTAATCGAGTTCCACTTTCCTTCTCATGTAAAACTACTAGTTATCATTACAAGTGTCTCCCAATTGTTATGTAGTATTCCCAAAAGATGTATCTTTGGACATCATCAACAATTACTATCTTTATTGACCCAAAATTATCAACAAGACTCTATAAGTCATTCATGTCACATAGCATTTTGTTAATATGATAAATTTTTAGATTACCATCTCTAACTTCATATTTGTTAACTTTCGGAATAGAAGTGATACTTCTTGTAGTTTCTTGATCATTTAAAATATTAATCTCTTCCTACAGTTTGTTGGGAATATTATAATGTGTTACATGGTAAAACATAAACAAATAAAGACAGCATGCATGTATTAAATCTAACCTATATCTAAACATGATTGAATTACATTACCTGCATAGTTAATTAGATTGACATGGATTTACTTTGAATTATTTGGATCACAAAATTATGCTTTGCTATATTGTGTCCCTATGTTTTAAATGATGAAAAGAATATTCTCAAGTTTTGGTATTCATGTTATTTTGAAGTATCTATACTTCAAAAAATGTAACTTAATGTATTTCTGAAGGTCTAGGGTGACTAATGGAAGGGGATTGGGAGTGGTGGCATAACGTTAAGAAGGCCTAGGACTAGCTCACTATGCTGCATGATGTACGGACTATGAAGTCTAATGCATGGTCAAGGAGCTTTCCAAGGTGAGCACCAAAAGGGAGCCAAGGAATCGACCAATGTAGCTACTTTAGTCAAGTCAGAGCATCATTCGATGTAGGTTTGGTATGCCAATGTGGCCTCAATGGTCAAAGGATCTTTATGCCCAATGCATTTCAAGCCTTGCCCCATACCTTTCTAGGACTTTCCAAATGCATACTATGGCACCATCCTGATATATGTCTGGCTAGTGATTGATGCCTGTTTGTATGGGTCATATGTGAGTGGATTGTGGGTGTGTTGTCTAATGTGAAAGCCTAATATGATATATTTGCGGGATGTTACATCATTTTCACCTCTCATATTCAATAAATATGTGAACACATCATTCCTAGAGCTCATTTACAACATTTTTAACTATTAGAACTCTTCTAGAGAGAGGGGAGGTATTCAAAGCTACAACTCATGCACGTTCTTAGGTGTTGGGGATCTATCTTGGTTTGGAGGAGCTAAGGCTAAAGATCAATGTTTGACGATGATTTGTCAATAGAACATGTAAGATATGCATCTGTTCTCTTATTTTTTATTGTTTCTCCTCTCTTCTACATTTTTTGACAATGGTTCCTAATAACCATGGTGGAAATAACTTATTTTACTTAAAGATCTCTCCTTTCTACCTTTTTTCAACTAGTTGGAGCCAACCTAGCTAGCAAGGACATAAGTGGGCTGTTTGATGGCATTTTGGAGCATGATTCATGATCTACATTGCAAGAAATCATGTTATTTACAAAATTTCACCTATTTTGCCTTATTTTCTTGCAAATACTACATGCAACCTAATAGCAATAAATGCATGCTAAACATGCTTGGAAATGGGATATTTATTGGTTTCTTGGGTAGTATAAGGAAAAACTTCAGACTTCCTTAACTTCTTAACCCTTGCATTATTATCTAAGTTAGAAATTTTAATCTTCAGGCTGCTATATTGCTGAGTTGTTTTTATGATATACATTTTTTTGCTCCAGAATGACATGTTTGCAAGATGTTTGGGATATACATCGAGGAAATATGATATTTTCTACTTTCCTTGTTGTTTGTCTGCTAATCCAAGAAGGGGAATTCTAAGTTTCTTACTGTTATGATGCTTAATTTTTTTTAAATGAGTGCTTTTCAATCCAAAATGAAATTTTATGAATTTGACTACTTTCTGCTCACGTTGAGAAAATTATGGACTAAATTTGGCATACAAGATTTCTATTGAAAATAAGAAGAATTTTATATCTTTTCTTAAGAACGTTGAATATTTTTTAGGTATTGGCCATGGTATGTCCAAAAATGATGATTTTAGGTTAAGTATGCACTCTTTAAAACATGATTTAGGTCTACCTAAAACTTTTACCACTTTTAATGTGTAATGATGATATACATTGATGTTGTCTTTCTATTCCATACAATATTTTACTGTGAATGATGAATTACTAAATTATTGAAGTCAAACTTATATCATGTAGTTCTTTATGAACACATGACTTCTAGAATGTTTGAAAGTCAGACGTAGTCAAGTTGGTAACCTTGTAGCAATCTTGAGTAGTGAAAAAGGTATATGTGTCATTTACTATTGAATAGAATGATAACTGAGGGTCCATATCAAGTGTGGTTTCTAATTGGAAACTTATTAATGGATATGGATATGTGAGTAATCAATGTTGTATATCCAGTTATATGTGATAACATGATTGAGAACCATGTGGTATCATATATGGGTCTTTATATCGATGAGATAAATGTTGTAATGTCTGGGCCCACCGCTCGAGACTCTAATTAGAGTTTTAGGATATATTTATACATGTATAGATACATATACGTATATATATTCACATACACATATAGTTATACATATATATGTATATTTATTTATATACACACACATATATATACATATATATGTATATTTATTTATACACACACACACACACACACACACACACACATATATATATATATATATATATATATATATATATATATATATATATATATATATATATATATATATATATATATATATATATATATATATATGGATTCACACTTCATCCTCACTAACGCACAAATTGAGATCAACTTATTGACATATCATCCATCCTGGTACTACTTTGGGCTGAGCACGCTTATCACAAAGTTCTTAGTAATGGGCTCTTAGAAAAGTAGGTGCATCTTAGTGATATGGGTAGTATTATCATTCCTTTTAAGATCATTTTATCAGAAGCCTAAAGACCAGGGATGTTACAATCAACACTATTTAGACTCACCAAGAATGACACATGTGCACCCAACTTCCTATCTGGACTACCAGTGCAAGAGAGGTTACATCACCATGGATAACCATTTCCAACATGCCTGAACTGCATGACTCAAGACCGACTTACTACATGGCCATGTGGCCCCCAACTAATGTAGACGTTTTGCATCTAATAACATTTTTACTGCCCATACCCATCATTCAAGGATCTAAGCAGAGTTTCGGGAATGTTGAATGGCCCCACATACCACTATAGGTCTCAACTTCATGATTTGTCCTCACTCATGCACAACTCATGATCAACTTCCCAATAGGCCACCTATCCTGGTACTACTCTGGGCTAAGCATGCTTAAATAACAAATTCATAGTGATGAGCTCCCTGAAAAGAAGGTGTACCTTACTGATATGTGTAGTGCAAAAATTTCTTTTAAGATCATTTTATCTAAGGGCTCAAGATTTGAGATGTTACATATGCCATGATATGAGAGTACCTAGGACACATTTGATGTTATTATGTGGGTTTTTAGTCAATGAACCCCTACTTGTTGTACATTACCTACTAAATCATGGCATGATCTTATAGAGATATGTTATACTAAGATCATATATGGTAAGATAGGGGACTTCATGGTCCCTAAATAGTAATTTGAGTGATACACCTCAAACTACCCATGGATTTAATGATAAATTAATAATCATACTGTGTATACAGACCCGTATAAGTATCTTGGTGACTCGTACAGTGATGGTTTATTACTCTTTGCATTGAAAGTATTGCTTATCTTATCTTCATACTACACCCACTAATGGTTATATCTTCTTGGATTAACTTCTTACTTATTAGTTTGTCTTATTATAGATTATAATATTAGTCTTGCATGCTTGAAATGCCTTACAATTTCTATCTCTCTCTCTCTCTAGAACATGAGTCTCAATCCCATGGTTCTCCACATTTTTTAGGTGCTCAACCTTGTAACTAGGGTTTTAACCTTTAGGTACCTCATTTAGATGGTCAATAGTTGAATTTTTTTTGGTGTTGAACCTTTTGGAGATATCTAGAGTCGTCCTTGTACATCTGATACTTGTTACAATGTTTTTACATCTCAATAATATCCATGATACTATTTTTGGTTTTCTTTTTCTATAAAAGCTCAATTTATAAAGTTTGGCATGATATATATTTGGTATAAACAAGTTTTCATAGTGGTCAAACTTGATACATTATATAATTACCTATTTGTCATGAACATTATGCCCCCTTCTATGTGCATATTTATGGTTATATAATTTAAATTTTATCTTATATTTTTCCTTACCTTATTGGTTTTGAGGTTAATTTGCATCATTTCAGCCTTTTATTTTGAAAAATATCACTTTGTATGACATCACACATTTGAGGTTTTAGAGTTAAAGTCACCTTTGTACAATTGTCATAGTTCTTAATGTTTTGGTATCCTTTGATAGACGATGAAACACATACAAATAAAGTCATTTTCATATGATTTTCATAGTCTTCATGTTTAGCATTTTCTAATCCTCATAATGCAAGTCTTTTTTATGTTGAGGAACCCCTTCCACACATTGGGCACACCACATATAGTAAACCCTGAGACCTAACATGTGCTGTCAAGTCACCCCATGTCCAATAGAAAGAAATTCCATCTCAGGGATAGCCCCTAACCAATGTGTCTACATCAGATTTACCCCCTAACATGCATATCTTAGAGGATTCAAACCCATGACCTGCTATCTAATGGAGCACCATCTTTGCCAGTTAAAAAACCTTGGATTGTTGCATCTCACATGCCATTTGACCTTGTTTTTTCACGAAGGTGATACAAATGCTTGTAATAGAGAATATCTTCTGTCTTGAGTTCTCATATGTCAGTCGGTTGCCATCAATTTATCAATTATGTGACATAATACCTTCACATCCAGATCTATATTACATGCATGCACTCTGATACCACATACATAGGCTTTTATGTATATTTGTGTGATAAAGTGAAACAAAGATAAGGTAGGTAAATATGAAATCAATAACATTAGCAAATGAGCCCAAAAATAACCAAAAACACATACATATGCACAACATTTTTTACATGAAAATCTGGACAGTATGTGTGAAATGAAATGTTCCATGAACCTCTCTATGGCCCCGTAAGCAAAAATCACAAAGTGGGGGTGACACTGACATAATTTCTAGGAGATGGAGTGATAAATGGGATGACATGGAAGAGAGAAAAGGAGGAGTGAGGGGGCACTTATGGGACTTATTCTCTTACTTTTTTGAAAGAGAAGAAAATATTTAATAAGGGAAGTGAGGGTGGAAGTGATTATGGGAGAGGAGGGAAGTAATGAATTGATAGAGAAAGGGAAATATGTGAGATAACACATTATCAAATAACAAAAAATAATTAATTAAAATTTGAAATGCAACATAGATAATGACACAAAAAATCTACAAACATGATAATAAATATGTAGATGATAGAACTACACAAATATAAAATCATACACACAAACAACAATATGAATTATGACACATATCTCCAAAACACAATCATTAAAACATAAGTAAATAACTAAGATAATGCAACGTCAAATCTAGAATACACACTAAAATGCACAATATGATACAACATGATGGATGGTCATACTAATGTTTGGAAAGACAAATTTAACCCCGATTCTCTTTATCCTCTTTACAAGAAACATAAGACAACAAAGTGATGGGTGGTGACACTCCAATCAGTTTGGTGCTAATACGATGGGATTGTTGAGGCATCAGATGTACCAAGAGAGAGAAATACAAATTAGGAGGAGGTATGGTAGTGGGAAAGAGAAATAAAAAGAGAAGGAAGAAATAAGAGAAGTAGTGAGAGGAGAGTAAATAAAAAACAAGAGGGAGAGGAGGAGGGAAGTAGTGAGTAAGTGATAAATAAAAGTAGGTTATGTGATGGAAGTAGTGGGAAGAGACAAAAATAGAATGGACTGAGGTGGTGAGTATTAAGAAGATAGAGAAAGAGAGAGATAGACAATTAGGAAGAGGGAGGAGGGAAGTAGTGGGAGAGAGGGAGGGAATAGGAAAGTTGTTTGAAGAGTGAGAAACATATTAAAAGATGGGAGGAAGAGGGAAGTAGTGTGAAAGAGAGAGAATCAACATGGAGGGAGGAAAGAAGTAGTGGGAAGAGGAAAAAGAGAGATAGAGAGAAGTAGGTAGAGGGAAAACAGAAGTAGTGGGAGGAGAGAGAGAAAGACAAAAAAGGAGGAAGAAGGTAAGTAGTGGAATACAACACATTACTATATAACAAAAACACACTATCACACATTCAAACACAACTAGTGGAGGGAAGTAGTGTAAGAAAGAGAAAGAGAAAATTATAATGGAGGATGGAAGTAGTGGGGAAACATATTATTATGCATGCCAACACAACTAGAGGGGGGAAGTATGGGAAGATAGAGAAAGAGAAAAGTAGAAGGGAGGAGGAACTATTGGAAAAACACATTAATATGTGACCAAAACATATTATTAACACATAAACAAAAATAGAGGAGTGAAGAAGTAGGAAGAGAGAGATAGAAAATTAAAAATAGGAGGGAGGAGTGATGTATTACGAAAAAACACATCAATATATACTACACGTTATAATACATGTGAACACATATAAAGGAGGGAAGTAGTGGGAAGTGAAAGAATGAGAAAAATAAAAGGGAAGAAGGATGTAGAGATATATACATATTAATATGTGACATAAAACACTTTATGAATAACATGAACAATATTGGAGGAGGGAATTAGTGTGAACAAAGAGAAAGTGAAAAGTAATACGGAGCAAAGAATTAGTGGGGAATAACAATTTAATTTTTGTTTGGAAATACATTATAACATTTGCACACTATCGAGGAGGAATGTGGTGGGAATAAAGTGAAATAGAAAAATAAGAGGGTGGAGAAAAGTGGGAAATAACACAATAGCATGTGAGAGAAAATACACTATAACACACTTCAAAAAAATGGAGGAGGAAACTGAAGAGAGATAAAGAAAAATATAGGAAGGAGATAAGTAGCGGGAAATAATATAGTAATATGTGACAAAAAGCACAATATAGCACACTCGAACACATTATAAAACACCCTAAATATAATTTCAAATTGTCCTATTTTAATATTATTAGTTAGTATGTAAAATATACATTAGTGATGATGTTCCATTTTATTTCAACAGTAATGTTACATCATCTATAATTGATTGATTTGATGTCTTATCATGTGGTTCCCATTATTTCTTTCTTCTGTCCTGCTCATTTCACTCCTCACTTTCCTCCTCTTGTATTTTCTTTCTCCCAAAAAAGAATGAAGAAGCCACTCTCTTCTCTGATCTCTCCCACTTCCTTCATTCTTTTATATCTCTCTCCCCCTTGGTCCCTCTCTCTTTACTTCCCTTCTTTCTTATTATCTCCTATCTCTCCCTTGTCTCCCTACTAGTACAATCTCATTCCTTCCTACCCATCCCATCTATACCAACCCCTTTCAATCCACCCCATTATCTACTTGAAAGACTACCTTGTTGGTTGTATGTCACGATGGTTATAATAAGGATGTCTTTCATATGATTGAATCATTAATAAAAAGGCAATTCCACTTATTATGTTTGTTTTACTGTTTAGACAAATAAATAAATGTAATAAGGTCCTAAGATGTTTTGACTTGATAAAATATTATTTCAATATAAAGGCTTTAAAGTTCATAATATGGATATTAAGACTAATCATTCTTGTAAATTCCTAGTTAGGTATTGTTGTGGATATTATTAAACAAAAAAATACATAAGACCAATTTTTATGTTGAACTATGAATACATTTCTTTCGTTATTATACTAGATATCAATATAGATACATGGGTACTTTTAGAGAACAAGTTGTAATGAATAGACACACTTTGAGAATGACGTCAATGACTCTGGATATACTTCCTCGACCAAGGTAGTACATTGTGAGGTCTTTCATTTGCATGGAAGACATAGAGGATATGTTACATGGTGTAGAGGATGATTTTGTTTTTAAGGATGACTAGTCCTATAAGGTGTTGCTATAAGAGGGACAATAAAGATATTGTACAATGAATGTGGATGTGGAATTGTGAAATCTACACCAAAACTATATGATTCTAGTTTTTGGATAAGTAATGTTAACCAATGTATATTTGTATCCTTCTATGTCTTTCATATATTAACATTTCATAGCTATCAAGGATCCCTTGTCTAAGGGATTTTGTTGGGAGATACTTATATTACCACTACAACCCATTTCCACAAATCCCTACAATACTTCTAGAGATGAAAACTTGGGATTTATGCCAGTTTAAGTTTTGAATCACATCTAGATGATTAATGAACTTTATGACATATGTACTCACATGAATCAATACTAACATATATAATATGATATAGATATTACATAAACAATTGTGACACCTTGAAATTATTTTATTTGGTGGATGTTGATATGAAAACTAGATCCATTGGTGAGTTATTTTGATCTAAAATATGTAAGATTATTGCTTTTATGCTTGACCAAATAATGTAGCATGTATATGTTTTGCATGCCATGCCCTTATCTCTACTTCAACATATCAAGCTTAGTTCTTTCAATTAATATAGAATGACATAATACAAATACCAATGGACCATGGAGAAGAGAAGTATATGATTAGAATCCCACACCTACAAGGAAGTTCCTTGGAGAATTTTTATAAACACAGGTTGATGACACCACCAACAATTATACATCTACACAAATAGGGTAATCACGTCATAGTCTGGCTTTCTAGCCTATGAGTAAAACACCCTACAAAAAGAAAATTAGGGTTACATTAGAAGTCAATTGTTTTTTTTACAACTCTTATTGTCTATAGATGTTATCTAGTTTTCATATCCTATTTATCACTTGTGGTGATTTTTATAGCATACAATACGTATAATAGTGTATATGTAATGGTTATTTTTAAGAAAAGGTGTTTAACCTTGTATTGAAGGAAAATTATGAAAATGAGTGTGAATGATACAAAAAAGTCCAACATGGAGTATGTATTTGAATCCCTCCCTTCCAATGTAACAAAAAAATTAGGGACATATGTAAATATATGTTCTAAGTTGTATATTAGCTCCATTTTACAACCAGTTCATCAAAGTATTCAATTTAGATATGCTGGTACATGTTTCTTCTACATTTAATCTATTGTTTTTACGAATTGAACTTGACCATCACATCTGATTATTTCACCATTTCATTCATCATGGACAATGTTTCATATTCTTATCAATATTATTTTGTAGAAATAACCATCAGTGAAACAAACTTTATCAGATTCCATGCTTCCGTCTTCCTCTTCTACTCATTTATCCCAAATACGAGTCATATAAAGTGAAATATCCATTTTTCCACTATTGTCATAGAATTGCCTCCTAGTCTCCTTGGCATGGAAGGTGATAATGTGATACCAACATCCAAATCATGAAAGGGCACATGTAATGCTTGATGTTAATCCACTCCATCATAAAAAGTTGTATGATGTCCTAAAGATGAGATATGACCATGTCTCCTTCTATATGGTGCACCATGTTTAGAAGTTGAAACAACCTTGCCTTGTTGCATCAGAAATGTCATTTGACCCTTTGTGTCAAGAAAGTCATATAAATGGTTGTAATAGAGATATCTTCTATCTTGCGTTATCATAGGTGTCAATTGGTTGTCATCAATTTTATTAGTGTTGTGACATATTATCTTCCCATCAAGATCTATATTGCATTCATGTTCTTTGATACCACTTCTAGAGTATTCTATGTATATTTATGTGATAACGTCCAACAATGATAAGGTAGGTAAACATGAAAGAAATAACATTAGTAAACAAACCCAAAAATAACCAAGAACACATACATGTGGACGCCATATTTTACATGAAAATCCGAACAATGTATATGTAAAAGATAATGTTCCATGAACCTCTCCATATCCTCATAAGCAAAAATGACACATTGGGGGAGGCACTAACATAATTTCTAGGAGAGGGAGTGATCGATGGGATGACTTGGGAGAGATAAATAAATGGGGAATGAGGGGGCATTATGTTCTTGTTCTCTTATTTTCTAAAAGTGAAAAAAAATATAATAAGGGAAGTGAGGGTGGAAGAGATTATGATAGAGAAGGGAAGTAATGAAGATATAAATAAAGGAAAATAAGTGAGATAACACATCATCAAATAACAAAAACTAATTACTAATAAATCAAAACACAACACAGAGAATGACAAAAAACACATACATTTTGATGTAAACATATACAAACTTGATAATAAATATGTAAATGAAAGAACTAAACAAATACAAATCATACACAAACAACAATTTGAATAATGACACAAATCTCAAAAATACAATCCTTAAAACATAAATAAATAACTAAGATAATAGAATGTAAAATCCAGAATACACACAAAAATGCACAATATGATACAACAGGATGGGTTGTGACACTGATGTTTGGAAACACAACTTCGACCCCAATTATTTTCATCCTCTTTACGAGCAACATAAGACAACATATTGATGGGTGGTGACACCATAATCAGGTTGGTTCTACTATGATGGGATTGTTGAGGCTTTAGTTGTATTAGGAGAGAGAAATACAACTTAGTAGGAGGGGAGGTAGTAGGAAAGATAAATAAAAAAGGAGAGAGACACAAGAGAAGTAGTGGGGGATAGGAAATAAAAAATAAGAGGGGGAAGACGAGGGAAGTAGTGTGTAAGTGTGAAATAAAAGTATGATATGTGATGGAAGTAGTGGGAAGAGACAAAAATAGAAGGGACAAAGTAAGTAGTAAGATGGGAGAGAAAGAGAGAGAGAGAACTAGGAAGATGGAGGAGGAAAGTTGTGGGGAATATGAAAGTAGTTGGAAGAGTGAGAAAGATATTCAAAGGAGGGAGGAGGAGGGAAGTAATGAGAAAGAGAGAGAACTAAAAGGGAGGGAGGAAATAAGTAGTGGGAAGACAGAAAAGCAAGATAGAGAGAAATAGGTAGAGGAAAAAGGAAAGTAGTGGTAAGAGAGAGAAAGATAAAAGAGGAGGAAGAAGGGAAGTAGTGGAAAATAACATATTACTATGACAAAAACACACTATTACACATGAAAACACAACTGGAGGAGGGAAGTAGTTGATGAAAGAGAAAAGTAGATGGAAGAGGGAAGTGGTGAAAAACAAAATATTAGAATTACAAACATAACTAGAGAAGGGAAGTAGTAGGAAGAGAGAGAAAGATATAAGTATAAGGATGGAGGGAAGTAATCAAAAAACACGTCAATATGTGACCAAAACACATTATTAATGCATGTGAGCACAAATAGAGGAGGGAAGTTATAGTAAGAGAGAGATAAAATAAAAAATAGGAGGGAGGAGGGATGTAGTGGGAAATATCAAATCAATATAAGCTACACATTATAGTACACGTGAATACAAGTTATGGGAAGTGAAAAATAAGAAAAATCAGAGGGAAGAAGGAAGTAGTGAGATATACACATTAATATGTGATTGAAAACATATTATTTCCATATGAACACAAATGGAGGAGAGAATTTTTATTAAAGAGAGAGAAAATGAAAATAATATAGAGGAAATAATTGGTGGGAAATAAAAAATTAATATGTGATTGGAAACACATTATCGCATGTGAAAACAATGGAGGTTGTAACGTCCCAAGATTTGAGGCCTTGGATAATATGATCTTAAAAGGAATGATTGGAATACCCATATCACCAAGGTGCACCTCCTTTTCCAGGAGCCAATCACTAAAGAACTTCATAGTTAAGTGTGCTCATCTTGTAGTAGTACTAGGATGGGTGACTAGTCAGGAAGTTGCCCCTATCTTGCACGTGAGTGAGGAAAAAGTGTGTAGTTAAGGCTAGTGGTGGTCTATGGGGCCAGTCGTTATTCCTTAAATTCTACTAGAGCCTAGGGCAGTGGGCCCAAGTGTTGCAACATCCCAGGATTTGAGGCCTCAGATAACATGATCTTAGAAGGAATGATTGGACTACTCATATCACCAAGGTGCACCATCTTTTTTGGGAGCCCATCACTATATGACTCCATAGTTAAGTGTGCTCAGCTTGGTGTAGTACTAGGATGGGTGACCAATTGGGAAGTTGATCCTGGCTTGCGCATGAGTGAGAGAAAGCATGCAGTTAAGGCTAGTGGTGGTCTATGGGGCCATTCGTCATTCTTGAAACTCTACTAGAGTCTTGGGCGGTGGGCCTGGATGTTACAGAGGTGGAAATTAGTGGGAAGAAAGAGAAAAAGAAAAATAAAAGAGAGCAAGTTAGTGGGAAATAACACAATATCATGTGACAAAAAATACACCATAGCTCACATAGAAAAAATGGAGAAGGAAACTAGCGGGAAGAGAGACAAATAAAATTCTAAAGGAGGATAGAAGTAGCTAGAAATAATATAAAAATATGTGATAGGAAGCATGATGTAACACACTTGAACACATTATAACAAACTTTATTTATAATAACACAATGTTTTGTTTTGATATTATTAGTTAGAAATGTAAAAAATACATTAACGATGATGTTCCATGTATTTTAAAAGTATTGTAACTTCATCTATAATAGATTGTTTTGATTTCTTCTTGTTTGGTTCCCATTATATTTTTCTTCTTTACTCCTCATTTCACTACTGATTTCTCTCTTGTACTTTTTTCTCTCCCAAAAATGAGTGAAGAAACAACTTTGTCCTCCTCTCTCTGCCACTTCCTTCATTCCTTTATTTCTCTCTCCCACTTGGTCCATGTCTCTCTCCCACTGATTATTTTTATATACTCTCTCTCCACTCTCTCCTACCAACACAATACCATCCCTTCCCACTCATCCCATCTTTACCAACCCCTTCTAATCCACCCCATTCTCTAGTTACAAGTCGGCCAGGTTGGTTGTATGCCTTGATGATTGTAATAGGGATATCTTGTATATGATTGGATCATTGTTAAAAAGGTAATTCAACTTATTATGTTTGTTCTATTATTTAGGTAAAAAATAAATATATTAATGTCCTAATATGTGTTGACATAATAAATGATTTGATTTGAAGACCTTAAAATGTGTAATATGTATACTTAGACTAATTGTTCTTGTAAATTCCTGGTCGGATATTGTTGCTAATATTGTTAAACTAAAAATACAAAAAGACCACTTTTATGTTCAATGATTATTATATTTCTTTAGTAATTATATGGGATATCAATTTAGATACATGTGTACTTGTTAGAGAACAAGTTGTACTGGATAGACCCACCTTGAGAATGACAACAACATCTCTGGATCTACTTCCTCTTGATGACCAAAGTAGTGCACCAAGACCACCTGCATCCACACGGAATACATATAGGCTAAAGCACATGATGCAAAGGTCTATATGATGACTTCATTTTGTAAGCATGACTAGTTCTACAAGGTGGTTCTACAAGAGGGAAGATCAAGCTACGACACAATGACTTCATATTAAAAAAATTTAGACTCTACACCAAAACAGTACATGTCCAATATTTGGATAACAATATGTACCAATGTATACCTGTATCCTTCTATGTTCTTTAATATATTAATATTTCATATTTATGAAGGATCTGTTGGCTAAGGGATTTGGCTGGGAAATATTTATATTTCCATTGCACCCCTTCCAAAAAAACCTACAAAAGTATCATAGATCTAGTGTTATGATGTATGCCAATTTAGATTTTGAACCAAACCTCATTTCTGAATGAACTTTATGAAATATGTACTCACATAAATAAAAAATAACATATAAAATATGATACATCTATATTACATAAACCACTACCACAACTTGAAATTATTTTATTTGGTGGATGTGGATATGAAAAGCATATCTATGTGGTGATTTATTACGATCTAAACTATGTAAGTTTATTGTTTTTATTCGTGATCAAACAATGCAACATGTATATTTCCTGCATGCCATGCCCCTCTCTCTACTTTTACATATCAATTTTAGTTCTTTCAGTTAAAAGTGGATTATGTAATGACATTACTAGTGGGCCATGGTGAAGAGAAGTATATGATTAAAATCCCACACATGTAAGGAAGGTTCATGGAGGTTTTGTGATGAATAGGGTTTGATGACACCACAAACAATGATAGATATATGCAAATAGGGTAATCAACTAATCAACTGGCTTTCCAACCTATTGAGTAAAACACCCTATTAAGGTGAAATTGGGTTACACTAGAGGTAAATTGTTTGGTCATTTGCATACAAATCTTGTTGGCATAAGATGTTTTAATAGTTTCCATATTCTATTTATCAGTTGTGGTGATTTTTATAGTATACAATACATATAATAGTCTACATGTATTGGTTATTTTTTTTGTAAAATGTGTTTTATCTTGTATTACAACACAAATCTCAAAATGAGGGTGAATGATGCAAATTGTTTTAGAATGGGGTATGTGTTTGAAACCCCCTTCCAACATAACATAAAATATAAAGATATATGTAAATATACAATCTAAGTTTTATATTAGATCCAACTTAATATTACTTCTTCAAAGTATTCAATATAGATATACCAATACAAGTTTATTCTACATTGGATCTATTGTATTTTAAGAAATGAAATGACCATCACAACCGGTTCTTTCACCATTGCATTCATAATGGACAAAGTTTCATATCCTTAACAATATTTCATTATGGAAATAACCATCATTGGAACAAACTTTATCATATTCCATGTTTCCTTCTTCCTCTTCTAGTCTTTTATCCTGACAATAAGTCATGTATGGTGCAATCTTCATTTTTCCACTACTGTCATGGACTTCCCTCCCAAGTTTCCTTGGCATGGAAGTTGATGTTGTGAGATCAACATTAATATCATGTAAGGGTATGGGTAATACTTGCTATTAATCCACTCCATCATTAAAAAGTTGTGTGATCTATTAAGCCTGAGATATGACCATGTCTCTATCTAAATCCTCTTGTGTCTGATGTTTAGAATAGTAGTTGGTAACATCTTCTTGTTTATAGTCTGAGTTGTATCTATATGTGTTAATAATTAATTGACCAATGTGTAAGTACTTGAGGAAGGATGAACTATATGTGAATCAATTTGTTGTTTAGATTTTGTTTAACAAGTCTATCTCTTCTATTTATTAGTTTGAGGGTTGTGTTGGTTTTCTGCCCTTACAATTATAGGTTTAGTTGTATCTAGATTTTATTCATCATCGTGGGAAAGTAAATCTATGCAATTGTTTGTATCTTGGTACCTTCTCTGGTATGTAGAGCTTTGGTATGGCTTACGGTTCCTCTTTGTTCATTATGGATCCCATATTAATGTTTGTCACATGTTCTCATCTTCCAACCATGTTGCTCCAACCTCCTTAGCTGATTGTTGATCAACAACTATAGGGTCTGAATTCGGTTGAGTATTATAATTTTTCACAACATGAGTCATCTTCTCACATAAGGAGAAAAATTATTGTAGAAATTTATAGTCGACACAACATGCAATTTCATCAATGATCACTATCGTAAGAACTAGAGAAATTTTATCAAATTTGATTGATAACCTTGCAAAATGTCTTTGAATACCATTAACTATATGATCATCAACCTTCACCAGTCTTTCCAATGCTTCTCTAGTTTTTAGAAATATTAGTTTGTTGTACAAATAAATGGGAAAATTCAAAATATGTTGCCATGAAATTATGGTAATGATGCATGGGTTTTGAGTCACTTTTATAGGCTTATTTTATATCTGTTTTATGCATGTATTTGTCATTTTCTTGATTATATTTGCATAATTCACTATAGTTGGCCTTTAAACTCTTTTTGCATCAAATTATACTTCTTTTATCACATTTATATGATTTTATATAATCCCCGGACTTATACACATGTTTTGGCACTTTTTCAGGCACTTTTGCATTGTCCAGAGTCGATACTATTGACCCTGGTGTCGATAGTATCGACATTTTATCAGAAAGCAACCCCAAAATGCAATCTTGGAAGGAAAAACCTGTATCATGGTCGATACCATCGACGTGGGGGTCGATACTATCAACAGCGTCGGGATCTGGTGATTTTCTGCACTAAAATAGAGCGTTTTAATCCGACGATTGAGCTTTTTCGGAGCCGTAAAGTGGTCCTATGACCTAAGAAGAGAACGGACGGACCTAGGGGGATCTCATATTGTGTTTCACAACATCCAAGAAGGAGGGAGAGAGAGAGGAGACAAGAGACGAAGGCCGTCAACCGAGCGATCCAGGCACCTCCGACGGGCGATTTTACTGCCAGAAGACTACAAAACGCATGTTTCTCGAGGAGGATCTCCAGGAACACCATTGTATCAGGGGTTACATGAGTTTGCTCCATGTTTCCCATGTTTTTCTTCTCTACTCCTATGTATTTTCCATTGTCAACCATGCGGGGCTAATCCCCTTAATCGTTAGGACTGGGAGTAGCCCGGGGTACCATTGTATGACGTTTTTATCATAGTAATTCATAATTTGTCTCCTAAATATGTGGTATGCTTTCATTTTCTCAATTATATTGTTATGCTTAATCACCATAATAATAATCTAATGCCTTTAATTACTTTGAAAGAAGAATTAACGGTTGAAAAGAGATGAAATTCACATTAATTAACAAATCCCTTGAACAAGGTGATGTACGGTTAATGGTGGAAACCCAGAGGTCGATTCTAATGCACCTAGTTTAGGGTATAGGTTACTATGACGGTGGAACCGACCTAGACATAGGTAGTGAATTGTACAATGACAGAGGGAAATTCTGACTACAGGCCACTACCCGGATTGAGAGATGAACCTGAGTAACTATATGGAAATTCATACAATGAAAACCTGCGGTGAAACCGCAATCCTAAAGATCTCCATTTGAATTGATTAAACTAAACCCTTAATTGATTGTTTTGTTTTATTTTATTTTCTTTTATTTTACAATAACTCTCAAACTCTTTTAATTGGTTTAGCTGATCGCAACCAGTTAGTAGTAGTCTACTAAAATTCACGTTTCCCTGAGTTCGACTCGGGCCTCACAAGGGCTATATTACATTGATATGTATACTTATGTTCTATGCACGGAAAAAGTGTGTCAAGTTTTTGGCGCCGTTGTTGGGGAAATGGTGAATTTTAGCACTACGAGTGCTACGAGCGGCCACACTAGGCCACTTTTAATTCTTGTAATTTTTTTTCTTTTCATCTTTTGAACTGAATTGCAAATCTTATTCATTGTTTTAATTATTAGTATCGGTTCATACACTACCATTTGAAATTTCAGGTACTAGTAAAGTAATAATGGGTGACGGAGCGGAAAATGAGGAGCAGACGATCTGGAAATGATTAAGGCTTCTTCTTCTTCTGCGCAGAAGGGGCCAATCAAGAAATAAGCTATCAACATACCCAGTTACAAGATTGATCCAGGGCTTATTCAGTTGGTCAAATCGTAGGCTTTCCATGGACTTAAAAATGAGGATCCGGTGACCCACATCAGCACGTTCGTGGAAAATTGTGATATGATAAAGATTGACAGGTTCCCGCAAGAGACACTCTACCTGAAACTTTTTCCCAGTTCTTTAGCGGGCAATGCTTGGGAATGGCTGCACAATCTAGATGATGAGTACATTGAATCTTGGGATCACATGGTTGTGGTGTTCTTTGAGAGGTTCTTCTCTCCTGAAAAGACAAATGATCTAGTGAGGAAGATACACAACTTCAGCCAGCGAGCCGGTGAAACATACTCTAAAACTTGGGAGTGCTTCCAGATCATGCTGAGGAAGTGTCCACATCACGGCTTAGACAAGGAGAAGCAAGCTAAAATTTTATACTTCACCCTAAATGAACATGATAGGAGCAATTTGGACTCAGCAGGTTCTGGTTTCTTTTTGAACAACACAGGCACAAGGTGTTGGGAGATTCTAAGGAACATGTCCAAAAAGCAGTATTGGGGTGAAAGAGATGCACCCGAGCAGGTTGGCATTACACATGAAGCAAGGGCCATCAAAGCGCTTAATGACAAGTTGGATCTTATAGCCAAGAAGCTCCTAGAGAAAGAGGACAATGGGTTTGATGGTGAAGCACATGCAAAGTATATGCATCAACAGGGATATAGAAATAACAATTATGATTGGAGGAAGGAACAAAATTTTCAGAAGCTGCAGCCTAGCCTAGAGGAAAAGAACAATGAATTGCTTAGCCAGGTGGTGAAAAAAAATCAAGAGATGATGAGTACATTCACCAAGCAGTTACAGTCTCAGGTCGAGATTTTAAATAAATTTGGGCAGACATTGCAAAGTCATGGAGCACAAATGAGGGCACTAGAGACGACTGTGACCCAAATTTCCAATGAAGTGGCGGCCATGAAGCATACAAATCAACAAAGCCAGGCTGGGAATGCAGATGTTGTTCAAGCACATCAACAAGTGAAATATATATCTGTGATTTCTGAGGCAGAGCCCCTGGTGGTGGAGGTCCAGGACAAAAGCAAAATGATTTTTTATACAGAGGCTACACCAAGAATACCATATCCTCGCAGTCATTATGGACTACCGGGCGGATGTTGTCCATTCAAAAAAATCCGCCAAGAGCACATTGTGGCCGCGCTTGCACCTAGGCAAGAGGAGCAGGTGAAGGCCATGCGTCATGGTGAAGCTACAGTCACTGAGAGAGGGGAGCAACCACAAGTCATGCCATTCACGGATGATGTATCAAATCCTATCCTAGAAGGTGGCATTGAAGCAAGCTTAGGGGAGGAGACCCCTAAAGTTGCATATGTGCCACCACACAAGCGAGTGAAGGACCCAAACGTGCCTTTCCCAGATAGTCTGAGGCCGAAGAAAGAGCATAGGCACTACAAGAAATTCTTGGAGATGTTTAGGAAGCTCCATATTAATATTCTGTTAGTGGAAATGATAGAACATATTCCAGCATATGGAAGGTTTATCAAGGACATAATCACCAAGAAAAGGCGGATAAAAGACACTGACATTTGTGTTGTTGATGAAAAAGTGAGTTCTATAATCCAAGGATGGCTACCAAGGAAGAGGAAAGATCCAGGATGTTTCTACATCCCATGTTCCATAGGCGGCCAACATTTTCCACAAGCACAGCGTCACTCAGGGGCCAACATTAATCTTATGCCACTGTCCACGTTTCAAAAGCTTGGATTGAAGACACTAAAGAAATCTGCCATGACTGTTGAGTTGGCGGATGGATCCATTGTGAAGCCACAAGGTATATGCGAGGATGTGCTAGTCAAGGTCGACAAATTCATCTTCCCTATTGACTTTGTGGTCATGGACATGCATGAGTTGGAAGGAGGTGAGATGTTATTAGGAAGGCCGTTCCAAGCTACGGCTAATGTAATCGCTACCATTGGGCGAGGTTACTTGACACTTGGGATTGGTGATGATAGAGTTAAATTCAAATTACCACATGACTCATTGGAGACATCTCTTGACAACCCAGGTTAAAGGTATCTTTATGTCAAACCTAGGACATTAAACAAGGGCGCTTGTTGGGAGGCAATCCAACTTTCAGTTCATTTTTATGTTTGGTTATGTTCTTTTATGTTTATGTACTTAGTTTTTTTTTAGGTTTTGATAATTTTTGTAAAAATGGTACCCTAACTCGTGTTTTGAAGTGTGTAGAATGTTAAGGTCGATACTATCGACACCCATGTCGATAGTATCGAGTTTGGATCAGTAAACACTGAAGAAAAGTCGATACTATCAACCCTAGGGTTGATAGTATCGAGATTCCTGAAGATTTTCAGAAAAATTGGTGACAGTAAAGTCGATACCATCGACCCTAGGGTCGATAGTATCGACACTTTTGAGTTCCCAGGCTTTTAGATGCGTCAATTCAACAAAATTGCTGATCCTGGGTCGATACCATCGACCTTGTGTCGATAGTATCGACACCTGCAGGACAACTACATAAAACAGGATGTAAAAGGTATCGAAACGAGATTTTTTTGAACCGTTTTTTGCAGAGGAAAGATGGATGAAGCAAGTCACGTCTTAGAACTACTAAGACACAAAAATGGGCCACAAAAAGGAGGGAGATAGCAAGCATCACTTGATCCACTTGAGCATCTAACCATCCTTCTTCACCACACTTCAAAGCGAACGGTATCGTTGTTCCACCTCTTAAGTGAGAATGTTGACTATGAGGCCATAGTCATATTCAAGCTTGGGGGGGTGTTGGAACAACCCTATATATTAGTTTTTACTTACTTATTCATGTTGCTTTTACTTTTGAAATATTAGTTGTTTTGATTTCTAGGTTTACTGTTTTTGTACGATCCACATCTATCTAGTGTAATATGTGGAGCAATAAATGCATGGTTTCAATTGGGAGTTTTACTCTTGGGTTGTGGGAACATGAAAATATGAGAATATTGAAAAAAAATTTGAGCTTATTCTTGTGAGTAATTGAGTTGCATAACTGAGGAAGTGCTTGGATGAGTCAGCTTCAGGACACGGGGACATGAATGACCATCTTTATTGTCTAAGGAAAAGTGATTGACAAGGATGTTTGAACCCAAACTGACCAAATGCTAACGTGACCTTAGACTAAAGTTTAAGAGAGAAATCCTTCAGTTACCATGTACACAGGTCTTTAGAGAGGGACATATGATATTTTCAGAAGGTTCTGTCAATTAGTCTTGTGATCTGATCCACCGCAATTTCATTCACACTCCACCATAAGAAATGGGAGCACATTACTGTATTTCACTTTTTGATTGCATCTCATGTAGATAGGTCTTGCATTATATCTATTTTCACATATTTTTTTGCATGAAAATGAAAAAAAAGGATAGAATAGTTATACATGCACATTATCCTTAGGTGTGGGTCATTTAATTGCATAACTATCATTATGTAGTTGTATTTGCATCTTTTGAGCATATTGTACACCATGTATCTTATGTTACTCTGAAAACATTAAAGGTGGTGAGCTTGATCCATACCCTCCAAATAGAATGCTTCAAATGTATAATTTATGAAACAAGAAGTGAGCCCGACAAATAATTCATTGTCATCTATGAAATAAGGGCTTGAAAAAAAATGAAGAAAATTTGAAAAAAAGAGAAGAAAAAAAAGAAGAAAAAAAGAATTGAGAAGTAATAAAGAAGAAGAGGGAGAAAGGAACATGTTCTCACCTGAGAACTAAGAAGAATAAGCACATGGTGTAGTTTTCTTAGATATTCCATCTCACCTTGAGACGGAATGATAGTGCATGCATCATTCCACCAAAAATATAGCATTAGGACATTTTCACTTGCATTTTGCATCATGATAGGTCATTAATTTTTGTATTACATGATTGACTGCTATGTGCTTCCATCTCTTCCACAACCACCTATCTCATCCACCTATTGCTCTAATCGGTAGGCCACCCATGATATTCTCCTCATTCATTAATATCAGGAGATCTGCTTCCATTTATATGGTAGTTAAGAAATGAGCAACGTAGATAGGAGATCACAAGATGCATCAAGTATGGACCAAATGAGTTTATCATATTGACTTCTTTAATTGATAGTGTTTCACTGATTGGGGGACATGCATCTTTTACATAGGTCTTTGGTCGCCTGGATGGCAGTTAGTGTTCAGTGGTCAATGAGGGCCGATTTGTGGAAAGAAAGTGGGGATTATGTAGATTCATTTCATGTATATATGTCCTGTTGCTGACTTATCTCAACCAGATCCAAAGTTTTGTTGCTCGAGGACGAGAAAGGTTTAAGCTTAGGGGAGTTTGATGCATGGGTTTTGAGTCACTTTTATAGGCTTATTTTCTATCTGTTTTATGCATGTATTTGTCATTTTATTGATTATATTTGCATAATTCACTATAGTTGTCCTTTAAACTCTTTTTGCATCAAATTATACTTCTTTTATCATATTTATATGATTTTATATAATCCCCGGACTTATACACATGTTTTGGCACTTTTTCAGGCACTTTTGCATTGTCCAGAGTCGATACTATCGACCCTGGTATCGATAGTATTGACATTTTATCAAAAATCAACCCCAAAATGCGATCTTGGAAGGCAAAACCTGTATCATGGTCGATACCATCGACCTGGGGGTCGATACTATCGACAGTGTCGGGATCTGACGATTTTCTGCACTAAAACATAGCGTTTTAATCCGACGATTGAGCTGTTTCGGAGCCGTAAAGTGGTCCTATGACCTAAGAAGAGCACGGAAGGCCCTAGGGGGATCTCATATTGTGTTGCACAACATCCAAGAAGGAGGGAGAGAGAGAGGAGACAAGAGACAAAGGTCGTCAACCGAGCGATCCAGGCACCTCCGACAGGCGATTTTGCTGCGAGAAGACTGCAAAACGCACGTTTCTCGAGGAGGATCTCCAAGAACACCTTTGTATCAGGGGTTACACGAGTTTGATCCATGTTTCCCATGTTTTTCTTCTCTACTCCTATGTATTTTCCATTGTCAACCATGCGGGGCTAATCCCCTTAATCTTTAGGACTGGGAGTAGCCCGGGGAAGCATTATATGATGCTTTTATCATAGTAATTCATAATTTGTCTCCTAAATCTGTTGTATGCTTTCGTTTTCTCAATTATATTGTTATGATTAATCACCATAATAATAGTCTAATGCCTTTAATTACTTTGAAAGAATAATTAATGGTTGAAAAGAGACGAAATTCACATTAATTAACAAATCCCTTGAACAAGGTGATGTACGGTTAATGGTGGAAACCCAGAGGTCGATTCTAATGCACCAAGTTTAGAGTATAGGTTACTACGATGGTGGAACCGACCTAGACATAGGTAGTGAATTGTACCATGACAGTGGGCAATTCTGACTACAGGCCACTACCCGGATTGAGAGATGAACCTGAGTAACTATATGGAAATTCATACAATGAAAACCTGCGGTGAAACCGCAATCCTAAAGATCTCCATTTGAATTGATTAAACTAAACCCTTAATCGATTGTTTTGTTTTCTTTTATTTTCTTTTATTTTACAACAACTCTCAAACTCTTTTAATCGGTTTAGCTGATCGCAACCAATTAGTAGTAGTCTACTAAAATTCACGTTTCCCTGAGTTCGACTCGGGCCTCACAAGGCCTATATTACATTGATATGTATACTTGCGTTCTATGCACGGAAAAAGTGTGTCTGGTAACTTAAAGTCCCATAGAGGGCGTGAAATTCTTTGTCAATCGGAATACCATCAGATAGGCTCTGAATATACTCCGAGGTCCTTTAAAGAAAGAAGTGATACAATCCTTTTCATAGGACAATTGAACTATGAAGTGAGTATGATATGTTTCCATACTAATATAATCCGTTCACATAGAGTTAAGTACCTCATATTTTTCACTAAAAATTTGATGATTACTAAGAACTACCGTGGTCGGTGAAGAATAGATTGGGCATCTGGTACAAATAGAATTTCAAGAGATCCCAGCGGGAACTGAAAGAGATATGTTGCCCAGGTGAACTGATTCAACATCATTGTCATTGATCAATCTATTATAATGTGCATATGATGTTTTGACAACATCTCAAACTGACCAGTGAATAGAACTAGCAACCTTTGATGAAGTTTTAGAAACAATGTGTTCTTCATTGTCAAGGAGTCTCAACATCTTCTTGTATGCCTCTATACTCAAAATAGATCCCAACCTCTACTACTAGAAGATTGTGAGTGTTGTATGCATTATCTAGAGTGTCTATCATCTTACCCTTTAAATCCTCTTCTCCTCTTCAAGGCCATTCTAGTGGCCAACCATGGGTACTATCCCCCCATCACCCACTTTCCTACATTTTTAGCCCTCTTCTTCAGCCAAATCACTGACATCTTTACATCTCACCCCAGTGTGTTGATGAACTCTTCCTCATTACAACCTGATTACACTTTTTGTGTAATGATTATTCAATACATAAAAAAATTATATGAAATTCATCATACATAATATTAAGTTTATGATGCCTTCTAATATGCAATACACATGAAAACCTCAATTGGTAATATGCACATATGCCAAAACACAGTGCACTGCCTATATAAGGGAAGTGTGATAGTAAGCATGTGGGTTTGCCAAATTAGAGTACATAGCTTATTGTATAGGCCTTTAGGTTTGACATAATTGTAGTGATTTTAAAAGGATTGACCACTAGAGACATAAATATGGTATAACACTTCATTAATATGATTTAGGATATGGATTTATGCAAAAATAAATCCAAGAGTTGAATTGTATGTAATTGGTAATTGTTGCCTACCTTAATAGTGAAGTTGCAACTTGTGAATCAAAGTTGACTAATGACTTCATGTTTTATGGATCTTGGATCACTTGAATATTTAAATTAGAATCTTATGTGATTTTGGTGAGGACTATTAAATTGGTGAAAATAGTGGGAGAGTTATTAGTTAAAGGCCAAATTGATATTTTTCATACCAAATTAATTTTCAAATTAAATTATGGAATCGTGTAAATATTTATTGTAAATAAATGACAAACATACAATGAGTTTTCATAAAACAAAAACTAAATGGAATTAAATTCCTTAACATTGAGAATTGTTCTCACACATGAGCATAAACTCTATGCCATTGAGACATACCAGAAGAACCATCATTGAATGTGCCTAGGCTAGAGGGGAAGCTTATGATAAGAATGATTATGATGCAATGTATACCAAGTGCCTCATGTTGTTATCCATGAATCATGATATTCAAAAGCATGGGTGATCTAGGTATGGCTACACTTATAATGAGTATGTTCTAAAAGTAAGAAATACAACAGTTCAATGATGCCTCAAATGCATTTTTAAGTGAAACATGGGTGAAGGTGATCTTTTTGGGCCTCATGTAATCAAGTTGGTCATGTATTTGGAAAGACTTGAAAAACTTTGATTTCATTTATGTCAAGAGTTGTATACTAACTGAATCTTACAATCTTTTCTTGAATCCTACAGTCAATTCATCATGAGCTACAACCTGAACAACTTCACTTGGTCATTGTCAAAGTTGCTTGACATGTTGAGACCTACTAAGACTCATATGAAGAAAGACAAGAATGTGTTTATGGTTAACAAAAAAAGGACTAGTCTAAGGGAAAAGGAAAAGCTAATAAAATAAATAAATGTGGAAAAAATCCCACATCTTCTGCACTAAAAGCAACAGGTGGGGTACACAAGAAGTTAGTTGTCACCATTTTAATAAGGCTGGACATTGGAAAATAAGTAGCCCTTTCTATCGTAAGGAAATAAGAAGTCAAAATAGGGGATAAAGATGTCCACTTTAGGTACATATATTATTGAAAAAAACTTGTCTACTTGTTTATCAGGTGTTGGATACCAAATGTGGATCTCACATATGTTCTCATATGTAAGATCATAAAAGAAGTATACTCTTACCAAGTTGATATGCGGATCCATAAGTCACTAATGAATCAAGAGTTTATGTAATATCTAGAAACACCTACTATTTATATAATCTAATGGCGTTGTAGTAGATTTAGAGAACTACTATTATGTAGATGTCATAAACACAAATACTATACTTGTATCTTGTTTGGACAAGAAAAGTTTTGAAGTTATAATAAAGAATGGTCAAATTCCTATTTATAGAGTGAGGTATTTTGTGACAGTGCCCCACTATCTTATGATCTTCACTAATTGGATATGGAGAAGTGTATATAACATAAATACTTGAATGTTAAAACTGATGACTCAAACAAAACTTACCTTTTTCACTGTGATCTAGGGCAAATACATGAGAAAAACATGTCTAGAATCAATAAAGTGCTTATCCTGACTCATTTTCTTTTGAATCAATAGAGTCATAAAATTCATATATATTGGTCAAGATCATAAACTCACATTTAAATAGAAATAGTGAGTGGCCAAGTGTTGGAATCATACATATATATATATATGTGTGTGTGGACCTATTAGAACAAGTGCCAAAGGTGGAAATAATCACTCATCACTTACTGAGGACCTTAATAGATATCTATATTTGTGCATTAAGAGAACCAAATCAAAATGCCATGAAAATTTCAATGAATTAATGAATGAAGTAGAAAATCAACTTGGCAAGAATATTTAAGATCTACAACTTGATTGTGGTTGATAATATCTAAGACAAGAGTTTTAGGTCCTTCTAAGAGACCATGTCATTGTATCACAGTGACTGCACCTTGAACACTAATGTAATGGTGTCTCAATGAGAAGTAATCAGATGTTGTTGAACATGGTACAATCAATAGTGAGTTTAACTAGTCTTCTTAATTCCTTATGGGGATATTCTATTGAAACACGACGTTTACACTTAACAACCTGCCTTCTAAATGAGTTTAAAAGACACCATATGCGGTATGGAATGAAAACACGCCAATATGTATTTTATGAAGATTTGGAGTTGTGAAGTTTATGTTAAGAAATAATCCCATAAAATTTTGGACCCAAATTAGATAAATATTATATTGTTAAATACCCTTAGGAAACTTATGTTTATTATTTCTATATTATATCTAACAACAAAATTTTTGTTGGTAAAACTGCTACTTTCCTTGAAATTCAATTTTTTTTTGCAAAGGAACCAGTGGGAGGAAAGTATATGTCAAAGACAATTGAGACCAAAAAAACAATATTTGTATGTGGAAAGGGGATAAATGTAAACTATTTTGGTATTTGGAACTATTTCTATAGCATAAGTGCCTCCAAAGTCTAGTAGGATGTGTTTGGAGACAAAGAGATTTAGAAATCTTGTGACTCAACTAGATGATGTTTTGGACATGAATTATGATGAATGCATATCCTAAAATGAGAATATTGAGGGACCAATGTCTAGTAAACGGAATGAGGGCATGCAATCTGGTATGGAATCCATGTGCACCAACAAAGTATAGACCTTGATGTAAGCACATGAAAGGGTAATACGCATAGAGTGAAACTGGGTATGTGGTGTGTCAAGCCAGAGGTGCACACACTAGCCAAAAAGAGGTGACGAGATGCACTCCACAAAACTCAAACACACAGAATATCTTGAAATTTATAAAAATTCTAACAAGACTCGATCACAACACTAAATAGGTAACCCACAAGCGCATAGGGTACTATTCTAGTAAGGGTGATACGTAAGAGTAGGGGTCGATCCTCAGGGACAGAGGGGGCACTAGAGCTAAGTTTGTGTTGGCTACATTCTTAGAGAGGATACTAGGGTTGAAGGGCTTAAAAGGGGTTGTTTTGATTTTTAAATAAGGTGAATAGGCAAGTAACGACAATATGAAATCTAAGTTATCACAAACCCTAAGTTATACTAAGCAAGAAAGTCTAAGGAACTAGATTAAGAAGTAGCTAAACATGAGCAAAGGTTAGCTACACTACACTAGTAGAGCAATTAGCAACTAAGTGCTAAATTAACCACTAAAGCAACCAAAGATATACATTAACCCTAACTAGGAAGACTAAGCAATTAAATAGAAGAAACAAAGACAATTAAACTACACTAGCATTAATAAGAAAGAATATTAAGATGGGTTTCAAGCAATGTATTAGGTAGGTGGGCCATTTGGGAATGTGATTTGATGTTAGTTGGGGGCAACATGGAATGCAATTATCACAACTCACACTAGATTACCAAACCAAACAACAAAGCAAGTGCTATTAGAATTTACCCTATACTACTAGTTGGAGAACTAGGATTAGGTGTAATTCTAGTAGGATTTTTCAAGTCTAGGTTAGTAGGGTAAGTGGTATTAGGGTAATTGAGAGCCAAGGGTAGGAATGGGAGTAGAGATGAGGGTTTTTGCACCTCATGCTACAAGACATCTATCCTTTAGAGAGCTCTAGGAAATTGCACTAATCACACTTACACTAGTCACTTAGATCTAACACTCACTTGTAGAAGGAGGGATGTGTATGTAGGAACAAAGGGGGCTAGCTAGGTATCCACTAATAGGACCTAGGATCCATTCCTAAGATTGCTACATATACTCTAATTTCTCCTAGAGGCTAAGTGTCATCAAACATCACAAAGCCAGCAATTTAAGTTAAGAGCAAAGCAAGGTAATGGGAAATGATATAGAAGCAAAGGAAATCATCATATAATGAAATTATGTTTATTAAAAATTATTCTCACCCAACATTGTATCAAAATCACACTTTTATTCCAAACAACCCACCACTACGGGCTTACCTAGACATGATCAAAGAAAAGGCAAAAGAAATGGGAAGAAGGGGATAAGACTCCATGGATCTTGAATTAGATCCTCCTTCTTCACCTCCTAGATGCTTGGGTATGACCTCTCTCCTCTCATGGTGAAATGAGGATGAGAATGGAGGGGATTATGAAGGAAAACCTAGAAATCTACATTTCCAAGGTGAAAATGAGGTGGAAATGGTGGGTGGAGAGCATAAAAGCAATGAGGATGCAATGAATGCTCTAGATTGGGTGGAGAGGTGTAATGGCAGCTAGGGGGATGTAACCTTCATGCACCAGCCGCCACCTATGTATATAGGTTGTGGGGAAGCACTAGGGTATGTAGGGGTAGAATAGGGAAAATAGTGTAGAAAATGGGTAGGGCTAGTTGGTCACCACAGTCATGTTGGGGTACCACGACCGTGGTGAGGGTTGCATGGCACGGTCGTGGGGGTGTGGACACGACCAAGGTGTGAAAGGGAATGGAAAGGCTAAGTATATGTGGTGTCCATGGCCATTGCGGGGAGCCACGATCATGCTAGGTAAGGGGTTCCACGGCCGTGTTGAGGTACCACGGTCGTGTTAGAGGAGGAGGTCATGGGCATGGGGTACGCCATGGGAGAGGCAATCTTCAAGGGCCATGGTCGTGGTGAATGGCCATGACCGTTGCCATTCATGTGAATAATGGGCCACCTCTCTATTGATTTTGGGGGCCGTTATGCATAATTTCAACTACTGTTGTGGGAGGCCACAACTGTGATGTCTTGTGCTGGCCACAGCTATGTTGGTGGCCACGTCTATGGTGTATTCAAAGGGCCACGACCATACTAATGACCATGGTCGCGATGCGTTTGGTGCAAAAATGCTGACTTTTCAGTTGATTCTTGGCTATAATTCACATGACCGTGGTAGATGCCCACGATTGTACTGGGGTCTTCAGTGGCTAAATTAATTTCAATCTTCATCATCAATGGACTTCTTTGCTTGATGTTGAATATTGGGCATTAGGGGTAGGTTGAGGGAAATTTGGGGCCTTCTTTTGACCCCTCCATGAGTGGAGGAACCCTAGAACGTCTTCCTTCTCTCTCATCCATCCAAAGCATGGTCCAAGTACCTAAAAATAATGCAAAGGACGTCCATAAGTGTGTTTGATAGTAATACTCATATTGGGGGATTTAACTTGCATTCTATTATGTTTAGATGTAAATAAAGTACAAAATGGCACAAGATGGAGCCCTAAAATAGGACTGCATCACCACCCCAAACTTGAAACATAATTGTCCTCAAGTATGCTCCAACTCAATCTCTCTGCAATTTTTCCACAATCAAGAAATGACAAATGCAATGCAAAGGATGATTATTGATGAATAGAATGAAAAGTGACTAAGTACATCCATTCCACCTCTCTCCTCTCCTTCTTTCACAAACCAATCATGAAAAGAGCACAAAGCATATGAACTTCAAATATAGTGCATAAAAAACACAATCTATCCATATTTCTTTCATGTAGTTTTGAGTAGACCTTTTCATGATGGTGTTAATCAAGGATGACTAGGAGTGTTGTTTCACCTTCATGCTTTCAACCTTATGTTTCAAATAACACCAAATGACCCATGTGGCTGCGGAAAAGGGCAAAATGATCTAGGTTTGATATTTCCTAGCTCAATGGGTAAGAAAATGGAAGAAAGGATTGTGGTAAGATTTTGGAGTGCTATTACATAGAGCACTCATCTTTTTTTTATTTAGATGCTCTTAAATAGGAGCATCTTTTATTTTCTTTTTTCTTTTTTCTTTGTTTTCTTTTTCTTTATCATTGGAGTAGATAGGGCATATGGTGGTGAGAGTGAAGTGGTGAGATGAATATGTCCCTACCCCAAACTTTTGGAGGTGGCCATGGCTGATATGTGCACTTTGGCATCCTTTCATGAGGTAGAGGGGTTAGAAGATGGTGAGTGAACAGTCGGGTCAAAGAGGGGCCATTGGCGTGATTCTCAACATAAGGTATCCTACATGAAAATTAATCTAACACTTCATCCAACAATGTCACACCACATGAATGAACAACCTGAAATTGATACTTTAATCAAGTGATTTCATTGGCACTGAGCGCTCATAGCTTGCTCAAGTCACAATTCAACCAAATCATTCACAAACACAAGAGAGGTGATGCACATGTAAAAAGTCAAGCATTGATACCATTTATAAATAAACAATAATTATTCACTTACATTTATCAAAGGTCATCATTTTTAATCCAAAAAGGTAGAGATTGGATTAAAACACACTTTTAGATAAGAAATCTCCAACTTGGGCAAAATTAGCCAAAACGGTGCCAAGTTTCCTTCAATCACATCTAAGCCTATATTATTGAACTTAAAATAGTAAACAATCAAATCCTAGCTAAAACATGCAAAAATTACCAAAAATCTACATGATATGCAATGCATGGCAAAAAGAGCAAATTGTTTGAAAATTATGCAAAAATGCATGAAAGTAACTACATGATATGCATGGATGCAAGAAAAAGCAAGAATCAAAAAAACTAATCTAGATACTCATGGCATAGCTGAGGTGGAACAAAAATCACAAAGAGAGAGATAGAGATAGGGTGGTGCATGCCACCCTACCCACCCCAAACTTTAGAATCATGTTGTCCTCAGCATAAAACTATAGCTGAGGGTAGATAGAGGAAGTGTCATGGCTTCTGTGGCGGTTGGTCGAATGAGTGAGGATGATCTTGAGGAGGAGCTGAGCCTAAATAGGGAACTGAGCCTGAGGGAGGATGCTGGTAGTAGTGCCCCCAGTAGTCATCCTGGAGTGGAGGGTACGTCTCTGAATATCCCACAATACCACCCCAGAAATATCCACCCCATTTGATGTTTCTTGTTGCTTTGGTATGGTAGTAATGGTACATGTGGTTGACCTGGTAGTGCATCTACTGTTGGTCTTGCCACAAGTACTGCTGGATCAGCTGCATGTCGCTCTGTGTCTTGTAAATGCTCTCAAGTTGTGCTTGGATGGTAGACATATCATAGGGATTTGTTGAGGGTCGCTGCAACTGGGATGTTCCTTCATCCCTTCTTCTTGACTGCCTTTCTCTTTCATCTTCTTGCTCCTGCCCTTACACATTGGACTCAACAATTTCTTCTTGTGCGGCAGTGGCTCCCCTGGTATATATCTCCCTTGGGTTGTTCTGTTGCCATTCCAACAATTTGGCCTCCAGTTTATGGGGGATTCCTAACACAAAGAGAAGTGGCACAACATGGTATGGCAACTCAAGCTCAATATTTGACACACTACTCACATGATACATCATTCTTTAGTTCTTGATTGTGATAGTGTGGGATTGAGTGAGATAGTTCATGTCAACAAATTGAGCTTCATTTGTGTCTTCTAACCCACAAAACATAATACCCCAAAGCTAGTGCAATTGAGGTTACAAACCCTCCCATTACAAAAGGTGTTTTACTTTTGGAGGGTATGAACCTCAAATGATTAATTAAATGCACTCCAAGGTCAATATATCGTTTTTGGTGCATTGCCATCAAGATGAACATGTCTTTCTAAAAAATCATGCCTTGATTATCATGTCAGACAACAATTGTGTTGGCTAAAACCTTCTGCACATAATGGAACATGGGATTGCTTATAGCTGAAGTTTTTGACCTCCCTGCATAGTATTCCTTGCTTCCTGTCAAGAGGTACCAAAAATGTACATAATTGAAATCCACCTCTGTTTCAAGTAGGTTGTCATCCATTTTCTTGGCCTCTTTGGGATTGGCAGCAAATATGCAATTCAATTTGATTACCGTGAGAGTGTGCATTTTTTCCATCATGTCAAATTTTATTGCTTCATCACCTCTCATCTTTTTATTTTTAAGCATGGTGAAGCATTATTGAGTCAATGTGGTATAAGTTGGTTGGGGTGTGAAAAGAACGTTCTACAACCCAATTTTCTTCAAACCACTCTCCACAACCACCTTGATTCCAAGCTTATCAATGACCTTCTCACATCCATACCTATTGGAGATGACTCTCCTTGTCATGCACTCAGGGTATGTGATGAAAATTTTCCTTTGCATGTGTTCTCTTCCAAAGGACACTCCAACGAGAGCCTTTCCTAAGGCCTTCAACCTGTCATCCTCTAATTGTGCCAAAATATCCTCTGCCTCAACTGACAGTTCCATTTCATCATCATCATTGTCATCCTCTTCTTCATCCACTAAGTATGATCGGGACCCAGAACTTGTATCAAGATTGAGTGGTACCCTCTATTTGGGATACCACTGTGCAAATTGCTCTTCTTTTGAATGCAATTTCTGCCTTTCTTGTGGCTTCTCCCCATGCCCCTCTACCATGGAAGATGGGCTTTGGCAAATGCTTTGATGAGGATGGGGCAACTTTGGATCTTTGGCTTCTTTTTGCAACCAATGGCTTGACCTCATCAATCATCGTTGATATTCTCCTCGGATGCCTCCTCCTCCTCCTCTCCCATATATGTCTCATCAGTGATGTGGTAGCTATCAGATGTCCATGTGTGGGATGCACTCATGTACATCGAGCAGTGGAGTGATTGGGAGACAGAGTTGGATGGTGAGGGGGTGTGTGAAGGCATGGAGAACTGGGAGGAGGCTTTCTTGGTTTGCTCCTTGCCTCCGGTGATCACATCAAGGCTCTTTTGAGCCCCTTTCTTTATTGCCTTAGTGATACCCATCATTTTTTGGAGGTTGTAGGGCTGTGAAATTTGGATTTGTGGATAGAGGATGAGATGGAGGTGGATTAAAGGGGTGGAATGGAAGGATATGGAGGTATAGATGGTGGGTGAATTGTTAGTTTTTGGTTTGGATGAGAAATGGAGGTTTTGGTGGAGGTTTTGGGTAGGTATTGTTGTATGATGAAATGGAGGAGAAATTGGTGGTGGAGGGCAGATTGATGGATGATTTGGTGTGGAAATGGAAGGGTAATGGTAGAGAGACGATTAGGGAATGATTGATGGTGATTTAGGGGCTTGGAGGTGGAGCTTAGAGGAGCTGGAGGTTGGGGAGTGCCATCACGGCCGTGCGTTTGGGAAGAAGATTGATAGAATGAGGGGGTCAGGTTGGAGAGTAGTTTAAGTTATATTTTTTGTGGGGTCAGGGAACACCACGGTCATGGCGAGTTGCCACGGTCATGGTGAGGGCTTGATATCATGTCCATGGTCGATGTCGTGGTCATGTTGTCGATGAAGATCACACCCACCCAACCTCACCACAGTCATGGTCTCCGACCACGGTCATATCCATATGTTCTTGACACAGCCGTGGTGGTTGACCACGGACATGGCCATTCATGCACAAACTTGGCCAATCAACCTAACTTCTTTGACTTCTTAAATAAATAATTACAACGGCCGTGGCCATCTATCCTTGACACGACCGTGGCGGGAGGCCACAATTATGGCCATTCGTGCACAAATTTGGCCAATCAACCTAACTTCTTTAGCTTCTTTGACAAATAATTACCACAACCATGGTGGGAGGAAATGAACATTTTAGACTGCTACTGCCACAACCGTGGAGAGATCCACAGCCGTGGTGGGGGACATTTCTTCAATTTTTTTTCTCAAATTCAAGAACTTTGTTTTTTTCGAGATTTTGCCACAAATTGATCTTAGTGGCCATGATCCACCTCTAATGCCTCTCTCTTTAGTGCCTAACACATTCCATGTCATCAAAGCTCAAAGAAAACTATTAAACACATGAGTATGTATTTTGTGGAAAAGAAAGCAAAAGTATCAAAAAGAGAAGGTTGGGTGAAAAAGCTCCCAAACCTAGGTGGGTTGGCTCCCACTAGTGCTAAAGTTTACGTCTTCAGCCGAGCTTATTGATTCTTACTTTAGTCATCTCCATGAGACTCCAAACGCATCTTTGAAGTAAATGTCTCTTTCATGTGCATTCAAGCACATCTCCTCATCAACTTGATGTTCTTCCACTAGCATCACTAAATCAAAACTTTGATTTGCTTTGTCCGAACATACTTCAACAACTCAATCTTTGACCATTCATAGTGAATTCTCTCCTTCTTTCTCAAAAATCAACACTGATCTAAATGGGTACACCTTTTTGATGAGATAAGACCCTTCCCATCTAAACTGAAGTTTTCTGAGAAAGAACTTCATCCTTGAGTTATACAGCCATACCCACTTTCTAGGCTTAAAGTCTTTCTTCTTGATCATGTTATCAAGTAGAAACTTCATCCCCTCTTTGTAGAACTTGGACATTTCATATGCTTCATGGCGCTTCTCATCTAATTCATTCAGCTAAAACTTTCTTTTCATTCTGACATTCTCTCTATCAAAGTCTATGGACTTCAAAGCCCATAATGCCTTGTGTTGCATCTCAACCGGAAAATTACAGATTTTTCCATATACGAGCTTGAACAGCTTTGTGCCAATCGGGACTTTGTATGAAGTCCTATATGCCCATAAAGCTTTGTTGAGGCATAGTGACCAATCCTTACGGTCTGGTCACACCATCTTTTCTAGAATGAGCTTTATCTCCCGATTGGCCAAGTCAACTTGACCACTTGTTTGGGGATGGTAAGGAGTAGCCACACGATGGCTCACTATGTGTTTCTTTAGCAAGCCTTCAAAGGTGCGGTGGATGAAGTGACTTCCTCTATCACTAATCATAGCTCTTGGAATAACAAAACAGCTAAAGATATTGGATTTCATGAAGTCACACACCACTTTGTGATCATTTGTCCTTGTTGCAACAACATCAATCCACTTTGATATGTAATCAACGACAAATAAAATATATACATATCCAAAAGAGGGGGGAACCATAAAGTCAATTACCCAAACATCAAATATCTCCACCACAAGAATGGGTGATAAAGGCATCATGTCCCTCTTAGAGATAGTGCCCATCTTTTGGCACTTCAACAACACTTGCAAAATTCATGAGAGTCTTTGAACAAGGAGGGCCATTAGAATCCGCGTTGGAGAATCTTGTCTAGAGTACTTTTTCCACCAAAGTGACCCCCACAAACCTCAAAATGGCACATAGATATAATTTCTTACTGCTCCATCTCTAGAACACATCTCCAAATAAGTTGGTTGAGGCAATACTTGAATAGGTGAGGATCATCCCAAACATAATTCTTGGCCATAGAAAATAACCTTTTTCTTTCCTACCTCGTCCAAGTGCTTGGTATCCTTCCACTAGTTAAGAAGTTAGCTATGTGTTCATAACACGGCCTTTGAGTGGATGAGAGTATGAACAACTACTCATGTGACATTGTCTCTTTGATTCTACTTGTGTCATCAAAAGGTGCTTCAATTCAAGAGAGATGGTTCATGATAGAATTCTCTACTCCCTTCTTGTCTATAATCTCAATGTCAAACTCTTGGAGCAACAATATCCAACGGATCAACCTCAACTTGGAGTCTTTCTTTGCAATTAGATATTTCAATGCAGCATGGTTCATATATATAATCACCTTGTTTTGAATAAGATATGATCTAAACTTGTTAAGAGAGAAGATAACTTCAAGCAACTCTTTCTCGATAGTTCTGTAGTTTCTTTGGGCTTCATCTAGAGTCTTCCTTGCATAGTATGTGGCATGTGGAAGCCAGCCAATTCTTTGGCCCAGCATAACCCCACTTCTATGTCAGATGCATCTACCATGATCACAAATGGAAAAGAAAAGTCTGGGGGCTGCATTATAGAAGCAGAAACTAGCTTTTCCTTCAAGTGGTTGAAGGTTTCAACACATTTGTCACCAAATGAAACTCAACATATTTCTCTCACAAGTGACATAGAGGTCTCGAGATCTTACTAAAATCTTTGATGAAGCAGTGGTAGAAGCCAACATGTCCCAAGAAAGACTAGACATGTCTAATAGTAGACGGAACGGTAAGTGTAGAAATGAGGCCCACCTTGGCCCTATCAACTTTAATCTCATCCTTTAAAACCTGGTGGCCCAGAACAATGCCTTCAGGTACCATGAAATGGTTCTTCTCCCAAGATATCACTGGGTGAACCTTGACGCATCACTCAAGAACAGTAGCTAAATGGAGTAAGCACTCATCAAAGGTTTTACCAAAGACCAAGAAATCATCCATGAACACTTCAAGCGATGAATCAAGCATATCAGCAAATCTTGAGATCACACATCTCTAAAAAGTAGAAGGGGCATTAAACAACCCAAATGGCATTCTCCGGTAGGCAAATGTACCACTTGGGTAAGTGAATGTCATCTTTTCTTAGTCTGCAGGATGCACAATAATTTGGAAGTATCCAGAGCACCCATCAAGAAAATAATAGAAGCTTTGCCCCGCTAGCCTCTCTAGAATATGGTTAAGAAATGGGAGAGGGCAGTGGTCCTTCTTGGTCTTTTCATTGAGATTCATGTAGTCAACACACATTATCTACTTGTATTGTTCTCTGACTGGCATAAACTCACCATCTGCATTCTCAAACATAGTGATCCCACCCTTTTTAGGTACAACCTAGATGGGACTCACCCACGTTCTACCAGAAATTGGATAAATGATCCCATCATCTAGAAACTTCACAACCTCTTGAGTTACAACTTCCTTTATCTTTGGATTCAACCTCCTGTGCATTTGGCAGGTCGGCCTTACATCATCCTCCAAATAGATCATGTGCAGACAAATGGAGTGGTTAATACCCCTCAAATCAGCAATAGACCATCCAATAACCTGGATGTTCTTCTTTAGGACTTTCATCAATGCCTCCTCTTGTTCTGGTGAGAGAATGGAAGAAATGATCACCTGAAGGGTGTCATTTGAGCATAGAAAAGAATACATCAATCATTCTGGGAGTGACTTTAGCTCAAGAGTTGGAGGTTCTTCAAGAGAGTTCTTTTAATGGTTCAGAAATTGATGGGAGGGCTTCACTTGTAGCCACCAAGGCTAGCTCATTCACTTCATCCTCTACATCATCATCATCATCAAGGAATTCAACTATTATCTCTAAACCTCTACCTTGAGTAGCGGTTTGAATTCACACAAGTAGGGACTCCTACATAATCTCATCAAAGCATTCAACAAGATAGAAATATTCTTCAGTGGATCATATCACCTCAGTTGTGGCTGAAGATTTAAAGATGTTCAAGTGGATCTTCATGTGCATGAATGTCACATACATAGTCCTGGTTCTCACATGAATCACTGCATCATCTGTAGCTAGGAATGTCCTTCCTAAGATGATAGGCACCCTTCTTGTATCTTTTTCCATGTCTAAAACAATGAAGTCAGTGGGGAAGAAAGCATAAGTCTCATCATCAATTCTAACAAGCACATCATCAACACACCCTCTAATCGTCTTCACTGATCGGTCAGCCAACTACAAAGTATAATGAGCTGGACTCAATTTCCCCATTTGGATCTTGGCAAACACATCATATGACATCAAGTTAACGCTACATCCCAAGTCTAGAAGGTCTTGGTCTATGCATTGTGCCCCAATGTAATAAGAAATGATGGGATCATTGGGGTCTTTCCTCTTTCTTGGAATGGTGTGCTATAGAATTGAGCTCACTTGATCGGTGAGCTTGACATTCTTTAGGTTTCTCCCCATTGTCTTTCTCTTAAAGGTGCACAAATCTTTCAGAAAATTGGCATAAGAAGGAATCTGCTTGACCGCATCAAGCAAAGGAATGTGGATTTTCACTTGTTTGAAGGTCTCCATGATGTCTTCAGTATGTTTCTTTCTTCTCCTCTCAATCGATGGCTCCTTAAGAGCATCAACAAATGGGGGGAGTTATGCTCCCAAATGGCTCGGATCAATAGAATCATCAATTCGAATCACGGGAATCATGGTATCACTTCTCAGTATCATAGTATCAGTTCTCAATGTCATAGTATCAGCTCTATCTCTCATCACAATATCATCAAGTTGCATCTCAGTATCAACATGTCTAATCACAGTATCACCTCTATCCTCACTGGCTTCTCTATCAACAACAACATTATTGTGTGGCTTCTCCTAAGTCCAACCACTCCTCAAAACTATCACCGCCTTCACATGCTCAAGAGTAGTAGAAGAAGAGGCTTGTGGAGGTGGTTGTGGTTGTTTGGGTGGTAGTGGTCTTTGGTGAGGTGAACTCGGATTTTGGAGGATGAATTGCGGTTGTGGTTTTTGTGGTGGTTGTGGTTGTTGTGGATGACGGTGGTATTGTGAAGGTGGTTGTTGGTATGAATGAGGTGGAGGTGGACCATATTGATAGTTGAGAGGTGCTTGAGGAGGTGGTGGAGCATAGGGATTTGGTTGTGCTTGGTATGAAGGTGGTGTTGACCTAGAGGTTGTACATTACCTATATTTTGATAATGACTTAACCATTCCATTCATATGTATCTAACATGTGCGTTAAAGATTGTTTGCAGACATTAGGTACATGAAAAGGATCACATATACAAGCCCTAGAATGGGCCAAGTGCAAGCCAAATTGACTACAAGTGTGGAATTTAGGATTTCCATGTAAATCACCTTAGAACATAAATGTAATCACTTGTAACGATGAATATGCTTGTAACTTAGAAGAGAAAAATGTTTGGGACAAAATTCACCAAGTGCTAATCACTTTTATTGCAAATTAGAAAATCCATTTCAGGCACTTGGTCGGTCGAGTTTCCCACCCTGAAACTCGATCGATCATCCTGAGTCGATTTTCTGAAGATTGCAATCGGTCGAGTTGTGCACTCACAGAACTCGACTGATTGGGTAGTAGGCCATTTCCAGTTGAAATGGTCGGTCGAGTTTCCTCAGGACAAACTCGATCGATCATTTGACAATCAGATTGCCTGCTACTTGATCGGTAGAGTTACACCCATTGATACTCGACCGAATGCACTGTACGGAATTTGCATAAAAAGTAATATGACCGTTCGTGAATTGTTTTGGGAAAAAATATAGCCGTATTCTTGGAGGAAAAACGACCACTTTTGCACCCAAGTGTCCCACAACATAAAGGGCCACCCTCAACTATAAATAGAACCCCTTGGACTTCATTCCAAGTTGCTCTTCCATTGCAAACTTGGTTCTAGCTTAGTTGAGAGTGTTCCAAGCCCTTGAGCCCCTTTCTCTCTCTACCTTCAAGACAATTTCGTGAGTGAGATAAGTCCCTGTGTATGAGAGCTATCTTTTATGCTATGTAAATCTCTCCTTTATTTCTTCCAACCTCCAAATCAAATAGAAGATTGATTGAAGCTACTTCTCCGAGTGAAAGAGGAGTTGTTGTTGTTCTTCTCCGAGTGAAGGGGAAGATGTGTTGCTGATCTTCAAGAGTGAAGATTGATCAATGCTCCAGCTCCCTTGGTGAAGGTAAAACGTGGGCAAGCTCTCCAAGTGAAGGAGAGGTGCAAGGCAAGCTCAAGTAAGATAGGTAATTCCTGCAAGGGTGAAGACAAAGGTGAGATTGGGTATGTCCTTTGTAGAAGGCCAAAGAATCTCGCTTTGTGGGTAAGTCCTTGAATAGGTAGAAGATCTTAGCTTGTGTAATTAAGCCCTTGGTTGTGTGGTTTATGTTTCTTGTAATCTTATCGTGATATATAAGAGGACAAGTTGCAAATCCTAGAGTCTAACCAGCTCTAGGTAGTGGACTGACATCGCTCCTATTTTTAGGACGTGGAACCACTCTAAACCACCTGTCCAAGTGCATGATATTCATTATGTCTTATCCTTGCTTTGTATACTAGAATAGGATATCAAATTGCTTCTTGCATTAGTTTTTGCACTTCAATTAAATTGGTGGTCTAATCGATCTTGTTGAAGTGTGTGTAGCTCTATTCACCCCCACCCCCCTCTAGAGCCCATCGATCCAACAAGTGGTATCAGAGAAGGTCTTCTCCAAGCTACTTCTACAAGTAGGAGAAGATGGGCGATTCAGCTCTTGGGTCACTCAACCTTGAAGGAAGCTTCTCCATGAGACCCCCGGTCTTCGACGACACAAACTTTGTATATTGGAAGAGGAGAATGCAATTCTATCTCCAAGGGGTGAGTTTTGAAATGTGGAAGATTGTCCATCTCAAGTATGAAGATCCAAAAGGGGACATCACCACATGGACGGAAGCGGAGATGAAGCATGCTCAACTCAATGCCAAAGCCGTGAGCATCATCTACGCCGCCCTTACACCATCGGAGTTCAACCGCATCTCCTCGTGAGACACGGCGCATGAGATATGGCACAAGTTGTGTGTCACGTATGAAGGGACCGAGCAAGTCAAGGAGGCCAAGGTCTACATGCTTGGTGGTCTTCTTGAGAACTTCAAGATGGGGAAGAATGAAAGAGTGGCGGATATGTACACAAGGTTAAATGTCATCTTGAACAGCCTTGCAGCCCTTGGGAGTGTCATGGATAGAGGTACAATCAATGCCAAGATCTTGAGATCTCTTCCAAAGAGATGGGAGCCAAAGGTCACTTCAATTGAAGAAGTATACAAGCTAAGCGAGTTATCAACTGAGGAGCTGGTTGGTAACATTCAAGCCCATGAACCTAGGCTTGACAAGCAAGAGGAAGAGGAGAAAAGAGAAGAAAAAGAATCAAAGAAGATAAAGGACACAACCTTCAAAGATCAAATTGAAGAAATGGTCCGGCAACAACAACTTGCCATGAAGTCTCCCTGCCCTTCCTCAAGTGAAGATGAAGGTGTCAATGATCATGAAGCCAACAACTCAAAAGGGAAGCACTTCAAGAGCAAGCCCTCCTCCTCGACTCCAAGGTGCTATGAGTGTGGTCAAAAAGGCCACTACAAGAGTGACTGCCCAAAGGCCAAGAAGAGCCATCATAAGAGTAGCCACAAGAAGGATGACAAGTACAAGAAAGAAGCAAAGTACAAAAGAAAAGACAAGAAGGAGAGAAGGTCCAAAGATGCAGCTCATGCGGCATGGGAGTCTTCTTCTTCAAGCTCCTCAAGCTCCGAAGATGGAGAATGCCATCTTGCCCTCATGGCATCAACTAGTGAAGATGTAATTGAGGTAAGTGAGGTAAGCAAGATTAGTGATGTTAATTTACTTGAGCTATCTAAGGAAACTCTCATTGATATGCTTAATTAATGCCAATTATCTTTTGCTAAATGTAAATCTAAGAGGAAAAGATTAGGCAAAATAGTTGATGATCTTTATGCAAAAATTGACATTCTTGATGAAAATGAAAAATTGCATCTTGATAGCATAGAATCCTTGCAAGGGCAATATCTTGACCTTGAACTTCAATACAATGGAGCAGAGGTTGAAAATGGTACATATCTTAAAAATATTGAAAATCTTAAGATAGAAAACCAAAAGTGCCTAGATGAGCTTGATACTTTTAAAACTGAAAATGTAGAACTCAAGCTTATTGATGATGCTAGGAGAGAAGAAATCTATGCCTATCAAAGAGAGATAGTTGTTCGTAAATCTGAAAATGCAAAATTGCTTGCTCAAATTAATGATTTATCCTCTAGACCTGTTTTTCCTAGAAATGAAGTTGCTAGCTTAACTCTAGAAAAAGATTCTCTTCTTACTAAAGCCCTCTGTCTTGAGGCCGACCTTTTGCATACTAGAGAAGATCTTGCTAGTCTATCTACTACTATTGTAAATCTTAGTGATGATAATGCTAAATTAAGATCTACTTTGCAAAGGTTTCTTTCGGGAAAGAAATCCCTAAATGATGTCCTAGAGCACTCTACCAAACAAGTTGGTACTAGTGGTTTAGGATATAATGGGACTTCTCCCAAAGGTAAGAAGAAGAAGGGTAAGAAGAAGAGTGTGGAACCTCCAATTTTCAATGGAGAGTCTTTCGGCTCTAAAAACCCTATGGTTTGTATTCATTGCAAATTTGATGACCATTATTCTGCCTATTGTCCTTACAAGCCCAAGGGGACCAACCCAAAGATGAAATGGGTCCCCAAGCTAACCCCGGACCCCAAAGTTTGATTTGGGTTCCGACATCCTCTTTTCTTATAGGTTAAAAAGAAATGGATTGTTGATAGTGGTTGCTCTAAGCATATGACTGGAGAAATCAGTCATTTCAACAAATTTGAGAAAAAGAAAGAAGGATCGGTAACCTTTGGGGACAACAAGAAGGGTAAGGTTATAGGTGAGGGTGATGTAGGCAATGAATTATGTATTAAAAATGTGTTTCTTGTTGATGGCCTACATCACAATTTAATTAGTGTTAGAAAATTATGTGACAATGTTTATCTTGTGCTATTTACTTCTTTAGAATGCTTGCTTCTAGATTTCCTCTCCTACAATGTTATATATAAGGGAACTAGAAATGGTAATCTTTATGTTATTGTTCTCGATGCTCTTAAGCCCATACTAAATAGATGCTTAATTGTGGATAAAAACGATCTTTCTCTTTGGCATCGTCGTTTGGGTCATGTGAATTTGTATCAAATGAAGAAGTTGAACAAAAAGGACTTGGTTCGAGGACTTCCTAAATTGGATTTTGATAAGGATGAGGAATGCCAACCTTGTACACAAGGGAAACAAACCAAATCCTCCTTCAAATCCAAAGGAGTCATGAGTACCAAGAGAGTTCTTGAACTTCTTCATATTGATCTATTCGGACCAATGAGAACACAAACACTTCGTGGCTCCAAGTATTGTCTTGTTATTGTTGATGATTTTTCTAGATATACTTGGACTTTCTTTCTCATTTCTAAAAGCGATACACTTGATGTTTTCTCGAGCTTTTGTAAACGAGTTGAAAACGAAGCTTCTTGCCATGTTGTTTCTATCTGTAGTGATCATGGGGGAGAGTTTGAAAATGACCTTTTTGAACGTTTTTGTGAAAAATCGGGTTATTTGCACAATTTCTCTTCTCCTCGCACACCTCAACAAAATGGAGTTGTTGAGAGGAAGAATAGGTCGCTAAAAGAGATGGCTAGGACCATGCTTCTTGAGTTTGATACTCCTAAGAAGTTTTGGGCTGAAGCTGTTAGCACGACATGTTTTGTGCAAAATTGAGTTTTCACTCATCCGACTTTCAAGAAAACCCCCTATGAACTATGGCGTGGTAGGAAGCCGTCTATTGATTTCTTTCATGTTTTCGGATGTCCTTGTTTTTTTTTAAACACTAAGGATTCTCTCGACAAGTTTGATCCGAAATCATACAAGGCTTTCTTCCTAGGCTATAGCACTACTAGCAGGGCATATAGAGTGTTTAACATTGAACTATCTAAAATTTAAGAATCTATAAATGTTAAATTTATTGAAACTAACCCTGTTATTGGAAAGCATATTGGTGATGATGATGTTGCAGATGAAATAATTCCTATCTTAAAAGATCTCAACATCAAAGACAAAGGCAAGCAGGTTGCAGAAGAAGAAAAAGAAGAAGAAAAGAAGGATCCCACTCCCCGCTTTGCAAAGAATCACCCCAAGGAGTTGATAATTGGCAATCCATTTGAGAGAGGGAGGACACGAGCTGCTCACAACAAAGAACAAGCAGATAGTGCCTTCATCTCCCAACTAGAGCCAAAGAACATCAAAGAGGCCCTTGGTGATGATGAGTGGATCCTTGCCATGCAAGAAGAGCTTGAGCAATTTGAGAAGAACCGTGTGTGGACTCTAGTGCCAAGACCAAATGATAGAAATATCATTGGCACCAAATGGGTCTACCGCAACAAGCTTGATGAGCAAGGAAAAGTGGTAAGGAACAAAGCAAGGTTAGTAGCACAAGGTTACAACCAACATGAAGGTATTGATTTTGACGAAACTTATGCTCCTGTTGCTAGATTAGAGTCTATCTGTATGCTACTTGCTTTTGCTAGTTATAAAAATTTCTTGATTTATCAAATGGATGTTAAAAGTGCATTTTTGAACGGTACAATCGAGGAGGAAGTATTTGTTTCTCAACCTCCAGGCTTTGAAAATGACAAATTAATCAATCATGTTTATTTGCTATAAAAAGCTCTCTATGGACTCAAACAAGCACCTCGAGCTTGGTATGAAAAATTAAAGAACTTTTTGTTAGATAATGGGTATGTCATGGGCAAAGTTGATTCTACTTTGTTTCTAAAACACACTTCTAACCATTTTCTTATCATACAAATATATGTTGATGATATCATTTTTGGCAGGACTGATCTTGATCTTTGCAAGGAGTTTAGTTCTCTTATGTAGAGTGAATTTGAAATGAGTATGATGGGTGAGTTGACCTTCTTCCTCGGCTTTCAAATCAAGCAAACAAAGGAAGGAAACTTCATCAACCAAGGCAAATACACAACTGAACTACTCAAGCGCTTTGGGATGGAGAACATGAAGTCGATGGATACACCCATGTCAAACACCGCCAAACTTGATAAAGATGAAGAAGGTGAAAAGGTAGATGAGAAGCTCTATAGAGGTATGATAGGAAGTTTACTTTATTTAACTGCCTCTAGACCTGACATTATGTTTAGTGTTGGCTTGTGCACTCGCTTTCAATCTTTCCCTAAGAAGTCACATCTCACTGTTGTTAAGAGAATTTTGAGGTACTTAGCCAAAACTCAAAATTTTGGTCTATGGTATCCTAAATCAAGGGATTTTACTCTTACGGCATATAGTGATGCGGATTATGTAGGGTGTTTGATTGATAGAAAGAGCACAAGTGGCATTTGCTTCCTTCTAGAACCATGCTTAGTGTCTTGGTTCTCTAAGAAACAAAGCACAGTGGCATTATCAACTACCGAAGCTGAATACATCGCAGCCGGGAGTTGTTGTGCATAGGTTCTATGGATGAAGCAAATGCTCCAAGACTTTAACATATTTTTTGATGCTTCTCCTATCTATTGTGACAACACTAGTGCAATTAACCTCTCTTATAATCCTATATTGCATAGTAGAGCTAAGCATATAGAGGTTCGCCATCATTTTCTTCGTGACCACATTGTCAAGAAAGATATCTATATTACACATGTGGACACGGAAAATCAGTTGACAGACATTTTTACAAAACCTCTAGCTAGAGATCAATTTAATTTTATTCGATCTAAACTGCTCATTATTGATTTAAATGATATTGCTATGTGATCTAGCTAGTGGTCTCTATCCTATATGCTTGCTCATGTCATTCTTCACCTTATGTTGCCTATATATGCTTGCTTGTGCTTAATTTGCCTATCAATATGCTTAGTTTTTGCTTGGTTTTGGGCTTTTATCAAATTTCACTTTTTATCGCTAAATAGTGCCCAATGATGAGCAAAATGTGCCTAGGTATGTTATTTATGCATAATAGAATAGAAAAAAAAATTTAATAGGCATGTATGTGGCTAGAATCAAAGATTTAGACTGCTAGGTCAAGTTGACCTTCGGTCGAGTTTCACCCCAGAAAACTCGACCGATCAGGAGCCAAGAGATGTTCTTTAGTGGACCGATCGGTCGAGTTGTCCACTCTCAGAACTCGACCGATCGATGGGCTGCGCCAACTTAAAAGTTAGGATCGGCCGACTATTTTCCCTTGCAACTTGAAAGTAGCCGACTGATTCTTCTTCTCCTGGCCCGTGCTCTCCACCCTAGCCCTAACCCTTCCCCGTTCCTAACCCTAGGGTGCCTTAGAAGCTTGCTCTTGACTTCCCCGGGCGACAGTTGTGTGTTCTTGTTGGGTTTTGAGGTTCGTTTTTCTTGTGTGTGCGTTTTCTCCACTTACTTTTGCTTCCATGGCTTTCCAAAGGAGAAAACGACCCGCCCCTAGCAATGCTCCAGCTTCTTCCTCGACCCAACGATTGATTCCTTTTGATAACACTAGGTTTGTATCTCTTGAGGCAGTCAATAGGTATAAGGATCTCCTTCCTCAGTCTCCTTTTCCTTTTCTCCCCTTAGTTGGTCCAACTCGTTTTCAAAACCATATCAACTCCATCACACATCTTCTTGCCAAACACAACCTTTCCGCCCTTGCAATTGAAAGTGACTGCTTCAACAATCAACTATCTAGTACCAAAGCGGTTCACGAGTTCTATGCTAATCTATGCTGGAACTATGATTCGATTGTTCCCCCGCCAAATTCCAAAATAGTCCTAACATCGATGATCACCGGTCGTCGGTTTCAACTCTCCGAGGAGACTTTCAATCTCTATCTTGCCGGAGACGAAGAAACCACTACTTGGCGCCAGGGCTATGACGAGTATTTTGATCTTTTAGACCCGGAAGGCTTTTACAAACATCATGAATTGACTTTACCGAATATTCATCGATTTTTGAAAAAGCCTGACGTGGGTAAGAAGCGGTCCACCCTTCCCTCCTCCTCCCTTGACCTCCAGAAGCACATCCTAGCCCTTGTGCTTAACTACAACATCCATCCGAAGCGTAATCAAACAGATATTGCGGAAAACACAGCGGTTTTGATGTATTGTTTGTTGAACAACATAGGTGTCAAGTGGGCTCGTTACATTCTACATCATATGACCTGCTTTGACAAAGGAAAGAACACCAAGGGCACCCACCCTCCCTATCCATCCTTGATATGTGGTCTCTTCCAGTTCGCCACTGACAAATCACTCTTTTCTGACTTCCATTACCCGGTTGCTCGAAAGGGAGTGTGCATTAGTGAAACCACTCTTCTGAAGGTTGTACCTACCCCTGCCCCTGCCCCTGGTGATTCTTTCTCTACTCAGCCTCTGCCTCCGCCTCTGCTTCTGGTGCCCCTCCCACCTCCACCCAGGCTCCACCCCCGCAGCCCCACCCTTGCCCTAGCCGTGTGTCGTTCAGAGCACCCTTCTGGGTTACATGATGCATGAACAAGCATACAATCGACAGGTCCAGGACCACCTCCATTAGGATTTGTGTTCAATCATGTCCACCATGAACCTATCCTGCTCCTCACCCTACCCTGTCTACCATCCATACCCGGGTAGTGCCTATGCTTCTTATGCATATGACTAGTACTTCCATGCTCCACCACCATATGCAGCCGAGCCTTCCGTTGCTGCTCCACCTCAGTATCCCTCTAGTAGCTCCACTCCTGCATATCTACCGCTGCCTGCTGGCCCCCTGGCCTCTCTACTCGCTTCCTTGGGGGACTCTACTCTGTCCTTCCCGCAGGCCAAGGAGCTTCTAGCTCTTGGCATGTCGTGGGCTGAGCAGAATTCCCGTTGGCCCGGTCACTCTTTTGGTCCTGCTGACGAGGACATGCCCGACCAGGCTGAGGATGTCGATGAGGATGCCGACGAGGATGTTGATGATGTTGATGGTGATGGTTCTTCTGCCGAGGATGGCGATGATGGTGCTGGTTCTACTGCTAGCACAGCTGCCCCACCTTCGGATGGCGATGAGGACTACAACCTTGGCGACGACGAGGACGTAGTTCATCTAGATAGCTTAGATGTCTAGGAGGTTTCTTAGCTTATAGTATAGCATGTCTATTATATATATCTTTCTAGACTCTTTTATATAAGCAACATCCTGGCACATTAGTCTAAGCTATACTATTTTCTTATACTCTATTTTCTCGCTTTTATGGTTGTAGTCGCTTATGAGACCATATGTCTGAGTTGGAATGTCATTGCTATGCACTTTGGCTATTTTTAATCTGTGTTATCTTATGCTTGGTGTTTGTTGAGCTATATTTTGATTCTGACTTGGATTGTATGTTTCTTCTTCTGTGGTTGGATGTTATATGCCTTTACAATGTTGTCTATTATCTTTTGCATATCTGTGTGGTTGAGTCTTGGAGAAGACCTAGTTTTTGCTCTTCTACCCCCCCTACCTTTTTGATAATGTCAAAAGGGGGAGATATATCTCATGGTTTGAGACTCAATCATATTGTTTCTTGTGATTATACTATTGCTTTCCTGCCTAAGTGATCCTTTTCTTGTTAATCTGTTGATTGATCATATGACATGCAAATGATTACATATTACATGGATATTGGTTTTGCTATGTATAGAAAACCTAACATGCAGGTGAGAGGAAGCATAATTTGAGGGGGAGCAAATTCCAATTGTCCTTATCATGAATCCCCCAAATTAACAAGGCAAAGGTATAACTTTCTTATCCTTTTCAATATGTTTGAGGAATGGTTTGTCATTGTCAAAAAGGGGGAGAATGTTGACCTAGAGGTTCTACATTACCTATATTTTGATAATGACTTAACCATTCCATTCATATGTATCTAACATGTGCATTAAAGATTGTTTGCAGACATTAGGTACATGAAAAGGATCACATATACAAGCCCTAGAATGGGCCAAGTGCAAGCCAAATTGACTACAAGTGTGCAATTTAGGATTTCCATGTAAATCACCTTAGAACATAAATGTAATCACTTGTAACGATGAATATGCTTGTAACTTAGAAGAGAAAAATGTTTGAGACAAAATTCACCAAGTGCTAATCACTTTTATTGCAAATTAGAAAATCCATTTTAGGCACTTGGTCGGTCGAGTTTCCCACCCTGAAACTCGACCGATCATCCTGAGTCGATTTTTTGAAGATTGCAATCGGTCGAGTTGTGCACTCACAGAACTCGACCGATTGGGTAGTAGGCCATTTCCAGTTGAAATGGTTAGTCAAGTTTCCTCAGGACAAACTCGAACGATCATTTGACAATCGGATTGCCTGCTACTTGATCGGTCGAGTTACACCCATTGATACTCGACCGAATGCACTGTACGGAATTTGTAGAAAAAGTAATATGACCGTTGGTGAATTGTTTTGGGCAAAAATATAGCCATTTTCTTGGAGGAAAAACGACCACTTTTTCACCCAAGTGTCCCACAACATAAAGGGCCACCCTCAACTATAAATAGAACCCCTTGGACTTCATTCCAAGCTACTCTTCCATTGCAAACTTGGTTCTAGCTTAGTTGAGAGTGTTCCAAGCCCTTGATCCCCTTTCTCTCTCTACCTTCAAGACAATTTCGTGAGTGAGATAGGTCCCTGTTTATGAGAGCTATCCTTTGTGCTATGTAAAGCTCTCCTTTCTTTCTTCCCACCTCCAAATCAAATAGAAGATTGACTGAAGCTACTTCTTTGAGTGAAAGAGGAGTTGGTGTTGTTCTTCTCCGAGAGAAGGGGAAGATGTGTTGCTAATCTTCAAGAGTGAAGATTGATCGTTGCTCCAGCTCCCTTGGTGAATGGAAAACGTGGGCAAGCTCTCCAAGTGAAGGAGAGGTGCAAGGCAAGCTCAAGTAAGATAGGTAATTCCTGCAAGGCTAAAGACAAAGGTGAGATTGGGTAAGTCCTTTGTAGAAGGCCAAAGAATATCACTTTGTGGGTAAGTCCTTGAATAGGTAGAAGATCTTAGCTTGTGTAATTAAGCCCTTGGTTGTGTGGTTTATGTTTCTTGTAAACTTATCGTGATATATAAGAGGACCAAGTTGCAAATCCTAGAGTCTAACCAACTCTAGGTAGTGGACTGACATCGCTCCTATTTTTAGGACGTGGAACCACTCTAAACCACCTGTCCAAGTGCATGATATTCATTATCTCTTATCCTTGCTTTGTATGCTAGAATAGGATATCAAATTGCTTCTTGCATTAGTTTTTGCACTTCAATTAAATTGGTGGTCTAATCGATCTTGTTGAAGTGTGTGTAGCTCTATTCACCCCCCCCCCCTCTAGAGCCCATCGATCCAACAGGTGGAACTTATGAACTTTGAGTGTTTCCTAGGAAATAAATTTTTAAGAAAAAAAAGAAAATAAAAAAAGAAAATCTCCATAAAAGAAATTATGGAATTGGTGGGGCCTATCACTTAATTTCTATTTATTTGAAAATTTGTTTATTATTCTTATTTTTTTCCTTTTTTTTCGATTATATACATATCATCATTGTTTGGATTTGTCATTGTTTGAGATGGGAGTCTTCCTTCCTCCCGCCTAGCAAGTGAGAGAGATATTTGGTCCAATATTTGCTCAAGATGGTTGATGGACTGCCCATGTGAGGATACATCCTTCTTCACCTCATCCATGCTTCTCAATTTTCCAAGCACTTCATCTTCAAACTTGGATCTATATTGTTGTCTTGGATTCCCTTGTCCTTGGCCATATTCATTTTGTTTCTTCCATGAAAAATTAGGATGGTTTCTCCACTCGGGAGTGTAAGTGTTGGACATAGAACCTTGATTGTTCTGGTTGCCAAAAGAGTGCAAATCATGAACTTCCTATTCTTTAGCTTCAACCACCATGGTGGATTGACTAGAAGAACCACCATCTTGGCTCTTTATCATGTTCATCATGTTTGTCATCATCTTCATCATGTCGGGGTTGGCAACAGTGCAGGCTGGAGCTACAGGAGGAGGTGGAGGGACAAAGTTCCATCTACAATGTTCCCCTTTAGTAGAAACTCAATGGAGGGAATTTTTAGCAAGGTGTTCAAATATTGGCCATGACTCCTCGGGTGGCTTTTCCATGAATGTGCCTCCACATGATGAGTCAATATTGCTCTGGATTAATTATTCAAGCTCGGTGTAGAAGGTTTGGATTAGCTATCACAATGGTACCTTGTGATGGGGGCAGTCACGAAGGAGCTTTTGGAACCTTTCCCACACCTCTTGGAAAGGTTCATTTTCCTTTTAGGCAAAGGTGGTGATACATCTTCTCATGTGAGTCATATTGGAAATTGGAAAGAAATTTTTGAGAAACTCATTTTTGACCTCATTCCAAGTCACCAACTCTGGCTTTGAAATGTACAATTCTTTAGCTTTTTCCTTTAAAGAGAAAGGGAAGAGATTCCTCAAGATGGAGTCATCAGTAGTAGAGGGGATACATAAGGTGGAACAAGTCTCAAGGAAGGCGTCAATGTGATGGTAGGGATTTTCATTTTGTATCCCATAGTAGGTAGGGAGGAGTCCAAGGAGTGTGGGTGGAATGGAGAACTGTTGACCCAACATTTGGTTAACTAAGGTGGCAATGGGAGAACTGTAGTTTCCCGGGGTGAAATACTCGTAGAGGGGGTGGTTGGGTTGCGATTGTGGCTAATCATTTCCATGAGGGTTGTTTTCTTCCATGTCATCTGCTTGGTGTTTCTTGCGGTGACTTTGGCGTCTCCTCCTACCTATCTTTGGTTCGTACAACACCAAGTTGGTACAAGTAGAATGCGTGTGGTGCATGTACAACTATCACCTAGACAATACAAAAATAGACAACAAGAAACCAAGTTAGAATGGAAATATGAAAAAGTGAACAAAGAATAAAGAATAGAATTGATGAGGGCAATAGGAAAGGCTATGCTACACTAACTAGCTAGGCCGAATGCCTCTATCCTCAGCCACTGTGCCAGAAAGCTTGGTGCATCAATCCAGAGGTGCTCACACTAGCCAACAAGAGGTGACTAGATGCACTCCATGGAACTCGAACACACGATATCTCTCAAATTTATAAAACCCTAACAAGACTAGATCACAACACTAAATAGGTCACCCGCAAGCTCATGGGGTACTATTTTAGTATAGGTGATAGGCAAGAGTACGGGTCGATCCTCAGGGACAGAGGGGGTACTAGAGCTAAGTTAGTGTTGGCTACATTCTTAGAGCAAAGACTATGGTTGAAGGGTTTAAAAGGGGTTGTTTAGATTGTTAAACTAGGTGAATAGGAAATTATAGGCAATATGTAATCTAAGTTATCGCAAACCCTAAGCTATCCTAAGCAACAAAGTCTAAGGAACTAGATTAAGCAATTAGCTCAACAGGAGAAAAGGTTAGATACACTACACTAGTAGAGCAATTAGAAGCTAAGAGCTAAGTTAACCACTAAAGAAAGAAAATATCTAGATTAACCCTAACTAGAAAAACTAAGCAATTAACTACAAGAAAAAAAGACAATTAAACTACACTAGCATTAACAAGCAAGAATATTAAGATGGGTTTCAAGAAATGGATTAGGTAGGTGTGCCATTTGGGAATTTGATTTGCTATTAGTTGGGGGGTGACAACATGGCATGCAATTATCACAACTCACTCTAAATTACCAAACTAAACAACAAGGAAAGTGCTATTAGAATGTACCCTATACTATTACTCAGAGAACTAGGGTTAGGTGTAATTATAGTAGGACTTGTCAAGTCTGGGTCTTTGGGGTAAGCGGTATTAGGGTAATTGAGAGACAAGAGAAGGAATGGGAGTAGAGATGAGAGTTTTTCACCTCATGCTACTAGCCATCTACCCTTTAGAGAGCTCTAGGAAATTGCACTAATGACACTTACACTAGTCACTTAGATCTCACACTCACTTGTAGAAGGAGGGATATGTATGTAGGAATTAAGGGGCTAGCTAGGGATCCACTAATTGGACCTAGGTTCCATTCCTAAGATTTCTACATACACTCCAACTCCTCCTAGAGGCTAAGTGTCATCAAACATCACAAAGCAAGCAATTTAAATTTAAGAGTAAAACTAAGATGCAAGATAATGGGAAATGAGATAGAAGCAAAGGCAATCATCATAGAATGAAATTATGTTCATTACAAATTATTCTCCCCCAACATGGTATCAAAGCAAATTTTTACCCCAAACATCCCACCACTAGGGGCTTAGCTAGACATGATCAAAGAAAAGGAAAACAAAATGGGAATAAGGGGATCATACTCCATGGAGCTTGAAGTAGATCTTCCTTCTTCACCTTCTAGTAGCTTGGGGACGAACTCTCTCCTCCAATGGTGAACATGGGCATGAGAATGGAGGGGATTATGGAGGAAAACCTAGAAATATAGGTTTCTAAGGTGGAAATGAGGTGGAAATGGTGGGTGGAGAGCATAAATGGAAGGAGGGTGCAATGAATGTTCTAGAGTGGGTGGAGAGGAGTAATGGCAGCTGGGGGTGTAACCTTCATGCTATAGCCACCACATATGTATATATAGGTGGTGGGGAAGCACTAGGGTAACTGGGGGTAGAATAGAAAAAGTAGTGTAGATAATGGGTAGGGTTTGTTGGTCACCACGGTCGTGTTGGGGTACCACAATAGTGGTGGGGTTGCATGGCACAGTCATGGGGGTGTGGACACGACCAAGGTGTGAAAGGGAATGGTAAGGCTAAGTATATGTGGTGGCCATGGTCATGGATGGGAGCCACGATCATGCTGGGTAAGGGGTACCACGGCCGTGCTGAGGTACCACGGCCATGTTGGAGGAGGAGGTCATGGGCGTGGGGTGTGCCACGGGCGAGGAGGTCTTCAAGGGACACGACTGTGGTGAATGGAGATGACCGTGGTCATTCACGTGAAAATGGGCCACCTCTCTATTGGGTTTGGGGGGCGTTGTGCATAATTACAACTGTCGTTGCAGGAGGCCACAACCGTGATGTCTTCTACTGGTAGCGGTCGTGTTGGTGGCCATGACTATTGTTTCTTCAAAGGGCCACAACTGTGCTGATGGCCACGACTGTGGTGCATTTGGTGCCAAAACACTGATTTCCCTATTGATTCTTGGCTATAATTCACACGACCGTGGTGGATGCCCATGGCCATGCTGGGGTCTTTAGTGGCTAAATTATCTTCAATCTTCATCATAAATGGACTTCTTTGCTTTATGTTGAATCTTGGCCATTAGGGGTAGGTTGAGGGAGCTTTGTGGCCTTCTTTGGACCCCTCCATGAATGGACGAACCCTAGAACCCCTTCCTTCTCTCTCATCCATCCAAAGCATGGTTCAAGTACATGAAAATAATGTATAAAACGTCCATAAGTGCATTTGATAGTAATACTCATATTGGTGGATTTAACTTGCATTCTACTATGTTTAGATGTAAATAAAGTACAAAATGGCACAAGATGGAGCCCTAAAATAGGGTTGCATCAGTCTACAAGAAGAACACTACCATGGATGGTAATTTGCAAACCTATAAAGGATGAGTGATAGCCAAAGCTTTTAGAAAAGTTAAAGGTTTTGAATATGATGAAAGTTTTCACTAGTTTCCATGGTTAAACCAATGACTATCATGCTTATTTTGTCATCTTATCATGACTCTGAGATATGGAAAATGGATATCAAAACTGTATTTGTTATAGAGAATATTCTTGAGGATATTTACATGAAACAACCTAAAGGTTTTATCCCTCCATATCAATCTAGTAAAGTTTGTAAGCTACAAAGGCCAACCCAAGGATTGAAGCAAGATCTAGAAGATGGAATATTCACTTTGATGAGATAATCAAAGAGTTTTCTCTATCAAAAATGCACATGAACCTTGTATTTACATGAATATCAATGAGAGCATAATTGTATGTCTCATATTGTATGACATACCTACTATTAAATTGGTTGATACTCAATAGGGATATACCTTCTCCATAAATTACTTGTTAACATTGTATATTGTAGAAATTAGGATATATTCAAATATGATCTATAAAACTTTTAACCTTAGCAAAGGTACCCACATTGAAAAATTATTGAAGAGGTTCAACATGCAAGATTATAGGAGAGGTAACTTACCCATTTCTTATGGAATTAAATCTCTAAATACAAATATCCCAACTCTTTGGAAGAGTGAGCATTCATGAGTTCCATCTCTCATAAATTGGTTCCATCATGTATGCAATGTTAGGTAAACCCCCATATATCTCATATGCTTTCATAATGACAAGCTTACACTAGTTAGACCCCAGTGAATGTTAACGGATTGGTGTTAAAAATATACTAAAGTACTTGACAAGAACCAAGGATCAATTCTTTATATACAAAGGCAAATAAGACTTAATTCTAAAGGGTTACACTGATGCAAGCTTCCAACTGACTAGGATGATGGTGAATCCCAACTAGAACACATGTTTTCCTTAATGATAGTGATGTAAGCTGGAAGAGTTATAACAAAATACACTAGATGATTATACATTAGAGATTAAGTATATTACTATATATAATGTAACCAAGGAAGCATAATGGATTTCGAAGTTCATTAGTGAACTTAGGGTGGTTGCAACTGTTGATGAATCAATAGACCTATATTGCAAAAACCATGGGGCCATTTTAGATGATAAGGAACCCATATCACATGACTTTTCCATGTGCATAATACATAACATAATATAATATAAGAAAAGTAGAGAGGGAAATGTTATTATTTGCATACTATGAATTGGAAGAAATATTGCTAATCCTTAGATGAAAGCACCTTCATCGTAGAAGCATGATGGTGATATTAGATCACTTGAAATTATATTCATGGATTATTGACTCTAGTTCAATTGGGATAATGTTAGTTGAATGCCATAAGAGCCATCATTTTACTCTTTGATTATTAAAACAAGGTATTCGCACTTATTATTCTTGTTTATATATTGAGAATAAATAAATGTAATAATGTTTTAAGAATGTTTTGACCAATGAAATATGTTTTGGGTTGATGACCTAAACGTGATATCATATGTATACTTAGAATATTAATTCTTTTTAAGTCCCTGTTCAGAGGTAATTTATGATATTATGAACAAACATAATGCATAACATGCCACAGAACCATTATTACCCTAATCCCAACCCCACTGTCCAAATGGAAAGTGTTAAAGGGATTAGAGAGCATGTTCCTGAGTGACCCAAAAATTACACACAAATAATGTGCAAAAAGGAAATAACATTCTTCTTTTATTGAAATGAACCCAAGTGTTTATTACATAGGGCCCATAGGCAACATGGAAGGAAAATGTAGATAAGAAAACTAGACAACAACTACATACATTTTAGAAGTTAGCTCTCAGGTAGAGTCCAGATTTGATGTAGCAATCTTTATTTCAGCAGATGATAAAAGGAGTAGATAGCATGTTCATAGTCACTAGTTCTATGCATTACCTAAGTTCAAGAAAATGATGACACAATCAATGCAATTGCATGGTATGCTATCAAAAACAAGTAAAACAGTTTATATTAAAATAGTACACTTGGCATGACTTATATTTAAAATGTATAACAAGCGATTTTCCAAAAACAATTTGTTTTACAAGAATTGTATTACAAATTTCCCATTATTCTAATATCGAGAAGTAAGCTTATATTTTATTTGGCTCTGTCACCCCAACAATATGGGGAAGGTAACCAAGAACCTTCTCTCGATATGAGGTAGGAGGTCAATGTAGAAGTTCCACCCTCCGAATGAGGAGGTCAATGTACAAGTTCCACCCTATGAATGAGGAGGTCACTTGTACTCAATATCAACATTATCATCATCATAATATGTGCAGTCATAATGGGCAATGCCATTTATGTTTTCAAGTTTGTCTCAAACATAGGAAAATTGGAAGACTAATCAGTAGGGAACAATATCTCAAACAAGTATATAGCCAAGTATAAATATCAAGAGATACATATAAGGTATCATCAATACTATTAGTCTGTTCAAGGAGGAGATATAATAGTGTACATTCTTGGTGGGTGTTCAGAGTATGGATTCCAAGGAATAGTAATCAACCCCTTGAGTCAGATCCTAGATCAACAAGATTGGATCAAGGGTCAAGATCATGATGTTTAGAAGATCATATTTCAATATTTGGGATTACAATTACATTTTACTAATTCAAACTTAGGGTTAGATCATCCACTAATAATAAAAAATATTTCAAGATGTCCAACATTATTCAAGTGTTAAGAATCTTTCAAGTATGAAGGACCCACTTAGGTATTTAGGAACATATGTTAATCCTAATCATTATCATAATTATTCAAGCCATTATCAAGTTTCTAGACATCTTCATGATGAAATAGAACCATTAGTATTATAGATTAGATCAAGTCTTGATTGATAAAAAGTATAGTCATGGGTCAAATATATGATCAAGGATTTTACAAGATTAAGACCAGTCATCATAATATTAAGATTAATCCTTATTTCAAGGTGCATGATTCATACTCTAGGGTAGATGAGTCAAAAGGTTAGATCTAAATTATTATTTAGTCAAGTTTGGTTTTAGTGTCTCAAGATGATCATTAGAGTAAAGTATTAGGGTTTCCCAAAGGTCAAACACAAAATAGAGTTGTTAACTAAATTATATGAGCAAGGGATCAAAATCTAGGGATATCAGTGAGATCCATAACGAATTAGAATTCACAAGTATTTTTAATCAATTCCTTGGGTTTTTTTTTATCAAAATGGACTATTGGTTCATAATTTTTGGAGTTGGGAATTGAGAGTAATCTATTTTGTAAAATCTGATCATTAGAGAGGGGAATATTTACCAGAAAAAGAGAGACCAGGGAAAAAATCTAGCCTTGAGGAGGGGCGTGAGGCCCAGGGTCCCAGGCACAGATCTTATGGCCAAGAACGCACAACCTCCCAGGCATGTGTGAGGGAGAGGAGGGGATGAGGAGGGGCATGAGGCTCATGGTCCATAGATCTTTGGTCTCGGTCGCTTGTTGATTGTGATCCAACAATCATGATTGGTCACCCTACTTGCACAGACCCATATACAATGAGGTGCCATAACAGTAGAGAGCCAGCTGGAGAAAAATGGGGAAAAGAGGTGGAGTACATGAGAGTGGTGTCAAGGGTGCAGGTTGAGTTCATGGGAGCACACCGAAGCTGATGGTGGGGGTTTTTATAGATGGATGAGGCCTAGGTTTAGTGTTTCGACTAGTCACAGTGTCCATGGCAGTGGCCAAGAGAGTAGTCCATCTCAAAATAGACCAATTAGAAGAATAATAAGAGATAGTTGAATTCAAAAATGGTGAGGCAAATGTTTTTTCTAGCTTTGATTTTCAAAATGGGGTCGTATCTAGTCAATTGAAAATTCAGTTTTGAAGTGCCCTCTCCATAATCGGTGGGAGGTAGGGGACAATCCCCTAGCTGCTCGAGCAAGCCTCCCATCTGTGGGAGCCTAATATTAGGATCAGGGTTCACTCCCTACATCGATAATGGATCCCTAACCTAGAAAATGTTGATTAAAAAGGTAAATAAAAATGGGTTTTTAGCATATAACTTAAAAAATTCATAGAAATTAGTAGGAACGTTTGTGTAACATCCCTGACCTGGGTTATGTGTTAACCCTAGATGTTTTGCCTAATAAGGTTGAGTAGATGCTTAATCTTATCTTGGGAAAAGTAATTAGGGCTCATGAGGAACTTATGTTTCAATTTTGGTCCTGTTTGAACAATGTTGAAGCAATGTTTGCTTATTTAGGACTAAAGTGCAAATTACCCAAGTTGAGGGATTAACTTGCAAATTTCACAAGATAAAATTTTCCTATGATGTTGACACATCATAAGAATGAATATGATGTAGTGGTATGGTTTTCACAAGCTTGGGCACCAAGATTAAGCTTGTAAAGCAATCCTTGTGCATTAAAACCTAGTTTTGGTGTAAAGTGCAATTTACCCAAAAAATAGGGTTCAACATGCAAATTACCACTTAAATAAGGTCCCTAATGTTTATTATCATCATTTAGAGAAAATAATATGAGAGGGGCGCCTCATTTGAATTAATTTGGAGGAGAGAGAATCTTGATATTAAAATAATCAAGATTTAATCCTAAGTGAAACCCTAATTCAATTTAGGGAAAAAATGAATGTATTAATTAAAGGGCTTTCAACCAAAATTTAAAATGGTTGAATTTAGATGTGTATGTATGAGCTTAAAGCCTTTCAAAGGCACGATCATATCCTAAGGAGGTGAAATCCCACTCACCATTATTATAAGGAAAAGAATATCCACTCACATATGGATATTAATATAATATGATTTAAGGTGCTTGGTTTTCTTTTCTTTAAATCATGGATAATTGAGAGTAATAAGAGTCAAACAAGATAGCCTCGTCCCTAAGGAAGATGAGGGGGAAGAGGCGGCCATCTTTTTGGGATTAAATGAATTTTTATAAGGCACTTTCTCTCTCCTTGAATTCCTTATAAAAAGACCCTTTACAAGCCAAATGAAATGCTTTTTCATTTTCACTTCTTCTCCTTGCTGGGGAAACGACCAAGGGAGCTTAGGAGGATCAGGAGGACGACCCCCAACCTGTTGGTAAGGTTCTTGACCTCCTTTCACCTTGAATCCATGATGAAAATCGAAAATCAATGCATGAATTCTTCATATGTCGATCCCCGCTTCAATTCTAACCAATTCTTTTCACTCAAAGCTTGAGTTCGACCCTTGGAATAGTGAAAGGAGCTTCATGCACCATTTTTTCCGTGAGCGTGGAGCTTTGGAGCTCAATTGGAGGTGGGTTTTATAACTTGAACCCATAATTTTATTATTGCAATCAATTCCTTATCAATTGATGATCATTTCTATGTATCCAAAATTAAGTTTGGTTGATTGATGCAATCTCCATGGAAATCACAGTAGATTTCGTGAGTTTGGAGCTTGATGATGATGACATCATCATAAGCACACACCTCCCAAAATATCTAGGGCAAACGGTTTCAATGTTGGGACCAAACGGTTTCACCAAACCGTTTGGTGGTTTGGGTCCCAAACCGTTTGGGATGGTTGACCATTTGAGATGGTTGACCGTTTGAAATATATGCTTTGGTGCTTGGATTTTGATCCAATGGTTTCAATTGGTTGATCTTGAAGGTTTAAATTGTGAATGATTACTTAATTGCAAACCCTAATCGACTAAGTGCTGAATTTCCAATTGATTGAGATGATGGTTTGGGTTGAGTGACCCAAACGGTTTCAAAACCATTTGGAGATCACCCAAATGGTCTCAAGACCGTTTGGGGGTCACCCAAGACCGTTTGGAGGTCTAGGGTTGAGCATGGTTGGGTGTTTGATGATCCACAGGTACCAAATTGAATTGCAACTAAGTGCTGATTTGATAATCAATCCAATGGTCCAAAACCCTAATTGGATGTCATGGATTTTGATGATGGAATGGGAAAACGGTCTCAAGACCATTTGGAGATCAACCAAACAGTCTCAAGACCGTTTGGTGGTCATCCAAGACCGTTTGAGGTCAGGTCACATCATGTGATAATGATAGTTCCTTGATTTCAATTGATTTGTTTCCACAATGTCAACCATTGATGGATTCTCGATTTCAAACCCTAAGTAATGGTTTCTTGATTATCAAACCTAGTTCAATTGGGTTCAAAACCCTAAATTAAAGTTCTAATTGAATGGTGATTCAGTGGTCCAATTGATGAATGCTTTAGTGAGTCAATTTATAATTGGTTCATGGAATGAAACATTGAATCGATTGAGTGTTGAAGTACCTCTTTGGTCCATGCGGTTTTGAGAAGGTTTGGGACCAAACGGTCTCAAGACCGTTTGGGACCAAACGATCTCAAACCGTTTAGAGACCCAAAGTGCAAACAGTTTTCAATACCTACCTTGCCCAATTGGTTTCAAGTATAACTTGTTCAAATAATTTTCAACCAATTGATTTATGAGAACTAAGATCATTGATGGTCTAAGTAATTAATATTGTGAAGGTCAACATGGTTAATCCATTTGAGTATCTCATGTAATTGAAGGTCCAATATGGTGAATCCATTTGGCTACTTAATGCAATTGGAGATTTCAATGGTCAACCCTAGCCTTGTGTACTCAAGTAAAGAGTTGACCTAGATTAATCTTGGAATAGTTAACATCCTAGTGAGGATGAGAGGAGAGTGAATGGGAGAGATGATTTCTTACTTAATAAGCCCTAATTCTCTCATTGTGGATAAATGTGTAATCAGGGTTTGATTCATAATATGAGATCATGAAATCTTCATTGAAATGATTGATGTACCTTGATCCTAAATTAGAGCAAGGTTATGTGAAACCTTAATTTAAAGGTAAATCTTACTGAAACCATAATCTAGGGTGATGATGTAACCCTAACTTAGTGTCACAATGTTAGAAACCCTAATTTAATGGGAATTATATATCCTAACCCTAATTGGGTATGAGGAAAGAGAAACCCCCACTTGGATGTGAATGGTAAACCCTAATTCCCTAAAATGGGATATAGGTATATGAAACCCTAATATAGGGTAGTGCCATTAATACTAATGTGAAGCCTTAACACTGGGTGATGTGTTGTAATTTCACATAATACTAGGTGAAACCCTGATATAGAAGGATGTTTTGTGAAACCCTAATAAAGAGTGATCCTAGGTGAAATCTATATTAGTTTATGAGATGCTAAGTGAACCTCAATTATAATGATGGAAATCTTATTCCTATTAATGGAATGGTGATTGATGTATTGACAAATGAAATACCTAGAGGGGTTGATTATGGATATCCTTATATGAATAGTCCCTGACTTAAGGGTGAGTCCATATATTTGGCTATGGTTGTGTTTTCTAAAATAGATGAATCATGACCAATACATAGCATAACGAATGTGATGATCTAGTGCATAAGTATTAGGATGAGTGATACCCTAATACAAGCTAAGTGAATAACTCATGTAAGATAAGGGTGTTGAGGGAAGTGATACATCAAGGTATGATAGATATCACATCCAAAACCCCAATTCTGATATACCATGATGAGCCCTAAGTTCATTATACTTGGAATAGATGACACATGAAATGTGTCATGTCAATTGTTACATTAAGATGTAGTGCACCTTGATGGTTGTAGGTTAACATACCTTATGAAAAGGTTAATTTGGAATATACTATGATTCAATCATAGTCTGATAAGGATGAGAAAGAAACTCATACTTTGTGTTGATAATACATTCAATGATGAATGATGGGGATAAATAAGTATGTTTGAATACTTATGATATCCATTTTTGGTTTCTAGCTTTGAGAAGCAATGGAATAGGGTTGATCATTAATAATATGATCTTAAGAACCCAAGTGGTTATTTATGGAAAACCCTAATAAAGGGTGCTGATATAAAAGAGAAAGGATAAACCCTAAAGAGGGAATAGAGGAATTACTTAGTGTTGTATGATACTTATGTGAAAGCATTATAATTGTTACCATGAAAACTAATCATGCAGGGATGATGAGATGAGAAGCACAACCAGGTATGGGCTATGATGCTTATTTATTGAGAATGTTTTATAGGATTTATAAGCCTTCATATGCTTTGTGTAGTAAGAATCAATGAGCTTTGTGTACTATGTAAAATACATTGTATAGCAAGAATTATGAAATCTTTGGTCAGATAATCTGAAGGTAATAAGTTACCTAACAAGTGGTAATAAGTATCCTATGGTGAGTTACGGGTTCAAAATATCCAGAGGCTATAATCATGATGATGAACTTGTTAAGAAGAGGAAATATACTTGGTGAGTTGAGGGGTTAAGATCCCAACACTTTGTGAAAAGAGTATGGCTACAGGCCATGACTCCACAATAACAATGCCAGGTAGTAGATATATGATCTAAGCCTAAAGAAAGTTAATGTTTGGTAATGATTCTGTAGTGAATAAATGTTATACATGTTCTTCATATTCCTTAATGAATAAGTGACAAGTGGCTCTTACAAGTTATAGCTGCAATGTTTTAGATAAGAATAATATTCTAACATGTTAGATATTGAATTAGCTGTTGTCAATCAAATATAATTCCTTTGTGTATATTTATCTTCTTAAGATGTAATAATAATGTTACTGGGGGAGAGTTATATCTCTCACTGGGACAATTTACAATTGTCTCACCCCCGTGGGAATTACATTTTTAGGTGGATGCAGATGAGGAGACATGAATCCTTCAGTAGGAGAAGGACAATAACAACATCAGCAGGGACAGCTGCGAAGTCTCAGGTGGAGACATTGGTTGTTATGCCTTGTATAGTTCTAGATAGAGTCCTATGTGTCGTCTCTGTACTCTCAGGTCCTCGGAGTAGTAGTCAGTGCTTTCAAGATTTTGGCTTAGTGCCTCTAGATTTTATACTGCCTATGTTTAGTTTAGCAGGATAGTTAATTCTTATAATTCTCAAAAGGAGATGATACAGAATATGTACCTGTGAACAAGAATGTAATTATGTTACTTTGGTTCTATGTGAGAAAGTTTTCCTTTGATGGATCTTTTGATAAAAAAGTTTTAATTTTTAGCGATTTTTGGTAATCCGCTGCTTAGTGAACGCTTCCGCATTAGTTAATCTTGTTTTTGTGAGATAGGCATCACAATTAAGTGGTATCAGAGCTCTAGGTTCGCTGAGTCTACAGAGACATAGGACTAAGGTTGTAGAGTTTGTTCTTAGTGTTTTCTAGTTTATCTGATAGTATCTTCTGCTCACATAGGAGAAGAAGAACTTGAAGATGTCTGGACAACATGAAGAACATGCTGCTGAGGGCAGCACTGCTGCACCAGAAGGAGGTGCAAGAGACCAGAATAGGGGAGGGCATGTACCTGAACAGCCCCAGATTGACCCATCTGTGATAGAAAATCCAACTCTCCATGCTCTGTTTGAGAAATTCCTGACAGCAATGACACATATGGCAGACAGGATGCCACCACCTTCACCTAGGGTACCAGCCCATCATGAGGGTTATGGAGCCGGAAAGACTTTTGAGAGACTTCTCCGAGTTGGAGCCATAGACTATACTGGTACATCTGATCCAATAGATGCTGATCTGTGACTGACAGAGCTGGAAAATTCTTTCAAGATCCTTGATATTCCTGAAGCTGAGAAGGTAAGACATGTTGTATACCTCCTAAAAGGAAGTGTTGGTCATTGGTGGATGATAGAGGAAGATAAGAGACCAGGTGAAGAAATTGGATGGGAGGTTTTTCGACGAGAGTTCGTCAGTAGATACTTCCCTAAGATTTATCTAGATGAGAAGATATCTCGATTTGAGAGAATCAAACAAGGACATATGAACATTAGTGAATACGAAGCTAAGTTCATGGAGTTGTTGTGGTTTTGTCTGCAAATGGCAGTTAGTGATGAGGAAAGAATTTGGCATTTTGAGAAGGGGTTGAACGCTGAACTAACCACTCATGTGTCTGCTTTACAGAACAGGGAGAGGTTTTCCACCTTTGTAGAGTTGGTAAGGAGGATAGAGAGGTCTGAAATCAAGAAATGACAGACTAGTGGTAAGAAGGTGTACACCTAGACTCAAGAACAAAGGTCTGAAAGTTTTAAGAAATTAAGATTTTCTGCATCGGCAGCATCATCGAGATTCCATACTCAGACACAATGGATGTCAAATAGGGGTAGGGATCGTAGTAATGCTCCAAGTAGAGCCTCTGACATAGCATCAACATCGGTGACTAGATCTCGTAGGCATTTTGTGCCTAGGATCTATTACCAATGTAGACAACTGGGACATCTGGCAAAGGATTGTCCAGATGGGAATACGAGAATGACTCAACCTCAGGGGCAGAGTCAACAAGGCTCACAAGGGAGGCAATTCCCTAGTAACAATAAAGGATGTGGACAGACGTCCCAAACAGGTCAGATGAAATAGTTTTGTTTTGATATTTCATATCATGATTCTATGTGTTAAAAATATGAAAGTAGTTATTTTTGAATTCCTTTGACTAGTCCTATAAGGACACAAGGGAGATGAGAACTTATATCTTACTCAGTGTTCCTTAAAATGTTTTATAATCTTCCTTATCTGTGTGATTGAAAAATGAGATATAGAAGTGATACCTGAAGAAAACTCAAGAATGGAAAATCATGTGTGTATAATGATATGAAAAGTGAGGAATATGAAAGTAAATAAAGTGCATACTACCTAATCTCAATACTTGTATACCCTGGCCAGTTATATGATTATTGTAGATAAGGAGAGTATGAAACTCTGAGATTTTTACCTTTTTTATTACTCTGATCAAGTAGTCATTCTGAAACAATCTAGAGAGTATAATAAAATTAAATAGGAAGAGATAAGTGAAATTTTTCCAAAAGAAGTTACTTAGTGAACATACTTAGTGAATATACTCAGTGAACATACTCAGTGAACTTGCTTAGTGAATATTTTCAAAACAACATTCTTAGTGAACATACTCAGTGAATTTGCTTAGTGAATATCTTCAAAACAAATTACTTAGTGAACATACTTAGTGAATATACTCAGTGAACATACTCAGTGAACTTGCTCAGTGAATATTTTCAAAACAACATTCTTAGTGAACATACTCAGTGAATTTGCTCAGTGAATATCTTCAAAACAAATTACTTAGTGAACATACTTAGTGAATATACTCAGTGAACATACTCAGTGAACTTGCTTAGTGAATATTTTCAAAACAAAATTCTTAGTGAACATACTCAGTGAATATGCTCAGTGAATATCTTCAAAACAAAATACTTAGTGAACATACTTAGTGAATTTTCTCAGTGAATATCTTCAAAACAAAATACTCAGTGAACATACTTAGTGAACGTGCTCAGTGAATATTTTCAAAAATAATTACTCAGTGAACATACTTAGTGAACTTTCTCAGTGAATATTTTCAAAACAAATTACTCAGTGAACATACTTAGTGAACTTACTTAGTGAATTTTTCCAAGACAAACTGCTCAGTGAACCTTCTCAGTGAATATTTCTAAATTAATTTCTTAGTGAGCTTTCTCAGTGAAATTTCCCAAACAAATAAAGGATTTCTGAGTGAGTTATCTATGTTAGATATGTATATGTTTCTCTTTTGGTAAATATTCTGGGGTGATGATAGAAGTATGTTCTTTTATGCTTCTTTCTTTCATTAATATGGACATCATATGTTAGGGGTTTATGCTCTGCATTAACATAAACAGTGATAAGGTGGAATTAATGAAAGGAAATTTGTGTGAACTACATATTCATGCTATCTCCATAATATTAAGATGACATGGGGAGACTTGAGGGCATGATTAATGAACAATCTGTCCCTCCTTTTTTTCCTAGGATTTCGGGGATGAAATCCTTGTTAGGGGTTTATAATTTGTAACATCCCTAACTTTGGTTATGTGTTAACCCTATATGTTTTGCCTAATAAGGTTGAGTAGATGCTTAATCTTATCTTGGGAAAAGTAATTAGGTTTCATGAGGAACTTATGTTTCAATTTTGGTCTTGTTTGAACAATGTTGAAGCAATGTTTGCTTATTTTGGACTAAAGTGCAAATTACCCAAGTTGAGGGGTTAACTTGCAAATTTCACGTTATAAAATGTTCCTATGATTTTGACACATCATAAGAATGAATCTGATGTAGTGGTATGGTTTTCACAAGCTTGGTCACCAAGATTAAGCTTGTAAAGCAATCCTTGTGCATTAAAACCTAGTTTTGGTGTAAAGTGCAATTTACCCAAAACATAGGGTTCAATATGCAAATTACCACTTCAATAAGATCCCTAATGTTTATTGGCATCATTTAGAGCAAAGAATATGAGAGGGGCGCCTCATTTGAATTAAGTTGGAGGAGAGAGAATCTTGATATTAAAATAATCAAGATTAAATCCTATATGAAACCCTAATTCAATTTAGGGCAAAAATGAATGTATTAATTAAAGGGCTTTCAACCAAAATTAAAATGGTTGAATTCAGATGTGTATGGATGAGCTTAAAGCCTTGCAAAGGCACGAGCATATCCTAAGGAGGTGAAATCCCACTCACCATTATTATAAGGAAAAGAATATCCACTCACATATGGATATTAATATAATATGATTTAAGGTGCGTGATTTGCTTTTCTTTAAATCATGGATAATTGAGAGGAATATGATAAGAATCAAACAAGATAGCCTCGTCCCTAAGTAAGATGAGGGGGAAGAGGCGGCCAGCTTTTTGGGATTAAATGAATTTTTATAAGTCACTTTCTCTCTCCTTGAATTCCTTATAAAAAGACCCTTTACAAGCCAAATGAAAGGCTTTTTCCTTTGCACTTCTTCTCCTTGCTTGGTAAACGACCAAGGGAGCTTAGGAGGATCAGGATGACGACCCCCAACCTTTTGGTAAGGTTCTTGAACTCCTTTCACCTTGAATCCATGGTGAAAATCGAAAATCAATGCATGAATTCTTTATATCTCGATCCCCTCTTCAATTCTAACCAATTCTTTTCACTCAAAGCTTGAGGACGACCCTTGGAATAGTGAAAGGAGCTTCATCCACCATTGTTGCCATGAGCTTGGAGCTTTGGAGCTCATTTGGAGGTGGGTTTTATAACTTGAACCCATAATTTTATTATTGCAATCAATTCCTTATCAATTGATGATCATTTCTATGTTTCCGAAATTAAGTTTGGTTGATTGATGAAACCTCCATGGAAATCACAGTAGATTTCGTGAGTTTGGATCTTTATGATGATGGCATCATCATAAGCACACACCTCCCCAAATATCTAGGGCAAAAGTTTTCAATGTTGGGACCAAACGGTTTGCAAACCGTTTGGTGGTTTGGGTCCCAAACCGTTTGGGATGGTTGACCATTTGAGATGGTTGACTGTTTGAAGATATATGTTGTGGTGCTTGGATTTTGATCCAATGGTTTCAATTGGTTGATCTTGAAGGTTTAAATTGTGAATGATTACTTAATTGCAAACCCTAATCGACTAAGTGCTGAATTTCCAATTGATTGAGATGATGGTTTGGGTTGAGTGACCCAAACATTTTCAAAACCATTTGGGGATCACCCAAACAGTCTCAAGACCATTTGGGGATCACCCAAGACTGTTTGGAGGTCTAGGGTTGAGCATGGTTGGGTGTTTGATGATCCAAAGGTACCAAATTGAATTGCAACTAAGTGCTGATTTGATAATCAATCCAATGGTCCAAAACAATAATTGGATGTCATGGATTTTGATGATGGAATGGGAAAATGGTCTCAAGACCGTTTGGAGATCAACCAAACAGTCTCAAGACCGTTTGGTGGTCATCCAAGACCGTTTGAGGTCAGGTCACATCATGTGATGATGATAGTTCATTGATTTCAATTGATTTGTTTCCACAATGTCAACCATTGATGGATTCTCGATTTCAAACCCTAAGTGATGGTTTCTTGATTATCAAACCTAGTTCAATTGGGTTCAAAACCCTAAATTAAAGGTCTAATTGAATGGTGATTCAGTGGTCCAATTGATGAATGCTTTAGTGGGTCAATTTATAATTGGTTCATGCAATGAAACATTGAATCGATTGAGTGTTGAAGTACCTCTTTGGTCCATGCAGTTTTGAGAAGGTTTGGACCAAACGGTCTCCAGACCGTTTGGAGACCCAAAGTGCAAATGGTTTTCAATACATACCTTTCCCAATTGGTTTCAAGTATAACTTGTTCAAATGGTTTTCAACCAATTGATTTATGAGAACTAAGATCATTGATGGTCTAAGTAATTAATATTGTGGAGGTCAACATGGTTAATCCATTTGAGTATCTCATGTAATTGAAGGTCCAATATGGTGAATCTATTTGGCTACTTAATGCAATTGAAGATTTCAATGGTCAACCCTAGCCTTGTGTACTCAAGTAAAGAGTTGACCTAGATTAATATTGGAATAGTTAACATCCTAGTGAGGATGAGAGGAGAGTGAATGGGAGAGATGATTGCTTACTTAATAAGCCCTAATTCTCTCATTGTGGATAAATGTGTAATCAGGGTTTGATTCATAATATGAGATCATGAAATCTTCATTGAAAAGATTGATGTACCTTGATCCTAAATTAGAGCAAGGTTATGTGAAACCTTAATTTAAAGGTAAAGCTTAGTGAAACCATAATCTAGGGTGATGATGTAACCCTAACTTAGTGTCACAATGTTAGAAACCCTAATTTAATGGGAATTATATATCCTAACCCTAATTGGGTATGAGGAAAGAGAAACCCATACTTGGATGTGAATGGTAAACCCTAATTCCCTAAAATGGGATAAAGGTATATGAAACCCTAATATAGGGTAGTGCCATTAATACTAAAGTGAAGCCTTAACACTGGGTGATGTGTTGTAATTTCACATAATACTAGGTGAAACCCTGATATAGAAGGATGTTTTGTGAAACCCTAATAAAGAGTGATCCTAGGTGAAATCTATATTAGTTTATGAGATGCTAAGTGAACCTTAATATTAATGATGGAAATCTTATTTCTATTAATGGAATAGTGATTGATGTATTGACAAATGAAATACCTAGAGGGGTTGATTATGGATTTCCTTATATGAATAGTCCCTGACTTAAGGGTGAGTCCATATCTTTGGCTATGGTTGTGTTTTCTAAAATAGATGAATCCTGACCAATACATAGCATAATGAATGTGATGATCTAGTGCATAAGTATTAGGATGAGTGATACCCTAATACAAGCTAAGTGAATAACTCATGTAAGATAAGGGTGTTGAGGGAAGTGATACATCAAGGTATGATAGATATCACATCCAACACCCCAATTGTGATATACCATGATGTGCTCTAAGTTCATTATACTTGGAATCGATGACACATGAAATGTGTCATGTCAATTGTTACATTAAGATGTAGTGCACCTTGATGGTTGTAGGTTAACATACCTTATGAAAAGGTTAATTTGGAATATACTATGATTTAATCATAGTCTGATAAGGATGAGAAAGAAACTCATACTTTGTGTTGATAATGCACTCAATGATGAATGATGAGGATAAATAAGTATGTTTGAATACTTGTGATATCCATTTTTGGTTTCTAGCTTTGAGAAACAATGGAATAGGGATGATCATTAATAATATGATCTTAAGAACCCAAGTGGTTATTTATGGAAAACCCTAATAAAGGGTGCTGATATAAAAGAGAAAGGATAAACCCTAAAGAGGGAATAGAGGAATTCCTTAGTGTTGTATGATACTGATGTGAAAGCATTATAATTGTTACCATGAAAACTAATCATGCAGGGATGATGAGATGAGAAGCACAGCCAGGTATGGGCTATGATGCTTGTTTATTGAGAATGTTTTATAGGCTTTATAAGCCTTCATATGCTTTGTGTAGTAAGAATCAATGAGCTTTGTTTACTATGTAAAATACATTGTATAGCAAGAATTATGAAATCTTTGGTTAGATAATCTGAAGGTAATAAGTTACCTAACAAGTGGTAATAAGTATGCTATGGTGAGTTACGGGTTCAAAATACCCAGAGGCTATAGTCATGATGATGAACTTGTTAAGAAGCGGAAATATACTTGGTGAGTTTAGGGGTTAAGATCCGAACACTTTGTGAAAAGAGTATGGCTACAGGCCATGACTCCACAATAACAATGCCAGGTAGTAGATATATGATCTAACCCTGTAAAAAGTTAATGTTTGGTAATGATTCTGTAGTGAATAAATGTTATACATGTTCTTCATATTCCTTAATGAATAAGTGACAAGTGGCTCTTACAAGTTATAGCTGTAATGTTTTAGATAAGAATAATATTCTAACATGTTAGATATTGAATTAGCTGATGTCAATCAAATATAATTCCTTTGTGTATATTTATCTTCTTAAGCTGCAATATTAATGTTACTGGCGGATAGTTATATCTCTCGCTAGGACAATTTACAATTGTCTCAACCCTGTGGGAATTACATTTTTAGGTGGACACGGACGAGGAGATAGGAATCCTTCAGTAGGAGAAGGACAACAACAACATCAGTAGGGACAGCAGTAAAGTCTCAGGTGGAGACACTGGCTGTTATGCCTTGTATAGTTATAGATAGAGTCCTATGTGTCGTCTCTGTACTCTCAGGTCCTCGGAGTAGTAGTCAGTGCTTTCAAGATTTTGGCTTAGTGTCTTGAGATTTTATATTGCCTGTGTTTAGTTTAGCAGGACAGTTAATGCTTGTAATTCTCAAAAGGAGATGATACAGAATATGTACCTGTGAACAAGAATGTAATTATGTTACTTTGGTTCTATGTGAGAAAGTTTTCCTTTGATGGATCTTTTGATAAAAATGTTTTAATTTTTAGTGATTTTTAGTAATCCCATGCTTAGTGAACGCTTCCACATTAGTTAATCTTGTTTTTGCGAGACAGACGTCACAGTTTGTTTAGGTGAAATTTGGACCATAGCTTCACAAAAATGTGAAGAATCTTTAGAAAAAGTTTGAGGACCAGATCATGAAGTTTGATGGACAATTTTATTTCTTTGTGTAAAGTGATAATTTAACCTTATATGTAATGTCATAACGTGTATACTAATCACATTCGTCATCATATTTCAAATTTGAGTATCAACATTGATCATGTGGCCAAGAAAAAAAATTAATTGGGGTCATGAGTGGTCATAATGAGGGAACAATTGGAATTGAACAAAAAATAAGGGTAAAACTCACTTATCACATTCTCCCCTCCTTATTAGGAATTTTGTCCCCAAAATTCAAACTTCCTTGAAAAGGTTAGAAAATATTTCCTCCATGTCGAACTTCAACTCCCATGTAGCATCATACTATCATGGTGCTTCCACAACACTTTAACCATAATGATCATCTTATTTCTGAGCTCCTTGGTGTGAGTATCAAGTATCTTGACTAGAACTCCTTGGCATACAAGGGTGTTCTTTAATTTGAGTGTTCATGATTGATGACATGGCTAGGGTCCTTGACATACCGCTTCAAGTTTGACACATGCAAGACATTGTGCATCATTCTATATTGTGGAGATAAAGACAACATGTATGTGCATTCCCCAATATGGTCTAAAATTTCAAGTGGAACGACATATTTGGGGCTAAGTTTCCCTTTGTTCTTTGCAATGGCTTGAATTGGTCGAATCTTCAGGAAAACATGATCACCTACTAGAAACTGAGTATACATCCTATGTGAATTAGCAGAAGACTTTTGACGATCATGTGCCCTTTTCAGCCTTTTCTTTATTAGGTTGACATTATCAAAATAAAGCTATAATTAGTCAAATTTTTGAATCCTTCTTTCACCTACTTCATCCCAATAAAGTTGAGACCTACATGGTCTTCCATACAAAGCTTCATAGGGAGGCATTCCTATACTGGACTGGTAGCTATTGTTGTAGGCGAACTCAACAAGAGGAAGGTAGTGGTCGCATGAACCACCCCAATTAAGGACACATGATCTCAACAAGTCTTCCAGAGCCTGAATTATCCTTTCAGACTGTCCATCATTTTGAGGATGGAGAATGCAGTACTAAAATTCAGCTGAGTCCCTAGTTCTTCCTGCACTTGTCGCGACAAGTGTGAAGTGAATTTTGCATTGCGATCTGGCATAATGAATACGTGAATGCCATTCAATATGACTATTTCACGGATGTAAAGTCCTTCCAATTTAGGGTCTTTGGTTGTTGTCTTGATCTGAGTAAAATGGGATGATTTTGTCAATCAATTGACTACAACCCCAATGGCGTCACTCCCTTTCCTGGTCCTGGGTAAACCCACCACAAAATTCATGGTGATGTTTACCCATTTCCATTCAGGGATAGGTAGGGGTTGTAGGAGACCTCCTGGATGTTGATGTTCAACCTTGATCTAATGGCAGGTCAAACACCTAGAGATAAAAGTAATGAATTTGATCTTCATATTCCTCCGTCGGAAGTACCTTTGTAGATCCCGGTACATTTTAATCGATCCAGGATGCACTATATATTTTGACCCGTGAGCTTCTCATTACACTCCATCTGTCATATTTGAATTCTTTGGAACCCAAATGTGTTGTTTGTGCTGGATTCCACCATCCATACCACCTTTTAGATGTGTCTGGGGTTTCTTTAGCAACTTAGTCATTTCCTTAAGACTCTTGCTATTCTTCTGGGCCAAAAAAAATATCAGATTGGAGGCCTGGTTTGACATGGATGTTGGCCCATCTGAGAACATCACCCACATGCCTCAGGGCCTATGGTGACATGACTTCCATGTTTCTCCACTCAGTGGTAAAAACAACAACACATTTATCTTGTTTCCTAATGAACACATTGACCACTATGTTTGTCTTCCAATGTGGTAGGCAATTGTGAGGTCATAGTCTTTAAGATACTCTAGCCATCGTCACTGTCTGAGATTGAGATCCTTCTGTGTCAGGATGTACTTTAGACTCTTGTGGTCTATGAGGATGTTGAAGGTGGCACCATACAGGTAGTGTCACCATATCTGTAAAGCATATATGATGGCGGCAAGCTCAAGGTCGTGGGTTGGGTAGTTGACCTTGTTTGGCTTCAATTGTCGAGAGGCACAAGCAAATACCTTTCTTTCTTACATGAGGACACAACCCAGATCGAACCTTGATGCGTCAGTGAAGATGACGAACCCATCATTTCCCAGGGAAGGGTCAAGATAGGTGAAGTTGTTGGACTTGTCTTCAAATCTTAAAAACAAGACTTGCATTCCTTCGACCAGACAAACTATTCTCCTTTCTTGGTGAGTTTTGTGAGGGGCAAGGCGGTCTTGCTCAAGTTCTGAATGAAGCGTCGGTAATAACCAGCAAAACCTAGGAAACCATGGATCTCAAAAACTTTTTGGAGGCTTGCCACTCAAGAACAACTAAGACTTTGAAGGGTTCAAAAAAATTTTCCCAGCAGAAATTACGTGACCCAAAAACATGACTTCAAAAATGCGGAATTCACATTTTGACAATTTTGCATAGAATTTTTGGGATTGGAGGATATTAAGAACTTTGCAAAGATGAGAACTATGTGACTCAATGTCCTTTGAATATTTCAAGTATATCATCAATGAAGACCACTACAAACTCGTCGAGGAAAGGTTGGAAGACACTATTCATCAATTTCATAAACACACTAGGTGAATTGGTCAACCCAAATGGCATGACTGGGAATTCATAATGCCCGTACTAAATTTGAAAGGCAGTTTTAGGTATGTCTTTATCCTTAACCTTGAGTTGGTGGTAACTAAAGTGGAGATCAATTTTTGAAAAGACATGGGCTGAACAAAGTTGATCAAAAAGATCGTCAACTTTGGGTAGCATATACTTATTTTTCATAGTAGCTTGATTGATCATATGGTAGTCAATTCACATGCAAAGGGATCCATACTTTTTCTTGAGAAATAGAACGGGTGCTCCCCAAGGAGAGGTGCTAGGGAGGACAAAACCATTGTCTAGCAATTCCTGCAACTGCTTGTTCAATTTAGTCAATTTAGTAGGAGCCATCTGATAGGGTACCCGGGAAATGGGTGTGGTATCGGGTGCTAATTCGATAGAAAATTCAATGTCATGATCATGTCGTAGCCCAGGGAGCTCCTAATAAAAAACACTTAGGTGATATCAATGTTTTATAGGGCACTTGTATCAGGATTGACTATGGTTATAGTTGCTTGGTATGCTTTGTACCTTTTGGATATCAAGTTTTGATCTTTGATAATAGAAATGACAATATTTCAACTTGGATCTTTTCTTCTAGGAATTACAAGAATAGGGAGGTTGGGCTTGGAAATAATGACTTTCTTGGCACGATAATCGATCATAGCATGATTTTTATGGAGACAATCTATCCCCAAAATGAGGTCAAAGCCTTCCATGTTAAGATTATGAAGTTTGACTCAAGATTATGACTAACATAAGATAGAGGGACTTTTTCGACAATATAGTAGGAGACTTTCATTTTCCCATTTGGGGTAGTTACATCAAGAATGTACCCTAAGTACCCTATTTCAAGATTGATCATAGAAGCTAGACTCTTAGACATGAATGTGTTTGTTGACCCAGAGTCAAATAGAGTAACAACAGACTAGTCAGATATTTGCATCATACCTACGTATACATATATTTTGTGTAAGGAGTTTGTATAAGATAATCATGATACAACATTCGAAAAATAATTTTGAAGTTAAATAGTACCTTGCATGAGTTTATTCCCATTGACATTTGCCTCATCTACATTTATTACAAAGACATGGTCTTGTTGGTGTTCTCCCTATTTGGCCCATGTTGGAGGGGGTGAGTGTATTTGTCTCTGAAGTGTCCCTCCTGTTAGTAGAAGTGACAGATTGAGAAGAGTACTTTCATTGGCCAGAATGGAGGTTATCGCAGTTGTGCCAACAAGGAACATTGGGATTCTGTCCTTGACCTCTGTTTTGGCCAGGATTCTAGTTTTGTGCAAGGTCGTGATTTTAGTTCTGGTTCTGGCCTAGATTGTAGTTATGAGTAAGAGGATTTATGTGATTCTTCTGTCAGTTTCTGCTCTTATTGCCACCATTATGGGGGTTCCCTTTCTTCTCGGGCTTTGTGGGTACAACTTCAATAAGCCCTAGGTAGGTAGGTAGGTAGTGGGTTCCTATGTCCCATTCCCATGGTTCTCTCCATGGACAAGGCATGGTCATAAGCTTCTTGGAATGAGGTAGGCTTAGATGAGGACACAAAAGCTTTAAGGGTAAGTCATATCCCATCAATGTAATAGTCAAGTTTCTATTCTTCTGTGAGGTTGATGTCATTCTCTCCAGGAGAAGGGACTACTAGTTGTACTCAACCACTGTGTTGGTACCTTGGGTAAGGGTGAGGAATTGTTTTTGTTTCTCTATTATCTCAAAGGTGGTCTAGAAACAGTTGGTGAAAATAGGTTTGAAGGTTTCTGTGTTGATAGGGATGACCTGTTGTGACCGAACATAATTTTTTCACCACAACTTGGCCACCACTTTTAGCTGGAGGTAGCAAATCCAACTTTGTCTTGTGCAGAGCACTTCAAAATCTAGAAGGTGTTCTCCATGGACACTAACTAGGCATTAGCCTTATCTAGGACATCATCTTTATCTTCCCCATGGAAGGCTTCCGGTCTATGTTTCAGGAAATCTTGGATGTTAATGGGTTTTTGGTGATGGTTGGGCACTAAGGATGTTGTCTAGACTGCAAGGTTATAAAGTGCATCCGTAATGGATTTTCTATTTCATTTCCCACTCCCCCATATCGGTGGTCTTATTGACAGAACTGACATCCTCATCATCTTTCATGAGGGGCTTCTTTCCCTTATCTTTAGCACTAGTGGTTCCTTCACCATCCCTATTTTTCCTAGTTTTTGGTGCCATCTGTAAGGGTTCAATTGATATAGTTTTTCTCATGTATAATTTTCAAATCAAGGATTTGATAGATCATGACAATATTGCAACAATTTTTCTGAAATTATTTTTGAATTTTAGTTCTTTCCTATCCTTAGACTACCCCAAAATATAGAGAGTATATAGATCACGTCATTACACCTTAATGAGTATGAGAAGATGAGAAGTCATCCTACTCTCTTCTAATAGGTGTGTAGTCCTTGAAGAAGATATGAAATCCTAGAAGACTTTGTAAGGTTATAGGAAGTCCTTCCATCTATATTTGGATTCACGAAGGCTAGGTGCAACGGGAGAAACCTCAACCACTATGAAAACGGATAGGGAGAATTATGCCAGAACCCCCTTTGTGCTCATTTTATACACCTCAATTTCACCATAGTGAACTTCAGGGCTTCCTTGGTTCAGGGATTAAGAACATAATTTCATTAATGCATATAAAGTGTTTTATGGATTTGATACCAACTATCCCAGAACCATTCTTACCCTAATCCCAATCCCACTATCCAAATGGGAAGTGTTAAAGGGATTAGAGCGCCTATCCCTGAGTTGCCCAAAAATCACACACATATAATATGCAAAAAGGAAATAACATTCTTATTTTATAGAAATGAATGAAAATTTTTATTACATGGGGCCCATAGGAAACATGGAAAGAAAATGTAGATAAGAAAACTAGCCAACAACTACCTCCCTTTTAGAAGTTAGCTCCCATGTAGAGTCCAGATTTGATGTAGCAGTCTTTAATTGTACATATGATAAAAGGAGTAGATAGCATGTTCATAGTCACTAGTTCTTTGTGTTACCTAAAATCAAGAAAATCATGACATAATCAGTGCAATTGCATGGTATGTTATCAAAAACAAGTAAACCAATTTATAGTAAAATAATACACTTGGAAAGACTTATATTCAAAATGTATAACAAGCAATTTTCCAAAAACACTATTTGTTCGACTAGAATATTATTATGAATTTCCCATTATGTTGATATCGAGAAGCATTCTTATATTTTTTTTGGCTCCATCCCCAACAAATGGGGGAGGTCACCATGCTCCTTCTCTCCATATGAGGTAGGAGGTCAATGTACAAGTTCCATCTTTCAAATGAGGAGGTCACTTGTACTCAATATCAACATTATCATCATCATAATATAGGCAGTCATAATGGGAAATTTCATTTATGTTTTCAAGTTTGTCTCAAAATATAATATAGGAAAAGAATAAGACTAATCAGTAGGGAATAATAGCTCAAACAAGTATATAGCCAAGTATACAAATCAAGAGATAAATAAAAGGTATCATCAATACTATTAGTTTGCTAAAGAAGGATATATGATAGTGCACATTCTTGGTGGATGTTCAAAATATGGATTCCAAGGAATAGTAGATCAACCCCTTGAGTTAGATCCTAGATCAACAAGAATGGGTCAAGGGTTAAGATCATGATGTTTAGAAGATCATGTTTCAATATTTGAGATTAGGGTTACATTTTCCTATTTCAACCTTAGGGTTAGGTCATCCACTTATAATCAACAATATTTCAAGATGTCCAACATTATTCAAGTGTCAAGAATGCTTCAAGTATTAATGACCCACTTAGGTATTTTAGGAACATATGTTAACCCTAATCATTATCATCATTATTCTAGTCATTACCAAGTCACTAGATCATCATAGTCTTGATTGATAAAAAGTAAAGTCATGGGTTAGATATATGATCAAGGATTTCACAAGATTATGATCAATCATCATAATATTAAGATTAATCTGTATTTCAAGGTGGATGATTCATAATATGGGGTACATAAGTCAAAAGGTTATATTTGAATTGTTATTTAGTCAAGTTTGGTTTTAGTGTCTCAAGATGATCATTAGTGTCAAGTATTAGGGTTTCCCAAAGATTAAGAACCAAATAGAGTCATTAGATAAATTATATGAACAAGATATCGAAATCTAGGGATATTAGCGTGATCCATAAAGAATTAGACTTCACAAGTATTTTTAATCAATTCCTTGGGTTCTTTGACCAAAATGGACTATTGGTTCATAATTTTTGGAGTTTGGAATTTAGAGTGATAATTTTGGTAAGATCTGATCATTTAATGGGATTTTAGAGAGAGAGGGATATATTATACAAAAAAGGAGAGAGCGGGGAAAAACTCCATTCATCAGATTCTCAGTCAGCCTTGACCATGGACGAGGTCTTGTAGATGAGAATGCATAGCCTCCCAAGCATGTGCAAGGGAGAGGAGGAGATAAGGAGGGGTGTGAGGCTCAAGGTCCATAGATTTTTGGTCTCAGTCGCCTGTTGATTGTGATCCAACGATCACGGTTTCTCACCCTACTTGTACAGACCCACACATAGAGATGTTGTGTCATGGTGAGAGGTAGCCAGAGAAAAATGGGTAAAAGAGGAGGAGGTAAAGAAAGTGGAGTTAAGGGTATTGGTTGAGTTCGTGGGAGCATGCCGAAGCTGATGGTGAGGTTTTTATAGATGGATGAGGGCTTGGTTTAGGGTTTCATCTAGCCAAAGTGTCCATGGCGGCAGCCCAGAGAGTAGTCCTCGATTGATCTCAAAATAGGGCAGATTAGAAGGGGAATAAGGACTAATTGAATTTGAAATAGTGAGGTGAACATTTTTGCTCGCTTATATTTTCAAAATGGGGTTGTATCTAGTTAATTGCAAATTTGGTTTCAAAGCACCCTCTCCGCAAACAACTGGAGGTAGGGGATGATCTCATGGCCGCTTGATCATGCCTCAAATCCATGGGATCCTGGTCCGAGGGTCAGGGTTCGCTCCTCACAGTGACCACGGATCCTTGACCTAGAAAAGGTCGATTAAAAAAGAAAATAAAAAGGGGTTTTAGCATATACATTCAAAATTTTGTAGAATTTAGTAGGAATGTCCTTTTGGGGTGAAATTTGGACAATAGCTTCCCAAAAATGTTAAGAATCTTTAGAAATAGTTTTAGGACCAGATGATTAAGTTTGATGGACAATTTTTTTCTTTGGGTAAAGTTATAACATAACCTAATTTGTAATGTCATAATGTGTATACAAATCACATTGGTCATCATATTTCGGATTTGAATATCATCATTGATAATGTGGCCAAGAAAAAATAAATTAGGGTTTTGAGTCGACATAATAAGGGAAAACTTGGAAGTGAACAACAATAAGGGTAAAATTTACTTTATTACATAAGAATAGGGTATATGTTGAATGATAACTATGCCTCATAATCATGGTATTGGATATCAATTTAGATACATGTGTACTTATTAGAAAACATGTTTCATTGTACATGCCCACATTAAGTATGGGACATAAAATCTATGTCATGTCAGTTAGACTCATATCTCAATGTGACAATGGTGATTGTGATCCTTAAACATAGTCATTATAATCATCACATATTGTGAGGACATGGAATCTCCCTCACGTTAAATAAAAATTGTATTTTAACATAACTTTATAGATATATAACATTGGTTTTACTTATCTTTTGAGTCCCTTGGGATAAGAATTCTAGAATTCATGGTTCAGAGTTCTAAATGTCAATCCATTATGATTCTTTAGCCATAATGTTTCCTTATAGAATGAGGTTTTTTTCCTTGATACTATTATCTTGAACATGAACAATTAAGCATCAAGACCAAGAAAAGGAAATTTGAGTTGCCTAATTAAATCTAACCTTTTTGCATGACAAGGAGAGAGTATTATCCAATTACAATTTAGAATTTTGACCATTTAGACTATTCAGAAGCCTGTAGAAAATCTAAAAAAATATACATTTTACTTAAATACAAGATTTAATTATATGAAACATTAAAATTTTGTTTTAGCAATAAAGCCTTAGCTTTTTGGGTAGAAACCTATTCAAGATGTATATTACTTCATAAAAAGGAACACTTTACAAAAAAATTGTTTTGAGTTTAGTATTAAAAATTTATAGATTTTTGAAATCATCATTGGTTTGAGCAAGGTTGGTGATTGATTTCAATGTTTGGACAAGTCAATTAATGAATCAATGTGAAACTTGACCCTTTATCACACTTTTGGCACACTTGTTTACTGAGTAACACTAGACAAAAACCCATGGGAGAACATCTAATAGATTTCCCAACTTCTCTTACCTTGAATCAATTAGGAAAGTAGGGTGAGATATGGATGTGATTTAACAGTTCCTAGATTCATCAATTATATTTAAGTTTTTACTAGAACTGTAGCATGAGATCCACAATCCTAACAAGGTTCTAGTATTTCAATTGAACTATTATTGACTTCTATCCCTTCCTAGAGACTACCCACTCCTAAGATTGGATTATAAAAGGGTGCATGCGTGCTTCATATCTCATTTTCTCTAGTCTTGGAAAAAATGGTGGGATATAGAATTAGATCACCCACCACACCCCTCTCAATCTACATTTTTCTACACTAGGAACATTTTTGTCAATTAGTGGTCTACTTGGGGAAACAAAAAGAAGTAATGGGGGAAACCAGCACCATATCCCTGTGAGGCCCAAGATGGATCAAGGGGAGAACATGACCAATGTTGGCTTCCATACCCTCCTTTGTCTGAACGAGAATCTTATCTTGAGGATAATTTTTATCACATCCTCATGCTTAGATGAGAGGCTAACAAGTTTATGGGAGTGGAGAGATTCTTGAGACTTGCTTAGTTCAAACTTCCCTCAAGCATATGGTCCCTACTCTTTTATTGTACAATGGAAGGAGGTGATGGAGGAAATCCTTTCATGTGTAGAAATTCAAGATATTTGAATATACCCACACTCACAATGGAGAAGGAGACAAGATCCTTAAAGTTGGGTAGGGAGATAAGAAGAGGTGTCATTGGACGTTGTTCTCTCATAGGAGACTAGTGTTGTAGAAGCACATGCATGATGGAATTGGTGGTCTACATGACATATCTTGAGGGAAACATGAAGGTTGGGGCGAACTCAGTGCTGATTCAGCTGCCCTCCATCCTAATCAAGTGCTTGGTTTAAATTTTTACCATCTCCCAATTGGCCATTTATCCCATGTACTAGCTGGATCAGACCCCAAACTAGATAGGAACAATGAGTGACATGGATATGTGCTCAAGTGAAATGCCACATTCACAGCATGCCAGGGAAAGGTATATTTAGAAAATGTTGAATTTTGATTTATCTTACAATAATAGTAGTAGATAATTCGCTGATCAAAATAGAAGAAAATGCATATATGAAATTAATCATAAAAATGAGAGGAAATATGTGAACTCTTTTATGTCCTAATTCCATATCAAATTATAATGTGCCCTTTGTATACCCCACTAATTAATCATATGTTTGCAAAACATAAAAATATAACTATGTGATGCATGAATTGTAGAACTGGTGTTAATATCAAGATAAGGTTTGTGAGTGTGTCCTTTATTGTAATGATAACAGGTCCAATGTTGACACTAAAAGTAATTATTCTAATTCAATAATGTAAGTCAATATTTTGAATGACTTTAGAGTTTTTACCCAAAGTAGGGATTGAACAATACAAACCCTAAGATTGGAGAAATCATGAATCGAAACCCTACAATGCTTGCTAATACCCTCAAAATGGATTTTGAAAATTTAGTAATACCCTAGTGTTTTTTGAAGATTTTAATATTTATAATTGGATTGATAATATTATTGGATTTGGACACCTTTTGCATTTCAAATAGGTATGTGGGTTGTTTATGATCAACTAAATTAACCATGATTTGATTTGTTATGCTTTTTGGAGTTTCTTCATTTGGTAAAAACATGTACTATCTAATTTAATTCTTGCATATAGGAACCTACGTGTATAATTAAGATCAAGCATAATATTTAAGTCTAACTTTAGGATCTCATAAAGGTATAAATGACAATATGTCCATGAGAAGTCACTAGGAGCAAGATTTTAGTGTTGTAACATAAATTAGAGTTCATTGATGGAGAGTAATTTGAATCCCATTGTTGGGACATGAGAATAAGTTAGGTATTAGAGGAAACTATGATTCACTATATGAAATCAGTGATTTATGGATTACTATCTTGAATTAATTTTTCTACTTCATTACTTGCAAGAAAATATTTGATAAATCTCTATTATATACTTTGTTGTAATTATCCACACACTTTTGTTTCTCCCACATACACATAATATCAATATAGTAACATGTATCTATTAGAAGTTTACATTAAGATATAGATTCAAAAGTGAAGTTGGATTTGGTTATACTCAAGAAAATAATTAAGATTTTATGCAACCTTTCAGGGTTAAATAGTAGTTTATATTTTTTATTTATCATTAAAATGTTAGTTTTTGACTATAGTATTTTAGCTTCCCTTTTATGTACCTCCCTTTGGTGCACAATCTTTTTCAACATAACATTATGCCTATTGAATGAAGTTGTTAAGTATTCTTGGTTATTTTGGGAATATGGTTTTGGAAGAATTGGGTAACTACCCTTGTTTCTCTAGTTCACATTTATAGGAATATTGGGAGGAGGGGTCATCACATTTAGTATAAAAGTAAAATTCTATTGATTATTAATAATTTTAGTACTATATAGAATTATGTGGGAAATATTAGGGTTCATCCTAAAGGAAATGGTGTCTAGGAATGGGTCAAAACTTAGGGGATGTCAAAACTTTCCTTCACATCACTAGCTAGTTTATGAGGACGCATGTTCCACTTTGACCCCTACCTTTCCAAATCCTCAGGATTTTTATGAAATAACATACTTTCTACACATGTCCATATATATTTCATAATTTTCTAAATCCTTTCCTATCCATAACCCAAAAATCCTCATGGATGCTTGTAACGAGTGGGCCCACTGCCCTAGGATCTAGTAGGGTTTCTGGAATAATGACTGGCCCCACAGGCCACCACTAGCCTTAACTGTGCACTTTTTCCTCACACGTGCAAGCTGAGGTCAACTTCCCGACTGTTCACTCATCCTAGTACTACTCCAAGCCGAGCATGCTTAACTGTGGAGTTCTTTAGTCATGGGCTCCCAGAAAAGGAGGTGCACCTTGGTGATATGGGTATTCCAATCATTCCTTTTAAGATCTGAGGCCTCAAATCTTGGCACGTTACAATCTCCCCCACTTAGACTCTTGACATCCTCATCAAGGCTCAACTATATGGCCTCATAATATTTCCCCATTTTAGTAAAGACCTAGAATGGCCAATGGACACCCAGCTCTTGATCACAGAATACCAGCACAAGGGTGGCTACGTCACTATGGATAGCCCTTTCCTACATGCCTAGACTGCATGGCTCAAGACTGGCATGCCACATGCCCATGTGGGTCCCACCTACTGGAGGGGTTATGGCTCTGATACCATTAGTAACGACTGGGCCCACTTCCTTAAGCTCTAGTAGAGTTTAAAGAATGACGATTGGCCCCACAGACCACCACTAGTTGTAACTGTGCACTTTATCCTAACTGACGCGCAAGTCAGGATCAACTTCCTGACTGGTAACCCATCCTAGTACTACTCCAAGCTGAGCACGCTTAACTATGGAGTTCTTTAGCGATGGGCTCTCGGAAAAAGAGGTGCACCTTGGTGATATGGGTAGTCCAATCATTCCTTTTAAGATCATCTTATCCAATGTCTCAAATCCTAGGATGTTACAATAAATGTAACGACCCCGCCTCCCGGTAACCCCCAATTAAGGGTTACCAAAAGGTCAGAGTCGTTATCCCAATTTTTCGGATCAATGGTTCGCAAATAATCAATAATAATTACTAAATTCTACCAAAACTATATTGAAAAGATGGAATAAAATAAAACTTTGCATACCTTTTTTAAAATCTTAGATTTCTAGACTTCTATCCACAACTGGAGTCTATTCCAAATAATCCTCCTTGTACTTTAATTTATATATTCACAATGTATCACTTTACTATTTGTCCTTTTCATATTGTACCTAAAATGCCGACAAACAAAACATCAGTCAGCATAAATAATTATGCTGGTATGTGAAGACAACCAAAATTTCACAAATATTGCTAACAACCTAAATATTACAATTAAGTTATTTAACAATCCAAATTACATTTTCAATATGACATTCTCTACCGCTTTTGCCCTAACCCTGGTGACGTGTATTTTACTACGCGCTAAAAACGCAAGTGTACGCGTCGAGTAGTACAGACCTTGTGAGGCCCGAGTCGAACACAGGGATACTCAGAATTGTCGGAGACTCCTACTAACTATTTGCGATCAGCTAAGCCAAATAACAAATTGGGGTTTGTTGTCAAAATTAAAAGAAAATAAAAATAAAACAAAGCAAACAATCGATTAAAGGTTAATTTAATCAATTCAAAAAGGAATTTTTAGGATTGCGGTTTCACCGTGGGTTTTCATTGTATTAGATTTTATATAATGCCTCAATCTTCTCTCTCTATCCGGGTAGTGGCCTGAAAACAGAATTGCCCACTGCCGTGGTATAATTCACTACTTAGGTTTAGGTCGGTTCCACCGTCGTAGTAACCTATCCCCTAAACTAAGTGCATTACGAACGATCTCTCAGTATCCACCATTAATTTTACACCACCTTGTTCAAGGGATTTATCGATTAATGCAGGTTTCGTCTCTTTTCAGCCGTTAATCCTTCTGTCGAAGTGATTGAAGGCATTAGGTTATTATTATGGTGATCAAGCATAACAATATATGGAGAAAACGAAGCTATACCACGGATTTAAGAGAGAAAATATGAATTACTATTATAAAACTATCATACAATGAATTCCCGGGCTACTCCTGATCCTAAAGATGGAGGGGATTAGCCCCGCATGTTCATCTCACACAAGTACATGGTAGAAATAGGGGAAATCATATGAAAAACGTGAATAGAAAGGGAAAACCCCTGAACGGAGAAGAACTGATTGATCCTTTGCGTAGAACACGTGCTTTCCCACCTCTCGGTGGTGAAATCCGTCTTCGGCAGCGTCCGGATCGACTGGTATGAACTTCTGGCCTCCGTTCTCCTTTCTCTCGCTCCTCGGCACATGTGCAATGGCTAATCCGATCCCCCCTTCGCCTAAGCGGCCGTCATTAGGTATAAGTCCCTAATTAGGTCGCTAATTAACTTCAGTCGTCCGATTGAGATCATTAGAAAGCAAACTCATATCCCACGACGTCGATACCATCGACGCGAGTCGATGGTATCGACCCGCTGTAGTAACGGCTGGCTGCAAACCCTTCCTTTGTCGTGCCCAACATCATCTCGATACCATCGACTTGGGTCGATGGTATCAACTTCCTTTAGGCGTCAGTTTTGTCATTTTGCGATGCTGTAGCCTCCGTGCGTCGATGGTATCGACTTGGTGTCGATACTATCGACTGCTTCTTCGCCAACAACCTGAAGGTGACTCGATACCATCGACATCAAGGTCGATAGTATCGACTATTTCCTGCTTCTTTCGGCTGGCAACCTGCGGCCTTGTCGATGGTATCGATTTCCGTCGATGGTATCGACGGAAGCAAATACTTGTTTTTCCTGAAATTCAAAGACAATATCAAATAAATCCACACAAATAATAATAATGTGATAATTAATGCTCAAAATGATAAAACTAAGGGGATTTGACATAAAATGATGGCAAATACCAAAATGGATGAATTATGCAATATTAACCATAAAAATGACTAATAAAAGCACAAAACACATATCAAACAGGTCTATAAATGTGACTCAGAATCATCGCATCAAACTCCCCTAAGATTGAATATTGCTCGCCCTCGAGCAACTCATCCTTAGAATAGGATTGCAAACGTCAACTGAAAAACAACACACCAATCCAACATCCCATATGACTCCCACTGAACATTCACAAACCGGCCTTCTCTAACCACAGAAAGGTAATTACCCTAAAGGCGACAGTAATCATCAATAAAAGAAATTGACCTCCAAACCGATGAACACTATCACATAAGGCAGTTAACATAATAAAACTTGCCGGTTCAGCCTTGGTGCATCTTGTGATCGCCTAAACTACGTTGCTCGCAATAACTACCATCTAAATGGAAGTCGTTCTCCTGATATACATTAGTGAGGAGAAATTCACGGTGGCCGACCAATCCGAGCAACGGGTGGATGAAAATGGGTAGCTCATGGAAGAAAGTGGGAGTATTGTACAGTTTCAACATGCATATACAAGAATGTCCTATATGATGCAAATGCACATTAGAAATGCCCTAATGCCTAAAATTGGGTGGAATGATGCATGCACTAACCATCCACCTCAAAACAAGATGGATATCTAGTCCAGCTACATCATGTACTCAATTATCCTGAAATGCAAGTGATATTACGTTCCTTTCTCCTTCTTATTTCACTTTCTCTCTCTTTTTTTTTCCAACTGCAGATTTTCATATTTTTTTTTCAGCCCACATATCCATAATTGCTTAAAGATAAGTTTATTGGGCTATTTTCTTCATACTCAGAAATTTTTGCACTATTTAGAAGGTATGGCACAATTAATTCACCATTGGGGAAAAATTGAGATACATGATATACTTTATGCATGAAAATCATGAATGCAACTACATGACATGCACCTAAAGGTAATGTGCATGCATCACTATATTTTTTTTTCTTTTTATGCAAACATATGGAAAATACCAATGCAAGTCCTATCTAAATGATATGCACACAAAAAGGAATTAAAACTGCACTTTACTTCCAATTCTTAGGTGGATTATAGAAAAATGAAGTGGAACGATCACAAGACTAGATGACTGAACCTTAGAAAGATATTATGTGTCCCTCCTTACTGACCTGTGTAGTAGTTTAGAGGGTTCTCTCTCTTACATCCAATTAAAGTCTCATTACCATTTGGTTAGGTTAGGCTCAAACAACCATTTCCGTCCACTTTCATGAATCATTAGGAGTATAGGTGTGAAATATTGTTTTAAAGTTGACATAATCAATCATTTTCGTAGGATGTGTGCCCCAAGGTCAAACAAAATAAGCTATCCAAACACACAAAAATTTTCAAATTTCCCTTGAATTTCCCATGCACTAACAGCAAGATGACACACTTTTATGACATCCACAAATACACTAGATAGCACGTGGATCCTACAAAACTAAAATTTCAAGAAACAAATAACAAGAGAACAAAAGCAATAACGCTAAAAACTGAAAACAATTAAAGATAGAGTTGTTCCAACTACCCCCCTAAGCTTGAATTCGACTATGGCCTCATAGTCAAAAACAAACTTAAAGATTGGAACAGGGATACCGGATCACTCTTGTGGTGGTGGAGGCGGGTATTGCGGCGTCGTGGGGTCCCAAGACGGGTATTGCCGCTGAAAGGTCGGATCATACTGGGGCATCGTAGGAGGCTGTGGATACCCCCCAAAATAATTCTGGCTCCAGTAATGATCGTAAAACGGCTGCTGCTGCTGCTCCATCCTATGCATCCGATCATGGATGTTCTCTTTATTTGCGAAAAGAAGGCGTTCATTCTCGAAGATTGCCTGTTGGTTGACAAAAAGTCGATTGGTGGTATCTTGAATACCGGCGTACGTAGCGGTGTGGCTGTGCTGCGTCTGCTGAATATCTTGGAGCATGGTGTACATGCCTTGCATGGAATAGGCATCCTCGCTAGGCTGTGAGGGCTGTGGTGATAGCGGCGTAGGCTGTGATGATGAAGACGCACCCGGATGCATCCGAGGACGCTTCCGGGGTGCTACTCGTGCTCGAAGAGGTGTGAATGCCTCTTCTTCCTCCTCAGCCTCGTCGTCCTGTCCGTCATCGCCGCCGTCATTGCCGCCTTCTTCATCATCGGAGTCGATGGCTATGATCGGCCATCTGAAATGTTGTGCGCCCTCGATGTTGAAGACGGGACCCAGCAGCGCGCACTCCTGGTACGCTTGATTTACGTGGCAATGCGCAAAAGCCACGCCAGCTCGGAGAAGAACGAGATTGGCTTGGTGTAGATGTTGCAAGTTGACCTTGCTTCTCGTAGAAAGAGGGGTCAGCTGATTGAGATTCAAGCCCAAGTAGAGGGCTACCTTGGTGACAAGCCCCCCAAAATGAATCGGGGCTTTTCTCGTGCTCCTCTTCACCGCCAAAACTCGTTGTAGAAAGAATGCACCCCAGTTGCATTCTTGGCGCTTCAGGAGCTGATATAAGAAGAAAAGATCCGTCTCCTGAAATTTGCTTAGCGCCAGATCACTTTGAGCAAAGATGGTGGAACTCAACATCCGGTGCAATACCCGAACAAATGGGTGCTCGAAGTCGGATACCGCAGTGTTGTGGTAGCTCACCGACCTCCCTTGTGGCACCGAGCGTCGTAGTTGGTGCGGTTATCCGGCCGCCGGTGGTCGTACGGAGAATGATTCCAATTGAAGATCTTGTTGAATTGGCGAAGCGTGAGGGTATAGTCACGGTTGTACAGCCGGAAAGATACCCGGCCCTTTATCCATTCACGGTCGGTGGCGACGATGTCGTTGGGCATGACGCAGACGTCAAGTGACGCCATGAACTCCGCCACCAACTCTTTGTAGGTTGGCCACTCGCCGAAAAACGGCTAGCCATCTGCATGGTACTGTAACTCATCGGGCCTCCTGCTTGTACGTTTCGCCTGCCCCTACAGAACATAGGCCAAATTGGCCTCGAATCCGAGGTCTCGGATCATTCCCGGTCCACATACCGGGTGGGCTCGATCTTCCTTTTTAAGATCTCCTCATAGATCTTCTTCACCTCTGTGGAAGGATGCATCATGCGCGGCCGTGCAACCGACCCGAGAGGAGGTGGCACAAACTTTTGAATCTCCTCTGAGTCCGCACGTGAAGAAGATGCTCCAGCGATGTGAACCATGTTGGCGACGAGAAAGGGATTAGAAAGAGAGCTTGGTGCAGAATGGAGATATGAATCTCCGCTCGGGGAAGATCGTCGCTCGGTGACGCTGCTCTTCGCTCTTGGATGGCTCGGGGGAGTGCTCGGCGCAAAGGGAGGAGATCACTCTGAAGGTGTGACGTCAAATGACGTATTGGTTCTCCTTAAATAGACTTGGCCGGCGCTACTGTTGGCCCGTCGATACTATCGACGCGAGTCGATGGTATCGACTTGGGTCGATGCTATCCGCCCCTTACTGGTATCGACAGTCGTCGATTGCTGGATCTTGTAACCCGGATCGCTGACGTGTCGATACCATCGACTTGGGTCGATGGTATCGATGCTGCACCTGGATCGATGACGTGGAAGCCGCGATCGTCGTCGATTTCTTTGCTCGGATCGGTGACATGGATGGTCGATACCATCGACAGGTGTCGATAGTATCGACTTGGCTTCATTGCGACACCGCCTTTTTGCATTTCAACCTGGAACCATGTCGATACCATCGACGAGGCCGTCGATGGTATCGAGTTGACTGAGACAAATCAGTCTGAACTTCTCCAGAGATCTCGATGGTATCGACGCCTGTGTCGATACTATCGACGTTTCCTTCTCGACCACCTATAGGTATGTCAATACCATCGACGAGGCCGTCGATGGTATCGACTCAGAACGAAATCTGTAGTCGTCAACCTGTACCCTTGTCGATACCATCGACGATGATGTCGATGGTATCGACTCTGCCTCAGCCTGCACAATGAACAAACGGATCAAGGTATCTTTTTTACACTAAAAATTAAACGAAAATAAAGCAATCTATGATTACTCTATCCTAATGGACCGATGGTTGGGTTGCCTCCCAACAAGCACCCTTATTTAACGTCTTAGGCTAGACATCTTCCGGGCATCTCATTCATCTGAAAGTGCAATGAGTTTAACCTCATTCACCTTCCTCTTGTAACTCTCCCCAAAATAGAGCTTCAGCCTTTGTCCATTCACCAAAAATGTGGTATCACCATCACGCACTAAAATCGCGCCGTGTGGTTTGACCTCTTCCACCATGAACGGTCCACTCCACTGGGATTTGAGCTTCCTGGGATGCAACTTGAGTCAGGAGTTGAACAACAAAACACTATCTCCTTTCTTGAACGTGCGCAACTCGATGTGGTGATCGTGGATCAGTTTTGTGCGCTCCTTGTATATCCGGACATTCTCATATGCCGTCATCCGTAACTCATCCAGCTCATTCAATTTGAACATTCTCTTTCTCCCAGCTTCATCATAACTTAGATTTAGCCTTCTAAGCACCCAATGGCCCTTGTGCTCCAACTCCACCGGTAGGTGACAAGCCCGGCCATACGCCAACCTAAAAGGTGTGGTTCCTATAGGTGTTTTGTAGGCCGTTCTGTACGCCCACAGTGCATCTGGTAGTAGGGCACTCCAGTTCTTCCTCGTGGATGCCACCGTTCGCTATAGAATCTTCTTGATTTCACGGTTTGAGACCTCCACTTGTCCTTGAGTCTGCGGATGATATGGGGTTCCAATGTTGTGCTTGACCCCATATTTCTTCAATAATGTCGAGAACTTCTGATTCCCAAAATGTGTACCCCCATCACTGATTATCATTCGGGGTATCCAAAACCTGCAGAAAATATTCTCCTTCACGAACCTGCACACTACAGTGGAATCATTAGTCCTTGTGGGGATTGCTTCCACCCACTTCGACACATAATCAACTGCTAACAAGATATATAAATTGGAGTTCGAGGACACAAAGGGTCCCATGAAATCTATGCCCCACAAATCAAATACCTCAACTTCCTGAAATACATTCAGGGGCATCTCATGTCACTTTGAGATATTACCTGCTCGCTGACAAGGATCACATTGCCTCACAAAATTGTAGGCATCCCGAAATAAAGTTGGCCAATAAAGGCCGCTTTCCAAAACCTTAGCTGCCGTTCGCGAGCTGGCATGGTGTCCTCCCGTAGGAGATGCATGGCAATGATGGAGAACACTCTCGTACTCCACTTCAGGCACACACCTGTGTAAAATACCGTCCCTGCATTGCTTAAGAAGAATTGGATCATCCCAAAAATAGTATCTCAAAGAATGAAAAAATCTCTTCTTCTCCTGATATGACCAATCTTTCGGGATGATCCCGCAAGCTAAATAATTTACAATTTCAGCGAACCAAGGCTCTTTAGAGTTAATTTTCAAAAGTTGTTCATCCGGAAACATCTCGGTTATGGGTATATGCAAATCTTTTTCATCCACCCTACCTAACCTAGACAAATGATCAGCCACTACATTCTCAATTCCAGACTTATCCTTGATTTCAATGTCAAATTCCTGTAAGAGAAAAATTCACCTAATGAGTCTAGGCTTTGCATCTTTTTTCTCCATCAAGTATTTTATTGCAGCATGGTCAGTCCATACAACTACTTTAGATCCTACTAAATACTACCGGAATTTTTCGAAAGCAAACACAACGGCAAGTAATTCTTTTTCAGTAGTTGTATAGTTCAATTGGGCATCATTCAGAGTTTTTGAAGCATAGAAAATCACGGCGGGCTTATTGTCTACCCGCTGCCCCAATACGGCTCCTACCGCAAAATCCGAAGCGTCACACATCAATTCGAAAGGTTTTGTCCAATCCGGCATTTGAACAACCGGGGCAGAAATCAATTTTTCTTTCAAAACATCGAATGCATGTAGACACTTATCATTGAAATCGAAAACTGCATCTTTCTCCAAAAGCTCGGATAAAGGTTTTGCAATTATAAAAAAATCCTTTATGAATCTCCGATAGAAACCGGCGTGTCCCAGAAAACTTCTCACCCCTTTTACAGAATTTGGTGGGGGCAACTTGGAAATGACCTCAATTTTCACCGGATCCACCTCTAGACCTCTGCTAGACACCTTGTGTCCTACCACTATTCCCTCTGTCACCATCATGTGACATTTCTCCCAGTTAAGTACCAAGTGTGTGTCCTCACAACGTTGTAACACTTTGTCTAGGTTATAGAGACATTCATCAAACGATGCACCATAAACCAAGAACTCATCCATAAAAACCTCAAGACAGCGCTCTACCATGTCAGAAAATATGGCGAGCATACAGCGTTGAAACGTCGCCGGTGCGTTGCATAAACCAAACGGCATTCGACGGTAAGCAAAAGTCCCATAGGGACAAGTGAACGTAGATTTCTCTTGATCCAAAGGATCAATCAAGATCTGGTTGTACCCCGAGTACCCGTCTAGAAAACAAAAGTGCGATCGCCCGGCAAGACGTTCTAAAATTTGATCAATAAACGGTAAAGGAAAATGATCCTTAAGTGTGGCAGCATTCAGACGATGGTAGTCAATACAAACTCGCCACCCGGTTACCAATCGGGTGGTGACAGGTTGATTCAATAAATTTTGAGTGACAGTAATTCCCCCCTTCTTAGGGACTACCTGTGTGGGACTCACCCATGTCGAGTCTAATATGTCATAGATAATCCCTACAGCAATAAGTTTAATGACCTCTTTCTTCACAACCTCCATCATGCTCGGATTTAGACGTCTCTGAGGCTGAATCACTGGCTTGGCTCCCTCCTCGAGCCGAATCTTGTGCTGACATAGAGTAGGGGAAATCCCCTTGATGTCTGCAACGGACCACCCAAAAGCTCCTCGGTGGTTTTTCAGCACTGTCAACAGTTGCTCCTCCTCTTCCGCACTCAAATAAGTAGAAACGATCACCGGTAACTTGTCTTTCTCAGCTAGAAAGACATACTTGAGATGCGGGGGCAGCGGCTTTAATTCCAAATCCGGCGGGCTGATAAGAGATGATTGCAGTGGTGGGGGAAGTGAACCTAAATCTTCATAGTGCCTCGCATAGAAGCATGGAAGCATCTGAAGCATTTTAGCGCACTCCTTGAGTGATTTACTCCGCATCTAATCATATGTAATATTCAACAAACAAGCCTCCAGCGGTAATTCCGGATATGCATCAACAACAGAAATAGCAATCGCATCATCCTCCCAAGAAGGCGGAATGTCCTCATTCTCATCATTCGGAAATCCCACAGCTTTACACAAAGAAACAACCTTAGTCTGCTCCATGATATCCACAGCTAAGGTTCCATTATCCACCTTGCTCATCACATGAGCCATGTCCAGAAATGGTTTTCCAAGGCAGAGTGAGATATTGCGATCCATATGTTTCACCATATTACATTGTTCTTTTGCTTTAGATGACGCAGTGCTAGAAGGCATGACCATCTCAAAGCGGTCATCTGCTATGCCCAAGGTCAAGCGACCTCTCCCCATCTCTAAGATCATGTCGGCTGTATCTTGGAAGGGACGTCCAAGTAACAGCTCATTGCCATGCTCATCCTGCATCTCCATAACCATAAAATCAGCCGGAAAGACAAATTGATCCACCTTTACTAAGACATCTTCACAGATTCCATAAGGCTTCACCACAGAGTTGTCGGCCAATTGAATAGTCATATTGCTCAGCCGTGACTCCTTCAGTCCCAACTTTTTAAATGTCGAAAGGGGCATCAAGTTGATGCTTGCCCCTGAATCACACAATGCTTCTCCAAATTTACACTTCCCGATATAGCAAGAAATGTTGAAACACCCTGGATCCTGTCTCTTTGGCGGCAAAGTGCCCATAATGAAGGCACTCACTTGCTCCTTTAGCACAATGACCTCAGTATCTGGTATTTTCCTCTTCTTGGTAATGACATCTTTTAGAAACTTCCCGTATGAAGGGATTTGCTCAATGGCTTCCAGTAACGGGATATTGACTGAAAGCTTCCTAAAACTGTCCAGGAACTTCTTGAACTGTGCATCTACCTTTCTTGCCTTCACACTATTTGGATAAGGGACCGGAACAGCTTGTGCCCTTTGATGGGGTGGCACATAAGGCGTCTTTTTCTGCAGTTCCTCCTCTTCAACTTGTTCTTCAGTACCATTAACAGCTATGTCTTCAGCTTGCCCTGTGACTGGTGTGGGCTGCTCTGTATTGGTTTCACCTTCAACTTTATCTTGCGGTGTGCTAGTTTCATCTGTTCTTGGATTCAACACTTTCTTGCCGCTTCTCAGCAGAATAGCCTTAGCTTGCTGGTTTCCCCCGGGAACATTAGTATTCCCCGGAAAACCCGGATGTGCCGGTTTCTTCAAACTAGCTATTTCGGCTGCCATCTGCGCCATGGATGTCTCTATGGTCCTCATTTGAGCCCCATGGCTCTGCAATTTCTGCCCAAATTGATTCATGTATTCTCCTTGTTGCTTGATTTGCTGCCCGAATGTATTCATTAAAATACACGTCAAGTTTTTGGCATCCTTCCACAGAGGTGAAGAAGATCTATGAGGAGATCTTAAAAAGGAAGATCGAACCCACCCGGTATGTGGACCGGGAAATGATCTGAGACCTCAGATTCGAGGCCAATTTGGCCTATGTTCAGCAGGGGCAGGCGAAACGTACAAGTAGGAGGCCCGATGAGTTACAGTACCATGCAGATGGCCAGCTATTTTTCGGTGAGTGGCCAACCTACAAAGAGTTGGTGGCGGAGTTCATGGCGTCACTTGACGTCTGCTTCGTGCCCAACGACATCGTCGCCACCGACCGTGAATGGATAAAGGGCCGGGTGTCTTTCCGGCTGTACAACTGTGACTATACCCTCACACTTCGCCAATTCAACGGGATCTTCAATTGGAATCATTCTCCATACAACCACCGGTGGCCGGATAACCGCACCAACTATGACGCTCTCTTCTCCGAGTTGGTGACGGTGCCACAAGGGAGGTCGGTGAGCTACCACAACGCTGCGGTAGCCGACTTCGAGCACCCGTTTGTTCGGGTATTGCACCGGATGTTGAGTTCCACCATCTTTGCTCGAAGTGATCTGGCGCTAAGCAAATTTTAGGAGATGGATCTTTTCTTCTTATATCAGCTCCTGAAGCGCCAAGAATGCAACTGGGGTGCATTCTTTCTATAACGAGTTTTGGTGGTGAAGAGGAGCATGAGAAAAGCCCCGATTCATTTTGGGGGGCTTGTCACCAAGGTATCCCTCTACTTGGGCTTGAATCTCGATCAGCTGACTCCTCTTTCTACGAGAAGCAAGGTCAACTTGCAACATCTACACCGAGCCAATCTCGTTCTTCTCCGAGCTGGCGTGGCTTTTGCGCATTGCCATGTAAATCAAGCGTACCAGGAGTGCGCGCTGCCGGATCCCGTCTTCAACATCGAGGGCGCACAACATTTTAGATGGCCGATCATAGCCATCGACTCTGATGATGAAGAAGGCGGCAATGACGGCGGCGAGGATGGACAGGACGACGAGGCTGAGGAGGAAGAAGAGGCATTCACACCTCTTCGAGCACGAGTAGCACCCCGAAAGCGTCCTCAGATGCATCCGGGTGCATCTTCATCATCACAGCCTACACCGCCATCACCACAGCCCTCGCAGCCTAGCGAGGATGCCTATTCCATGCAAGGCATGTACAGCATGCTCTAAGATATTCAGTAGACGCAGCACAGCCACACCACTGCGTACGCCGGTATTCAAGATACCACCAACCGGCTTTTTGTCAACCAGCAGGTGATCTTCGAGAATGAATGCCTTCTTTTCGCAAATCAAGAGAACATCCATGATCGGCTGCATAGGATGGAGCAGCATCAGTAGCCGTTTTACGATCATTACTGGAGCCAGAATTATTTTGGGGGGTATCCACAGCCTCCTCCGATGCCCCAATATGATCCGACCTTTCAGGGGCAATACCCGTCTTGGGACCCCACGGCACCGCAATACCCGCCTCCACCACCACAAGAGTGATCTGGTATCCCTGTTCCAATCTTTAAGTTTGTTTTTTACTATGAGGCCATAGTCGAATTCAAGCTTAGGGGGGTATTTGGAACAGCTCTATCTTTTATTGTTTTCAGTTTTAGCGTTATTGCTTTTGTTCTCTTGTTATTTGTTTCTTGCAATTTTAGTTTTGTAGGATCCACGTGCTATCTAGTGTAATTGTGGATGTCATAAAAGTGTGTCATCTTGCTGTTAGTGAATGGGAAATTCAATGGAAATTTGAAAATTTTTGTGTGTTTGGATAGCTTGTTTTGTTTGACCTTGGGGCACACATCCTACGAAAATGATTGATTATGTCAACTTTAAAACAACATTTCACACCTGTACTCCTAATGATTCATGAAAGTGGACGGAAATGGTTGTTTGAGCCTAACCTAACCAAATGGTAATGAGACTTTAATTGGATGTAAGAGAGAGAACCCTCTAAACTACTACACAGGTCAGTAAGGAGGGACACATAATATCTTTCTAAGGTTCAGTCATCTAGTCTTGTGATCGTTCCACTTCATTTTTCTATAATCCACCTAAGAATTGGAAGTAAAGTGCAGTTTTAATTCCTTTTTGTGTGCATAGCATTTAGATAGGACTTGCATTGGTATTTTCCATATGTTTGCATAAAAAGAAAAAAAAATATAGTGATGCATGCACATTACCTTTAGGTGCATGTCATGTAGTTGCATTCATGATTTTCATGCATAAAGTATATCATGTATCTCAATTTTTCCCCAATGGTGAATTAATTGTGCCATACCTTCTAAATAGTGCAAAAATTTCTGAGTATGAAGAAAATAGCCCAATAAACTTATCTTTAAGCAATTATGGATATGTGGGCTGAAAAAAAATCTGAAAATCTGCAATTGGAAAAAAAAGAGAAAGTGAAATAAGAAGGAGAAAGGAACGTAATATCACTTGCATTTCAGGTAAATTGAGTACATGATGTAGCTGGACTAGATATCCATCTTTTTTTGAGGTGGATGGTTAGTGCATGCATCATTCCACCCAATTTTAGGCATTAGGGCATTTCTAATGTGCATTTGCATCATATAGGACATTCTTGTATATGCATGTTGAAACTGTACAATACTCCCACTTTCTTCCATGAGCTACCCATTTTCATCCACCCGTTGCTCGGATTGGTAGGCCACCGTGAATTTCTCCTCACTAATGTTTATCAGGAGAACGGCTTCCATTTAGATGGTAGTTATTGCGAGCAACGTAGTTTAGGCGATCACAAGATGCACCAAGGCTGAACCGGTGAGTTTTATTATGTTAACTGCCTTATGTGATAGTGTTCATCGGTTTGGAGGTCAATTTCTTTTATTGATGATTACTGTCGCCTTTAGGGTAATTACCGTTCTGTGGTTAGAGAAGGCAGGTTTGTGAATGTTCAGTGGGAGTCATACGGGATGTTGGGTTGGTGTGTTGTTTTTCAGTTGACGTTTGCAATCCTATTCTAAGGATGAGTTACTCGAGGGCGAGCAATATTCAAGCTTAGGGGAGTTTGATGTGATGATTCTGAGTCGCATTTATAGACCTGTTTGATATGTGTTTTGTGCTTTTATTAGTCATTTTTATGGTTAATATTGCATAATTCATCCATTTTGGTCTTTGCCATCATTTTATGTCAAATCCCCTTAGTTTTATCATTTTGAGCATTAATCATCACATTATTATTATTTGTGTGGATTTATTTGATCTTGTCTTTGAATTTCAAGAAAAACAAGTATTTGCTTCCGTCGATACCATCGACAAGGCCGCAGGTTGCCAGCTGAAAGAAGCAGGAAAAATTCGATACTATCGACCTTGATGTCGATGGTATCGAGTCACCTTCAGGTTCTTGGTGAAGAAGCAGTCGATGGTATCGACATCAAGTCGATACCATTGACGCACGGAGGCTACAGCGTCGCAAAATGACAAAATCGATGCCAAAAGGAAGTCGATACCATCGACCCAAGTCGATGGTATCGAGATGATGTCGGGCGCGACAAAGGAAGGGTTTGTAGCCAGCCGTTACTGCAGCGGGTCGATGGTATCGACGACCTAATTAGGGACTTATACCTAATGATGGCCGCTTAGGTGAAGGGGGGATCGGATTAGCCATTGCACAAGTGCCGAGGAGCGAGAGAAAGGAGAACGGAGGGCAGAAGTTCATACCAGTCGATCCGGACACTACCGAAGACGGATTTCACCACCGAGAGGCGGGAAAGCACGTGTTCTACGCAAAGGATCAATCGGTTCTTCTCCGTTCAGGGGTTTTCCCTTTCTATTCACATTTTTCATATGATTTCCCCTATTTCTACCATGTACTTGTGTGAGATGAACATGTGGGGCTAATCCCCTCCATCTTTAGGACCGGGAGTAACCCGGGAATTCATTGTATGACAGTTTTATAATAGTAATTCATATTTTCTCTCTTAAATCCGTGGTATAGCTTCGTTTTCTCCATATATTGTTATGCTTGATCACCATAATAATAACCTAACGCCTTCAATCACTTCGACAGAAGGATTAACGGCTGAAAAGAGATGAAACCTACATTAATCGATAAATCCCTTGAACAAGGTGGTGTAAAATTAATGGTGGATACTGAGAGATCGTTCGTAATGCACTTAGTTTAGGGGATAGGTTACTACGACGGTGGAACCGACCTAAACCTAAGTAGTGAATTGTACCACGACAGTGGGAAATTCTATTTTCAGGCCACTACCCAGATAGAGAGAGAAGATTGATGCATTACATAAAATCTAATACAATGAAAACCCACGGTGAAACCGCAATCCTAAAGATTCCTTTTTGAATTGATTAAATTAACATTTAATCAATTGTTTGCTTTGTTTTATTTTTATTTTCTTTTAATTTTGACAACAAACCCCAATTTGTTATTCGGATTCGCTGATCGCAAATAGTTAGTAGGAGTCTCCGACAATTCCGAGTATCCCTGTGTTCGACTCGGGCCTCACAAGGTCTGTACTACTCGACGCGTACACTTGCGTTTTTAGCGCGTAGTAAAATACACGAATACCCTCTCTAGGGTTTTTCGTTTGCACTAGACATAAGGCCACCTTCTCCATCCTGAGCTTGGTGCCTGGGGTCACCTCTCACTGTGCCCAATAGTCATGCAAGAAACATAAGGCCACCTTCTCCATCCTGAGCTTGGTACCTGGGATCACCTCTCATGGTGCCCAATGGTCTTCCCTCTTGGGCTTGACCTAATTGACCTTCCTTCCAGGGATTGGTCATGCATCATACATCAAGGTGGCATGTAGGTGTGAGAATGCACATTTATAATTAATTGTAATAATCATAGTGACTTTAAAGATTTGCATAAATGAACATCCAATAGTTTGGTTGCATCTAATTCAATCAATCATTCGAGAAAACTCTATGAAACTAAATCGGTTACTCATAAATAACCACATACATGTACTGTTGATTTTTGAGATAGAATCAACCAAGTAGAGAAACCCAATCAAGAAAGCAAGTACAAGAATCCTGAAATAAACATACAATTTCCTTTTATCAAGATATATCCAAACCAACTTGCTCCTTAGGATTTCTAGTCCTTTTTAGGATTTCTACCCCTTTTTAGGGTCTCACTTGAAATTAGGGTTTTGCCTTTACATTTAGTACCACAAACCCTAATTAGACAAAACTTCTTATAAACCCTAAGTTTCACATCCTATCTCTCCTAGTAGACTTAGGAACAACATTTATCAACCTTTTCCATATATTTCGAAATAAACATAGCTTTCTCTTCTTTTACCCTAAATTAGGGTTTCTAGATCCATTATCTTACATTCTTGTTTTATAATCTTAACTCATGCAATTTCTCATAAAAATCAGATTAGAAAATACCATTATCATTCAACAAGTCAATACTACTCGAATTAACTTATTATCCCTCATAGTTTCATTCATTAACCTCAATTAGGGTTTCTAACCAAATTTTAATACATTTTCAAAAAATAACATACTTTTGCAAATAGAAACAAAATCAGGTTCTAAAATTATTCTTATCGTGTTCATCGTGTTCTTCTGATCAAATTTCATATATTTAGTTTAGTCGTCAGAGCTTCCTAGCAATTTCTACAAATTTTACAAAGAAAAACATTCTCTTGAATATTTGGCAGAGAGGACTATTTACCAAAAATGCTAGGTCGCTCGATCGGTGGTCCGCTTGGACTACGCAGGATCAGACAATCCACGTCATTCGTCCCCACCATCTCGATCGTGCACGCTAACCCAACACTAGCCCGTTGGATTTCTCACAAGTCCATGGTGGTCCTTAATCTGATGGCCACTACTTCTTGTCTTTCTTCTTCCTCTCGAACACAGCCTGTCATGGCTCTGCGGCGATGCTCTCACCGAAGAGAAATTGATCCAAAGAGGGACAGGGAGTTAGGGAACTAGGAGTATCCATTTGAGTTTGTGAAGATGTGAGGAATCGAGAGGGGCTATATTTATATATTCGGGGGGTCCCTCTAGGGTTTCCCCAAACCTGCCGCCGCCCACACCTTCGGGTGACTTGGTTGTTATCCAAAGGTTTTCGAGCATACCTAGCCCTAGTTACCAAACCTGAGACCAGGGTGCGACCCTTAGAGGAGATAGAGGTGGTTTGGGAGTATGCATACGTGTTTCTAGATGATCTACCAGGGATTCCCCCTGAGAGAGAGGTGGATTTCACTACTACATTTTTGGCCAATAACGTCGATGCATGTAGGGTCAGTTTTTCCAAATAACCAACCCTATATGTCTACAAAAAACATGGGCACCACTTAAGACCTCTTGAGTAGGTTTTCTTAAAATAACTGACCTTGTAGTGTAACTCTATAGGGTTAGTTTTCCAAATAACCAACCTTATATGTCTATAAAAAATGTGGGCACCACTAAAGACCACTTGGGTCGGTTTTCTTAAAATAACCAACCTTGTAGTGTATCTCTATAGGGACGATTTTCATAAAATAAGCAACCTTATAAACAATGAGATTAGAAAGCCCGTTACAGTTTCCCACGACAAAAATTTGCTCAATTTTGGCTTCACGCCTCGATCTATAGGGTTAGTTTTTCCAAATAACTGACCTTATATGTCTTCAAAAAATGTGGGCACCACTTAAGACCTCTTATGTCAGTTTTCATAAAAAATCGACTTTACAAGACCTTTGAGAGTAATTTCTCCATCTATAGGGTCGGTTTTTTCCTTATAACCGACCTTGTAGGGTTTCTCGGTCAAAAGAAATTTCGACCGAGTTGAATTTTGAATCCATTTTCATTTCGTGCATGTATAAGTACCTCTAGGGTCAGTTTGTTCATTTTAACCGACCTTGTAGGTCTCCTCGATCAAAAAAATTGTCGACTGGGTAGATTTTTGGATCCAGTTTTTCCTTTGTGTGTGTATAAGTACCTCTAGGGTCGGTTTTTTCCTTTTAACTGGCCCTAAAGGTCCCCTCGGTTGACAAATTTATCGACTGAGGTTCCCTCGGTCGACGAAATTCTCGACTGAGTTTGAGTTTGGGTGTTTAAGGTTTTGGATCCAGATTTCGTGTGTGTATAAGTACCTCTAGAGTTGGTTTTTTTCCTTTTAACCGGCCTTGTAGGTCCCCTCGGTCAACAAAATTGTTGACCGGATAGAATTTTGGATCTAATTTGCCTTCACTCATGTATAAGCACCTCTAGGGTTAGTTTTTTCCTTTTAACCGACCCTAGAGTTCCCCTCAATTGATGAATTTCACGATCGAGGTTCTCTCATGAAGTTCTCGACCGAGTTTGAGTTTGGGTGTCTAGGGTTTTGGATCCAAATTTCCTTCGTGCGTGTATAAGCACCTCTAGGGTTGGTTTTTTCCTTTTAACTGACCCTAGAGGTCCCCTCGGTCGATGAATTTCTCGACCAAGGTTCTCTGGTTCGATGAAATTCTCGACCAAGTTTGAGTTTGGGTGTTTAGGGTTTTCGATCCAGATTTCCTTCGTGTGTGTATATGTACCTCTAGGGTCGGTTTTTTTCCATTTAACTGACCATAAAGGTAAACTCGGTCGATGAATTTCTTGACCGAGGTTGAGTTTGGGTGTTTAGGGTTTTGGATCCAGATTTCCTTTGTACATGTATAAGTACCTCTAGGGTTATTTTTTTCCATTTAACCGACCCTAAAGGTCCCCTCAGTCGACGAAATTCTCGACTGAGTTGGAGTTTGGGTGTTTTCAATTTACCCGACAGGGGCACCTCTTATCTCTTGGGTCACTTTTTTGTTTTAACCGACCCTACAGGTCAGGCGTGGGGATATACAAAAACCTTTCATTTTCACTACCGAGACCTACTATTTCACTCTCTCCCATGCTCCCAAAGCTCCACTTCCACTGAGACCTTGTTGTCGCACCGCCGAGACGTCGTTGCCGCACCACCGAGACCTCATTGCCGCACTGCCGAGACCATTTTTCCGCACCATCGAGACCTCGTTGCTGCACTACCGAGACCTTATTGTCACACCGCACCGCACTGGGTCGTCGCCTCTTCCACACTTCCACAAAGGTCACCGCCTCTTCCACGATGGTCACCGCCGCTTCCAAGCAAGACTTTCCAGTGGTAAGACCATTTATATAGGTCTATCTATGCCCAATGTGGTATCGCCGCCACGGTCAAGATAGCGTCCAGGTCCACTCTCGGTTGAGAATTTGTCGACCGAGAGTCCACCTACACGCGGCATCCAGGTCCACTCTCGGTCGATGAATTCTCATCCACGTCCACTCTCAGTCGATGAATTCATCGACCGAGAGTGGACCTGGATGTCGCGCGCAGGTGGACTCTCGGTCAATGAATTCTCAACCGAGGGTGGACCTGCACGCCTTTAACTAGATAGTTATATTGTTTTTCCATTTTATATGATTGGTAACCCAACCAATAGTAAAAACATGTATTTTTTCATATGTAATCATTATATAAATTCTAGAAATTAATATGAGATTAGACATGTGTACTCCTAGATTGATACTTTAGGGTTTATAGATGAGATCATCGATGCATGATGTTTAACTTAATATGTAAATATGACAATAATACATTTATGCATGTATCAACTTAGAAACTCATTCAAAATTTACTCATATTGGATAGTTTCCGATTTGGGACTGTTTTTGGATATTTAATCTCACGTAGGATGTAATTGTATAATGTATGTTTAGTTTTGAATAAAAATTTAGTAGTATTTCCTCATATGTTCTCTGGGTACATATGTGGGTGGTTATTTGCCATTTACATTGATGTACTTGGAGAACTTAGGGGAAATGTTGCTGAAATTTTCTTCAAAACTAAACATATATTGTACAGTTACTAGTGAGATTAAATATTCAAAAATGGGTTAGGTGGTACACTTTAGTATAAAAGTAATTAACTTCCTATCAATAAAAACTTACAGCTTATAGTATCAATATTAAATGCTTAGTTTTATAATTAATTTTAATGTGACATAGAAAATGGACCGAAGTTGGATGTTTATCAAGAACCGTTTTAGTCTAGAGTTTGCCAAAGGTCTTGATGAATTTATCAGATTTGCTGAGGAACATAGGAAACTACCTACAAATAGGCTATATTGTCCATGTAGAAATTTTGGTAACAATTTGAAAGTTGATATTGATGAGGAAATTAAGAATCATTTCATATGCAATGGGATCATACAAGATTATAATGAATGGTATTGGCATGGAGAGAAATTTAATTATGGATCAGAAAATGTCGATACTAATAGATGTGGCATAGAAGATATAGATAATGATGATAATGTCAATAATAAACTGATTCAGGATGACCTGATTCAGGATGATATGGTTGATGAGATGCTACATAGTTGTCGAGACAATGCCATTGATCCACCTTCTTTATTTGCAAACACTGTCCATGATGCTGAAAAACCATTATGTAAGGGTTGTACTAAGTTCACGAGGTTGAGTGTTGTGATGTGATTATATACTCTTAAAGCTCAAAACCGGTGGAGCAATAAGAGTTTCACTTCACTGGTGTCTTTGTTAAAGGAAATTCTTCCTGAAGGCAACAAGCTTCCAATTTCAACATATCAAGCAAAGAAAATGATGTGCCCAATGGGAATGGAGGCTAAGAAGATTTATGCATGTCCAAATGATTGTGTATTATTTCAGAAGGACTATAGTAATTTGATAAATTGTCCAAAATGTGGTGCGTCAAGGTATAAGACCACAAATTTAGCTAAGGCAAAAAATGGCTCTCCTGCCAAGGTGATGTGGTATCTACCAATAATACCATGATTTCAACACTTATTTTCTAATACATAAGATGAACAAAATTTTTCTTGGCATGGGGAGTTAAAGGCCAATGATGATGGCGTCCTACGACATGCATCTGATTCATGACAATGGAAGAAAATTGATTTATTATACACTCAATTTGGTAAAGAACCAAGAAACTTAAGACTTGGACTCTGTACAGATGGATTGAATCCCTATGGTACATTAAGAAGCCAACATAGCATGTGGCCTGTTATGATTGTTATATACAATCTTCCTCCTTGGTTGTGTATGAAAAATAAGTATGTCATGTTGTCAATATTGATATCAGGGCCCAAGCAACCTGGAAATGATATTGATGTTTACCTTCAACCTCTAATTGAGGACCTAATGAAACTATGGGTAGAAGGTGTTATGACATATGATGCTTCACGTAAAGAGATCTTTAGTTTGTGTGATATGTTGTTTTACACAATTAATGACTTTCCAGCTTATGGAAATTTGTCTAGATATAGCATAAAAGGATACAAAGCATGTCCTATTTGTGAGGAAAATACTAATTTAGTCTGACTGAAACATGGTGGTAAAATCGTATATCTTGGTCATCGGAGATTTCTCCCACCAGTGCATCCTTATCGAAGGCAATGCAAAACCTTTAATTGGTCAATTGAGGAACGAAGTGCTCCTAAACCTATACCAGGAAATGTTGTATATGATCAGGTGAAACATATTGTTACTGAATTTGGAAAGAGTTCAAGTAGGCGTACTCTTGCATGTGACAAATCTCTATAAAAGAAGAGGTCAATATTCTAGAATCTTCCTTATTGGAGATCTTTGGCAATTAGACACTGCATTGACGTCATGCATGTTGAAAAAAATTGTTTGTGATATCTTCATTGGTATGCTATTGAACATACCGGGAAAGACTAAAGACGACATCAAATCTAGAAAATATTTAGAATTAATGGGTATAAGAAAACAATTATCAGTGGAGATCAGGGGTCTCCGCACATATTTACCACCAGCTTGTTACACTTTGTCAAAGTAGGAGAAAAAGATTTTATGTGAGTGCTTGTATAATATTAAGGTTCCACAAAGATACTCTTCTAGTATTCGTAGATTGGTATCAAAGAAGGATATGAAGTTGATAGGTCTCAAATCTCACGATTCTCACACCTTAATGCAACAAATTTTACATGTGGCTATTCGATCTATATTGCTGAAGCATGTAAGGTTTGCAATCACAAGACTCTATTTCTTCTTCAATGAAATATACAACAAAGTGATACATCCTAATACTCTTGATAAATTACAGAAAGATGTAATTGTTACCATGTGCCAACTTGAAATGTACTTTCCTCCTTCATTTTTTGATATAATGGTTCATCTTGTAGTACATATTACAAGGGAGGTGAAGATGTTGGGTCCAATTTTCTTACACTGGATGTATCCATTTGAACGCTACATAAGTGTTTTTAAAGGTGATGTTTGGAATCGTTATCGTCCTGAAGGGAGTATTATTGAGGGTTATGCTGCTAGGGAGGTGATGGACTTTTGCAATGATTTTTTAAATTACAATGAAACTTCTAGCAATCTAAAAAATTCCCATCACACTGAATCTTATTGTGGCAAAGGAACTCTGGGAGGATGAGTGAAAGGAATCGGTCATGAGTTCTAGGAACAAGCACATTTGTATATTTTACAAAACATCGATGAAGTTAGTAGCTAAATCATAGAACACAATGATCTTATCAAGAGAAATCATCCGTGATCCAGTTTAATGTGGCTTGCAAGAGAGCATAACCAAACATTTATTAGGTGGTTTGAAGAGAAAGTCTTTAATCAACTATCTGAATCACCGAATAATGTTGCTGAGAACATAAAATGGCTCACCTTTAAGCCAAAAATGGATGTCATGTCATATGAAGGCTATGACATAAATGGATTTTCATACTACACAAAGCATCAAGATGAAAGTAGTGTAGTTCAAAATAGTGGGGTCACTGTTCAAGCTTGTTCGCTGTGTTTTGCTAGTGCCAAAGATAAAATACCACGCGAAGTTGAGATGTCATATTACGGCATCATTGAGGACATATGGGAATTGGACTATAAAAATTTTAGATTTATTATCTTTAGGTGTAATTGGGTTGACAACAACAAAGGAGTTTTAGTGGATGAGTTGGGTTTCAAATTGGTTAATTTTGAAAAGATTGGTGAGAAAGATGAGCCATTCATCATGGCAGACCAAGCAAAACAAATATTCTATATTGATGACCCGGTAAATAAAAATTGGTTTGTCGTTCCTCATGGAAAAAGATAGTTTACTGTAGATCCTATAAATGAAGAAGAATACTATGAAAAGTATGATGATTCCAGCCAATCTCAGTTGGTTTGCCAAGTGTAAATGTTGAAGATAACACCGATGAATACTATAAACGTCAAGACCATGTTGATGGAATTTTACTTGACTAACAACACAACCAATACTAGAGGCATGTATTCTTTGAATTATTTATTTTAAATGAAAAATATCACAAGAAAAAAGTGTTACAACGTTGTGGTGTACGATGGAGGGCTTTTAAGACATATCTCAAAAGGGAATTTATAGATAATTTTAAAGAAAAGAAGAAAGCAACATATATGTATATTTTTATAGATCCTGAGGTTTGGGAAAGATTTTTTGTATCTAGGAACACAAAAGAGTTTCCGGTAATAAAGATTGTGATGTATTGTATAAATCTTTAATTTTATACATTTAAGCAGGTGAATCTTTATTACAACCCCAATTTTTGGGTTCATTTGGTGAGAAATGTACTTTCTCATAATAAAGGTAAATGAACAAATAATGATGTCTTTTCATTGAATGCATGAATTTCGTTTAAAATAGCCTTGTTGATTTATTTGTGGGCTTTATTGGCTATTGGGCCCAATAACAAGGAAAAGACAAAAGAAACTCCATTAGTAATAAGAAATGGAGAAAAGAAAAATGTAGGAACCTCTAGAATGCAATAGAGTGTAATCCAAAGGTGGATTGCGTGCCTCTTGGGTTCCTTGGGTCCCAAGGAATCCAAAATTGCAAAGATAAAGCAATAAGAAAAGAAAAAATCAATTAGATATTTCTTTATTAAGAAAGAAATTGAAAACAATGATAAAATGTGGAAAATAAGTGGAAAGAAGTATAATTGAGTTATCCTTGGTGGAATTTCGTATCCCAAGGATTCCTAACATTAAAAGGAATACCAATGAGGAAAATAAAAGAGAAATAAAGAGAAATCCTCAAAAAGAGATATTTTAATAAGAAATAAACAAGATAATGTGAAATAATGATTATTAATACATCTAGAAGGATAATAAGTATCCTTATGAAGGAATTTCGAAATCTTGGAGTTTCTTGGGATCCAAGGAGCCCCAATGAAGAAAGAGGAAAGAGAAAATACCAATAATGTCAAATAAGAGGATAATATGATGCATAATGAATGAATTATGTGGTATTGCTAAGAAGGAAATATTTCCTACTTGAGGAAAATATTTTCTCGTGGCCAATGGATTAAAAAGCAAGAACAAAGAGAATAAGAGGGATGATTTTCAAAATCCTAATATCTAACGAACAAGGAATATTAAAGAAATATGAGAGAGAGAGAAAAACTAGCTTCTTGATGAAGGAATCACATTCCTATTGAAAGATGGATTGGTTTCTTTGCGGGCAGACATCCCAGGGCATTGCTACACTCCCCTATAAAAGTAGTAGTACCCTTGGCCAAATCCAAGATGATCCCTTGCACCCTTCTCTCTCCTTCTTCTTCCTTTTCCGTCCAATACCCTAAACATGGGGGTAATGTGACCTCGGAGCAAATATGAGCCTTGTACGGGAGTTTGTTGGGGGGCACGATGCTCCCGTGTCTCTGGGGAGAAGCTCGACTTCCATCCAATGCCCTAGGACCTGTGCAATGCTGACAGGAGGGTTGCAGGTTGGCAGCGGTTGCAGGTCAAGAAACCTCAACTTGGACACTCTAACCACGACCCAAGGGTACCACTCTGTGTGTGAGGGCATGACAGAGGCAAGGGGAGCGTCGCTGAGGGTCGTCGAGGTCCATAGAGGAAAGGAGGAGCCGCACCCTTGGCGGCTAGGGTGGCAGCAAAACTCTCAGTGCGAGGTAGAAGAAGGCAGGAAACACTTTTGATGGTTTTGCCCCTCTACGGGCTGAAGACACGCTCAACTTACCAAGGGTAAAACAAACATTTTGAAATGTTTCACAAAGCATGTGTTGCACGGGAGAGGCTACGTGGTGCCTCCCTATTGGCAAAGTAAGTGGATTTTGTAAAATTCGTAGTTAATTATTCGTAGCTCAGATTAGCTTGTATAAAATATGAAAATTACTCAGAAAAATGAGAGAAATTCATTAAAAATACATATAGAAGATAATTCATCTTGCAATTCGAAAAGTAGTGTAAGTTATGAACTTTGATGAATTAAAGATTAAGAAACATTATTTTGAGATGATGAATATAGTTAGTAGGGTTTAATGGATGATTAAAGTTGGTATTAACCTGTTAATGATGAAAAGGAACATTAGGAACAAAAAAGATGAACTTTGCATGTAATTAGTTTAATTTAGAGTTTCATGTCCATGAATATACTTTAATGAGCCTTGAAACCCTAATGTTGGTAAAAGTGACTCTTAATGGCTTTAATTATTCAAAATCGTGAATAAAGTTAAGATTTCATGATTCTAAGCTATTTTGAGTGTCAAGGTGTCTAATTGTGGATAAATACCTTTAATGTGGAAATTAGGGTTTTCTAATGAATAAAGGTATAAATAATAACAATTAGAATTCATATGAGAATTAGACCATAATGAACTATGAATTGGTGACAAATGAGCATAATGATCTTGGCATGGAATAAAAGGGATAAAAATGGTAGCTTTAATGTAAAAGAGGCTTAATGGACTTAATTGATGATTAATTGTGTTGTTTCTGAAATTAAGGTTATATGTTGTTAAAAGGTAACCTTAATAACTTTCATGAAGGATAGATGAGAAATTAGGGTTTAAAAGAGTAAAATGAAGTAAAAACCCTAATTTCATAGTAAACCCTAAAAGAGGTAGAAATCTTGAAAAGGAATAGAAACCTTAAGTAGCAAGATGGTTTGAATAGATTTTGATAAAAAGGAATTAGATGTAATTTCAGGACTCTTGTACTTGCTTGATTGGATGTCTTGATTGATGGGACTATTCTATCTCAATTCAGCCTAACAGGTATGTGGTTAATTATGAGTAATCACATTAGTTTTCCCAAAGGTTTCTCGGATGGATAATCGCATTGAATGCAACTAAATAGTTTGGATGTTCATACTACAATTATAAAGTCACTATGGTTATCACAATTATAAATACATTTGTATTCTCATACCCACATGCCACCCTGATGGAAGATGCCATAAAGGTCAGACCCAAGAGGGTAGACCAATAGGCACCATGAGAGGTGACCCCAAACACCAAGCTCGGGAATGAGAAGGTAGTCTATGTTGCATGACTATGGGGCACCATGAGAGGTGACCCCCAGGCACCAAGCTCGGGATTGAGAAGGTGGCCTTAAGTCAATGGCAAAAGAAAAACCCTAGAGGGGTATTCTAGGGTTAGGGAAAAAGTGGTGGAGAATGACACATTAAAAATGTAAATTGGTTTTCTAATTACCCTTATTGTGATAATTAGATTATTATCCATATTTACAAAATTTTGGTTGTTCCCACATATCGGCATATTTTGATATGTTGACCGACGTTTTGTTTGTCGGCATTTTAGGTACAAGTGAAAAGAACAAATAGTAATGTGGCATATATGGAATTAAATGTGAATTAAAGTTAAAAGGATGATTAGTTAGAATAGACTCCATGTGGATAGAAGTAGATATCCAAGTTTTTTAAAAAGGATGCAAAGTTTTATTTTATATCAGTTTTCAGTTTAGTTAGTAGAATTTGATAATTATTATTGATTATTTGTCGAACCTTTGATTCGGAAATTGAGATAATGACTCTGACCTCTTGGTCTCCCTTAATTGGGGGATACTGGGAGGCGGGATCATTACAATTGGTATCAGAGTGTAGGTTCCTCATTTAATCTTTAATAATTATTAAATTTTACAAACTCCGTAGAACCCAAGGGAGTTATTAGAGGAATTTCTGAAAGACAGAGGTGTCTAGAAAAGGATCACGTCTGGGGGCTAGCAAGATTTTCCTCTGCACCGCTATTCAGAATACGAGGACTCCTAGATTAGTGTGACTCCTTGGCCAAAGTCTCGGGATTTGACTTGAAATAAGATACCTTTAGGACTCTCTCATCTTATTCATCCCTTCTCAACTCAAATTCTATTACGGACCTTAAGGATTAGGGTTTTCTCTATTCTCCTCACGCTCTTGAGGTATGGGTAAGGTTGATAAGGTTTAAGGAATCCTCCACCAAATTAATAAAAGGCATGTAAATAAGATGTCATGGACATAAGCTTAATAGATTAAGCGTAAAAGAATAGATACATGCTTAGGTCGTATGACATAAGTTGTCATGCCTTCAGGAGAAACCTAAGGCTAGACCTTCTAGTCAGGAGGATAAGTGACCGGCCTAAATCACGCGTCCAAAAAGGGAGCAGATTCAAAGTAGTTAGACTTTTAAATTTATAACCCGGAACCTTCTAGGCCCCGACAACTTTATTATGGGGTCGAGGTAGATATACGGGGTCAAACATAGGGACAAGGGTGGTAGTGTTGAGAACGCGTAATCAACACGTTACACTCCAATACGGGGAAGAAGATGATAAAGTTCCCCAAGGGAACAACAGGCGAAGATCGATAAAATAAAAGATAACTACCTCCAAATGGAGTTTTAAGGAAAAATATAGGGTTTTAGACGTTTATCAGTTTTTAGGGTTTTTGTGCAACAAAAATAGAGAGGATAACACTATTGCAGTAGTAAGGAACGATGGAGTAAGCTTCGGTAAAACAAGCTGCAGCAGGAACTTCCAGCACCCCTTCTCTCAAAGAGGGTACCTCTAACTAAGTATCAACACCTCTCTCAAGGCTGCTGATCTTTGGTTAGAGTGGAAAGGTCACTAAAGCAACTTTGATCCTGGGCACTCTCATACTCCCGCATCGAACCAAACACTAGAGCCACAACACCTCTCTCGAGGTTGCTGCAACAGGAAACACGATTTGATAGCTAGTCAAAACATGATCCAAGCATACAAGCTAGAGTTCGGATGCTAAACAAAGCAATCGTCCAACAAAAGGGAACCAAACATGAAGCAACAGATATTTAAAGCTCCTATGATTCCATTAGCATAATCATTTATATAAAAGGGTTTGGTTACATTGCATAAGTAAAGAAAGTAAATGACTGGAAAAGATAAAGATAAACATCGCCTCCTTGATTTAGAAGAGCGACAGGAAGCAGCAGATCCCTAAGATTTCTTTAGCCTGATACCGGGCAGGAACCTTGCCTGATACGCCTATGTCGGGCGGCACACCCTCTCAGGCGATGCACCATGACAGGATGGTGTATCGTACGAATCTCTCATGCCTGATACGATCGTGTCGGGCAGCACACCATCTTGGGCGACACATCATGACGGGTGACTCGTATCGGGCTTGGTATCGTGTTGGGCTAGAGAATGCTTAAGCTGTCGGGTTGCTCGTATCGGGTGCCCTTGACGACTGATATCAGGCTGCTGTGGTGATCGGGGCAGATTCTAAGTGAACCATTCCCGGCCTCTCAGGTCGAAGCCTCAGATGTTTGTCCTCTGGGAGACTGAAGATAAGCTCGGAGTGTGGCACCTCCTTGTTGCAGCAGCTGAGTAGCTGGACATCATGATTCTGGAGGTCTGCCACACAAAGAAACCACATGTTGTGGTGCTTGTATGGGGCCAACACGATGTTCGTGTTGTGCTCTTCGATGTGTTGCATCATGTTGGCCACCGCAATGGAGTCTGGCACTCCCATCATCAATCTTCTTGCCAAGGTTGGGGTGGCATTGTATATTTCTCTCTAACCTATCCCAGTGTTGATATTCTCTATTATTTCACCTTCTAGTACCCTGAAAAACTTCTTGTTGACGACGGCTGGCGAGCAGAATATGCTTCTGAGTGCTCCCCGTCATACGGAGAAGTAGTCGTCGCTCCAGAGGACGTCTTCTTCATCTGCATGTGATCTCAGGACCTTATTCAGCAGCTTCTGGTCCCTGATCGACAGGTAGTCGATGACCCTTCTATCGAAGTCGGCCATCTCAAAGGAAGGTAGCTCTGACGGTGCAGAGAGCTCATCTACCGTTGAGCGTCTTCCTCTGGGGGGGTGTCTTTCATTGGCGGCACATACGTCCCCCCCCTCTCCCTCTGATTCATCAAAAGAGTCCTCCCCAACGTTGATGCCTTCATTATCATCTTCAGCTTCGTCCAGGGGGACTGAGGGAGCGGCTTCTTCCAAACCGAGGGAGCTGCTTCTTACAGACAGCGGGAGCTCGCCTGTCTTGTTGGAGCTCCGTTGGCCGATCTTTGTGGTGTCCCTTCCTCGGGTGTTGGGGATGGCCCACTGGAGGAGGAAGAGGACGATGATCTTGATGAGGTTGCGGATGAGGAGGGTTGAGAGCCTGATCCAGGAGGCGACAGAGACCTTCTCGGCTACATTGGGCATAGATGGTCGTCCCCCCTGTTTAGCCTCTCCTCGATCTCGTCAAGGCGCCGGAGGGCCCGCTGAAGTGTGGTGTTGAGTGCCTCTAGTTGTCCAGGAAGACCAACTAGAGTCAGCAGTTTCCGCACCTGGATGTTCAACCTCTACTAGAAAATGGAAAACTTGTGGGTGAGCGAAGAAAAATTAGCAGAGTAGCTTTCTATTACCTCCCGCAAATTATCGAGTTCATTTCCCAGCATTTGTCCGAGTGACGGAGGGGCTCCTGCAGATCTCCCTCACATCCTCATGACACTCCTCCCTCACGAAGATCTACCCAACGAGTGTGCTGCCTCACTCGGGGTAGTGTCGATCTGCACTGTTCGTGAGGTGGATGCTTATGGGCAAGGCGTCAGCACTTTTGCGGTCGTGCCTGTCTCGCCCTCTTGTTGAGGTGGAGAAGGCCGCAGTGTGGGTAGATGTTGCTCCACTTCTCTGCTGTCAGCGACCTCCTCAGAAGCTGCAATGGGAGACACCAGTGACGGTGTTGGCGTAAGTTGTGGAGCTCCGAGTTCCATCTCTAGGATCTTGGCGAACACCCCATTACTGGTGTTCAGATGTGCTTCTTCTTCTACCTCTAAAGGCATCACAGAAACTTCGAGAGCTGTGGTTGTCTCTTCCGTGACAGCTCCCTCTGAGGCTTTTACTATTGTTTCTGCCCCGGTTGTCTCGGCAACCTCGATGATTGCCAGTTCTTCTTCAACCATGGCAGGTATTGTCATGATCGTGGCTGGGATGATAGGAGTGATGATAGCTCTATCAATTGTTGTCATCGGTGGCACTGGAGCAGTGGGTGGCTTGGAAGGAGCTGAGGAAGATATGTTCTACCGAGTGTCAAGAGGGATTGGTTCCCCTCTTGCAGCTACCCTCTCCTATATTCTGGTGGTGGTGGCGTAAGCGTCTTCAACTGCCACCACTTCAATTTCTGCACTGGTGAAGACTAGCTTATATGTGTCGTAGCTAGCGCAACTGGGAAGCGGAAGGAAGGTGCTTGTCCTTGCGAACTTGAAGAAGTAGTTTCGCCACTCCTTCTTGATGATGTCATCTCTCATGAGGAACTTGAGGTCGATCTTCTCATCACCCCTTGTCCTTGAGAGACTGCGCGGCTCACGTGGGTATCCTAACCCAACCATGATCAGATTGATGATGCCACCCATGCAATACTCCTTGGTTGCATCATTTATTTGGTGCATCCTATTCAGCAAAAAACGCCCCAGGTTGATCACCCTGCCCTCCATCACGTGCCACATGAGGTGGAGTTCTTCAGTGTTGACATTGCTGGACTCGTTTTTGCTAAAGAGCAGGCATGCTACTAGCTTGTGCACTATCCTCCAGAAGCAGGAGTGCACCGCCGCCACCTTGCTTCCTGTCTTGAATGAAGATTCTACGGTCAGCCTATTCCAGAGCTCCACGAGGTTGAACCTGTCTCCTTCGGTGATCCTCGCACCATTATTAAGTTGTTCCTTCTCCTCCACGCTGGAGGAGAATATCTCATTGAGTAGCTTTTCGGAGATGACGTGCTCTGAGTTGTAAAGCCGCCCCTGCAGTCTATCTGCTCCGCCATATTCTTTGACTTCTTTGGGTCCATTCTGCACCCGACGGAGAGATGACATGAACTCTCTGATGAGTTCATTGTAAGAGGTGGAGTGTCTGAAGCAGATCTTCCACAACCCCGATGTAGCCAGAACATTCTCGAGCCTGTCGAAGATGCCTAGCTGAAGGAAGGATGACTGGTGGCAGAACCTACTCGGCCTGTAAAGTTTCATTGCCAACTCTTAGTGTCGGCGTCCATGCTCGTCATCACAGGGCATAAATATGTCTGGTGTATAATTCAAAGACTCTGATGTTGTTGTTGGATCCATTAATTCTTCCATTCTTGCCCTCTTCTCAGTTGTGGATGGCCCAGCTACCTCGGGGTTTGGGCGTTTCTGCCCAACTGTCGTGGCTTCGGCTGTGGCCTCGGTGTCGATTCTCCTGTTGTGTTTTTCAACTTGAACGATGGTTTGCTTTGTACGGGCCATCTCTGTTATCATTAAACAAGTTCATTGATCATTTAAATGTTCCGATATTAGGTAGGTACAACTTAAAATTGATATCGGTGTTTTAAGAGAAAAATTGATTACACGATAAAAATTCGGTCCAATACAAAAGCTACCCGACACCACTGTATCGGGCTTCCAAACTGAATGATATGAAGCTAGCCTGATATGCCTGTGTCGGCCGATACGAACCTTTCAAAGAAATCACTGTAGGCTCATGCCCGAAACGAGATATGAGTGTCGTCCGTTGGAAGAGCATGATAGTCGATACAAAACTGGATGATACGGAGAAAATTCGCACGTCATATCCTTTGCCTAATACTCTGTGTCGGGAGATACGGTCACGTAAAATGAAATGCTCGATAGGGTCTTCCTGATTAAGAAATGTGTCGCCCGACAGCAGAAACAAGCGAGGAGACACCAAGATGGGCGACACGGTCATTGCCCTATAAAGGGTGTCAGGCAAGCGCGCGTTAAAGACGTGTTGCGCGATACATGTGTTGGGTGATACAAGGAAATCAACTAAAGTCCTCAGCCTGACACGCCATGCGTGATATGGGGGTCGTGTCTGGAAAGCCAACTGATACGGCTGTCAGGCTATACCTTTGATATGTGAAGTTATCTTGCGCGACACGAGAGCAGAAGCTAAGTTGCACGACAGGGGAGCAACGAGAAAGTTACAGCATGATACAGGAGTAGGTGAAAAGTAAATGTAGTAGCCCAACATAGTTAATCCTTCGTACTATATATAGCAATCCCAGTCGGGGGTAAAACGGGTAAATCTGGGATGCGTGTCGGCCGTTGAGACAAATCATTCCCGAGACGAGTAGTCCCATCCGTCAAATCAAGGGTAATTACTCCTGCTTCCCGATACAGGTGCTCGCCGCTCGGGCGTGTTGTCCGACACAGCTCATGGCTAGATGTGATACCCGGTATGCTATCGCCCGATACGAGCGCATTCTGCACGCCGGTTGAGTTTTTGCCCGATACGATCAGGAAAAAGGGTATACTTGCCCGATACAAGGTCTTTAGAACAAAATTCTAGATGAAAAACCTAAAAACAAAGCAAAGGAAAAAGCGATTGATGGGTAAAACATCATTGGCCTAAGGTTAAGTTCCCGGCCTCAGATAGAAATACTCATCAATGCTCATAAAATAGAGCGGTGGCCCATAAAACGGAAGAGTCAGCGCATGTGATGCATGCACTGACTCGGGCCTTATTACAGTCCAAATGTTCATAGTGTTTTTCTTGCAAAAGTAAATAACATCCTATTCTAGGAAAAGTAAAATCTCGGGCTGCCTCCCGATGAGTGTTGTAGTTAGCGTTGTCAGCTCAACAGCTCCAGATCCTTCACTCTTCTCCTTCATCCGCTTCCATATCTTGCGAATTGATTTTCGTCCTTGCGAATGCTTCATCTTCATAAAGCCTTTTTACCCTGTGCCCGTTCACTTGAAAAACTTTGGATGGATCATCTTTATCATATAGCTCCATCATTTTAGACGGATATATCTTTGGTATGGTGAATGGTCTGGACCACCTTGTTTGCAGTTTACCTGGAAAAAGATGAATGGAAGATTTAAATAACAAAACTTTGTCACCTTCACTTACATCCTTTTTCCTCAGGTGGTCATCATGCCACACCTTTATCCTCTGCTTGTAAATCCTTGCATTGTTGTAGGCATGCATTCTCAACTCTTCGAGTTCCTACAACTGTAGATATCTCTTTTCTCCTGCCTTCTCCAGATCCATATTCAAGAACTTAATCGCCCACAGGGCCTTGTGTTCAAGCTCTAAAGGTAGATGATAGGATTTCCCATAGATCAGCTTGTAAGGAGTAGTTCCAATGGGTGCTTTATATGCAGTTCTGTAGGCCCAAAGTGCGTCGTCAAGCTTTGTCGACCAATCTTTCCTCGTTTGGTTGACAATCTTCTCTAGAATCTGCTTGATCTGTCTATTCGAAGCCTCTACCTGCACAGAAGTTTGTGGGTGGTCGGGCATAGCGACTTTGTGTTTAACTCCATACTTTCACAGGAGCGCTTCAAACTGTCTTTATCCGAAATGCGATCCACCGTCGCTTATTACAGTACGAGGTACTCCGAAACGAGGAAAAATGGTCGTCTCGAACAACTTGATCACTGATTTTGAGTCACATGTTTGGGTGGCAACAACTTCCACCCATTTGGATACATAATCCACTGCCACTATAATGTATCGGTATCCTTTTGATGGGGGAAACGGACCCATGTAGTCAATTCCCCATACATCAAATATCTCCACTTCGACCGAGTTGGCCATAGGCATCTCATTTCTTCTTCTAATGTTTCCTGTTGATTGACATTCTTTACAAACATTTACATAATTTGTAGCGTCCTTAAACAAGGAGGGCCACTAAAAACCCGATTGTAGCACTTTGGCGGAGGTAATTCTTTACATCCGCAAAGAGCTTCTTCTTTTGATTATAGGTTATGTCAGGGGGAAGTTCTCCACTAGAATGTACCAAGGTAAACTCTCTTCCTTGGTTTCAATCATCATCAAAGCTTTGTCAGCATAATTGTCATTAATAGGTGGTTCCTTCTGCCCTTCCACAACGATCCTTGATAAGTGGTCGGCGACCACATTCTCTGCACCCTTCTTATCGACTATCTCGTGGTCAAACTCTTGTAGTAACAAAGCCCACCTCAACAGCATGGGCTTGCTATCCTTCTTCTACATGAGATATCTTATTGCCCCATGGTCTGTGTAAACTTTAACTTTTGCTCTGATAAGATAAGATCTGAATTTTTTGAAAGCAAAGACTATCATGAGCATCTCCTTTTCTATAGTCATATAATTCACCTGAGCTTCATCCAGAGTGCGACTGGAGTAGCAAATTACGTGCTGCTTTTTGTTCTTTTTCTGCCCCAGGACTGCTTCTACCGCATAGTCACTGGCGTCACACATAAGCTCAAAAGGTATCTCCCAGTCTGGAGCTTGAAGGATGGGCGGTGAGACAAGAGCATCCTTTAAGGCCTGAAAAGCAATTAGACAATCGTCAGAGAAATTGAATTCGACATCCTTTACCAGAAGGTTGGACAATGGTTTCGAGATCTTTGAGAAGTCTTTTATAAATCTTCGGTAGTAGCTGGCGTGCCCGAGGAAACTCCTCACTCCCGTTACAGACTTCGGTGGGGGAAGTTTGGATATGGCTTCAACCTTGCTAATGTCTACCTCAATGCCACGCCTTGAGACTTTATGCCCTAGCACAATGCCTTCTCGTATCATAAAATGTCACTTCTCCCAGTTCAAAACCAAACTCTTTTCCTCGCATCTTTGCAAAACCAAAGAAAGGTTTTTCAGGCAGGCATCGAAGTGGATGATAGTGGTTGCCTCATGCTTGATCCCTGGAGGCTGATGATATCTTGGTGGCCTTAGAGGAACCAAATCCTAAGGAGAGGATGATGCTTCTTGTGACGAACGTCTCGCGAAAATGAGATTAACTAATGCGGAAGCGTTCATCAAGCAGCGGATTAGCGAAAATCACTTAAAAATTAAAATTTTTTGCAAAGGGATCCATTCATAGGAAAACTCTTTCATTCAGAACCAAAGTAAAACTTTACATCCTGGTTCATATATATACATCTCATGTACTTTTGCTTCTCGAGGAATACAAACATTAACTACTCTGTCTTAACTGTACACAGGTAGTATAAAACCCTCGAGGCATTAAGCCAAAATCTCGAAATCACTAACTACTACTCCAAGGACCTGAGAGTACAGAGACGACACATAGGACTTCTATATACATCTGAACATGACATGACAGTCAATGTCTCCACCTGAGACTTTACTGTTGTCCCTGGTACTGTTGATGTCCTTCACCTCCTGAAGGATTCCTGTCTCCTCATCCGCGTCCACCTAAAAATGTGGTTCCCACGGGGGTGAGACAATTATAAAAATTGCCCCAGCGAGAGATATAACTCTCCGCCAGAAACATTGTTATTGTAACTTCAGAAGATAAATATGAACAGAGAAATCATATTTAATTGACAGCAGGTAAATGTCTAACAGTTTAGAACATCATTCTATGTCAGAAGCATTACAGTTAAAATAGGATCAACATATCATTTATCCTTTAAGGAATAGGAAGAACATGTATAACATCTATTCAAACAACAGAATCATTACCACTGCATTAACTTTCTTCAAGCTTAGATCATATATCTAAAGCCTGGCATTTTCAATGTGGAGTCATGGCCCGTAGCCATACTCTTTTCATAAGTGTTGGGATCTTAATCCCTCACTTCATCACTGGGTTTTTCTCATCCTTTCACAATTTCAATACCATAACCATGAAATCCTGGGTATTCAAACCCTTTGTTCATCACTTGAGCATTGTTACCTCATTCTCAGGTAACTAACACCTTTAGGTCATTTGACCAAGGTAAGTATGATACTTGATACACAAGCATCCATCATGGCACTTGATGCACATTAACTCTCTTGCCACCTCTTACCAGGCACAAGGTATATTATGGCACACAAGGCCCAATTAATAATTCAAACTAATAATACATCATAGCTCATACCTGGCTATGCTCATCATCTCATAATACCTGCATGGTTAGCACATATAATAGCAGTACATCAATTATCTATCAATACCATGCAAAAACAATGTATTAATAATTCAAGGGTATTACCCTTAATCCTTTACCAGGATTTGGATTTCCATCACACATAGCTCATCAGAACACTGTACATCTTGTCACCTTTCACTAGGCAACAACTTTATTCACATGGCTCACAAAACCATTCACATCTTGTCACCTCTCACTAGGCAACAAATTTATTCACATGGCGCACAAGGCCATTCACATCTTGTCACCTCTCACTAGGCAACAACTTTATTCACATGGCGCACAAGGCCATTCACATCTTGTCACCTCGCACTAGGAAACAACTTAAAACAAAGGCTTACAAGCCCAACTCATCTTGTTACTTCTTTCTCAGTAACAAAAACATAATGGCACATATGGCCAATCAATTCTTATCAAATAAACATCATAGCTCATACCTGGCTATGATCATCAACTCATGAGACCTGCATGATTGTCACACATGATAATAGACTTATCAAGTTCACAACACATCATGCAATATAGGGTAACACCACTATTCCCTTACCAGGGTTAGAGTTTACCATCAATTAGGGCTTATCATTCCCTTTTCCCCAAATTATGGTTAGGGTTCCCCATTTCTCATTAATTCAGACCCTCTTGAGTTAACCAACTTTGTCTTGTATTAAGGTATTTCCCCTCTTAATACATTCCATCACAAAATACTCACCCTTAGCATATAATGCATAGGCCACACATTAGAATTGTCAAGCTATCTCACATGATATGGACTTATCTTAGTTTAAGGCATGGCTTTATTATAAAGTTACCTATAAACAATCACAATGATACACCCTCAACTAGGGTTTCAACTCAATAACCCGGACAATTAGGGTTTATGTTCATGATTAGGGTTTCATGATCTCTCTACTTTAAGGATCATGCCCTTAATCACCACATGAATTATATTCATATATGAATTCATGCTATCATCATCTCAACTTGATTAGGTCATATCAACCCTTCAATCAAGTACATACAACTATGATTTACATAGTGTACCAAGTCATTGATCTTATCAGCAATTAGGGTTCATCCCTTAATTGACACTAATCACTTAGGTACTATTAGGGTTTTAACCTTTGTTCCTTCATTGGTTATCATTACTAACCATCATTGGATCAATAGTACATTCATCATCACATTGGACCTCCATTACATAAGGTATCCAAAGGAATTAGGGTTTACTATTCATCCTAATTAGTGATTTCACATGTAGGCAACCTCTTAATAGGGTTATACATGAAATCGGCCTCAATTAGGGTTTACATCATGTATTGGATCCATGCATTTGTTATGCATTAATGACTAGTACCATTAAAGGTATCTCCCACCTAATCACATTAGGTTTTCAAAAAGGTTTGATCCATTGGACCTTCAATGACATAAGATATCCAATTGAATTAGGGTTTTCAATGTTGATTCCTTCAATCATTGAATTCATGGAACCAATCATCAATTGGACCTATACCCATACTTCAATTGAGTTTAAATAGGTCAACCTTAAACTTATTTTACCCTTAATTAACCCTCAATTGGTCATCAATTAGGGTTTGATTCAATTGAATTAGGGTTTGGAATCGATGATTCAACAACACTAATCAATGTAAGACTAGTTGCTTTGAAACCATTGAACCATCATCCAAGTTGGGTATGACCTGACCCAAAACGGTCTTGAGGTCGTTTGGATGACCTCCAAACGGTCTTGAGACTGTTTGCCCATCATATCACTCAAATCCAAGAAACCCAATTAAGGTTTGGATCATTGGATTGATCACCAAATCAGTATTGCATTGTATAACAGCTTGGTACCTTTAGACCTTCAAACACCTAACCATACTCAACCCTAGACCTCCAAACGGTCTTGGGTGACCACCAAACGGTCTTGAGACCGTTTGGATGAGCTCCAAACGGTCTTTAGACCGTTTGGCCCATCCAACCTTTGGATTCTAGTGAAACATCATCATGGATTGGTCTATCAAGTTGATCAACAAATCAGCACTACATTGCAATATGATTAGTACCTTTGGACCTTCAATTGGTCAACTATACTTGACCCCAGACCTCCAAACGATCTTGAGGTGACCCCAAACGGTCTTGAGACCGTTTGGATGATCCCCCAAACGGTCTTGAGACCGTTTGGGCTAATCAACCCAAAATCTCAAATTAGCTCATTGTGATTTCAGCACTAATTTCAATTAGGGTTAGCCCAATTGATTAGCCTTCAACTCATGACTCGTTTGGAATTAATGCATCAAATTTGGTGAGTCATTATATCACATCATAAGGAACAGTAATCCCAAACGGTCAACGCTTGGTCAACGCACTCAAACGGTCTTGAGACCGTTTGCCCAAAAAGTTCAATTAAATCAGATTGAAAATCAGCACTTAATCCAATTAGGTTTCCCTAATTGATTAGGCTTCAACTCACGATTCCTTTAGAGTTAATCCCTACAATTTGTAGGGTTATTAATAAACATAATTATGAACAGGAATCCCAAACGGTCAACGCTTTTTCAACCATCTCAAACGGTCTTGAAACCGTTTTCTCAACCAGGTCAAGTTAATCAGGTTGAAAATCAGCACATAATTCAATTTGATTGCCTAATTGATTGGCCTTCAACTCTAGATTCCTTTGGAGTTAATCCCTCAAATTTGGAGGGTTATCAGCCTACATAATTAGGAACAACATTCCCAAACGGTCAATGCTTGTTCAACCATATCAAACGGTCTTGAGACGGTTTGCTCCCAAACGGTCTCAAAGCGTTTGCCCTTAAACGGTTTGCTGAAACCGCATAGCCAATCAAATTAAAACGATTTGGAGTAGCTATCAAAACGGTTTTGCTTGGTAATTTTCTTTGGATAAGCATCTAGGATGATGTAATCATCCCCTTCCTTCGAACAACCAAGAACAGCAACCGTTCTTGATGGAAATTGCAGCAAAGAAACAAGAGTGTATCAAATTGAAGAAATCAATCAACAAAGCATAGAGAATTGATGCAATAGCAATGTTTAAGGGTTTGAGTTATAAAACCCGCCTCCAATTGGGCTCCAAAGCTCCAAGATCACGCCATTAATGGTGGATGAAGCTCTTGCAACTCCCCCTAGGCTCGTCCTCAAGCTTTTGATTGCAAAAGTTGGCTAGGGTTGAAGAGGAGATCGAAATAAGAAGGAATCCATAATTTATTTTCAATTTCCACCATGAAATCAAGGAGAACGAAGGTCAAGGGCTCACCCACAGGTTGGGGACGTGCTCCCTGCTCCTCCCTAGCTCCTTGGTCGGTTTTGCAAGCAAGGGGAAGAAGAAAATCCGAAAAAGGCCTTGGTTTGGGCTTGGAAATGGCACTTTTATAAAGAAATTGATGAGAGAGAATATGCCTTATAAAAATGCATTAAATTCCAAAAATATGGCCGCCTCTTCCCCCTCAAATCCCTTAGGAACGAGTCACCTTCCTTTGCCTTTAATTCGCCTTCATTATCCTTGATTTAAAGAAAATCAAATTAAGCACCTTAATGCTTATTATATTAATATCCATATGTGAGTGGGTTTTCTTTTTCTTAAAATAAGGTGAGTGGAATTTCACCTACTTAGGATATTTTCGTTCCTTATCTTGGCAAATGAACGTTCATACATATTCAAAATCAACCCAAAACATTTTGGTTGAAAGCCCTTCAATTATTTTTATTCATTTTTGCCCTAAATCAAATTAGGGTTTCAATTAGGCATTAATCTTGATTATTTTCATATCAAGATTCTCTCTCCTCCAACTTAATTCAGATGAGGCACCCATCTCATTTTATTTGCTCTACATGATTCCAAGAAACATTAGGGACCTTATTGAAGTGGTAATTTGCATATTGAACCCTAGGTTTTGGGTAAATTGCACTTTCACCAAAACTAGGTTTTAATGCACAACACTGCTTTACAAGCTTAATCTTGGTGCCCAAGCTTGTGAAAACCATACCACTACATCATATTCATTATTATGATGTCTCAACATCAGAGGAACATCTTACCATGCAACATTTGCAATTTAACCCCTCAACTTGGGTAATTTGCACTTTGGTCCAAAATAAGCAAACATTGCTTCAACATTGTTCGAACAGGACCAAAATTGAAACATAAGTTTCTCATGAGCCCTAATTACTTTTCCCAAGATAAGATTAAGAATATACTTAACCTTATTAGGCAAAACATCTAGGGTTAAATCATAACCCAGGTCAGGGATGTTACACTTCTGGAACCTCTGTGCCTATGGTATAGGAGTTTACCTATTGAGATGAGACAAAGAGTGCCTTAGACCCTGAGGAGGTTTAAGTAGAAAGTTGTGAGGCCTTGTACCTTGTTGGTTTCTCTTGAGGAAGACTCAACTCTAAGGTGAGGCTCGAATAAAAGGATCATGGGAGTACATGACATACCTTGGACATGTTGAATTCGTGGTTAAGAGATTGAGCATGCAGTTGGATACCCAAAGGTGAACCTAGGGTTCCTAGGCCTAAGAGGGGAAGTGGTGTACCTGATGCTCATGACGAGGTTTTAGTTTCAATAGTTTCGAGCATGGTGCTCCTCATGGTTAGAGGAGAGGGAACCCCTTGAGTTTAAGGTATGTTTGATGAAACCCTCACAACTAAGTTGATGACATAGTTGTGATCCAGTGTTGAGGAAAGAGAACATGTATAACCTAGCATGGTTTAGTAACTGTTGGGTTAGGCATGCTCATGTGTATATAAACCCTAAGGATGTTTGTGACCTTGTTGTCAAGAGTTGTAGTTTCCTCCTATCCTGGGAGAGGGACACTTTGGTAGGATGTATACCAGTTTTTTGGGTTTTAAGGAAATCTAAAGAGGTTTTAGAGGATCTTGAGAAGCTAAGTGAAGAGTACATGGTAAGAGAATGAACCTGTAGACTCATAGATAACCATCTCTATGTGCATGTGGGTGTGTTACCATGGAGGTAACCGGTATGGGGCTTGATCGAGGTAGGCAGGTCACTATGATCCCTGTGGAAGGATGAAAGACAACCCAAGAATGCAGAGAGAGATGATGAAGGCTTGGGTAAGGTTATATGTTGGACATGTATTATAACGGAATCCTAAGTCTATCCTAGGGTCATGTGGGGATAAGACCGATGGAAGTAGGAGTTTCCTAATTCCCTAGTTGCACATGACCATAGGGTCGGGAGGTAACAACTATCATTGTCTGAGGGCCATGGGTTAGGAGATTGATCACCTTCATGAACTCATGGGACCCAAAGGGCAGATGAGTAGGGCACTCTCTGATGCATGAGGGAAGAGGGATGACCCCAAAAGTGTCGGCACCATATAAACCCATAGGAGATGACGAAGGATTGTGTGTGGACCCAAGTAGGTTCGGAACCAGTTTTCCATGGAAGTAACTTTGATATCAAGATAATTGTGACATAGAGACATAAGTTGCACGTTTCAACTTTGATTTTAAAGTTTACTAGCAATGTGGGATGTACCATCTCTACTCTTGGAACAGGAAGAACTTTGTGTTTGGACGGCCGCCAAATGCTTATTTCCTCTTGTTATGGGAGTGAGAGATAGGATAGTACGCATGCCATACACTACGGAGAAAGATGAGGTAAGTTGGAATGTTGCTATGAGGTATGAGGATAGAAATGATAACATACCCTTGTGGTGTGAACGAAACATGGATGGTTTACCAACACTAAGAGTATTAAGGTAGTCATCTTGTGAGGATGTTGTAACATGAGTTATGTGGAACTTGCATGTGATACAAGGTTGAGTTTGATAACCAAGAAGATGATCTCAGAGTTTCTTGATGAAGATAGACTTAGAGTTTGAGATGAAATGATAAGTGGAATACACGGAGGTGTATATCTTCAACTCTACCTAACGCCTAAGGATGTGAAGTGGTAATGGATGCTCTGGATGAGATGCAGCTGCCTAGTTTAGCTAGAGACTAGAAGGGGTTGTTAGGATAACCCTAAGTTCAAAAAGAGATAAGTTTGGTTAACACCTAGATGTAACAATACGGGTTGATCAAGTTAATGGTTTTTTGGTTAGCCAGCTTAGGCCTTAATGAAAGGAAGGTTGTAAACCTCAAAAGAGAGTGATGAAACCACGATTGGAGTGGGTTAGGGTTTCCGAGGAATCGATCTTAAGGAATCATGACAATACAGGAGATCATGATTTAAGATTACCATACACCCTGATACTACAAAGATAATAAGTGATAGTAGCACTTTGGATGGTTGATATGAAGTTACATGTGGCATGTGTCCATGCAAGCCGGGGGTGACGGACAAACACCAGTAACCCAGTGCTTTGACATAGAGGATAAAGAGTCCCCGAGAGGGAATCGGAGTTCACCACTATGGATGTTGTGGTAACTCTCCCCTTGATCAAGAAAGATCAAGATGCAATATGGGTTATGGTAGATCGCCTTACCTAGATGACATGAGAAAGAAAAAGTATTGTCAATGGACAGAGCTGGTTGAACTACTTATATGAGAGAGAGATGGTTCAACTACACCATGATGTGAGTTCTTGAGTTTAATCTAAAGATTCACTTCCATAAGGTGAAGTAGATACATGAAGAACTCGATGTCAGTACAATTTTTCACCCCATACTAATGGACAGTATGATCTAGACTAGAGAGTCTGATGAGAGCATGTATGCTCATTTAGGGTGATACATAGAGACATTTCTTAAGATGTGATGTTAACCACCATATCCTTTATCGGGATGCAAGAAGTTCTATAAGGAGGGTGTGTCGGTCACCACTTCATTACGATGATGTTGGTGAAGGAGGCCTCGCAAAGGTCAGAAAAGAACCACAGTGGGTGCAGATGAAGTCGCTTTGATTGTGCAATTGATGAGAGAGAGAGCCCAGAGGTGACATAAGTCGTGAGCTGATGCAAAGCAGACTGACATGCAGTTCACTATAGGAGAACATGTGATGTGAAAATCCGACCCCTTTAAGCTACAACTGAGAAAGTTGAGTCCCCGATATATGGGTCCATTTGAGATGGATTGGTGGAGATAGTTGTGTTTAGCCTTGCCCCTCAGGATAACATGATGTATAATGCATTCCATGAGTCTAATATAGAGCACTATGTGAGGTACCCAAGCCATGTGTTGAGCCATGAACCTATTCAGCTTTTGAGAGGCTAAAATGTCCTAAGTCACCTATGAGGGTACGATATACCAAGGTAAGAAAGAACCCAGATAGAAGAATATGAGATGATGAAGGTTCTTGGGAAGTACCATGGAAAGGTGAAGCCACATGGGAGTCATGATGGATGTATGAAAGGCTTATCCTGAATTGTTTGTTTGCTTGATGGAATTGTGAGGACAAAATTCTTATAAGAGGGGAACGTTGTTAAAACCCCAATTTTTGGGTTCATTTGGTGAGAAATGTAATTTCTCATAATAAAGATAAATGAACAAATAATGATGTCCTTTGATTGAATGCAGAATTTCATTTAAAATAGCCTTGTTGATTTATTTGTGGGCTTTATTGGCTATTGGGCCCAATAACAAGGAAAATACAAAAGAAACTCCATTATTAATAAGAAATGGAGAAAAGAAAATTGTAGGAACCTCTAGAAGGCAATAGAGTGTAATAAAAAGGTGGATTTCATGCCTCATGGGTTCCTTGGATGCCAAGGAGTCCAAAATTGCAAAGATAAAGCAATAAGAAAAGAAAATATCAATTAGATATTTCTTTATTAAGAAAGAAATTAAAAACAATGATAAAATGTGGAAAATAAGTGGAAATATGTATAATTGAGTTATCCTTGCTGGAATTTCGTATCCCTGGGATTCTTAACTTTAAAAGGAATACCAATGAGGAAAATAAAAGAGAAATAAAGAGAAATCCTCAAAAAGAGATATTTTAATAAGAAATAAACAAGATAATGTGAAATAATGATTATTGATGCATCTAGAAGGATAATAAGTATCCTTATGAAGGAATTTCGAAATCATGGAGTTTCATGGGATCCAAGGAGCCCCAATGAAGAAAGAGGAAAGATAAAATACCAATAATGTCAAATAAGAGGATAATATGATGCATAATGAATGAATTATGTGGTATTGCTAAGAAGGAAATATTTCCTACTTGAGAAAAATATTTTCTCGTGGCCAATGGATTAAAAATCAAGAACAAAGAGAATAATAGGGATGATTTTCAAAATCCTAATATCTAAAGAAGAAGGAATATTAAAGAAATATGAGAGACAGAGATAAACTAGCTTCTTGATGAAGGAATCACATTCCTATTGAAAGAGGGATTGGTTGCTTTGTGGGCAGACATCCCAGGGTGTTGCTACACTCCCCTATAAAAGGAGTAGTACCCTTGGCTGAATTCAAGATGATCCCTTGCACCCTTATCTCTCCTTTTTCTTCCTTTTCCGTCCAAAACCCTAAACATGGGGGTAATGGGACCCCGGAGCAAATATGAGCCTTGTATGGGAGTGTGTTGGGGGGCACGATGCTCCCATGTCTCTGGGGAGAAGCTCGGCTTCCATCCCTTGGCCCTAGGACCTGCATAATGCCAGCAGGAGGGTTGTAGGTCGGTTGTGGTTGTAGGTCAAGCAACCTCAACTTGGCCACTCTAATCATGACCCAAGGGTACCACTCTGTGCACAAGGGCACGGAGGAGGCAAGGGGAGCGTCACTGAGGGTCGTCGGGGTCCATAGAGGGAAGGAGGAGTCGCGCCCTTGGCGGTTAGGGCAGCAGCAAAACCCTCGACGCGAGGTAGAAGAAGGCAGGAAACCCTTTTGATTGTTTTGCCCCTCCGCGGGCTGAAGACATGCTCAACTTACCAAGGGTAAAATAGACATTTCAAAATATTTCCCAAAGCATGTGTTGCATGGGAGAGCCTATGTCGCGCCTCCCTATTGGCCAAAGTAAGTGGATTTTTTAAAATTTGTAGTTAATTGTTCATAGCTCGGATTAGCATGTATAAAATATGAAAATTTCTCAGAAAAATAAGAGGAATTTAATAAAAATGTGTGTAGAAGCTAATTCCTCTTGCAATTTGTAAAGTAGTGTAAGTTATCAACTTTGATGAATTAAAGATTAAGAAACCCTATTTTGAGATGATTAATATATTTAGTAGGGTTTAATGGATGATTAAAGTTGGTATTAATATGTTAATGATGAAAAGGAACATTAGGAACAAAAAGGATGAACTATGCATGTAATTGGTTTAATTTAGAGTTTCATGTACATGAATATACTTTAATGGGCCTTGAAACCCTAATGTTAGTAAATGTGACTCTTAATGGCTTTAATTATTCAAAATCATGAATAAAGTTAAGATTTGTTTATTCTAAGCTATTTTGAGTATAAAGGTTTCTAATTATGGATAAATACCTTTAATGTAGAAATTAGGGTTTTCTAATGAATAAAGGTAGAATTAATGACAATTAGAATTCATATGTGAATTAGACCATAATGAACTATGAATTGGTGATAAATGAGCATAATGATCTTGGCATGGAATAAAAGGGATAAAAATGGTAGCTTTAATGTAAAAGAGGCTTAATGGACTTAATTGATGATTAATTGTGTTGTTTCTAAAATTAAGGTTATATGTTGTTAAAAGGTAACCTTAATAACTTTCATGAAGGATAGATGAGAAATTAGGGTTTAAAAGAGTAAAATGAAGTAAAAACCCTAATTGCAAAGTAAACCCTAAAAGAGGTAGAAATCCTGAAAAGGAATAGAAACCTTAAGTAGCAAGATGGTTTGAATAGATTTTGATAAAAATGAATTGGATGTAATTTTAGGACTCTTGTACTTGCTTGATTGGATGTCTTGATTGATTGGACTATTCTATCTCAATTCAGCCTAACAGGTATGTGGTTAGTTATGAGTAATCACATTAGTTTTCCCGAAGGTTTCTCAGATGGTTAATCACATTGAATGCAACTAAATAGTTTGGATGTTCATACTACAATTATAAAGTCACTATGGCTATCACAATTATAAATACATGTGTATTCTTGCACCTACATGCCACCCTAATGAAAGATGCCATAAAGGTCAGGCCCAAGAGGGTAGACCAATGGGCACCATGAGAGGTGACCCTAGACACCAAGCTCGGGAATGAGAAGGTGGTCTATGTTGCATGACTATGCGGCACCATGAGAGGTGACCCCCAGACACCAAGCTCGAGATTGAGAAGGTGGCCTTAAGTCAATGGCAAAACAAAAACCCTAGAGGGGTATTCCAGGGTTAGGGAAAAAGTGGTGGAGAATAACACTTGTAAATTGGTTTGCTAATTACCCTGATTGTGATAATTAGATTGTTATCCATATTTGCAAAGTTTTGGTTGTTGCCACATATCGGCATATTTTGATATGCTGACCGACATTTTGTTTGTTGGCATTTTAGGTACAAGTGAAAAGAACAAACAGTAAAGTGGCATATATGGAATTAAATGTGAATTAAAGTTCAAAGGAGGATTAGTTAGAATAGACTCCATGTGGATAGAAGTAGATATCCAAGTTTTTGAAAAAGGTATGCAAAGTTTTATTTTATACCAGTTTTCAGTTTAGTTAGTAGAATTTGATAATTATTATTGATTATTTGTCGAACCTTTGATCTGGAAATTGGGATAACAGCTCTGACCTCTTGGTCTCCCTTAATTGGGGTATACTGGGAGGTGGGGTCATTACAATCTTTTTATATATGTTTGCCAAGTCTAAATTGCAATACCTCATTTTAAATGATCATGCTATTCACGAGGCTCAAAAGGAAAGATAGGCCAAAATGTGCATGACCATCGCTTGGGGCCCGATGGTTATGCCTTCCGCCGCCAACTACAAGAGAAGAAACTCTCTTTTGGAGAAGAGTCTAGTACAACTCAAGTTGAGCGTCCACCTCGACACTTGTAGTGGATTGATGCTAGAAAGCATTGAGCAGGTGAAATTGTCAACCCTGCAACTAAGGAGGTGGCACAAAAGATGGTAGGTTTATCCCAACTAAGTAAAGAGTAACTCCCACAAACTTAGATTTATTTATATCTAATTGATATTGTGATTTAATATTTTTATTAACTATGAATAGATTGATCTCCACGAGAATAGGAAGGAGGGAAAGTTCATCCCAACTGGCCACATGGGTGAACTATCAGTTGCTCTTGGTACGAAGGAGCATCCTAGCTGTGTTAGGGGATTAGGAGCTGGCATAGGATTCAAGTCTTATTTTGGCCCTTCACAATCTAAAAGAGGTCATGAAGGAGGTCTTACATAAGAGGAGGTTGAAACATTAGTAGCATAGAAAGTAAAAGAAATAATGTCTTCATTTCAGCCTACTCAACTGTCTCAACCTATTCATATTGTGCGTCTCTCAAGTGATGAGGTACAAGCCCATGCTCCAGTTGTAGAAGGTCATGCGAGCACTGCCAATGACCCACCATAACAATCTGCAGTAAGTTTTTGTTCTATATTTTGTGTTAGTATGATATATATGATATATATATAGTTGTAATAGGTATCTGGTTTACCAATTCGTATATAACTTATATTATTTCAATTCTAGGTTGGTATGAATTGTAAACTTGCAGTGGAGGTTCCAGAATATAATGTTGTGGTTGCGGGCAAGGTATACAACCTTGGTGGTACATTGCATTGCTAACAAATTACTGATGACATTTGTCGTGTGTCCATCCATCTTGTGTATGACGTAATGGGGGACAAACCACTACCCATACCTAATCATAAATATAGTAGAGTTGAAGAAGCTGAGGGTGCTATGGTGGGTTGGCTTAGACTCTTGGTTATCAATGACAAGGTATACCTTAATTCTACCATATTTTTCATATTTGACTGCATATATGAACTCGTGTAATATAAGTATGTAATTTAATTAACAGGTTTTCAAACCAAAGAGTAAAAATTGTACTAGTAGTCCTCCTATGCCCAAGCCATCTTTTATTCTAGAATCCACATTCGATGAGTTGGGAAGTAAATGTAAATGTTTGTGTCGATACTTAGCCAACCAAATCTTTGGATTACAAATGTTTATCAATTTAACAGAAGATGCAACTGGGAGGGACTTTGACAGTTATATTTTTATTAATTATATTATCGAGTTGTTCTGGTATGATTGATTGAATACTTCGATAATAGAAGTATAGATAAGGTAAGGATCTATCAATATAAAAAATTCCAATACACATTTTTAGCTTATTTCTATATATGGAAATAATTACAAATGTTTTACTGCCATTTATATACCGAGACCACAAAAATTGATATAAGAAATGTTGGATTCTTAGTTCCTTCAATCACTAGTCAAGTGGAGATACATATTGAGGATGTGAATGAGTACTTCTCTACTGCATTCAAATATTTTGCTAGTAAGGGGAAGGAAATTATCCTAATTCCTTTTAACGTCTAGTAAGTATTATTATTCAATATAATTTTAATAATGAATAAAATTATTTATTTTAATGTTTGTTTTATTCTTACTCAGAGCTAGACATTGGGAATTAGTGGTGATTGTCCCAAAATTGATGACTCTTTATTATCTTGACTCAATTGGTAAAACAACAAGGGGACACAAACTGAAATTGCCAGCTATGGAGTAAGAATAAATTTAGTCAATGCTTCAACATGATATTTCTATTTAGAATTTCTATTTTACCAACTATCGTTTAATTGATAGGGGTATAAAGGCTTTTCATGCAGCTGGAGAACAAATACCCACAAAATTAAATACATTGACTTTGAAAAATGTCAAGGTAGCTACTTTGACAACTGCTTAGTCTTATATGTATTCATTTTCAACTCTTATATGTCAACTCTTATAGTCTTATCTCAACTCATGTTTATAGTAGTTTACTAACATTAAGTAAAATTCGTTATTTGTAGTGTCCTATACAAAATAATGATTGGGCTTGTGGCTACTATGTAATGAAATATATGCAAGCTATTGTCAAACAAGCATCACATGACATTCAGACTATAGATCAAGTAATAAAGAATAACATCATAAATTTACAAGTGATTGTAGTCATTTTATAAAATATTAGCATGTGCATTTTCTATTACAAATCTTTATAACTCAGCCTTACACATGTGAGGACTTAAATGAATTCTGAGAAGAGTGGTTAGATGCTTTTCGAAATGAAGTCAATATAGAATTGGATTAAATATGTCAGCTCCATTTATGCATGTGGTTTTAGTACTCTTTCATATTTACTTTTGTATCTATTAATATCATCTTAGACTTGCAATCTATCATTTTGTAAATTATGATGTTAACTCAACTGAATATATGAATCATTTTTGTTATGAATGTGTGGTTTGGAATGGTGATGGTTGAGCATCAATGCTCCCCTCTCCCAGAATATATGAATCTTCTTATTCTTATGTTTTGTTTCTATTTCTGTGGAAATTTTAAAAAAATTGTAACTTCTAGCGTCGATTTTCTTAAATAACCAACCCTAGAGGTTTGGTTATCAAGCTCAATCTGTAGACCTTCTAGCGTCAGTTTTATTAAATAACTAGCCTAATAGGTCCTCTATAAGGTCGGTTATTTATAAAAAATTGATCCTAAAGATTGAATAACCGACTGCAGACACTCCCTCGGCCGACAGTTTTGTTGACCGAAAACCACTCAGTCGGCCATTTTCTAGATGGAAGGTCTCTCGGTTGACTAATTTATTGACCGAATAAATCTCTGATGCTTTAGATAATACTTTCTTGGTCAAAAAGTTTCTCGACCAAAATAATCTCAGTCAAAATATTTCTCGACCGAGATAGTTTACAGGGTCGGCTTTTTTGGAATAACCAACCTTACAGGCTCTTTTTTCTCATTTGAAATAATCTCGGTCGAAATATTTCTTGACCGAGACAGTTTACAGGGTCGGCTTTATTGGAAAAACCAACCTTACAGTCTCTTCTTTCTCGCATGGGTCAGATTTTTTACAACCTCTTGGGGTTTGTGTTTACTCTGTAGAGAAAATTATATGAATCTTCTTATTCTTATGTTTAGTTTTCTTTGGTCACGAAAACCAACGTTATAGAGAAAATTATATAGCGACGACCACTTTGGGGTCGGTTATAAAGTGACGCTACATGCTTAAAAAATTGACGTTACAGACCATTCATGTACTAGTGTTTCTCCATTGAGTTAGCTCTCAGAACTAACCTTATATCTAAGGCACCCTATTGAATGGCCCCTGCTGAGTTGCTCGAGTTGAAAACCCAGTTGCAAGAGTTGTTATATAAAGATTTTATATGGCCCAGTACATCACCATGGGGAGCACCATTCCTCTTTGTGAAGAAGAAGGATGGATCGCTCCGGATGTGTATTGATTATCGGATGATCAACCAGGTGACCATTAAGAACAAGTACTCTTTACCCAGGATAGATGACCTATTTGACCAACTCAATATGGCTCAAGTCTTTTCCAAGATTGATTTGAGGTCAGGATACCATCAGGTGAGAGTGAGAAGTGAGGATATACCTAAAACAGCTTTCTAAATCCGATATTGCCATTATGAGTTTGTGGTCATGCCGTTTGGGTTGTCCAATGCACCCAGTGTCTTTATGAACCTTATGAACAATGTGTTCCAACATTTCCTTGATTCCTTTGTAATAGTGTTCATAGATGATATCTTGGTGTACTCTAATGACCTATCCAACACCGTGACCATCTGGGTAGATTCCTTGATATCCTGAGAAAGTAGAAGTTTTACAGAAAGTTCTCAAAATGTGAGTTTTGGATAGACCAAGTCATGTTTCTCGAACACATCATCTCAGGAGGAACGATCACTGTAGATCCAACCAAAGTATCGGTAGTTCAAGATTGGCCTGCACCGAAGAACCCCTCCAAGATTTGTAGCTTCTTGGGGTTGGCCAGATACTATCGGCACTTCATCAAGGATTTCTTGAAGACCGCATTTCCGCTGACCATGTTGACTCGGAAGGATGTGAAGTTCGTGTGGTCCGACATATGTTAGGCTCCTTTCTAGGAGATAAAGGAGAAGCTGACCACTGCCCCCGTGTTGACCCTACCATCCATCAATGAGGGTTTTGTGATATTCACTGATGCTTCAAATATGGGACTTGGCTATGTGTTGGAACAGAACCGGCATGTGGTTGCATATGCTTCCTGACAACTCAAGCCCAACGAGGTGAATTACCTGACACATGACTTAGAATTGGCTACTATCATCCATGCGTTGAAGATATGGTGGCAGTACCTGTACGGTGCGACCTTCGAGATCCTCATCGACCATAAGAGTTTGAAGTACCTCCTGTCATAGAGATACTTGAACCTACGACAGTGACAATGGATGGAGTACATGAAGGATTACGACTTCACCATCACCTATCATCCTGGTAAGGAGAATGTCGTAGCTAATGCTTTGAGTCAGAAATAGCTCAGGTGTGCAGTTGTTTTGTCCAATCAGTGGAAGATCTTAGAAGAGTTGGTGGAGTGGACTTCACAATCATTAGAGGATCAAGTTTGACTGGCCAACATACAAATTCAGTCAGAGTTGTTGGGCGAGATTGTAGCAGCACAGTTGGTCAGTGGGGAACTCGACAAGATGAAGGGCTTGATGAAGAAGCCACAGACCCATCTCTCAGTGGGAGTAGATGGATGGATTATATTTGAGAATCATATATGGGTCCCTGAGGATTCACCGCTAAGGGAATGTATCCTGCAAGAGGCTCATGGTTCTAAGTACACGGTGCACCTGGGAACTACCAAGATGTTTAAGGACTTGCCGAGATATTTCTGGTGGCCAGGAATGGAGAGAGACATTGTGGCATATGTGGCCAGCTGTCTTACGTGCCAGATGGTGAAGGCTGAACACCAATGACCCAGTGGACTTTTACAGTCAATATAGATTCTAGAGTGGAAATTGGAACATATCATCATGGATTTCATGGTGGTTCTACCCCGGACCAAGAAAGGTCATGATGTGCTATGGGTTGTGGTAGATCGCATTACCAAGTCAGCACACTTCCTTGCCCTAAAGACCAATGCCAAGGTGTCAAATCTAGTTGAGCTATAAATTAGAGAGATAGTACATTTGCATGGCGTACCCAGTTCCATCATCTTTAATAGAGACCCAAAGTTTACTTCCAAGTTGTGGAAGCAAGTTCAAGAGGAACTTGGTACAAGATTGAAGTTTAGTACCACTTATCACCCCCAGACGGATGGTCAGTCAGAGAGGACGATCCAGACATTAGAGGATTTGTTGAGAGCTTTTGTGATCGATTGGGGTGGATCGTGGGAACAATACTTACCTTTAGTCGAGTTTCCCTACAATAAAAGCTACCAAGCCAGTATCGAGATGCCTCTGTATGAAGCTCTTTATGGGAGACCATGTCAGTCACCACTTCACTGGGATGATGTCAGTGAGAGGACCTTGTTGAGGTCAGAGGAACTCTAAGTGTATGTTGATAAAGTCACTTTGATCAAGCAGAGGCTGAAGAGATCCCAAGATCGATAGAAGTCATATGCTGATGCGAAGCGGACTGACATGCAGTTCACTATGGGAGAGCATGTATTTTTGATAATTCGACCGCTCCGAGCTATAGCCAAGAACAGAGGAAAGTTGAGTCCCTGATATGTGGGTCTGTTTGAGTTATTAGAATGGATTGGTGAAGCTGCATATCATTTGGCATTACCCCCTCAGTATAGTATGATGCATGATGTATTTCACGTGTCCCATCTGAAGTGATATGTGCAAGATCTGAGGCATGTGCTGAGCATTGAGCCTATTGAGCTTCAATGGAAGCTGACCTATCCTGAGTCACCTTTGTGGATTCTAGATACCAAGGTGAAAGAACTCAGATGTAAGAATATAGAGATAGTAAAGGTTCTTTGGAAGAACCATGGAGAGGATGAGGCCACATGGGAGATGAAGACGGACATGGAAAAACCATAACCTGACTTGTTTGTTTGATTGTTGAATTTTGAGGGCAAAATTCCTATAAGGAGGGGAGGATGTTATAGCCTCATTTTTCCTAAACTATGTAATGAGATTTGTAAATCTACTTTTTATGATAAATTAAATCAATGGTTGATTTGTTTGTTTGTATTTGATGGATTTCATTTACAATAGCCTTGTTTGGTTGCTTAGTGGGCTTTATTGTCTATTGAGCCCAATTATAAGAAAACGAATGATAAAAAAAGGAATTTATTTAATAAAAGGAATAAGTAAGAAAGAGAGAAAAGAATAAGGTAAATAGGTAAAGGAATAGTTCCCAAGATGGGATTTTGTGCCTTTAGGGTTCCCTGAGGTCCAAGGAATCCAAGATGATAAGATAAAGGCAAAAGAAAGAGTAAATTTCAATTAATTTGGTTTTATTAATGAATAACTTGCATATGAAGGATACACCATTTTCCTTTGGAATTTTGGTTTCAATTTAATATACGAGTAGATAATGCCAAGACAGAGTTTCCTCTGAGTGAAAATTAATAAACGAGGAGAGATATATGATTTTCACAAGATTTCATTGTTTAATACCCTTTTTCCCTCATTTTTAAGAAATTAGAAATAAGGGAGCGATAACAACCGTTGGATGCCCCGCGTGGTCTAGAGGATCATGGATCCAACGGTGGTTGTCCATCGCCCACCTTGAGTCATAGAAGGAAAGGGAGAGGGAAACTGAGATTTCCCAATACGATTTCCTCGCACTTCTTCTCACCTGCCACGAATCTAAGACCACGAGGGTCTCTGGGAGGCGATTCTGCACACAACCGACCCTAATTTTAGGGTGTTTAGAGGTTTCTAGAGGATATGCCCAAACCAGGCTGAGGAACATGTGGTAGCAAGAATTGGGGAACCCTAAAGGAGCCCCAATCTTATAAACAGATCCCCCCTCTCGATCCCTCACATCCTCACAAACCCAGACGGATGTTTCCTGAACCCTAGCTCACTATCTACCCCTTGATTGATCCCTCTTCGGTGAGGACTTTGTCTCGGCACCGCTGCGGCTCAAGCGTTAGGAAAGGAAGAAGACGAGGAGCAGACGACGTCCGATCAAGGTCCACTGTGGTCTCGTGAAGAGATCCATCGGCCCCAGGCCTGGCCGGCTAAGTTTACTCGTGAGTGGAGGTGTGTGATGCAGATTGTCAGATCCAAAGGGTGGAGCAGCTAACTACTAATCAAACGGCCATGGAATTTTGGTAAATCACCCTCTCTGCTCAAATATTCCAAAAAATATGTTTTCCTTATAAAATTCATAGAAATTACTAAGAAACTCTAATGATGAAACTTAATATATGAAGGTGGATCAGAAAAATACGAGGAAAAAGATGAAAATTTTTTGAGAATCTAATTTAGTTTCTATTCGCAAAAGTATGTTCATTTGATGGAAAATGTATTAAAATTTGGTTAGAAACCGTAATTGAGATTAATGGATGAATCTATGAAGCTTAATAGGTTAATTCGAGTAATATTAACCTATTGAATGATAATGATAGGCTTGAACCTGATTTAGATGAATAATTGCATGTTTTATGGTATTAAACCAAGTATGAATTATAATGCATCTAGAAACCCTAATTTAGGGTAAAAGAAGAGAAGATCATATTTAATTCAAAAATATGGAAATATGTTGTTAAAGTTGTTCCTAAGCCTACTAGGAGAGATAGGATGTGAAACTTAGGGTTTATAATTAGTTTTGTCTAATTAAGGTTTGTGGTACTAAAAGTAAAGGTAAAACCCTAATTGCAAGTGAAACCCTAAAAAGGGGTAGAAACCCTAAAAAGGAACAGAAATCCTAAGAAGCAAGTTGGTTTGGATAGATCTTGATAAAAGGAAATTGTATGTTTATTTCAGGATTGTTATACTTGCTTACTTGATTGGATTTCCCTACTTGGTTGATTCTATCTCAAAAATTAGCAGTATAGGTATGTGGTTATTTATGAGTAACTGATTTAGTTTCATAGAGTTTTCTTGAATGATTGATCAAATTGGATGCAACCGAACAATTGGATGTTCATTTATGCAAATATTTAAAGTCACTATGATTATCTTAATTAATTATAAATGTACATTCCTGCACCTATGATGAATGCATATTCATCATGGAATTCAACTATCACTTTGAAACAAATTCAACTCCATTTATATACTTTCTCACTCATTAAGTACCAATGTGAATCATAATGCCCAAATCAACTAAATTGATTCGGTTATCAAGGTTTTAACCAAATATTGTTCATTTTATGCAGGTTTTGACAAAGCTTAACAAGCAAGCAGGGTCTGCCTTCATCTTTGGCTCTGGTCAAGAATCTAACCAAGAAATTCCATCCATGTGGTCCCAAGACAGTTTTGGTCCATGCGGTCCCAAGACCGTTTGGGTCCATACGGTCCCAAGAACGTTTGGGTCCATACGGTCCCAAGACCGTTTAGGTCCATGCGGTCCCAAGACCGTTTGGGTCCATGCGGTCCCAAGACCGTTTGGGTCCATGTGGTCCCAAGACCGTTTGGGTCCATGCGGTCCCAAGACCGTTTGGTTCCATGCGGTCCCAAGACCATTTTAGTTCATACGGTTTCAAGACCGTTTGAGCAGCAGAGACCGTTTGGAGGAATCTCTCAGCCGCAAAGGATCGAGCAGTGCACAAACTCAAGATCGCGAAGCAGAGTCCTGACCACGGTCATGGTGGACCAACACGGCCGTGGTCGTCCGCCATCACCACGACCGTGTGACACGGCCATGACCGTGGTGGATCATCCCCAAAGCCTGAATTCATACTCACCATGCCCATGCAAGGCGGCACGGCCCTGTGGCAGCTACCTCATCACGAATGTGGTGTCACTCCACGGCCATGGCACAATGTCATCAGAGCTCGTTTTCTCACCCACCACACCCGTGCTAGGCGGCACGGCCGTGGGACAGCAATGCTACCACGACCGTCGTACGTCGTCTTCAACCTCCGACCTGCACACAGTTGCAGCTCCTGAGCAAGGTCATTTGGGGATGATTCGCAGACTGAATAGGGTTGCCCCGAGGCCGCCGCACGTGCAGAAGAAGGCCGGAGATCATTTGATAGTTCAGAGAGCAGCTGGATCAATTTACCAAGCTGACCCTCTGCTGCTCGTTTTCAGAGCATTGATCGGTTGAAACGACAAGATCGTTTGAGATCTCAGTAGCAAAGCGTTTGGATCAGTCAATGCGAAGAACGTTTGCAGCAAATCTAAAGACCGTTTGTGCCTAAGTACTCAAGACTGTTTGGTCTTATACGGTTTACAGACCATTTGCATAGGACCGTTTACTCAAGAATGTTTGGTCTCGTGCGGTTCCCAAACTGTTTGCTCAAAATCATTTTCTCCAAACTGGTTGCTCAAGATCGTTTGCCCCAAACGGTCTCCAGACCGTTTGGCAGCAAACGGTCTCTAGACCGTTTGGAGAAGATATTTCCAGGACCGTTTGGTCTGTTTCTACAGACCGTTTGGGGCTATTTTAAATGAAATTGTTTGGTCTCTTTTAATCCAAGACCGTTTGGGGGTCAGTCATGTGCCTATAAATAGGACCCCAAAGGTCCTCACTTGGAGATTGGATCTGGACGCCGCCAGGCTGCCCGAACACAGTTCTGATCCAAATCCAGTCCAATTTATGCCAGTTCCATTTCACCTACTGCATGTGCTACAACAAAGGAGGCTGAGGAGAGAAGGAAGACGGAGCAAGGGAGACTGTCCGGTCTGTCTTGGCAACTCCCGTCCGCATCCAGAACTGCCCCGAAACGACATAGGAGGCCATGTCATCTTCACCGAGCTGCGACTACCTTCTGCGTCGAGTTCATGGCGGGTTTCTATCTCTTTCTCATTCTTCTTGTTTCTTGCATCATGAGCGAGTAGTACCATTCTTCTGAGGTGCAGGGACTAACCCCGCTGCCCATGCAAATCATGTTCTTTTGTTAAACTCTCCATGGCAATGTATATAACTTCCCATTTCATTGTTAGTTGGTATGTTTGTAGTTGATTATCTACTTGCTTTCATCTTATTCTTTCCTATGCTGTGAAATCTTCTACGTATGGGATGGAATGGTGGTTTACTAGTTCAATTCCTTGACGAGAACTTATGAAAGGATTCCTTGAGGTCGTAAGTGTATGATCCATGAGGGGATGAGACATCTAACCTACGGTGACACTTCTGTGGTCTAAACATCCCTCAGGGAGGACCACAGCCTTAGTTGGATTTTGTATCGTCTTGTTTACCGTCGATGTTAGTTTGTAGATCTATCACTTGCTTGCTTATCGATTAATGTGGTTGACTCCCAAACTAGAAATAGAATGGGATTTCTTCGGAGCCATAAGTAAGTGATCCGGGTGATGACGAGACATCTGATGCCTAAGGTGATGCTTACGCGAACCTAACGCCCTCACGGGGGGTTCTGCAGTAGCTCCAGTTGGATTGATATATCTTGCCTGGCTTGTTTGTAATTGAATGTGTTTGCATGTGTAGTGGTGGTGAAACCCGGTACCAACCCAGCGATTCCATATCATTGATCTAAACCCAACTTTAATTCATCTTTTACATTCTTGCAATTAGTTTAAGTAACCTCAAATCAACCAATCATTCTAAATATTAGTTTTACTTGAGCTAGATTCGACTGACAAGGATTCTTAAAAAGGTTGTCCTTTGGGTTCGATACTTAACTATACTGCGATAAGACTCGTCCGCTTGCGGGTGGTATTATTGCACTTTGGTTTTGGTAAAAGCTTGGGGATTCCAACCCCGAGTGAGTTTGTTAGTGCGTTCAAAAATACCACGTCAAATTCTGGTGTCGTTGCCAGGGACAACGGAATCAGTCACTAAAATCTAGTTCTTTTAAGACTAATCTAGGATTTTTCTTTTTCTTTTGAAACAATTGATCATCTACTTGAATTGACTCTATCTTGTGGATCTCATTTTCAAAATCTTTCTATTTTTCAAGTACAACTCAAGGCATAGTGTATGCACCGTTCGGATAGCCCCAGACTCACAGTGAGCTTTGATCCCAAAATAGACAGAACTTTCCACCGACAGATTAGAGAGAATCAAGCAAGGATGGCTCAAGAAGAAGAGGTAGCCCGAAGGGTGGCTCAAGCCATCAATGCACATAGAGAGAGACTCATGCAGGAAGCCAGGGTTGCGGTTCAGCAAGAAATCTTAGCAGTACAAGCAGCAGCGCGAGAAGCTGAACTACAAAAGGATCTCAGAGAGTTCTCAATCCCGAAAGCTGTGAATGTTCATCATCCAGTACAGCCTCCTCCCATCAATGCTGCCAATTTTGAGATTAGGGCACATTGGATCACATTGCCTCAAAACAACCCTTTCTATGGCAAACAAGCATAGGGAAGCCAAGGACATCTTTTGAGATTCATCGATCTATGTGCTATGACAAAGCATAATGGAGTCACTGATGATGCCATTCAACTCTGTCTCTTCAAGTATTCCCTTGTCGATAGAGCCATCAGTTGGTACAATTCGTTGCAAAGCAAAATACCCATCACCACCTAGGAACAACTACAAAACATGTTTCTGGAAAAATTCTATCCTCCATCTCTCACATATGAAATCAGGGGCCGGATAACAAATTTCACTCAAGTCCCAAGAGAAACTCTCGTTGAAGCATGGGATAGGTACAAAGAGCTTCTACGCAAATGTCCACACCATGGAATTCCCAAAAACCAACTCATTGAGATTTTCTATAGGGGTGTGGATGATGATATTAAGAGGTTTCTAGATTCCTCGTCTGGAGGAAACTTCATGCGTTAAAGTTATGACAGCACATGGAGAGTCGTCACCCTGGGAGCAGAAAATCAAGCCAATTGGGGAAGATCTGTTGGTAAAGGAGTCTTGAAGGTAGCTATGGCCGAAGCTATTCCCGAGTACAAGTCTATCGCTGAAACCTTGAAAGTCTTAGTTGCCAAGCAAGACCATATTGAATCATCTCTAGCTGCTATTGGAAGAGAACGTTAACCCACTCGGCAACCGGAACAGGTCAAGTCCACTTCCCTGTTCTATGAAGCATGTAAGAGCACCGATCATTCCACTTTATCATGAAATGTTCTCTATGACGTTGTACTGAGCAATGTATGTGGACAAGGAGATAATGGTCAGATGGAAAATCTTAATGCTATCTACACTATTCCTGGGCAAAGTTATTACAATCTAAATCAGAATAGGAATCACCCAGGTTTTCAATATGGAAACCCCTCTGGAGCAGTAAACTCGCATCAATTTGGTTCAAACAATCAATCAAGAGGCCCACTAGGATTCCAGTACAATCAACAACAGAATTTCGGGAATCAAGGAAATTTCAAGGGGAACTTTTAGAATAGGAACTACAATAACTTTCAAAACAACTCTCAGTATCAGAATCTTAATCAACAAAAAGGACAGCAAGCAGGACCTACCTCTTCTGACGACAAGCTATCATCCATCAAAAAAATGTTGCACACTCAGCAAACTATGATAGCCAACCAACAAGCTCAGCAGAAGGCTATTGAGTCTCAACTAGCTCAACTTGCAGCTAGCATAAATCCACCTGCTGGAGTCTTTGCTGGCCAACCCGAGAACAATCCTAAGCATCCTAAATAGTTGAAGGCAGTCACCACCAGGTCAGGAAAAGACTATTCGGTTCCCCCAGTAAAGACACCTATGGTTATTATAGACGAAGATGAACCTGTGATTGTCCAAAACTCAACAACTCTAGAGTCTCAATCAAAAGATGATAAGATAGATAAGGGAAGTCCTGAGAAACCTACTGATGAAGAGACTGAAACACCAGAACTTGATATTCCTGTATATAAGCCTCGTTTACCTTTCCCAGGTCGTCTAAGGCAAACCAAGCTTGACACTAGATTCAATAAGTTTAAAGAAGCTATGAAGAAACTTCATGTTGATATACCCTTCTTAGATGCTCTGGCTGAGATACCAGCCTGGACTAAGTACCTGAAGTCACTCCCAACCAGGAAGTATATAACTGAGGAATATGAAACAGTAAAACTGGCAACAACTACATCGGATATCATATTGAGCAAGATGCCCAAGAAACAAAAAGACCTGGGATCCTTTGGAATCTCATGTCATATCGGCGATTCATCATGCAAGAAAGGATTGGCAGATCTAGGTGCAAGCATCTCTATTATGCCACTTAGCCTATGCAAAAGATTAGGCTTTGCATAATTGCTTCCTACTGGCATGACTATACAGCTTGCAGACAATTTGATAAAACGTCTGTTAGGAATCATGAAAGATGTCCCGGTCAAGGTAGGTAAGGACACATATGTTCCATGCGACTTTGTCATTATGGACATAAAAGAAGACGCCAGATATCCTCTCATCTTTGGTCATCCATTCCTCGCCACTGCAAGAGCCCTGATAGATGTTGAAGTTGGTACCTTACTACTCAGATTAGGCAAAGAAGCTCTCGAATTTAAAGTTTTTGAAAGTATGAGAAGACCAAGTATGCAAGAAGAAGTCTATTTGATTGACTGTATTGAAAAAATGTCACTTCTGACTCAAGATCATCATGAATCAAACGATCCCTTGGAAATTGCTCTAACAAACCCATCAGTGGATGAACCAATCGACGAATGAGTAAAAGATTGCATCGAATCACTTGACTCTGCTAAAGAAGATGTTGAAGCCACCAATGAAGAGCTCAAGGCTATGGAAACTACAGAAGAAATAAGCAAAAAACAAGAAGCCCTCGAAATGAAACCCCTACCCGACGGACTAAAGTACGTGCTTTTAGACGATATCAAGGTTTGCCCAGTAATTATAAATTCTGATCTAACAGCTGAAAAAGAAGAGAAACTTCTGAAGGAATTGAGGGAAAGAAAGAAAGCCATCGGTTATAAAATGAGTGACCTCACTGGGGTCAGTCAAGTGTTGTGTATGCACAAGATCCCTATGATGGAAGATCACAAACCTAGTATTGAGCATCAACAGAAATTGAACCCAAATATGAAGGAAGTGGTCTGTAGCGAAGTCATTAAACTACTCACAGCTGGAATAATCTATCTGATATCAGATTCGCCATGGGTGAGCCCAGTGCATGTAGTCCCAAAGAAAGGTGGAACAACTGTTATACAGAATGAAAATAATGAACTCATCCCCACTCGAACAGTCACCGGGTGGAGGATGTGCATAGATTATAGAAAATTAAACAAGGCGACACGAAAGGATCATTTTCCAATGCCTTTCCTTGATCAAGTCCTAGAAAGGTTGGCTCACCAAGAATATTTTTGTTATCTCGACAGTTACTCTGGATTCTATCAGATACCTATACATCCAGACAACCAAGAGAAAACAACCTTTACCTTCCCATTCGGAACATACGCATTTAAAAGAATGTCGTTTGGCCTCTGCAATGCACCTGCAACTTTCCAACATTGCATGGCTGCAATATTTGACGGTTTCACCGAAACCATTATGGAGGTTTTTATGGATGATTTTTCTATATATGGAGATTCATTTTATTCATGTCTAAAGCACCTCTCCCTAGTCCTCAAACGTTGTGAAGAAGTGCATCTTGTGCTAAATTGGGAAACACCACTACAGAAATGGCTTATAAAGTCACTTTTCAAGGTGTCAGTTGTATACAAAAACCGACACATAAACCCTACTGTGTCGGTTTGGAACAGAAACTGACATCCAATCCGTGAAGGTCGACCAGACACAGGTACCGCTTTTATTAAGTGTCGGTTAATTAATAAAAAACCGACACCTAAAATCAACCGCCAAACCCAAAATTCCAGTGAAAAAATTGGCTCCAATATTTTACACATTGCGTCGGTTCGTAACTAAATAACCGACAACTAAATGGTATTCGTGAGATAGGAATAGTTGTCGGTTGTCGTTTAATCAAAAACCGACGACTATAATCTAGTATAGTTGTCGGTTTGTGGCAAAGAACCGACACTGTTGGTTTAGTTGTCAGTTTTTTAAAGAACCGACACATATTTTCAACTTAATAGCTCACCTTGCCCGAACGATTCTTCCCATTTCCCTATTTCGTTCCCGATTTCCCTAGCTCCGGCGATTTCCCTTGCTTCCTACCGCCGCCGCCGCTCCTTCCTCCGTGCTCGCCGCTCGTCGCCGTCGAGCGAGAAGCAGTCGGCCTCCCTCTCCGCCCGCCCGCCGGCCTCCCTCTCCGCCTGCCGGCCTCTCCTCCGCCTTCGGCCTCTTCTCCGCCCACCGGCCTCTTCTCCGCCGTCACCAGTAGCAGCTAGGTCTCCTAGCCTCGCCGCCCTCTCCTCTGATCCTCTCTTCGCCGCCGGAAGCTGCTAGGACTTTGCCTCGGCCGCTGCTCCTCTTCCCTCAAGGTGCCCGCCCTGCCTTCTTCTTCTTCCTCTGCTCGTCTTCCCTCAAGGTGCCGCCCTGCTGCTGGGCATTTTTTTTTAAATTTATTTACTTCTTATGAGAATCAGTTTTAATTAGGGGTCATACACATATTGATGTCTAACACCTAAATTAATATCTAGTTAGTGTATTTTCCTAGTATCGTGAAAGATTCTCAATCGTGTGTATCAAATGGGATTCTTATATATATTCAGATCTTAATGTTATAAATGGAAGACTCGAATGTTATAAAATCCCATCAAAGTAGGTAGAAACAACTTATGTATATTCAGATCTTAATAATTCCATGAAGTGCACATTATCTTACTCAGGAAAAGTATGTGTATAATGTAGGATTAGTTCCATATAATGGTTCTATTTTAGTAAGCACCTAGAAACCCGTCCAAGATTTACTCATTATGAGCATTTCCTCGTTTGTTCTCTAAGTACATTTGTAGACTTCTTTTCAAGCTATCATGTCTACCACAATAAAGTTGGTTATGACAAGCAATAAAAGGTTAACTGATGTTATACAACTTTTTCTGAAAATATATAACATCGTTATAGGTACTTACACTTTGTTAATACTAATATTGTGCAGTCTCTGTCCACCCATAACAGTCACTATGAACTGGGCTTCTATGTCAATGTTAACGTTCCCTATTGAAGAACAATTGGACATCATCCTAGATGATCATTCCTTAAACCAATTGGTCATACCCAAACATTGGCATTTTCTAAAAGGAAGACACTACATGCCTGGTAAAGTGACCCTAACTTTTGGTAATTATTCACATGTTATCGAGGTTGAGTATGATTTGGCGGGAAATCTTGTATCAAAATTCAGTTGGCGTGATTGGATTGGAGACCTGCATGTGGTCAGTTGGAACAGGCTTTTTCTCCGTCCAGTTGGTGATACTTCCATCAAAGTTTGGATAACCAACAGCAACTGCGAGACCCCCGATCATCTTCTGCGATATGAGCGCACGGCGTCGCATATCAGCTCGGACAAATCTGAATCTGAGGCCCCTGTCAGTTCAGATTCGTCTAAATACAGTGAGGAGCTTCGTGACACAGCTTCATCATCAAAAAGAAGTTACTGATGCATGTGGGACCATGTTGGTGTAGTATTTAGTTGTCTATCTATCTAGACTTGTCTGTAGTAATAGTTTTTTTAATTATGCGCATGTTTAGGGGTACACCAACCCCTTTGTTTAGTTATTGTTATAACGGAAGTGTGTGTTCCCATGAATGGAACTGAAAGTTGCTACATGAATGCTTATAACTGAAGTGTGTGTTCCCTTGAATGTTCCCATTTGCATGATTACACTACTATTTTCTCATATTGTTTAGTCTATTTTAATATGACATACTTGCTTATATCTTGCTTAATGATGAACTCTAATGCACACATGTGACATGCTTGGAATGTAAATGATGAACTTTTCCCTAAATTGCCAATCATGCTTTTAAAGACATCAATAATCACCCTAAATTGAAGAACTAGGATTTTAGGTATAAGAATGACAATACATTATTTGTTGGCCTAGAAACCCGTCCAAGATTTACTCATTAGGAGTAAATCTTGGATAGTCCCCGGTTTGGGACTGTTCTTGAACACCTAATCTCGCTTAGGATGTAAGTGTATAATGTGTATTGGGTTTTCAAGAAAATTTTGGCAGCATTTCCCCGTTTGTTCTCTAAGTACATATGTACTTGGAAAACAGCGGGGAAATGCTGCCGAAATTTTCTTGAAAACCCAATACACATTATATACTTACTAGTGAGATTAGGTGTTCAAGAATGGATAGGTGGTACACATTTATTATATATAATAATGACATCACAGGTATTTGTTAACCCTAGACCCTAATCTTGTCCTAATATATACTTGTTTTCTCTTTGATCATAGAATGGATAGATCATGGATGTCCATTCGCAATCGCTGCACCCCCAGAGTTTATTTCTGGTCTTCACCAGTTCATTAAATTTGCCGAGGAACATAGGAAACAACCTGGAGATAGGTTCTACTATCCATGTAGACATTGCGGTAACAACTTGAAAGTCGACACTGGTGACGAAATCATGACTCATGTCATGTGCAACGGGATTATACAAGGCTATACAAAATGGCACTGGCGTGGAGAGATTTCAAACCCGAAACCAGTGGATGTCGATAGCAGTGCTTGTATGGAAGAAGAAATTGCCTACGATGACGCAGATGTGAATGAACCAGTTCCAGTAGACATCGTTGATGCGATGCTGGATAGTTGTGGGGTAGAGCACACCGATCCACCTCCCATTTTTAGAAACATTGTGCATGATGTTGAGATGTTGTTATACACAGGTTGTACTAAGTTTACGAAGCTTAACGCTGTGTTGAGATTGTATAAGTTGAAAGCTAACAATAGATGGAGCGACAAAAGCTTCACGTCATTGCTGTCTTTGTTGAAAGAAATGCTTCCTGAAGGAAACGAGCTGCCAATCTCAACATACCAGGTAAAGAAATTGTTGTGCCCAATGGGAATGGATGCCAAGAAGATACACGCATGCCCTAATGATTGTGTATTATTTCAAAAGGACTATGCAGATTTGAAAGATTGTCCAAAATGTGGTGCGTCACGGTATAAATTGACGACTTCGGGGGAGTCCAAAATGGGTTCTCCTGCCAAGGTGATGTGGTATCTACCTATAATATCACGGTTTCAACGCTTGTTTGCCAATCCGATAGATGCAAAGAATTTGAGGTGGCATGCAGATGTTAAGAAAATTAATGATGGGATCCTACGACATGTGTCTGATTCCCCACAGTGGAAGAAGATTGATGTATTGTACCCTGAATTTGGTGAAGAAGTCAGGAATCTAAGACTTGGGCTTTTTACAGACGGGATGAATCCGTACGGGACATTGAGCAGCCAACATAGCACTTGGCCAGTCATGCTTGTTATATACAATCTTCCTCCCTGGATGTGTATGAAAAATAAGTATGTAATGCTGTCGTTGTTGATATCGGGCCCTAAACAACCTGGAAATGACATCGATGTTTATCTTGAACCTCTGATTGATGACTTAAAGAAACTCTGGGGTGAAGGTGTGATGACCTATGATGCTTCACGAAGAGAGACATTTCGTTTGCATGCTATGTTGTTTTGCACTATTAATGACTTTCCAGCATATGGGAATTTGTATGGATATAGTGTCAAAGGAGCTAAAGCGTGTCCTATATGTGAAGAGAACACTGATTCAACAAGACTAAAACATGGCGGTAAGAATGTATATCTCGGTCATTGAAGGTTTCTTCCAAAATTCCATCTGTATCGTAGGAAGCGCAAAGCATTCAATGGATTGAATGAGGAACGCAGTGCACCTAAACCTATACCAGGGGAGGTTGTTTATGAAAGAATAAAAGACATTGTCAATGAATTTGGTAAGAGATCACAAGGTACTACACGGAGTGACAATTCTTCATTCAAGAAGAAGTCAATATTTTGGGATCTTCCTTATTGGAGTTCTTTGACAGTCAGACATTGTATCGATGTAATGCACGTTGAGCAAAATGTCTGTGATAGCATCATTGGTACTCTGTTAAATATACCAGGTAAGACTAAAGATGGGATAAAATCCAGACTGGACCTACGTGAAATGGGAATAAGGTCAGAATTAACAGAAATACGTGAAATGGGTAGTAAAAGAACATACTTACCTCCTGCATGTTACACGTTGTCTAGAAAAGAGAAGAAAGCTTTTTGTGAATGCTTGATAAATGTTAAGGTGCCAAATGGTTACTCATCCAACATCCGTAGATTGGTATCAATGAAAGATCTGAAGTTGATAGGACTTAAATCTCATGATTGTCACACTCTAATGCAACAAATATTGTCCGTGGCAATTCGATCTATATTGCCGAAGCATGTAAGGTTTGCAATCACCAGACTTTGTTTCTTTTTCAACAGTCTCTGCAGCAAAGTTATTGACCCTGAGACTCTCGATAATTTGCAAAGAGAAGTGGTTGTTACCCTATGTCAGCTTGAGATGTATTTCCCTCCTTCGTTCTTTGATATCATGGTACGTCTTGTTGTCCACTTGACTAGGGAAGTGAAAATCTTGGGCCCGGTTTTCTTGCATTGGATGTATCCCTTTGAACGATACATGAGCGTTTTTAAAGGTGATGTTCGAAGCCGTTATCGGCCTGAAGGGAGTATTATTTAAGGTTATGTGGCGAGAGAGGTTATGGATTTCTGCAATGACTTTCTCAGTGGTAATGACACTCCTGATAATGACAAGAATATTGATGAGCTATTTGGCAAAGGAATTTTGGGATCACATGTGAAAGTAATCAACCGTGAGCAGTTGGAACAAGGTCATTTGTATATTTTACACAACATGGACGAAGTGAACGTTTATATCGAGGAACATACCAATTTCATCAAAAGACAATATCCTCGAGCCAATACAATGTGGCTTGCTAGAGAGCATAATAAGACTTTTATTAAGTGGTTTGAAGATAAAGTATTACATCAACTATCTCAAACACCAGATGATATTACTGAAACTATCAAATGCCTCGCCTTTAAACCAAAGTTGACTGTTATGTCTTATGAAGGGTATGACATTAATGGATTCACATATTACACAAAGCGCCAAGATGATAAGAGTGTCGTCCAAAACAGTGGGGTCACCCTTCAAGCATCGACTATGTTTTTGCAAGTGCAAAGGATAAGAGTCCACGTGAAGCTAAAATGTCATATTACGGTGTTATTGAAGAGATATGGGAATTTGACTACATAGATTTCAGAATTCCGCTCTTCAAATGTAATTGGGTTGATAACACCAAAGGAGTTATAGTGGATGAATTGGGTTTCACTTTAGTGAACTTTGAAAAGATTGGCGAGAAGGCTGAACCATTCATATTGGCATCACAGGCGAAACAAGTATTTTATATCGATGATCCTGCAAATGATAAATGGTCGGTTGTTCTTCATGGTAAAAGACAGTTCATTGAAGATCCTATAGATGAAGAAGAGTACTATGATAAATATGATGACTCCAGTCCATTCTCAGTTGGGTTGCCAACTCCAGAAAATATTGAAGCTAATGATGACTTATATGTGCGCGGAGATCACAATGAAGGATTGTTAATTGATAAAAGATCACAATTTTAGAGGCATGCATGTTTATATTTTTTTATTGAAGCTAAATGTTTACTTTTTTAATATCAATATCATTTTCTGATTTGATGTTTCATTATCTTCTAGTTAATACAAATGCTAAACATTGTGGGAGGGTGCTAAAGAACTATAGGACCAATCTCACCCGAGATTACATACGCGATGTGGAGAGTAGGTTCTTGATCTATTCCAATTCTAGACATTGATCAGTATTTCACTAACTCTACACTAATAATTTTTGTTTGTATTCTCTTTGAAAAATAAATATAGGAAGAAGGCTATGCAGGACGGACATGACATAGCTATGCAGGATATGCAGGAAGAAGCCCCAATGAAGAGAAGCAGGATACAGATACAATACATAAAGTGCAGCACACACAAGTGGTTCAGATTCATATAACAACATGACAGACTAACACATATATAGTGCATAACAACAGCAGCTCCGAATTTACATACAACACTAACTTAGTACATATATAGTGGACTAAGGTGACGATACCACCTGCTAAAACAGGTTACCGACTACATGTTACGACTGGGAGGTCGTGATTCAGCAACGTATGCATTAGCAGGAGGACAAACAGATCACCATATGAGGACAAACATATGGTGATCTGTTTGTCCTCCTGCTAATGCATACTATTGCTGAATCATGACCTCCTAGTTGTAACATGTAGTTGTCGGTAACCTGTTTTACCAAGTGGGATCGTCACCTTATAAGTCCCACTATATATGTACTAAGCTAGTGTTGTATGTAAATTCGATGCTGCTCTTGTTATGTACTATATATGTGTTAGTCTGTCATGTTGTATGGACATCGGTTGTATTGCTCAGGTATTATATAGTCTCATTAGATAATATGAAATATATCAATCTTATTTATAGCTCATTAATTATATATATACATCATTCTCTTTACAGGTGTTTAAAGCTGACCCCACTACAGGAACGGACTTACCAGATGTACATGCTCCCTATACGATGGGAGAATTAAATGAAGTAAGAGAAGAATGGGCAACAACCATACAAATAGTGAGGATTTTGTAAATGAATTTCTGAATTATAATATGTGTGAATGTTTCTACATGTCTAGATGTTTCTACATGTGTCTGAGTGAAAATGAATGAAAGTGTTGGTTACTATATGAATGTTTCTACATGTGTGAATGTGAATGAATGGAACTACAGATTGCTAGCTACATGAATGTTTCAAAATGTGTGAAAATAAAATGGAACTGCAGGTTGTATTGCTAAATGCATGTGTGAATATTTTTGTTGTTAAATTTGCAGGTTTGTGGCCTGTTGTTGGTTGATATCAATGGATGTCGTAAAACCTGCAGTTTAGTTAACTGAACTGTAGGTTTCTCATCCTCCGACCAGCCACAGCAGGTCTGCAGGTCTGTAAAAAAAAAACAATAGGCGTCGGTTATTTAGATATAACCGGCGCCTATTTCCTGTGGCGCAAACATATATGGTGTTGGTTTCTTAATACAAACCGACACTGATAGTGCTCAAGCTGGCACCAATAACAGGTGTCGGTAATTGTAAACAACCGACACATAACTTTATAGTGTCGGTTATTTAAATGTAACTGACACATATTCTTTTGGCGCGAAGACATATTTCGTCGGTTGTTGGCTTATAACCGACACTGATAGCGCCCAAGATGGCGCCCTTTCTATGGCGCGAAGGGTTTGGGCATCGGTTTCTTATCTAATAACCGATGCCTATAGTCCCCTGATGGCGCGTTTTCGGTCACGCGCGAAGAGTTTGGGTGTCGGTTCTGGAACCGATGCGTAATGGGTGACCTTTTAGTGTCGCCCACATAGGCGTCGCTCGGAAACCGACACTAAAGGCCATAAATAACCGACACTAAAGGTAGGTTCTGTAGTAGTGAAAAATGTCATTTTATGGTAAAAGAAGGCATTGTCCTGGGCCATAGGGTCAGCAATACAGGAATTGAAGTCGACAAAGCCAAGATTGAAGTGATTTCTAAATTGGCTATCCCCACAAATGTCAAAGAGGTTTGTGCTTTCCTTGGCCATGCCGAATTCTATAGAAGATTCATGAAGGATTTTTCCAAGATAACGAAGCCAATGACAAACCTATTAATAAAGGATATTGATTTCAATTTCAATGAAGAATGTGTCAAAAGCTTCAACACACTAAAGTAGGACCTTACAACCACCCCCATCATTAGAGCTCCCGACTGGGACTATCCTTTTGAAATTATGTGTGATGCTAGTGATTATGCTGTGGGCACTGTTTTAGGGCAATATATAGAGAAGAAACACTATGTGATCTATTATGCATCGAAAACTCTCGATGAAGCCCAGAGGAATTACACTACTACCAAGAAAGAACTTCTAGTAGTCGTGTATGCCTTTGACAAGTTCAGATCCTACCTAATTGGTTCGAAGGTCATTGTCTACACAGACCACGCTGCCATTCGTTACCTTCTGGCAAAGAAAGATGTGAAACCCAGGTTAATTAGATGGATTCTCTTATTACAAGAATTTGATTTGGAGATAAGAGATAAAAAGGGTACAGAGAATGTTGTAGCAGACCACCTCAGTCGCATCCACACTCCGGATACTGAGAAGATTCTGATCAATGATTCCCTGCCAGATGATCAACTAATGAAAGTCTCAGAAGTTGTACTGTGGTACTCAGATTTTGTGAACTACCTTACTGTTGGGGTCATCCATCCTCAATGCACCGAGAATGCACTAAAGAAGTTCATGCATGATGTAAAGCAATATCACTGGGATGATCCATATCTCTTTAAACTAGGTGTTGATGGCTTGTATAGATGATGTATCGCCGAAGAAGAAGCTCAACTTATTTTGGAACAATGTCACTCAGGATCAGTGGGAGGACATATGAGCTCTAAGAAGACTGCTTTGAAGGTTTTACAATGTGGATTCTTCTGGACAACCATATCCAAAGATTCCTACGACTTTGTCCTGTCATGTAACAAATGTCAAAGATCAGGAAATATTACAAAGAGAGATGAGATGTTGTTGAATCTCTGGCAAGAAGTAGAGATATTTGACGTATGGGGGGTGGACTACATGGGTCCATTCCCATCTTTTCATGGATTTTCATACATCCTAGTGGTGGTAGACTATGTCTCAAAATGGGTTGAAGCTATACCAATCATCACTAGTGACTCCAAACCCATCATCAAATTATTCAAAGATATTATTTTTCCCCATTTTGGAGTGCCACGAACCGTGATATCTGACGAAGGGTCCCACTTCCTTGAAAGAAGCTTTGAAGCTTTACTGAGAAAATATAGGGTAACACATAAGGTAGCCTCACCTTACCATCCACAAACAAGTGGACAGGTAGAGGTCTCTAACTGTCAGCTAAAGGCTATTCTGGAAAAAACTGTAGGACGCAATCGAAAGGATTGGTCAACAAAAATCAATGACGCCTTACGGGCCTATCGAACTACTTATAAAACTCCCATTGGGACTACACCTTTTCGATTAATATATGGAAAAGCTTGCCACCTTCCAGTCGAACTGGAACACAAGGCATGGTGGGCAATTAAACAACTGAACTTTGATATGAAAGAAGCAGGCCAAGCCAGGATTCTGCAACTCCACGAGCTGGATGAACTCAGGATGACAGCTTATGAGAATGCACGAATCTACAAAGAACGTACAAAACTTTGGCACGATGGACATCTGAAAAGAAAGAGCATACAAGTCATAGACCAAGTTCTTCTATTCTACTCAAGATTGAAGTTATTCCCAGGAAAAATCCGCTCACGCTGGTCTGGACCATACATCGTCAAAAGCATCTCTCCACATGGTGCCTTCTCATTATGGAGTGAAAAATCAGGTGAATTTGTAACAAATGGTCACCGCTTAAAGAGATATTTCATCTCAACTGACATAGGCACTAAAGCAATGCTGGAACTCACCAATCCAAAAGATCCACCGTGAATTTGAAGGATCCAGTCGAGCCATCGACATAAAACAAAGGCACTTGTCGGGAGGCAACCCGATCAATAAATTTGTTTTACTTTCATTTTCAAATTAGAATGTTTCTTCAATTTTGTTTTTACCTCCTAGTTAATATTTCATTAAATAAAATTAGCATCGCAAGATGCTATTTTAATATCTAATTGATCTTTACCTTTGAGATTTTCAGATAAAAGGATGTTCGTTGATTGGAACGCAACCACACCCGGTGGTCATTCTAGCATGATTTTTCCCCTCCATCTTGGATTTAGGGTTTGTTTGGGACGAGCAAATCTCTAAGTTCGGGGTGGAGGGTGGGTGGTATGTACCTCACTTTCCACCTACACCCATCCTTTTCATACTTAAGTTTTCACTATCATATTCTTGATAAAAAAATTCAAAATTTTCAAAATTCTTTAATGTTTTTCTAAGAGATTGAACAGATGATGAATTTTTGACACTTTTTGACACTTCCTGGTTTCATTAAAAGTCACTTACTAAACTGCTATGCATTTTGAATCATTATATCCTCCTTATTCAAAGTAAATCCTCAAAAAGACCATTTTTTTGAAACAAGCCTTTTGATTGAAATCATCTTGTGAAGCTTATGACTCCTAACATCATGTTACTTTTGCAAAATTGATAAGTGTCTGTCGAACTGATAGGGATCAAACACATCATGCTTCCTAACTGACTAGTGGAACTATAACATGGAATCTCCACTGGATCCTCATCAAGTCATTATTTGAGTAGAGTATGATAAAGAGAATGACCCAGTGCACTGAATTGTAAATCAAGTTGCATTCTGACCTGAACTTTCTTCTACACTTATTCTATCATCTTTGTACCCCTCCATCCATCAAAAAGAAACAAAAATAGCCAAACTTGTGCCAAACCCTAAGTTCGGGGTGGCACGCCACTTCCCTCTTTATCCGCTTCTTCCATACCCCTCACAAATAAATAGGGGCGTACCACCAAAAATGCAATCTTGAGTCGAATAGAGGAGAGATTTGCAAACAAAAAGATGCCAAAGTGTACACAAAAAGAAATGCAATCTCGAGTCGAATAGAGGAGAGATTTGCATTAAAAATGCAATAAATGAAATTGCAAAGCAAATAAAAATCTCGAGTCGAATAGAGGAGAGATTTACTTCTTCCTTCCATACCACCTTTCACTACATTTTCAACCTAATGGCACAATGCATGCCCCCACTATCCTGAAAATCACCAGTGTCAGATCGGATGCACACTTGTTGTTCTGCGGGTATCTTTGGACTCTTACAAAACTCTTTGACATGCTTGTTGTTGGAAAAAGTGAGGAAGTGATTTTGGAAAACGAACTCAGGAACGAAGATATGGTAAGATGTGTTTTGTGGTCTCAGGAGGTTGAGATAGTGAGTCATATTGAGCAGAAAGAAAACATTCATGATGTGAAGATGAAGCAATCACACGAATTAAAAGTATTCATTTGGCGACTGTTTCAGAATTTGTGTTACTCGAGGATGAGCAACGTTTAAGTTTGGGGTATTTTGATGAATGCATATTCATCATGGAATTCAACTATCACTTTCAAACAAATTCAACTCCATTTATATACTTTCTCACTCATTAAGTACCAATGTGAATCATAATGCCCGAATCAACTTAATTGATTCGGTTATCAAGGTTTTAACCAAATATTGTTCATTTTATGCATGTTTTGATAAAGCTTAACAAGCAAGCAGGGTACTCCTTCATCTCTGGCTCTGGTCAAGAAATCTAACCAAGCAATTCCATCCATGCGGCCCCAAGACCATTTTAGTCCATGCGGTCCCAAGACCGTTTGGGTCCATACGGTCCCAAGACCATTTGGGTCCATGCGGTCCCAAGACCGTTTGGGTCCATGCGGTCCCAAGATCATTTGAGTTCATATGGTTTCGAGACCGTTTGAGCAGCAGAGACCATTTGGAGGAATCTCTCAGCCGCAAGGGATCGAGCAGTGCACAAACTCAAGATCGCGAAGCAGAGTCCTGACCACGGCTGTGGTGGTCCAAAATGGTCGTGGTCGTCCGCCATCACCACGACCGTGTGACACGGCCATGACCGTGGTGGATCATCCCCAAAGCCTGACTTCATACTCACCACGCCTGTGCAAGGCGGCACAGCCGTGTGGCAGCTACCTCACCACGACCGTGGTGTCACGCCGCGGCCGTGGCACAATGTCATCAGAGCTCATTTTCTCACCCACCATGCCCGTGCTAGGTGGCACGACCGTGGGACAGCAGCGCTACCACGACCGTGGTGCCTACCTACGATCGTGGTACATCGTCTTCAACCTCTGACCTGCACACAGTTGCAGCTCCTGAGCAAGGTCATTTGGGGATGATTTGTAGACCGAATAGGGTTGCCCCGAGGCCTCCGCACCTATAGAAGAAGGCCAGCGATCATTTGATAGTTCGGAGAGCAGATGGATCGATTTACCAAGCTGACCCTCTGCTGCTCATTTTTGGAGCATTTACCAGTTGAAACGACAAGATCGTTTGAGATCTCAGTAGCAAACCGTTTGGATCAGTCAACGTGAAGAATGTTTGCAGCGAATCTGAAGACCGTTTGTGCCTAAGTACTCAAAACTATTTGGTTTTATACGGTTTACAGACCATTTGCACAGGACTGCTTACTCAAGAATGTTTGGTCTTGTGTGGTTCCCAAACTATTTTCTCAAAATCATTTGCTCCAAACCAGTTGCTCAAGATCGTTTGCCCCAAACGGTCTCCAGACCGTTTGGAGAAGATATTTCCAGGACCGTTTGTTCTGTTTCTACAGACTATTTGGGGCTCTTTTAAATGAAACTATTTGGTCTCTTTTAATCCAAGACCGTTTGGGGGGTCAGTCATGTGCCTATAAATAGGACCCCAAAGGTCCTCACATGGAGATCAGATCCGGACGCCGCCAGGCTGCCCGAACACAGTTCCGATTCAAATCCAGTCCAGTTTAGGCCAGTTCCATTTCACCTACTGCCCGTGCTGCAACCAAGGAGGCTGAGGAGAGAAGGAAGACGGAGCAAGGGAGACTGTCTGGTCTGTCTTGGCAACTCCCGTTCACATCCAGAACTGCCCCGACATGACGTAGGAGGTTGTATCTTCTTCACTGAGCTCCGACTACCTTCCGCGTCGAGTTCATGGTGGATTTCTCTCTCTTTCTCATTCTTCTTATTTCTCGCATCATGAGCGAGTAGTACCTTTTTGCTGGGGTGCGGGGACTAACCCCGCTGCCCATGCAAATCATGTTCTTTTGTTAAAATCATCATGGCAATGTATATAACTTCCCATTTCGTTGTTAGTTGGTATGTTTGTAGTTGATTATCTACTTGATTTCATCTTATTCTTTCCTATGCTGTGAAATCTTCTATGTATGGGATGGAATGGCGGTTTACTAGTTCGACTCCTTGACGAGAACTTCTGAAAGGATTCCTTGAGGTCGTAAGTGTATGATCCGTGAGGGGACGAGACATCTAACCTACAGTGACACTTCTATGGTCTAAACATCCCTCAGGGAGGACCACAGCCTTAGTTGGATTTTGTATCGCCTTATTTACCGTCGATGTTAGTTTGTAGATCTATCACTTTCTTTCTTATCGATTAATGCGGTTGACTCCCAAACTAGAAATAGAATGGGATTTCTTCGGAGCTGTAAGTAAGTGATCCAGGTGATGATGAGACATCTGATGCCTAAGGTGATGCTTACGCGAACCTAACGCCCTCACAGGGGGTTCTGCAACGGCTCCAGTTGGATTGATATATCTTGCCTGGCTTGTTTGTGATTTAATGTGTTTGCATGTGTAGCGGTCGTGAAACCCGATACCAACCCAGTGATTCCATATCATTGATCTAAACCCAACTTTAATTTAGCTTTTACATTCTTGCAATTAGTTTAAGTAACCACAAATCAACCAATCATTCTAAATATTAGTTTTACTTGAGCTAGATTCGACTGACAAGGATTCTTAAAAAGGTTGTCCTTTGGGTTCGATCCTTAACTATACTGCGATAAGACTCGTCCGCTTGCAGGTGGTATTATTGCACTTTGGTTTTGGTAAAAGCTCGGGGATTCCAACCCTGATTGAGTTTGTTAGTGCGTTCAAAAATACCACGTCAACCTACATGCCACCCTGATGTATGATGTGTGACCAAGCCCTGGAGGGAAGGTCAATTAGTTCAAGCCCAAGAGGGAAGACCATTGGGTACTATGAGAGGAGACCCCAGGCACCAAGCTCAGGATGGAAAAGGATGACCTTATGTTTCTTGCATGACTATTGGGCAACATGAGAGGTGACCCCAGGCACCAAGCTCATGATGGAGAAGGTGGCCTTATGTCTAGTACAAAGGAAAAACCCTAGAGAGGGTATTCCAGGGTTAGGGAAAAAGTGGTGGAGAATGTCACATTGAAAACGTAATTTGGATTGTTAAATAACTTAATTGTGATATTATGTTGTTAGCAATATTTGTGAAATTTTGGTTGTCCCCACATACCGGCATATCCATTTATACTAACCGACATTTTGTTTTCCAGCATTCTAGGCACAATATGAAAAGGACAAATAGTAAAGTGATACATTGTGAATATATGAATTAAAGTACAAGGAGGATTAGTTAGAATAGACTCTAGTTGTGGATAGAACTTTAGAAATCCAAGATTTTAAAGAGGTATGCAAATTTTTATTTTATTCCAGCTTTTCATTATAGTTTTTGGTAGAATTTAGTAATTACTATTGATTATTTTTCGAACCATTGATTCAGAAAATTGCAATAATGGCTCTGACCTTTTGCTCTCCCTTAATTGGGGGTTACTGGGAGGTGGGGTCGTTACATTTGGTGGACCTCGATCGAATGTAGTCTAATCCTCGTATTCTTCCTTCCTAAACCCTATCTCACTCTCTACCCCTCGATTGATCCCTCTTCAGTGAGGACTCCACCTCGGCACAACCGTGGCTCGAGTGTCAGGAAAGGAAGAAGAGGAGGAGCAGACGACATCCGATCGAGGTCCACCGTGGTCTCACGAAGAGATCCAATGGTCCCAGGCCTGGCCAGCTAAGTTACCTCACTAGTGGAGGTGTATGATGCAGATTGTTAGATCCAAAGGACGGACTAGCGGCCCATCACTCAAACAGCCATGGAATTTTGGTAAATCGCCCTCTCTGCTCAAATATTCCAGAAAATATGTTTTCCTTGTAAAATTCATAGAAATTACTAGGAAACTCTAATGGTGAAACTTAATATATGAAATTTGATCAGAAAAATATGAGGAACAACATAAAAATGGTTTGAGAATCTTATTTCGTTTGTATTCGCAAAATTATGTTATATTGATGGAAAATGTATTAAAATTTGGTTAAAAACCCTAATTGAGATCAATGGATGAATCTATAAAGCTTAATAGGTTAATTTGAGTAATATTAACCTGTTGAATGATAACGATAGGCTTGACCTGATTTAGATGAATAATTGCATGTTTTTGGGTTTTAAACCAAGTATGAATGATAATGCATCTAGAAACCCCAATTTAGGGTAAAAGAAGAGAAGATCATATTTAATTTGAAAATATGGAAATATGTTGTTAAATGATGATCCTAAGCCTACTAGGACAGATAGGATGTGAAACTTAGGGTTTATAAATAGTTTTGTCTAATTAGAGTTTGTAGTACTAAAAGTAAAGGCAAAACCCTAATTTCAAGTGAAACCCTGAAAAGGGGTAGAAACCCTAAAAAAAGAATAGAAATCCTAAGAAGCAAGTTGGTTTGGATAGATCTTGATAAAAGGAAATTGTATGTTTATTTTAGGATTCTTGTACTTGCTTTCCTGATTGGATTTCCCTAATTGGTTGACTCTATCTCAAAAATCAGTAGTACAAGTATGTGGATATTTATGAGTAACTGATTTAGTTTCACGGAGTTTTCTCGAATGATTGATTGAATTAGATGCAACCTAACTATTGGATGTTCATTTATGCAAATCTTTAAAGTTGCTATGATTATCACAATTAATTATAAATGTGCATTCTCACATCTACATGCCACCCTGATGTATGATGTGTGACCAAGCCCTGGAGGGAAGTTCAATTTGGTCAAGCCAAGAGGGAAGACCATTGGGCACTATGAGAGGTGACCCCAGACACCAAGCTCAGGATGGTAAAGGTGGCCTTGTGTTTCTTGCATGACTATTAGGCACCATGAGAGGTGACCCCAGGCACCAAGCTCAGGATGGAGAAGGTGGCCTTATGTCTGGTGCAAAGGAAAAACCCTAGAGAGGGTATTCCAGGGTTAGGGCAAAAGTGGTGGAGAATGTCACATTGAAAATGCAATTTGGATTGTTAAATAACTTAATTGTTATGTTCATGTTGTTAGCAATATTTGTGAAATTTTGGTTGTCCCCACATACCGTCATATTCATTTATGTTGACTAACATTTTTTTTGTCATCGTTTTAGGTACAATATGAAAAGGACAAATAGTAAAGTGACACATTGTGAATATATGAATTAAAGTACAAGGAGGATTAGTTATAATAGACTCCAGTTGTGGATAGAAGTTTAGAAATCCAAGATTTTAAAGAGGTAAGCAAAGTTTTATTTTATTCTAGCTTCTCAATATAGTTTTTGGTAGAATTTAGTAATTATTATTGATTATTTGTCGAACCATTGATTTAGAAAATTGGGATAACGAATCTGACCTTTTGGTCTCCCTTAATTGGGGGTTACCGGGAGGCGGGGTTGTTACATTTGAAATAGTAAAGTGATACATTATGATATATGAATTAAAGTACAAGGGGGATTAGTTGGAATAGACCCCAGTTGTGGATAGAAGTCTAGAAATCTACGATTTTAAAAAGGTATGCAAAGTTTTATTTTATTCCTACTTTTCAGTATAGTTTTGGTAGAATTTAGTAATTATTATTGATTATTTGTCGAACCATTGATCCGAAAAATTGGGATAACAGCTCTAATATTTTGGTCTCCCTTAAGTGGGGGTTACCGGGAGGTGGGGTCATTACATTTGGTATCAGATCCATAACCCCTCCAGTAGGTGGGACCCACATGGGCATGTGGTATGCCAGTCTTGAGTCGTGTGGTCTAGGCATGTAGGAAAGGGATGTTTGTGGTGACGTAGCTACCCTTGCATTGGTATTTCATGATCTGGAGTTGGGTTTCCATGGGCCATTCTGGGTCTACACTGAAATGGGGAAATATTATGAGGCCATATAGTTGAGCCTTGATGAGGATGTCAAGAGTCTAAGTGGGGGATATTGTAACATCACAAGATTTGAGGCCTCAGATAAAATGATCTTAAAAGGAATGATTGGACTACCCATATCACTAAGGTGCACCTCCTTTTCCCAGAGCCCATCACTAAAGAAATCCATAGTTTGCGTGTTTAGCTTGGAGTAGTATTAGGATGGGGGACCAGTCGGGAAGTTGACCTCGACTTGTGTGTGAGTGAGGAAAAAGCACACAGTTCAGGCTAGTGGTGGTCTGTGGGGCTAGTCGTTATTCCTGAAACCCTACTAGAGCCTAGGTAAGTGGGACCAGTCATTACAAACGGTATCAGAGCTAATTCCCCTCCAGTAGGTGGGGCCCACATGGGCCTGTGGCATGCCAGCCTTTGAGCCATGCGGTCCACGCATGTTGGAAAGGGCTATCTGAGTTGATGGAGTTGCCCATTCGCTGGTAGTGTCCAGGCATGTTGGAAAGGGCTATCCAAGTTGATGGAGCCACCCTTGCATTGGTAGCCGTGATAGGGAGTTGGGTCTACATGGACCATTTGGGTCAGCACTGAAATGGGGATGATTATGAAGCCATATAGTTGAGCCTTGACGAGGATATCACGAGTCTAAGTGGGGGAGATTGTAACATCCTAGGATTTGAGGCCTTGGATAAGATGATCTTAAAAGGAATGACTGGACTACCCATATCACCAAGGTGCACCTCCTTTTCTGGGAGCCCATCCCTAAAGAACATCCATAGTTAAGCGTGCTCAGCTTGGAGTAGTACTAGGATGGGTGACCAGTCAGAAAGTTGATCCTGACTTGCACGTTAGTGAGGACAAAGTGCATTGTTAAGGTTAGTGGTGGTCTGTGGGGCCAGTCATCATTCCTGAAACTCTACTAGAGCCTAGGGTAGTGGGCCCAAGTGTTACAATGCTTCTCTTATAAGTTATTTCTACAAAGAAAATTAGGTTAAGGAATTCTCTTCCAAATAAATCATATGATATGCCAATTTGAGCTTAAATGATATGGGACATGCTTTTCGTAATATATCCTTCTCTTCATATGATAAAACCATGGAACATTTTAGTAATCATGGGATAAGTTGAGATAACCCATTCAATTTGTGAAGAACCTGAGTAGGATAGATGAAAGACAAAATCTTATGAGAAGGAAGTAAATCCTTAAAGCCTAATAAAAAACCATGATGTTGGGTATACATTACTAATGTAGGAGAATAATATTGATATATGTACAGACTTTAGCATAAAGTGAACAAGGAAAGAAAGAGAAAAACCAAATAAAAGTAAGTGACCCATGAACCCAACTAAAAATTGATGATCATGGGTAAATCAAAAGAATAAAGGAAGGTGGTACTAAGGTATGTGTAAAACTTAGTAGTTAGTAAAGATAGTCATGATACTTACTATTATACCTCTTTGAATTCCATGGAGGGACCATTATCATCCAGTTTGTGAAACCCTAGACTAATGTCTCTAACATATTGGATTATGCACACAAACATACTGTTATTACCCCTAACCCACCTAAGTACAAGGGAGTGATATGTGTTACCTAAGTGCTACAAGGAATATTTAGGATATATACAAAATAATTATGTTGACAAGAACATTCTTATCAACCCTACCTAGGGTGGTGTCAACGTCATAGCCATGCATAGACATATATTCCCTAGTCACATAGGAAAGAAATAAGATTTAGTTTAATGAACCTATCCATAGGGATTAAAACATGGAAATCTAGTTATATAAATGTTGACTTTTGGAGAGGTTCTTACACCCTATAAGAAGAAAGTAAAAATGATTAGACCATATTTATAGGACCCTTAAGTCCTAGTTCTGACTATTTCATATCACAACTGTGATAAGGCTAATAACTTGGAACTATAGCAAAACACATACCATATGCTAAGTTTGGCTACCAAGTTTCAAACTCTTGGTAATTTGTCAGCTACAATTGAGTTGGTGGTTAATGTAGTAACAATGGCAACTGAGAAGAGGGATCTATTCAGCTGTAATCAACCCTAAAAAGGTGAAATGTGGAATGAAACTATAGTTTTAAAGCTCATCAATCGTCTTATCTTGCAAGCACCAAATTTATGCCACACATTTATATATTAAATACATAGATAAATACATGACCATACTAATTAAAATTAAAAGTGGTAAGTTTTATCTATAATGTACATGCATTTCATATTACTCCATCCAAACTATGTCTCAGGGTTACAAAAACATGTGAAGGGATAATAAGGGTTTGTTTATGTATTAGTAAGAAAGGAGAAGTCTGGTTATGCTCATAGTCACACAAAGTAAAGAGAACCCTGTCATAGAAGGAAAAAAAAGGAATAATAGTGATACCAGTGTTCTAGGACTATGGATTCCACCTCATTAAAGCATTGTAACATAACAAACTAGTGTGCTTCAACATTAGAGAGAGAAGATATATTGGTGACTATCATATGTTTCAATGACAACCCTAAGTGAATGTACATACCTGGAAAGAAAAATCACATATATTCCTCTGACTTGGGGAACTACCTTGTAGGATGTACACATAAAAGTTTTTGGAATGAACTTTCTATCTTTGATGGTGTTGAAATAATATGTGGATGAGTTCATTTAAGACTATGTAATGCATGCCTAGCACCATTAAGAAGGTCAAGATAGGAAAAGGTATGGAAGGATCAATAGTGAAAACTATGCATGTGCTTTTGATCATACTAGCCTATCTAGCTGAATCCATGCTTACATACAAAAATTCTTGTGGATAAGTGGATCTCGTGAAAACTCTAGAATTGTATAGACCCAAATAATTTGGTACCCAACATAGTTTCAATAATAAGTATATGTGGATTCTTATGTGTACAAATGTGTATGAAAGTACACAATCATATAAGTATGTACGGTATACATAAGTCGTTATGTAAGTACATTATACATAAGATATCAATTGTTATATAAGGAAATAAGTCAGAGTCACAACTACCATTTAATGAATGATGTTCATAAATGTTGTAGGTTATCCAAAGTGAAGGGAAAAATCTTAGAAATGAACAAAAATTCAAAGATTATTGGTACATGATTTGTGCCATAAAGAGCATGACCTCATAATATTAGAAACAAAATGATGGAATGCCCTAAACTAAACTAATCCTACAAAGATAAGTCAGACTACCTTATTTTTGGTAATAATATTTGAGATAACTCTATACGAACTAGAGGGACTATGTCACGGAACCAAAATCCCAATCCCATGAACCAAACGTATACCAAAGGCAACATGTGGAAGCATAAAGCTTAGAACACATGAACAGATAACAAGATAAAGGAACCAACATAGTCTCAACATTCAACAAGTATAAATTATAAAAAATGCATTATATTCATGAATTTAGTTACATATTTCCAAATTCAAGGTAAAAGTCATTCATGTGCACTAAACCTGGATCTTACAACAAGTACACCTAGCATAGCTCACCAAGCCCATCAACCTTCTAGCCATCTCTGAACCTTAAAACAAAATATGAGAAATGGGTCAACACACGAGGTGTTGAGTATGGGACAGAAAGATACATATATATGTATAAGCTTTGCATAATTTGAAAAGATTTTAAGACTAAATGAACAAGAATAAACATGTTAACTGTTTAACAAATTCGAAACCATATTTTATGTCATTTCACTCCATTATACCAACAATATCAAGCATGTTTAAGGCCTTTGACCATCTTCCCGTCGGAAGGGTCCGTAAGGATGCTCAAGATTAGCCAACCCTTTTATACGAGAGGGGCCTCAAGGCCATAGCCAAGAGTTAACCCTTTATCAATCAATATTATAATGGAGTTCTATATATATATATATATATATGTTCAAGTTATAAAACTGATGAGGCAAACATCGAGTAAGACATAGCAATACTACATGGCAATATTTGAGCAATTAAACAAACAAGCATATAATATATGTCTTTTCACGATAGTCATATAACTAAATAAGGCCCATACCTATTTTTAGAGATTTCATAACCTAACATATCCTTCACCATCTAGCCACATGCCAAACCTGATTAACAACAAGATTACATATATGCATTAGATTCTCCTAACTAACCCTAATTAGATGCATTTTAGGGTTTTGGCCAAGGTGGGTTCCAAGTTGCTTATTGGTTCATTATATGATATTGTATAGATCTAGAGGTCATCATGATGGTGTGGTTCAAGTTTCATGTCATTATGACGTTCCATGCTCTTTCTATAATCGTAACAAGGTTGACGGCATTTACATGCATTCTAGGGTCAAAAGACTCACAATAGAGCACCCTAGATCATGATTCATCAAGTCAAGAGGTCTAGGATGTTATTCCCAATGATGAGTTGAGGTATTGATATTCCACAGTGATGTGACATTGGTAATATCCTTGTGTGGCTGTGTGACAGTGATGATGGCCTTGTGAATGAAAGTGCTACAATGCTATGTGATGATGTGAGAAGTTCACACCTTATACGTTTTATATATTCTAAAGTCGTACTATACCCTGATTCTTGTAGAGTTTGTTATGGCTTTATACATTGTAACATGATTGATGCTAAAAGACACTTAAATGATCTAACTAATAAAGTGCAACCTTAATCATGTAGTTTCCATGTGCCATACATCCATTCCAATGCTAAAAGATGATTTAGATCAGCAATATTAAGTCATCAGGAACACATAACAAGATTAGGTGGGTGTCCATTAGAAGCAACATTAGCAATCTAGGGCAAAGTTCAACATTAAAGTCCAAAGTGGGCACATATGTACAGAATGAGTTATTTATGAGCAATAGGGAGAGTAGGACCTTCTTTAGGGCTACAAAGGCATTCAAGTTATTGATTTGATGGGTACGTATGCAAGAGTACATAAAAGATTTCAACTTTATCATGGTTGTGCATGTAACATGGTCAACAAGGTTAAAATTCGTATTTTAGACAATCAATATAATTAGAGTAGGAATTAGGGTCTGCAAATATTCCCATTTGTAGATCTTTTTGAAAGGATCAATTTGGTATATAATTTCATATATTTTGGCCAAGGGAAATGGGAGATATCGATTTTAGAAGATTATAAGTCAAACTATAGAGAAACCAAGCAGCATACCCTTGAATATTTCCCTTGGGACACGGATCCTTGGATCAGGAATCGGCGGGCATAGATAGGGTCACTCATCACCGTGCCCCCCTTCAGATCTGGGCCTACTTGCACCCACTAATCACCGCTACTGAGCTGTTGGGGGCGGCTCACAGTCGCCAGGAATCGCCGCCCACATGATTGCCATCCCTCATTCACCGCCCGTCCATCTTCCACTACACCTGCTACGTGATTCATGTATTCTGTGTTCATAACAGAGCACTTGCGACTCCCACCCTTGAGTATCATCGAGCCCATAACAAGCCCTGAATGGGCTGCGTTTGAGCGGTGGCGGGTCTAAGGTACCCCAGCCACCCATCCAAACCTTGATGCTCAGTGTGATGGGGCAAGGTCACTGTTGTTTGTCCTAGCCGCCTACTTAGCAGACTAGTAGGTTTGGAGAAACCAAAGTGAGGGGCGAACTAAGGAACAAAGTGGATGGAGAAGGTAAGGAAGGAGAGATATCAGGGTTAGATGGGGGCGGGTTATATATATTGAGCAAGTGCCAGGGTTAGATCCAACCATCCTGTGCCTCCCTCTTTGCCCGATTTGGCTGCAAGGGGAGATAGAGCTTCCAACCCTATGTTTCTTTCCCAAAGAGGAAAGGCAAAAGGAAGCCAACTGATGGGCCAAGATTTAAGACTTTGGGCCCAACAAGCAAGAAAAGGGATATTCAAGGCTAGAACAAGGGTATATCTTAGAGAATTCATATAAAATCGTAGCAATGTCCAAATGATCTCAAATTTGGACCATAGCTTCAAAATAGGGCCAAGAACAACTGTGAAAAATATCAAATCAAAATAAGTACGTATGATCAAGAATTTAATCAAAGGGTTCAAGGGTATAAGGACACTAACATTTCATGCATATGTGTATCATATTGACTCAAAATGTGGAATCTTTGACTTTGGTGGACATTATAGAGTTATGAAGTCAAAGGAGACATAAATAGTGAGGACTTAAAGTAACAAGTGTAATTATGCACAAATAGGAGAAAATCCACTTTGTCACATCCTTCCCTCCTTAAAAGAAATTTTGTCCTTGAAATTCATCCAAGATCATAGTTAAGAGTCAAAGTCAAAGACGTCGGGTCTAGGTATTGAACCATGTTTATCATGACATTTAGTATAGTGGGATGCACACTTAGGTTATCATGAACAAGGGCATACTCATATCAATTATATACCTATAACTTAGTGTGTTATCATATCATGACATCATCATGATATTAGGGTTTTCCCATCCTTTAGTGTCCACACATTAGGGTTTTGTTCATATCTTTATATGAGACCAAGGGGTATCATCAAAATCTATTTTATCAATTCTAAAATGAATATATGCATGGTCATGGCTTCAAGCGAGACTATTATCAAGTGTGTATCTCATCTTTACAGTAGATTTCATGCATGTTTTTTCCTTCCCCAAAATTTCTACCAACTCTAATCAATTATGTTCTTTTTTTCATTTTGAATCTAAAATTAAACAATGTATTCGTAATTTTATTCAAGTTATGACTCCAAGATCATCGGCATATCGGGTTAATCATTTTTTTTTCATTCGGGGTATGAGATTGGGCATGTTACCCCTAACTATTCAAGCTAAGATCTCTAGGCATCGTCGTATCGAGTTCATGATTTCAAGGCTACATCTTTTATGTATAGTATGATTTCATATTAGGTCTATCTTATGAGAGTGGCTTATCGTGCATATTCAAGTTTTTAAACATAGGTGAGATATTTCATGTACAAGCATCATTCTAGGAACAACATTATCATCAACGTCAAGGTTTTCAAATTCTCTCTCTTATATTTAGAAAGAGCTCCACAAGCTCAAGCCACTCAAGATAAGACATATATATGTCCAACTAGACATGCTAACCACAACCATCTACCCATAAAAAAAATTTCTACCCATCTTTCGAGAAACAAGGGTAACCACTAGATTCCTTTATATACAACTATAACCCGAGTATGAGGCTCATCATGGATATCACACATCATGTACATCATCTTAGGGTCTTGGGACATCTCCCTCACCTATATATCAAGCATCAAACTTTCAGTTGCCTCTTTCGCTAGGGTTAGATATTTTCATAGGACATCTAGGGTTCAACATTTTCAAGGAAACCACACACTAGGTCACTCAATTCATATAATTATAAGTATTCTAGTTAGGGACTCGTCATCAAGTATTTCATCATTCATATTTTTCAACATTTCAAATATTTTGGAGTTTAGGTACTCTAACCTTCTCCTGAGGTGGGTCGACTCATATCACAAGGTCACCCTATTCATATGTCCCATGCTAGATGTCCTCCTTTGTAAAGAGATTGAGGCCCATGTTAGTCACAAACCATATGTCATATCTCAGTACCTACAAAACTATGTACAAGCAAGCATGCCAACCCATTAGCAATGTTTAGCACATCAACCAAGTCATATGTATCAACAAGGTGCTACCTCTAGATAGGGTTGCATGGTCAAGCTCATTTCATATCATCAAACTACTTGGCCCTCTCAAGGACAAACTTGGGTCTTATCAACATCAACATCATCAACAATATCATCATCATCTTAGGTTATCTAGTTTACTCATTGGCCTAACCTATATCATGGCTATAGACAACTCTAGAGACTATTACTATCATCTAAACTCTCTCATCTAGACTTGATGTTACATCTCTTTCTCCTAGGTTGCATGGAAACTCACTGCCTTTCTGCGTGTGGTAACATTTTTCATATGTACATATAATAATACTTTAAATATGTTTTCTCCAATGTTTAAACATGTGATGAAAACCACCATACTCCATTCAAATAAAACCAAAACCAAAATGAGTTACCAAACTCATGAGGCATTCTAGTACCATGACACCTAGAGAACTAGAAAGAACATGCTGCACACATGTGTAGACACCCTAAGCACATGTCGTGAATCATATGTCTAGGGAGGAAATTTACACAAGTCTACACTTAGTTCTAGAACATCTAGGTTCTAACCTAGAGGCTAAGTCCACCTAGTCCACAAAGGACATCTTATTAAGTTTCTAGGATTGAGATGTAAGGTGAGTTTAGTTTGTGTTTCATGTGAGCAATGTTTGGTGTAGTTATTGTTCATGCTTTGATACCATCTGTCACAGAACCGAAATCCCTATCCCATGAACCAAACGTATAACAAAGGTAACATGCGGAATTGTAAAGCTTAGCACACATGAACAGATAACAAGATAAAGGCACCAACACAGTCTCAACATTCAATAAGTATAAATTATACAAAATGCATTTTATTCATGAATTTATATACATATTTCCAAATTCAAGGTACAAGTCATTCATGTGCACTAAACCTGGATCTTACAACAAGTACACCTAGCATAGCTCACCAGGCACATCAACCTTTTAGCCATCGCTGAACCTAAAAACAAAATACGAGAAACGGGTCAACACACGAGGTGTTGAGTATGGGGTAGAAAGATACATATATATGTATAAGCTTTGCATAATTTGAAACGATTTCAAGACTAAATGAACAAGAATAAACATATTAACTATTTAACAAATGTGAAACCATATTTTATGTCATTTCACTCCATTATACCAACAATATCAAGCTTGTTTAAGGCCTTTTACCATCTTCCTGTCAGAAGGGTCCGTAAGGGTGCTCAAGATTAGCCAACCCTTTTATACGAGAGGGACCTCAAGGCCATAGACAAGAGATAACCCTTTATCAATCAATATTATAATGGAGTTCTATTTGTATATGTGTTCAAGTTATAAAACTGACGAGGCAAACATCGAGTAAGACATAGCAATACTACATGGCAATATTTGAGCAAGTAAACAAACAAGCATACAATATATGTCTTTTCAAGCAAGAAAGCGATAGTCATATAACTAGATAAGGCCCATACCTGATTTAGAGATTTCATAACCTAACATATCCTTCACCATCTAGCCACATGCCAAACCTGATTAACAACAAGATTACATATATGCATTAGATTCTCATCATTAACCCTAATTAGACGTGTTTTAGGATTTTGGCCAAGGTGGGTTCCAAAGTGCTTATTGGTTCATTATATGATATTATATTGATCTAGAGGTCATCATGATGGTGTGGTTCAAGTTTCATTCCATTATGATGTTCCATGCTCTTTCTATAATCATAACAAGGTTGAAGGCATTTACATGCATTCTAGGGTCAAAAGACTCACAATAGAGCACCCTAGATCATGATTCATCAAGTCAAGAGGTCTAGATCTAAATTTTGATTTAAATCAGCAATATTAAGTCATCAGGAACACATAACAAGATTAGGCGGGTGTCCATTAGAAGCAAGATTAGCAATCTAGGGCAAAGTTCAACATTAAAGTCCAAAGTGGGCACATATGTACAGAATGAGTCATTTATGAGCAAAAGGGAGAGTAGGACCTTATTTAGGGCTACAAAGGCATTCAAGTTATTGATTTGATGGGTATAGGTGGAAGAGTACATAAAAGATTTCAACTTTATCATGGTTGTGCATGTAACATGGTCAACGAGGTTAAAATTCGTATTTTAGCCAATAAATAGAATTAGAGTAGGAATCAGGGTCTGCAAATATTCCCATGTTGTATATCTTTTTGAAAGGATCAATTTTGTATATAATTTTGTATATTTTGGAGAAGGGAATTGGGAGATATCGATTTTAGAAGATTATAAGTCAAACTATACATAAATCAAGCAGCATACCCTTGAATATTTCCCTAGGGACATGGATCCTTGGATCAGGTATTTGCGGCCATGGAAAGGGCCGCTCGTCATAGTGCCCCCCTTCAGATCTGGTCCTACTTGTGCCTGCTACTCACCGCTATCAAGCTGTTGAGGGTGGCTCACGGTCGCCAGGAGTCGCCACCCCGCACGATCGCCATCCCTCGCTCACCGCCTGTCCATCTTCCACTGTGCCCGCTACGTGATTCCTCTGTTCTACTTTTAGAACAAAGCACTTGTGGCTCCCACCCTTGAGCATCTTCAAGCCAACAACAAGCCCTGAATGGGCTACGTTCGAGCGGCGTCGGGTCTAAGGTACCCCAGCCACCCATCCAAACCTCGATGCTCGACGTGATGGGGCAAGGTCGATGTTGTCTATCCTAGCCTCCTGCTTAGCAGACTAGCAGGTTTGGAGAAACCAAAGCAAGGGACGAACTAGGGAACAAAGTGGATGGAGAAGGTAAGGAAGGAGACAGACCAAGGTTAGATGGGGGCGGGTTATATATATTGAGCAAGTGCTAGGGTTAGATCCAACCATCATGTGCCTCCCTCTTTGCCCGATTTGGCTGCAAGGGGAGATAGAGCTTCCGACCCTATGTTTCTTTCCCAAAGAGGAAAGGCAAAAGGAAGCCAACTGATGGGCCAAGATTTAAGACTTTGGGCCCAACAAGCAATAAAAGGGATATTCAAGGCTAGAAAAAAGGTATATCTTTGATAATTCATATAAAATCGTAACAATGTCCAAACGATCTAAAATTTGGACCATAGCTTCATAATAGGGCCAAGAACAACTGTGAAAAATATCAAATCAAAATAAACACGTGTGATCAAGAATTTAATCAAAGGGTTCAAGGGTATAAGGATACTAACATTTCATGCATATATGTGTATCATATTGACTCAAAATGTGGAATCTTTGACTTTGGTGGACATTATAGAGTTATGAAGTCAAAGGAGACATAAATAGTGAGGACTTAAAGTAATAAGAGTAATTATGCACAAATAGGAGAAAATCCACTTTGTCACAGACTAAAACTCAAACATGACGTGTTAAAGATGATGGTAATACATGAGGCAAGCAAACCTTTGATATTTCTAGTCAAATGTGTGTTTAAGAAATGTTCTATTTTGATGTATTGAACAATTATTTCACCATATATATATATATATATATATATATATATGTGTGTGTGTGTGTGTGTGTGTGTGTGAGTGTGTGTGTGTGTGTATGTGTGTGTGTGCGTGTGAATTTGTGATGGAAAATTTTTGTGAATATATTTTCTTAGGGGATGACTTTTTTAGGATGAATCAATGTGACATTGAATATTAACAATGTTACAGACCATAATTTCACAATAAAGCATAAATGATGATATGTAAAATGTTAAGTTTATGACTCCTCAAATAACCTTATGTAGTGTAGATCCCTAATTCAACCCTACTATCTTGTAGGGAAGCATACAGGTGCTTGAGACTGAGTGATAGGGATGAGTATGGTAGACCCCAAGAACCTACACCCCTAGAGACCCTATGGGAATGTGTAAAGGCCAATAATACATGAGAAATATATGAAGGATGGGGAGACTTATGTTATAGTTGTTTGTATAATTTGGATAAAAGGGAATGGAACCCCAAGAGAGGTTCTACACATATGACTCAATGGGCTTGAGAAAAGCACGTCTCCTTGGGATAGTAATGGTTAAGAACTCATTATAGTTAGAAACACAGTACATATATAAAGAGTCACACATCAATCATGACTTAACCAAATTGTAGAACCATATATGGACTCACAATTAGTGCACGTGAAATAGGTGAACTTTGTATTTGGACTATATTCAAGCATTTATTTCATATTAGTGTAGGTGTAAGAGATTGGGCAGCCACCTTTAATACACACGAGTTGTATATGTGATGAATATCCTGAGCTTCATAATCATGTGATTATGATTTATAGAAGCTTTATATCAACATTTTATAGATATGGATAGAAAGTAGTCCTTATGCATTAGAAAGATCTAAGTGAAAATACAATCATTAAGTAATAAAATAATATGATGAAAAAGAATGTGGGACCACACTAAGAATAGTTGTAAAGACCTGATCTTTATGATCAAATATTTACAAAATAATATCAGAAATATAAACAACTTTTATTACAATCATGCTTGTACATCAAAGTCACGGAAGTTTACAAACACGATTACAAGTTTACAAAATAAAATGCATTCCTATCTAGTCTTCAATGGAGGACTATCCAGTGCATGTCTCTTCAAGATCTTTCATCTACCACCTGCCCATGAGTTCACAGAGGGAACGAAACCACACATGGACCTCGTTAAAGGGAAAATAAAGGGTCACCAAAGCTGGTACGAAATTCTTATATGGAGATATTTGCAAAACATAGGCACTAAATATGATTCAAAGTAATATCAAATATAGGATAGGGATATTTGGTGGACTAAATTTCAAAGTAAGGATGGAAACATTCCAATGTCTGTATTTTCAAGATCAGATTTCCACAAAGCTATTCAAAATAGTTTAGGATATCGAATTATCAAAATACTAGCAATGATCAACTTTTGAATATTAAGGTTGAGAACTATCATATCATTTCCTTCAAGGGTAACAATGCCTTATGTTCAATCATCTATGAAAGAACAACATTGAGCCTAATTACTATTTTAACCAGTCGAGTGGGGGTTGACTAAACCATTACAACCTGTGCACAGGGCGGCAGGACGTACCCTACTTCAAGTGAGCCAAAGCTCTAAGGGGACAAAGCCCAAAGGGACCAAAGTCTAGGGAGTCAAAACTCCAAATAGATCAAGTCAAGTTCTATTACAATATTCAATGCACTCAAACAATAATCAATATGAGGTGGTGAACTTTCAAAGAGGCAAGAAAGGCTTATAAAAGTATAGGGTTCACCACTAAACAATGTACATGGAATTCAAGAGGGAAATTAATAACTCAATTTAAAGATAGATAATCTAGTACCTCTAATTATTCAATGCTCCAAGTATTTCTCAATCACAACCAAGCTACAAGAGTAAGAATCTACATAGTATGGTACAATTTTGTTATCATTTGAATTGGAATCAATTACTTATCCAAACTTTTCTATTATTGTTTTCTTTCCCCTCTAGGGTTATTGTTATTTTATGGTTCTTTTATTTTCTCTCTTTTTAGGATTTCTAGTTAAATTAAGAATATGATCGATTTTCACGAGTTCATTTATTTCATACTATAGATAGCCACTATGATATATATATATATATATATATATATATATATATATATATATATATACATATATATATTCATGATAACATATATGTCGTTTTTTATGGTTGATATGTTCCAAGATTTCATATTATACTTATATATTGAGCTATTTAGGTCATTAGGAGAATAATTACCATTTTCCCCTTAGGGAGTTTTATAATGAATAGTCATTTTGAGTTCGTTAGTATAAGTATTATTGTTAAACGTGTGGTCATATCTAATCATTACCCAGTTTTATGATTCGTGTATTCATATGTTATATGTCTATTATGTAATAACTAGGATAGACCATATGCATACACATATTGTATTGTGATAATATTTCCTAGGAAGTGGTTTCCTTTCCATTATGAATAGAAATGGATTCAATTTCCAATGATTGTTATTAAGTTATATAAATGTATTGAGATACATTATGTATAACATACAATTATATTATCCCCTAATAATGGGTACTTGTAATCTTATTTATTACTGAGAGGGTGCCAACCTACTTATGAGTTAGTATGTAGGTCTCCCATATGCTAATGAAAATGAACCTAGGTTTAGACTAATGTGTGCATACCATGATAAGTTACCTTACATATAATGACAGGACCACTATAATTAGTACTTATGTTCTAAGAATATTATTAAAAAAATCTATAAATCCTCACAGGTTGCAAACTTAATACTTTCTTATATTAGCATCTATAAATTTATAATTCTATGATTAGGATTAGGGTAAATGATCTGACCATTGAGTTAATATATTAGTAGTAGTCTTTCTAAAAATTATAGATCTGATTTTGTCTTAGTACATGATTATATATATATATATATATATATATATATATATATATATATATGTGTGTGTGTGTGTGTGTGTGTGTGTGTGTGTGTGTGTGTGTGTGTGCGTGTGTGTGTGTGTGTGTGTTACTATAATGAGAATGGGATTCTAAATATACTAAGCTAATCAATCATGTTGATTTTCTTCATTGGTCATTGCCTAATATCTTTAAACTTTTCATATTTCATTGTTTGTAAATTATCAAAATCTGAATAGTAAAAAGGGAAAGACTAACCTATTGTTTGATGGATTCAATCATTCTCAAGAATCGTTGGTTGAAGACCAGGGTTGTTGTGATGGTTGCAAGGAACTATTGTTGTGAGGTTTGCTGGAATTTGGGTTCTGACCACCACATCTCTCCAGTAAGGAAAGGTCGAGACCTAGATCTGGTTGTGTCTGAGAAGGGAAGTGATCATGTTGTCGAGAGATTGGTAGGGTGTCGGGGTAGATGCAGGTGATGTAGGTTGTAGAGTAAAAGTAGTGAGAAGGTAAAGGGGAGAGGTATTTTAGACTAGAGAGGGAACGACCAGCAGACATTGGTGGCAAGACCCAACATTGGCATGGCAGCACAGGAGAACCAGAAGAGACCAACGCAATGTTTTGGTTGAGGATAGATGTGGGAGAATATGGTAGGGTGAAGGAGTTGATGGCGAGAGTTGTTGGTCATGTGAAGGTCTCGATAAAGTTACCTCTTGTTTCATAATTTTGGTTTCATTGGGTCCAGGTTCAGGTTTGGGAAAGTCGGGCATCGTCAAGATGCTAAGGATCTGTGGGCAGTGGTGGCAAGGTTGGATGTGTAGGTGTGTGTCAGGTGCAGGTTGTTAAGAGGAGAATCAATAGATGAAAACGCAACTCAGTAGATTTAATGAGGGCGTCGGGGATGAACATGGGGTGGTGATTGTGTAGGTTCCTGGTCAGAGAACAAGGTAGTTTGTGTAGTTATCAATCTGTGGTTGTTGACTTACTAGAAGAAAAGGAAGCGATCATGGTGGGTGGCAATGAGCTCTGAAGCTTGGCGCTAGACCTGAAGCACCGGTGATGTTTGAAGTGATGGTGAGGATTGGATAAGGTTCTGGGTTGTCGTGGTGGTGCAGACATTTTGAGGTTAGAACTAGTTCACAGTGGTGTTGTCAACGCTGAGGGGAAGGGGTTCTTTGCTCCTTGTTGACCCTTGGAGCCAATGTTGGCCATTACACATGGTGGTGACGGTGATGTTATTGCATTATTGTAGGGGGTCGACGGAGTTGAAGAATGGAACATATGTTATTGGCAAGGGGATCATCACATGTGGTGGTGGTGGTGATGGCTTCCGATTGCTGGTTGCAACTTGTGGAGGCCAACATCATAGCAGGTCGACGTTGAGGCATGGGGTGTCATGTAGCACCAATCACCAATGTAGTAGTTCAATGAAATCAAAATGAGGAGGGGCACTAGTGAAGGTAGGTCGGTGTCATCGCATCTTGTTCTTGAGTTTTTCCTGAGGTGTCGTAGGAGTTGTGGGTCTACGACGATGGCTTCAGGTTGGCTTGCTCATCATCGGTCACTCCGGTGAGTTATATAGGGCCAAGGTGAGCTAGGGATTGTTGTCGGCCAAGGCAAGGGGGAAGGAGGGGTCGTCGAGAGATCTATAACGACCAACATCAGTGGTGTTACAAAGAGGGTGCAACCCTAGTGTTTGCGAGAGAGTAGCACATCCTATTCACTTTGTTCGATTTTAGTTATTAAGGTGCCATTTATTTTCTCAATTTTAATTACTTTAGTGAATTGTAACTTCTAAATAGAAGAGTTGATTGCCATGAGACTTCAAAGACGAGTATGATTTCCATAGAACCAAATGTAGAAAATACTAGAGCCATTATTTATGAATATGAATTAGCTAGCTTAATCACTCTCATAAATAGTTTGAATTGCTTATACTTATTAATGTGATAGATTCTAAATATATTTCATGAGATTGAGAATGTGGGTTCAATGCAAGGTCAAATCAAGGTACTTAGCCATTAGTACTTTGAATTTGCACTAAATGGTACTCAACTGACTCATTATGAAAAAATTACAGTACCTATTAGCAAATATCTTTCTATAGAGGATATTTAACTTGTTTACACATATTAGACACAATGAAAGACTAATTGAAATAAAAAGTATGATGATTGATCAAAATAACTAAAGGAGACTTAGAATTGGCAGATCACTTTGTAGATGGTTCAAGTTAGAGAAAAAGTTATGAAATATAGTTCAATATGGAATTAGTACTTAGATTTCGGTATGTTACAACACTATCACCCCTAAAAGGGATATCGTCCCCAAAATTTGACCCTTCATACAATATTATTATTACTAGGGTTCAACTTTTAAAATATTTGCATACTAGTCTTCTTCTCTTAGATTCCATCTTCAATTGTAGAACACAACAATGTTTCTCCTTCCATTAGCCTAGCTTATACTTAAGGTGACCAACCCATTCCCATACTACCTCTCGGAAGTTGCTAAATTGATTCAGGACAAACTACACTTGAAAGGTATATCTTCTACTGAGGTGAGCACATAGTGATGATATATCCATATAAGACTTCTAAGATCATATTCTGATATGAATGTATGCGATTTAAACTAACAAGCATCAACTAGTGTTCTGAAAAGGTGTTAATTTGTTCCAGTGACCTAAATGTTAATCTACACACATGTATCTCAACCACGTTTTCCCTATAATATCTCCAAGTAAATCCATGCTTATATAAGTTCAAAAGATATATGTTTAACTAGGCATGTTCCATAAATTTCTAGATTAGAGTACCCATCTCGCATCATAGCCTCATAGTGTTTCTGACTTGTATGCTATGAATATCCTAATGATTAGGCCAATGATACTAGGGTTCTTTGTCAACTAATTTGTTTTATTCTAAGTTCTAGCTACTACATTGGTATTCCTCACTAACCTTAATTTTCTAAGGCATGCATGAGTGTCGACCATTTATGGCTCGGATACCATGTTGTAAAGACCTGATCCTTACGATCAAATATTTAGAAAATAATATCAAAAATATAAACAACCTTTATTACAATCATGCTTGTACATCAGAGTTGTGGAAGTCTACAAATACGATTACAAGTTTATGAAATAAAATGCATTCCCATCTAGTCTTCAACGGAGGACTACCCAGTGCATGTCTCTTTAAGATCTTCCATCTACCACATGCCCATGAGTTCCCAGCAGGAACGAAACCATACATGGACCCCATTGAAGGGAAAATGAAGGGCCAGTAAACATGGTACTAAATTCTTGTATCAAGCTATTTGCAAAACATAGGCACTAAATATGATTCAAAGTAATATCAAATATAGGAAAGGAATATTTGGTGGATTAAATTTCAAAGTAAGGATGGAAACATTCCAATGTTTGTACTTCAAGATCAAATTTCCACAAAGCTATTCAAAATAGTTCAAGATATTGCATTATCAAAATACTAGCAATTATCAACTTTTGAATATTAAGGTTGAGCATTATCATATCATTTCCTTCAAGGGAAACAATGTCTTATGTTCAATCATCTATGAAAACACAACATTGAACCTAATTACTATTTTAACCAGTCAACTGGGGGTTGATTAAACCATTACAACCTGTGCACAGGGCCAAATCCCAAAGGGACCAAAGTCCAGGGAGTTAATACTCCAAATAGATCAAGTCAAGTGTTATTATAATATTCAATGCAATCAAGCAATAATAAATATGAGGTTGTGAACTTTCAAAGAGGAAAGAAAGGCTTATAAAAGTATAGGGTTCACCACTAAACAATGTACATGGAATTCAAGAGGGAAATTAATAACTCAATATAAAAATAGAGAATCTAGTACATCCAATTATTCAAAGCTACAAATATTTCTCAATAACAACCAAGCTCCAAGAGTAAGAATCTACATAGTATGGTACAATTTGGTTACCATTTGGATTGGAATCAAATACTTATCCAAACCTTTCTATTATTGTTTTCTTCCCCTCTAGGGATATTGTTATTATATGGTTCTTCTATTTTCTCTCTTTTTAGGGTTTCTAGTTAAATTAAGAATATGATCAATTTTCACTAGTTCATTTATTTCATATGATAGATAGACACTATGATATATATATATATATATGATAACTTACATGTTAGTTTCTAGGGTTGATATGTTCCAAGATTTCACATTATTCTTATATATTGAGCTATTTAGGTCATTAGGAGAATAATTACCATTTTGCCCCTTAGGGAGTTTTATACTGAATAGTCATTTTGAGTTTGTTAGTATAAGAATCATTGTTAAACTTATAATCACATCTAATCATTACCCAATTTTATGATTCATGTAGTCATATGGTATATGTCTATTATGTTATAACTAGGATAGACCATATGCATACACATATTGTACCGTGATAATATTTCCTAGGAATTAGTTTCCTTTTCATTAGGAATAGAAAAAAAAGTCAATTTTGAATGATTGTTATTAAGTTATATAAATGTAATGAGATACCTTATGTATAGCATACATTTATATTATCCCCTAATAATGGGTACTTGTAATGTTATTTACTACTGAGAGGGTGCCAACCTACTCATGTGTTGGTATCCAGGTCTCACATATGCTAATGAAAATGAACCTAGGTTTATACTAATGTGTGCTTACCATGATAGGTTACCTTACATATAATGACAGGACCAATATAATTAGTACTTGTGTTTTAAGAATATTAATAAACAAATCTATAAATCCTCACTGGTTGCAAACTTAATACTTTCTTATATTAGCATCTATACATTTATAATTCTATGATACTTCTTTTCTAGGTACAAATATTATACGTAGTACATGTAGATTAGGGTAAATAATCCTACCATTGAGTTAATATATTAAGAGTAGTCTTTCTAAAAATTCTAGATATGGTTTTGTCTTAGTACTTGAGTATACATATATGTTACTATAATGAGATTGGGCTTCTAAATATATTAAGCTAAACAATCATGGTGATTTTCATCATTGGTCGTTGCCTAATATCTTTAAACTTTTCATATTTCATTGTTGGTAAATTATCAAAATCTAAATAGTAAAAAGGGAAAGACTATCCTACTATTTGATGGATTCAATCATTCTCTAGAATCGGTGGTTGAAGACTAGTGTTGTTGTGATGGTTGCGAGGAACCATGGCTGTGAGGCCTACTGGCATTTAGGTTCTGAGCACCATGTCTCTCCAGTAAGGAAAGGTCGAAACCCAGATCCAGTTGTGTTCGAGAAGGGAAGTGATCATGTCATCGAGAGAATGGTAGGGCATTGGGGTAGATGCAGGTGGCGTGGGTTGGAGAGGCGAAGTAGTGAGAAGGTAGAGGGGAGAGGTATTTCATACTGGAGGTGGGGAACAACATGTAGAAGTTGCTGGTGAGACCCAACATTGGCATGGTGGTACAACAGAACCAGAAGAGACCAATGCAATGTTCTAGTCGAGGACACATGTGGACGATGATGGTAGGATGAAGGAGATACTAGTGAGAGTTGATGGTCATCTGAAGGTCTCGACAAGGTTACCTCTTATTTTAGTTTTGTATGTGGTTTCATTGAGTATAGGGTTCTGGTTTGGGAAAATCGGGCATCGTCGAAATGTTGAGGATCTACGGGCAGTGGAGGCAAAGTTGGATGTGTAGTTGTGTGTTAGGTGTAGGTTGTTCGGAGGAGAATCTAAAGATGAAGATGCAACACATTGGATTCAAAGAGGGCATTCGGGATGAACATGGGGCGGCAATTATGCAGGTTCTTGGTCAGAGATAGTTATCGATCTGTGGTTGGTGACTTACTAGAAGAGAAGGAAGCGATCATGGTGGGCAGAGACAAGCTATGAAGCTTGGCACTAGACCTGAAGCACTGGTGATGTCTGAAGTGCTGGCGAGGATTGAAGAAGGTTCTGGGTTGCCATGGTGGTGGAGATGTTTTGAGGTTAGAACCGGTTCACAGTGGTGTTGTAAACGCTGAGGGGAAGGGGTTCTTTTGCTCCTCGTTTCCCACTGGAGCCAATGTTGGCCATTGCACACTACTAAAAAAGGCTTCATGTATGACAGTCAAGTGTGTCATCTTTAGTGTAAAAGGTGACATGCTTGACAATAACCTATTAAATATATGTCATCTTTTAAGTGTAATGTATGCACTATGTAGGCTTTGAGAAGTATGTCACCTATGCTTATTAAAGATTCCATTCATGACTATCACCCTTTCCTTTAAAGTTAATGACAATCACTGTAACCTAATGCATATAGGATGACATGCTTGTATGTGATGTATGCATGAAATAGATAACATCATTTACCATTGTTTGCGAAAATTTACATTGACAAATAATATATTTCCTAATATGTGATGGCACTTGTTTTCACTTGATCACTCAAATAACAAATATACACATGAGATGAATTTGATCATTAATGATATTGTCATGCATAACCTCATCCACCATCACAATAATAGAAAAATAAAAAAAATCAAAATCACAATAGTATTATGGGAGCTGGAACAAATTGGAACATTTTCAAAGCATTATATTGAATAATGATGTATATTTTTATAATTCCAAGTTGACAACATTATCACATTACATAACACATTCTTGGAATATGTACATGATTCCTTTACAACTTCAAGATCCTAAGAAGATGGCACATGACATCCATAGAGTGAACCTACTCTAAAAGAAAATAAGTGATATATGCAGATGCACATGTATAACATATCTACTCCATCTTCTGCATTATGCACCTCTTGAGAAATATAGCATTCTACATGTTGGTGATATCCATGTATCCTTGACATCACACTTCAACACACCTAGGGCCCTATAGAAGAAACAATTCACATGTTTATGCTTTGATCATCATCTTCTCTTAGGTTCTGGGGAGTAGAGTAACATCCTCACAATGAGGATCGTACCTAGAAAATTCAAATTAGCAAGGACACAACTTATTTAGTCAATCAAGCAACAAGAAACATAGAAAAAAAAAATTAACATCACAAGTAATATAGAATAGTCAAAGTGTGTGTCTTCTTAGTTTTGTTAGCTTACATAGATAATACAATCTTAAGAAAGAACACAATTTATTCAATGTATAAAGTAGACATGTTGAATAAGATGGTACTCTGCTTATATAAGTATAAGAAAACTAACCTCCGATGTCAATGCCTTATTTTTCACTTCCACTATGCCAATTAAATATTGAATCCTAGCCAATCAATCTAGAATGAACACCTCTTTTTGTAAATGAAAGTTCAAGTGTTAAAAACATTATATTTGTCAACATGGGTGAAGTTTTGTTTTAAAAATACAAAATTCCACATAATAGCATCTGTTTTGAAAGGATGGAAAGTAAATAGAGAATTCAAATCTATTAAATAGACTCTAATAAACTCAGTAAAACATCTCAAATTAGTTGAACTCCATTCCAAATTTGTCCTAGAATTAATGGTTGGTTAAGTAAATAGGGTCTCTAGTTATGCTTCTCTTTGGGTCATGCAGCTCATGAACCCAAAGATTTTGCAATCGAAAAACATGCACATGATGGGATATAAGTTAGAGAAGATCAGCGGTGATATGATAGATAAGTCAACCTTCCATTATTACAACTAACAACCAGAGACAATTTTGCTTTACTCTGTAAACATTATTATGAAAAAGTATAAACATTTTGTTGCAAGTTATATCCAGATATCTTACTTCAATGTTTCCTAAATGTTCCTATTCTTCCTGATGTTTCCCATCTCTAGATGAAACTGAATCGAGTCATATAGACATCTGTAGAAAGAAATGCAAGTATACGAGTCGATCCTAGCACATGGCCATGATGTAGTTATTGTTTTTACAATATATAATTGCATGTTTCATAGAACACAAAGATACATAGAATCTTTATGATATATTAGACTTTAGAAACCAATTACCTGATACAGTAGTGGGAGAGACGGTTGCAAGAGAAACAATTACCAACTAAATTGATTTTATATGCATGATGTTTTCTATCGTCAACATTGCTACGGTCTGCAATATCACACGAGTGCCAAGATGGAGGACCACAAAATAGGAGAGAGGGCTAAGAAAATGAGGTAGGGATGGACAGGAAAGGACGAGGGAGGGAAATGAGAGCTGATGAGAAAGAGAGAAAGAGAGATATGAGGAGGTTTAGAGGTAGGGAAGGGAAGGGGAGGGATAGAGACTGTTGTAGAGGTAGTTGGTGGAAGAGGTAGAGAAGGGTGGAGGCATACTGGGGGAGAGGCAGTATAAGAGGTAGAGAAGGGTGGAGGCATACTGGGGGAGAGGCAGTATAAGAGGTAGAGAAGGGTGGAGGCATATTGGAGGGAGGCGGCAGAAGATGAAGAGAAGGGTGGAGGCAGACTGCAGGAGAGGTGGCGGAAGAGGTACAGAAGGTTGGAGGCAGACTGGGGGAGTGGAAGGTGGCGGGAGAAGATTTGTGGGGTGAGTGGAAGTACTACAACAAAAATGCCCATCAATGGCCTTTTAGAAATGCCACTAAAAAAATAAACGCCACTAAACATGTTTAGTGGCATTTGTTGACACTAAAAAAAATGCCTCTAGTACCAATGCCACTAGAAAGATAGTGGCATAAGTTGTAAATGCCACTAAATGTTTGGCTTTAGTGGCTTCCAAAAAATGCCAAATAAAGGCCACTAAAACATCATTTGGTATTTATAAAATAGCCACTATCCATCAATTGGCTTTTATACAAATGCCACTAATTTGTATTGTGTTGTTGTATGAAACGATTCTTTTTTAGTGTAATGGCGTATAAAAAAAAGCCACTAATGACATATTAGTTCTGTATTACTACATTTTTCATGGTTTTTAATCATTAAATTTTTAGTTCATTATCAGGTTTTCTAATTGAATGCCATTGCAGCCGAACTCAGTTTTCCAAAAGTATGAATTCTTTATTTATAATCAAATGAAAATTACATGGGAAGGACATTTTACCTTGTCCCTTAGATGGAATACAACACCAATGATATACTTTCATACAACATTTTTCTATTCAATACAATAACTTCTACATCATTGGATCTGTCTCTTCCCTTATATGACTATCTACTTTTCAGCATGTTGACTTCAGAGCTCCTTTAGGAAATAGCTTTATGTGTAGGTAGAATCCCTGAACCACCTCCCAGAACCATTGGATAATAGGTGATGCATTGTTGTAGCCGGAGTATTCTATATTATGAAGTAATCAGTAACCATGATAGAATTGAAACTGAAGTTTCTGGAAGATTGTGCGTTGTTTCAGCTGTTAAAAACCTGCATCACTTGAAAATGATTCAAACTCATGTTAGGTGCACCTCAATTATAGAATGTATGCAATAAAATGAGTAATAGGGAAAAGTTGGTGTTTGACAGAAATTCAAACAAAATAAATGATATGATAAAAGGATGGAAAACTAGTATCAACAAGTCTCAAACCTGAAGTGTATAAAGCCATGCTTCCAACTTGTGATTATAACTCTCATCATCATCCATCCTACTAATGATGGATGGGAAAGTATGGATAAGGAAAGACCTCAAGATCATCAATATTAAGCCTATTAAGATGGTCTGCTTCTGCTTTCACTCTGTTAGAATACCAGGAATAGAATACCAGTAAGAACTTACATAGTGCGTAAAAACCACATGTGAGATATATAAATCCTACCCTTACCTCATCACACCAAGTGTGGCTTCCTAAACTTAGGATAGTCTGCATCATCAAAATACAAGTCATAATGCAAAACAACTCTCCATTGGGATACAAGTAACAAAATGTTGATCCATGAATGCCTCAACCTATGTCCAAAGCAAAAAGTTAAACAAAGAATACATGTATCCTTGTTCTAGATGGTTAATAAAAAAAACCATGTTGAAGGTGCTTGTTTAGTGTAAAGCAACAAATAATAAGGGCTAGTTTAGGGTAAAGTAGCAAATAATAAGGGCAAATAATTTACCTGCTGACTCATCTCAACAATGCCACCTGCATTATTAATAATAGGTCCAAACATATCCATAGTCAATACATATGCAGCAGTACTCAACATCCCCATGGTTGTAACAACAGTCCCCTAGATTTCCAATTTCATCTACTAGGCCAGAAGTGTGCCCCAACCAAAAGGTTGAGATGATAGATACACTGATCTACAGAACTGAAAGAGCTATAGATTCTAAACCTCTGGTGAATCAAGTGGCCTAATATAGAGCAGCTTCAACAGCCATGTCAAACCCACCAACAAACTCACTGACGAATTGTCAAGCAAACCTTTCTTTCTTGCTTTGCAAATTCATTTTCCTTTGATAGCTTTCTCCAAGGGCATCTCAAACGTCATTCATGCATGCTCTTTCTTAATTTTTAGCTCTGAAATTAGAGAAAACAAAAGGATAATACGGAATATAGGAGAACTTTGGGTATAAAACAACTTTGAATGAAGTTATAAAACATGTCAACCCTTCTTTGAAATATGATCATCCTTGTTACATATAACTGCTTACAAAGGGACAATTTCACTCCTACTAACTTTTTCCTAGTTAACTTGGAGTGCCCTATCACAATCAGAAGATAATTGACTGTTAAGTATCTAAGTCCATCACATAGAAACTCAATTGTATTAAATTTCACTAAAATTCTTCCACTCCTAGTTGGTACATGTATCAAAAGTAGAGGATCATCAGGCTCCATTCTTCATAAACATTAGCTCTATCCTTTGCATACAGATCATGTCACATGTCCTATCACATAGGGATGGCAATGGGGCGGTTTGGATACATCCATTTACTGCTCCGGCTGCATCCATACAAATATTCATCCACGGCCACCCGGTCCCAAATAAAACCACTGAAATGGACATCCGTCGTAGGGGAACCATGGACGCCCGTAGTAATACCAGAAAGCCTTTCAACCGCGTGAGATGTATTGACCGGTTTTTTCTGTTTTTAATAGTAGAAATTTTGACCGACTTTTTAGGCCCCCCCCTCCGTCATGCACTATCCGGCACCGTGATGACCACAACAAAAATTTACTCCTCGCACACTTTGCCTTCTTCGGTCACAGACTCACAACGACATTCATCTTCTTCCTTGTAACTCTGACCTTCTTCCACTACATCATTCGAAGACTTTCTACCATAACCTTCATGGCTGCGTTTTTCTAATGCTTTTGAGCTAAACGTCTTTCAAGGTTCTAGAGGGCTGGCTGCTGTCAGTTATGGGATGTGAATCATATCGTCGCCGCAGGATGCCGGTGCCGGCGGCAATGACGACTGGGTTCAGGCTACTTTGGTAAGCCCTCAAGTACAAGAAAGTGGTACATGTCACCACGGTGCTGACCTGAGCTCGTTGAGATCGCCATGATTTAGACGTACTCAACAAAGCTTCCGTCGTTTTCCTTAATAGGACGCCACTCGCCATACTAGCTGTTGCATAGTACTCTTCATAGTCTTAGTTGGTCGTGTTCTCTAGTTGTCGAAGGCCATCTTTCTAGTTATGTATGTCATCTATGGTGTCTCTAGAGGTGTCTTCCGGTGGTTGAGATGCCTATGACAGAACACGTCCGACAAGTTCAACCTGTATGCGAGGTAGGCTACAACGGGAAACAGCAACGGCGAGGAGGTACGGGTCTAGAATTATTAAGGGAGGGAACTGCAAAGTAGTGAGAGAAAGACCGGTTCGGGTGCCTGCAACCACCCGCACCATAAAGGTGGTTTTTATTTTTCACCGGAACCATTACCCGCGAGATGACTGGTTATACCAAAATTATGGTTTGGGCGGTGTGGTTTGGTTCGGATGATGGACGCATGGTTTTTTTGCCATGCCTACTAGTATCACATTGACATTTCTTTCATTCAACCATATCAAATTAATCATATGGGTAGAAGTTCCATATATCAACATAGTTATGGTCTATTTGCTCAAGACAATCAAGGATCAAATTGATATTGTTCTAGAGTATGGCTCCTAAACAAAATTTTGAACTAGAACTACAATTCTTGATCATTTGAGTGCTAATAAAATGCTATGAAATACAAATAAACTCAAAATGACTTTTATTAAACCCTTTGATCACTTTTCTTTATGTTTATGTGAATGGCATTGGATTGTTTTCAATTTCATTATTATGAAAAAAACTATATGTTTTTTAGAAAAATTAAAACAAATATTCAAAACAAAAAATGTGCTAGGCCGCACCCGTATCCTGTGTTTTAAAAAATTGTTGTATCCATGCACTCGTAGTGTACCCATATCCGTGCTTTATAGTGTATATGTTACCAAGTATGTCATTCTAAAACCACATGTCTAAGCAAGAACCAATGCAATCAAATGATATGAAACGGAGAGAATAGAAAAACCAATATTTGTAATCATTTTGTCTGGTTTAGAGAAATGCCAAAATATATTATGCATAAAAAAAGTTAACCTTGATAGAAAACATAACAACTGTGATTATTACTGGAATGGGGTATGTAGCAGTCTTTTAGTGGTTGACAATGTGATATGTGCTATCTTATTTTTTGTCAATTGAAACAGTAGAAGACTAACCTGAGTTGTGTTAAAAACCACATTTTTGCAGTTTGGAAGGATGTTGACTGACCATCCAGGTAACCAGTAAGAATTACCATTGAAAGATACTATTGTGTCTTGAGTATTAATATTGGTAAGAAAAGCTGCACAAGCCCCAGAGGATGCTTTATATACATGGGCCTACAAAAAACAAATTTTATGTCAGTTAACTAATTACAGGTCCACAGTATAGTTTAATCCTTACAAAAGATAGTGAAATGGATTATCATAAGGAACTATGTTTCTACGAGATTACAGATGTTGTCATGTTGTGGAACAAGTCTTAACGTTTTTAATGGCCATAATATGATTTCTTTACTTAGTTAAAAGAAATTCTAATTTGGAAGCATCACACCAGGGAGTTAGAAAAATACAGATGGAGTTGTTATAACCCTGGGATGGGCAATGGAAATATTAGCAGGTACGAGCCTTGATAAATAGGATTGCGGCCAAGGATTCGAGTATGGCGAGATGGGGTTTGAACTTAGTAAAATAGGACTACAGAAAGACCATGACTTCATATTTCCAGCAACCATGCAAGCATATCTGGGTCAGGGCCAGCAATGGTTGATCATTCTAAAACAAGTCTTGATAGCATATGGAGTACAAGAAACTCCCTAGCGTGGATAAAAATGATGGGATAGAATCTGTGGCATGTTATTGACGAAGAGAAAGTGAAGTTCCCATTTCCAGGAAAGTTTATGATAAAATACAAAATGAGTATTCTAAGAAACATTGAGAATTGAAAGTTTGGTCCTCATGAAATATGATGAAATTTATGTCAATGTAAATTAGAACACTTGTTTCTCTTCACAAGATGATATCCTTCCCAACAATATCAGTTTTTTTTAGGATCAAGATGACTGAAGAACATATGTACAATATCAGTTTTGTAAAGGATGAAGATTACTGGAGAACATATATTTCTTAGGGCAGCTATTGGATGCTAATATCGTAGGGCTCATCACCAATTCCAAATGAAGAGGAGCTGAGTAAGGGGGGGCATTATTATGTTCTAGGTGCCTAAATTGGTGTTAAAGGTGTGTTACACTAGAAAAAAGCTTTGTATGTATTGGTTGCAAGAAGAAACATTGATGAATAGTGTAGATACTTCGCGTATAAGAAGTATAGAAATTTTAATACTAGATTGGCATAAATCTTACTAGAATTTTCTAAACTAAAATCTTAAGTACTAGGATGCAAGCTGTATTTTTGCAAAGTTCCTAATTATATGGATATACAAACTTGAAAAATATAGTAGGTCAAAATTTCTACCTTGTATAAGACGTATCATGAGAGTGAAATGGATAACATCCAAGCAACAATTTCAATATTCTAAAAAATGTGCTCCAGAAGATAAAACCATTCTTCTATATTTTGTAATACTCATTTGTAGCCAGATCTAAAATAGAGAAGTTACCAATAGATTCATGTGTGTAGCTACAATGTGGTTAGACTGGAAATACCGTTCTTGCTGTACTCAATTTTTGCTATAAGAGATGTATCTAACCATGGCATCTATATTTTTGCTAGTCAAGGTATACAACGTTTAACCATAAGATCACAAGAAAGCTCTAAGAAAAAACAAATGCACCTCTAGGTTTGGACCAAGTGAAGTGTATGATGGATCAGTCGCCACCAATGCATCTTCACAAAGTTTAATTGCTTTATGTAAATCTTTAAGGTGGCCCCATTTAGGTTGTCGAATAATTCCTATATACACAAAAACAAAACAGTAAGGACAATTTTAGTAAATCTGTTACCGTTCATCGTAAACCATGGGATGTGGTTAAATATGGTAAATTGCATTAAATTTTACGGATCAGTCTAAAATTTTAATGCTTCTGGTGTATGCTTACAAACACTCACCTAATGATGTAAAAATAGGTTTAGAAATGCATGGAACCCATTCCAATATTCTAAGCATTATCCTCGTGCAATTCTGCACATACTTTTCTAGAAATATCTTTTAAAATGCCATCTATGTACTCCATACTTTTCTGGATGTAGTTAGTCTACTTAAAACCACATTAGACTAGTGAAGAGTGTGCGTACTACCCATCAGTTGGGCACTAATATATACCTGGGCTGGTTAAATCAGTTTGTCCCATGCATTAGTACACAAGGAAGAATAACTAATATGAAAGTGAACTCTCTAAAGAATGATTAAGTCATGTACCATGTTGTGTCTTTGTTCTTTTCTTGTCAATCACCTCTTCTTCATTCAAGTTCCAACATACCTTATTGGTGGCACTGGTTGTCTAGCCACATTGCCCATTCACATTAAGTCTTTCTTGATCTTATAAGGTCATCCTATTGTGCCTTCTCCTACAATAGAGTATAAATATTAAAAAAGGTCAGACATCAATATGTTATTACTTCTATATTTTTCTATGTATGACATTCTAGGTTTAGCTAGCATTTGTTAAGTCTAAATATAGAATGTAATCTTACATTAATCATAGAGATAATTTGCAGACTTGTATGTCATATCATTGATGAAGAAACATAAGAATATTTCTCTTATACTGCTCCTTGTATGTCATACCAATTAATACAGTCATCAATTATTGGTCCTTGTATGTCATATCAATTAATCTATCAATTAACAATCACTAAGAAAGGTAGTGGAAAACTAATGAAGTATAATCATACACTGGAGAGTAGAGAGTACAGAATCATACGAAGCACCATCTCCAACAAGAGAAGGGGGGAGGGGAAGTGCCATCTCCACTTTGACCCACTATTTCACCCTGCTCCCCGCCATCCCCAGATGCCACTGCAGCCAGGTCACGGAGGGGGTGTGTCCCCGACCTCAATCTGCCATGGCTGGTCTTCCAGGTGAGGAAGTGTGCTCAGAACTCTGAGATAGATGGAGCACTTTCGGGCAGCAGAGAAAGAAGGTGAAGAAGAAGGGGGGCCATATCCTCTCCCTATATCATGGTCTCTACACAAATCCAAGGCCAGGGCCACCGTCTTCACCCACCGGAAGTTAGCTAGCCAATTCACCCACCAAAAGTTAGCTAGATAGGGTCTCCATCTTCCCTGTCGCTCGATTGCAAGTTGTACCTACTTCGCCTCATAGGGATCCTAGCAACACGATCCACCAGCGGCCGATGATGATCTCCCAGCCCCTAAGCCCTGAAGAGGGCCGCTCGATGCAGACGGCCACAGTGGGAGTCTCTCGTCTGCCGCCACCCCTAGGGAGACACCCGTAGGGCGCAGCAGGTCTCGCACCGAAAGTCACGCCGCAGAATACCATCGGGGGCATTATAGGGGGCACATGGGAGGATTAGGAGAAAATAATAAGGAAACAGAATGTCTATAAATTATAGGCAATACTAAATTGCCAGTATTGTCACAGATAAAAGCGATTGAGTCATGATGGATTGAACTAGAAGCCCAACATCTCTGGATTATTTACAATCAAGTTAGCATATCAGTGCCCACTGGAGAGAAGAGATGTCACTAAATATGGAAATAGGGAAAGAATTTGGCAGCTAAACTTGCCATAAAAGATTAAGATGCTTCCCAGGTATTTGCAACCTGAGAGATTGATGAATGAACAAGCTACACATTATTAGACAGACGATGATAGATGGAAGGTGTATGAGATGCAATGGCCACAAGGAATAAAGTCACTACACCATGCGAGATTGTCATGCGAACTGAGAATTATCGTGGGTTCTACAACCACCGGTGAGGTACATTGCTTTAGTGAGAATGATACAAAAAGATGTATTGCAAGCAACTTGAACATTACACAAGGAAATGAGAAATGGTGCATCGTATATGCAACGACATGTTGATTGTTATGGAAGGCAAGGAACGTTAAGATCCTGAAGAACCAGACTACCAAGACACAAGACTTATAAATCAAAATATAGAGCACAGACTGAATCATCAAGCGAGCATTCAAAAAATGTTTGGGACATGGATGACGAAGAAAAGAGATACAACAAGTTGGAAACTACCAATTCTAGGCTAGTCTGTTATCAATGATGACATTGTAGTTAAAATGAACCAAGAAATGCAAAGCACTACTTATGCTACTAGAGATTGTAGAAGTAGGTGGTTATAAGGAGTTGTCAAGCATCTTGGAAAAAAATCGTTGGAGGGGGAAATCCTGGTAGTACTAAGGGGGATCCAAAAAGGCCACAAAGAAGACATAAAAAGATCATGGACCATGCTAGTTCATGTAGAAAGAAGTAAAATGTGGTTGATATGTTCTATGAAAAGCCAATATGGAGCTATTACACACTCAATATGTTTACGGAGTGTCTAAACTCTTAAGAGATGCTTTATTCAATGATATGGACATCAAATTTGAGCCTGACCATCTTCAGGATACATGTGAACGTATCTAGGCTAAAATACAGTCTCAAACTAACCTTACAAACATAACTAATTACACTAAACCATTTCCTTCAAGTTTCATGTCCTGAGATTGACTAAACTGAAGAATCATGGAATAATCAGGATGGTGTTGTCATATAAAATAAAAAAGGTTTTGGGAAAACGTGATGAAAAATAGAGCATATTAATGAAAGGCCATTTAAGAAATATCTACCTAATACACTTTCTGTAGGTAGCACATGGTATATAGGGTTTTGATTTTGATACTCTTCTAGAGGATGTGCTAGAAAATCCAAGTTAGATGTTCTCATTTTGAAAGTAGTTCTTACAAGGATAAGGAACCAATGAAAATGTTTACCTATACTATAAGTAACTACCATTAAATGTTTACTGGCTCATAGTCATATGGTCTGAAATTTTCTAGGGCTCTTTTCCCATCATTAGATGTTATTCGCATTATAAACTGTCAGTTGATCTTTTGGCCTTGTTGTCTATTAGTTGTGGTTCACGTAAATTTCTTGAATGAAGAACTCTTATAAATTTGACATGACAATATGTTTTTCTTTCTAATCTTATATGTTACAGTAGAATTAATAAAATCAAAGATTGTAAACCAAATGGACCAAAACTTTCCAAATTTATATGAGCGCCCAACCTTGTCAATTTTTTAGGAACTGCAAGTATGTTGACATCTTATTTGGAATATGTTCTGGTAGTTTGAGAAGCTATATTGGCATTAAAATGTTTGGACAAGAAGCTAGGAGAAGCTGACACCTTCTTAGGGCCCTTTTCAGTTTCTAGTGTGACCAATTTGTCTGATAGTAGCTCGTTTTGAGCTTTTCCATAGAAATGAACTTCACTAGTGGATGAAGCAAGAGCTTGAGGAGAGAGAGTTTTACCTTCATCAGAAACAGTAGAGAGATTTTACCTTCATCGGAAACATACTTCACCAATGGACTATGTTATCTTCAGATCTTGCTCTTAGTTGGATACGACAGAAACAAACCCTTGCTAGCTTTGGTTGACAGTGTTTGAATTGCTTCATGGTAGAATATATACATTCATTTCAGACTCTACTTGTCAAAATGCAATCTAAGCTAGAAGAGTTCATACTGAAATAGAAACTAAACTCTAAAAAAAGGACTGTGATGCACAAATCTTTAATCTCAACACAACATTAGAAACTAAAAAAAAGAAAAATAATTTTCAATCCCCAAAAAATTGAACTAGTGATGCTAACTAGTAGCTTCTGAAGAGAAGACCAGAAGAAATATTCAACAAGATTAGGGAGGAAAAGCAAAGAGAATACCAAATAGGGACCAATTCACACTTATTAACTTTGAAACCATGTTACTGCTTGTGCTCTATATCACAAAGACAAATTATTGATTTAATAGTAAAGAGATCCAAAAGAACATATCCCAGCATTGGGAACTAAATAACCAATAAGAAGACTACATATTCTTAGTCAGCTTCCTTCCATCATTATTAAAAATCCATTGGTTTAGAGAACCAATGGGATCCTGAAACCTACAAATAATGTGTTCAATGGAGGAAAACTAGTAATAAGTTCACTAAACAAATTGATATAATGGGTATTCACATCATCAAAGTTGGGTAGGATAGAGAGTGGGACATCTATCTTGGATTCTTGTAATGTGTAGAAAAAGAGGGGAATAGTCACCACATGGAAGTCCCAAATCCTGCCAATCTAGAGAAATTTTCAAGTACAATATAATTATGGTTGAAATGTGCCAGATTATCAGTGATCATTGATTTCTATGCTATATTACATATAAAATACTATGATTTTGAACCCCTGAATCTAAACAGGGCCAAAATTTACTAGGAGCAGTCTTCTCAGCACATGGAAACGTATTAAGAAAGCTCACCATCAAGTAACATAGATTTTGTGGATGTCTACATATGCATATTGTTGCCCCCCTAAGCTGAGGCAAAAATGGGAATTGGGTTGCACATATCCTAGCGACTGTCAAACCGATAGACAAATCTTTTACCTAGGCATAAAGAATAATTCATATTGATGCTTCAATATCACCTACTCATTCAGTGATGGTGAAGGTAAGCCTTCCTGCAATTGGTGAGTGTAAGGGGGTTTTATGTAGCCATTGTTTCCAGTCGCGTTGAAGAAGTATTGTCTTTTAAGGAGCTAAGATGTTGAAGATGAGTACGCATGCTAGGTATTGGGAGCAAATTTGTTGAATCTAATATATACAAGTTATCTAGGGAGCTCCACCAAACCATCTACAAGAGGTTAATAGTGTAGGAGCAAAGGAAAAAAATTCAGGTCATGTATCATAGCTTTTTAGACATTTTCTTTTGGCACTTGTAATTTTTTTCAAGATAAACTGAATATAAAAAATGCGAAGGGGTGATTTAGATTTTGACAATCAGCAATTATAGGAAACTGAACCTCAAAATTGACTGAATCCCAATGACCGAGACAAGTACACTGCAAATTCTTCAAATTCCTAACCTAATGCCCCAATGAATATCCTAACATCTGGAATATTTCTCAAGTAGTTTCTTATTGCATCTAATGATCTATGTAATGTATGAGGTTTTCCTTTGTTCTCTAATCTTATTCCTATGCAAATTTTTCTGAGTTCCAGGCTTTATGTCATCTCCTTCTTATACTTTTCACATCATTTTCCATAGGAGTCATATTGAAACATGAAACAAATAACTAAATATTTTGTGGTAGTGTTTGAAGTAAACAACATGTATGTGTCTATAAATGCATTTTAAAACAATAACACATTACTTGAGACATCATTATTCCATATGACATCACAAAATTATAGGGCTTACCTAATTTTGCAGGTCAACAAGTATACCCAAGACGTGGTGTATTGAGAGTGAAGCTATTGGGAACAAGGTCCTTCTTGTTTCTCATCTCAGCAAGCCCAAACTGAACCGGAAAGATGCAGCCACATTGGACCAATCCTAAACCCATGAATTGATGACCCTGCACTTGCAACGATTAGCAATCTTTTGGTTGTAAGGTGTCCCTAGAAGTATATCAGCAATATTAGTACCTCTCTTGGAGAAATGTAGGATGTTTCCTTCAAACTTGAAGAAGATAAGTTAATTGTGTAATACAGAACCAAGCAAACAGATTCAGTGCATAGATGGATAAAACTACAGCTCACATAAAAATTTCTGGAAGAAAGACTAAGTGTGGCATTTTTAAATGGAAAAGTGGAATGCATTGTTGTAATGGACCAAAAAGGAAGAAAAAATTGCAACAAAAAAACAAATGTAGATGCTTCCAATTTCAAACTGCTATAAAACTGAATCCATTTCATGGTAAGAATTTACCGAATGTCAAAGAAGCAACATCCTTGCTGCCTTTCTTGAAAAACCCATCCACCTCCAGAACCACCGCAACAAAGGGAACACACAAGTTACCAACCATGAAAAACTCCCCCACATCCACCGACAATTCATCCCTAGTCAACATGATGGGGCAGGTTGTTCCACTAGCATCAAGAACACAACCTGAAACCCCACACACATCCTGAAAAGGAAATGTACCAAGAACAAGACCAACACACATACCTTCGAACACCTGGTGAGCATCATCCGCCCCCAACAACCACTCCTTATTTAAGGCCAAGCTCACCCCATCAGAAGGATTAGGATCACCCTCACCAACCCTCTCCCCATCTAGGCCATCACTAACCTCATCCCCAACAACACCAACGTCCGCAACACACATACCAATCCCACCAGCAATCCCTCTGACTGACTTCTGATAATTCTCCCCTGACCCGCCATCCCTAAAAGCACCATTCACATTTCTTGGGAAAACCCCCTTGCCAACATTATCACCATTATTACTACCACAAACAACACTGCATGACATGGGGAAGTTTGCATCGTGCCCAACCGAAGCTTCCCGACTTGCCTCCGCAGATCCATTGAGGTCTGAACAACAAGACCACCTACAGACAGTAGTTGGCGATGTGATGAGAGCACCCCACACTTCCTGATCTGCTCACAGTCGAGACCTAAAGGAAGTGATGGACTCCATTCTTGAGGGAGTTTAGTCCCTGTATCCTGTCACCAACCTCAAATATGTGAATGGGGACGTATCACCACTTGTTCCGCCACGAGCAAAAAGACAAGACTACTTCAGGATGTCAGTCAACCCCAACTTGGTCCATGATGCTACACACCGTATAGAAAGATCATGCTAGATGCCACCACCACACGGGCGCGGGCTGGGAAGCCCTGGGCTCCCATCGCCCATTTGACCGCACACCTCTACACCGCTTCAGGTCTTTTTGGATCCCATTTCCCATTCTGCCACACCTTGAATTATTTGCAATTAGCTATTGATCCACTTTTAATTTGGCAATTTCATATTGCCACTAATTAGATCTATAAATGCCTATATTATTTAGCCCTTTTCAAAAACTCTAAAATAGGTGGTTTAGAGGCATTTTATTTAAAAATGCCTATAAATTGGATAGATAGTGGCCTTTTTTTAAAGCCACTAGAATAAATGCCACTAATGGACATTTTTGCTGTAGTGAAGTAGACGATCAGTGGCATAGAATAGAGAGGTGTGGAGTGGGAGAGGGGAGGGTGGTGAGATCAGAATGATAGAGAGTGGTGGTGGGAGATCCATGGTTTAGAACAGATCTTGTGGGAGATGCAAAGTCAGGGATAGGAGCGAGTTCTTCATGCACGTGTTGTGGGGAGACGGGAAGTGTGGGTGTGTGGTGGGGTATGTGTTCATTGGAAATTTTGTACTCCTTTGATTTTATTTTGAAATTACTATGAGTTAGTCCCTATGACCTAGAGTAAAGAAGAAGAAAATGTTTATCCTCTAAAACATAAGCCCAGATATTTCTATTATTACAAACACATCCCTCTCAATTCGAACAACCTCTCAATCATGATTTTCATTTATGTTGGACTATGTGTTGTGTATCTTTTCATTTCTTGTTTAATATTCTAGACATATCATCAAATTTCCTCTCTTAAATACCAAATTATCCTCTACTCATGTTATTAATATCCAACTACATCAAATTCCTTTCCTTCCTTCCATTCACACATACATCAAACTTGTTTCCTTTTTCATTATGTTGGATATTCATCTCATTATGTTGTGCATGAAGGTCATCCTCAATCATTTTGTCCACCGTGTTATGTTTTGATCGAATTCATCCTCAAACATTATATAGACATGACATGTTGAACTTGAAAGAGAAGGATCAAGCCACACAACAAGTGATGTGTTGTGGTGTTAGAGGGATATGATGCATCAGTTGTAGTAGCTTCACAAAAAGTACATACAATAAGAGTTGTTCCATTTTAGGCAACAAACACACTTTGTCCCATGTCAGTAGAAGCTTGATAGTTTTTATTTAGCAATAGTAAAAACTAATGTGGTGTGTCAATCATGGGGCATGATATGTTCATCCTTGTAACCACAGTAGTGGAACTCTCACATGTGTGTTGATCCCACCACATGGTGTGGTACACATACATATATTGATATTTCATTTTTGGCACATATGAGAAATGGTGTGTAATAGTAATTTTAGATGATAATATAATCAACAATCAAGCTTATTTGAAAATATTTCTTTTATGTTCATTCTAAATGTTACCCAGACGACTCTAGGGATCTAGAAAGTGGCATTTCACTCTGTTGGATGAGGGGTGCAAAGGTGACAAGAGAAGGAGGTGTCTTCCATGTTAGATGAGGAAGTGTCTTCTCAGAGAAGCTGACCAAACGAAACTCAGGGTGAGTGTAAGCCAACAACATGAGAGTTCCCTATCATGACATATGGCAGAAATTCCTTTGGAAAATAAGTGCTTTGCTTTGGTATGCAAAACATTCCCCACATTGACCCACATATGACTTATATACAAAGGTGGCCTAGAGAGGAGGGGTCTTCCATGTTGGATGATAAAGTTCTATCTCACAAAACTTATCAAAATTTCACTAAGGACAAATTTAGGCCCCCATCATGAGAGTGTCATCACATGAAAAATGATAAAGATTGTATTGCAAGATAAGTTGGCCCAAGGCTTGATGGTGACTCATGGAGGATTGGTAAGTCAAATTGGGATGAGGAGGAGGGTCCTTACATGTCAAATGAAGAAGTGCCCTCTCATTGCAAGTTAACAACTACAATGGGGACAAGTTTAGGCTCACATCATGAGAGTGTCATCTCATGAAAGGTGAGAGAATATGCATCTGAATATAGGAATGACGTGCCTTGGATTGGGGTGAAGCCCCTAAAATCATTTGCAGATGACCATATATTGATTTGGATGAAGTTTGGGCACATATCATGATAATTTCCTCTCATGCCAAGTCCTAAAAAATATATTTTGGAGGTCCCATGGCACATATGATGATAGTGAGTCCTTGAAAATGTATTTGGGAGATTTCAGGTCCCATATAATGACAATGTCCTCTCACAACAAGTCCTTGAAAATACATTTGGGAGGTGTCATGGAACATATGATGACAATGTCATCTCACAGTAAGTCCTTAAAAATGTATTAAGGAGGTGTCAGGTCCCATATCATCACAACACCCTCTCACAACAAGTCCATGAAAATGCATTTGGGAGGTGTCAGGGCCCATATCATGACAAATGTTATCTCACAACAAGTCCCTAAAAATGCATTTGGAAGGTGCCACGACCCATACCATGATAGTGTCCTTTCGCAATATGTCCTTTCAAATGTATTAAGGATGATCCAGGGCCCGTATATTGATAGTGTCCTCTCATGATAAGTCCCTGGAAAAGCGTTTGGGTGAAGTTTGGGAACATATCATGACAATGTCCTCTCATGTCAAATCCTTCAAAATACATTTGTTATGTTCCATGGAACATATGATGACAATGTCATCTCACCATAAGTCCTTAAAATTGTATTCGGGAGGTGTCAGGTCCCATATCATGACAACGTCCTCTCACAACAAGCCCATTAAAATGCATTTGGGAGGTGTCAGGGCCCATATCATGATAAATGTTATCTCACAGTAAATCCCTAAAAATGTATTTGGAAGGTGCCACGGCCCATATCATGGTAGTGTCCTTTCACAACATGTCCCTTCAAATGCATTAAGGAGGATCCAAGGCCCATATATTAAAATTGTCCTCTCATAATAAGTCCTTCAAAATGCATTTGGGTGAAGTTTGGGCACATATCATGACAATGTCCTCTCACGCCAAGTCCTTGAAAATATATTTGGAAGGTGCCATGGAACATATACCGAAAATGTCATATCACAGTAAGTCCTTAAATTTTGAATTTTGGAGGTGTCAAGTCCCATATCATGACAACGTCCTCTCACAAAAAGTCCATTACAATTTATTTGGGAGGTGTCAGGGCCCATATCATGACAAATGTTATCTCATAGTAAGTCCCTAAAAATATATTTTGGAGGAGCTACAATCCATATCATTATAGTGTCCTCTCACAACAAGTCCCTACAAATGTATTACGGAGAAGCCAAGGACCATATATTGATAGTGTCCTCTCACAACCAGTCCTTGCAAATGGATTTGGGTGAAGTTTGGGCCCATATCATGACAATGTACTCTTATACCAAGTCATTGAAAATACATTTGGGAGGTGTCATGGCACATATGATAACAATGTCATCTCACAATAAGTCCTTAATAATATATTTGAAAGGTGATAGGTCCCATATCATGACAACATCCTCTCATAAAAAGTCCTTGAAAATACATCTCAGAGGTGCCATGGCACATATGACAACAAAGTCATCTCACAGTCAGTCCTTAAAAATTGCATTTTGAAGGTGTCAGGTCCCTTATCATGACAATGTTCTCTCACAACAAGTCCATGATAATGCATTTGGGAGGTTTCAAGGCAATATCATGACAAATGTTATCTCATAGCAAGTCCCTAAAAATTCATTTGGGAGGTGCCACGACCCATATCATGATAGCATCCTTTCATAACATGTCCCTTCAAATGCATTAAGGAGGATCCATGGCCCATATATTGACAGTGTCCTCTCATAATAAGTCCCTGAAAATGCTTTTGGGTGAAGTTTGGGCATGTATCATGACAATGTCTTCTCACGCCAAATCCTTAAAAGTACATTTGAAAGGTTCCATGGCACATATTCCCAAAATGTCATATCACAGTAAGTCCTTGAAATTTGCATTTTGGAGGTGTCAGGCCCCATATCATGAAAACGTCCTCTCACAAAAAGTCCATTAAAATGCATTTGGGAGGTGTCAGGGCTCATATCATGACACATGTTATCTCACGGAAAGTCTCTAAATATGTATTTGGGAGGTACCATGACCCATATCATGATAGTGTCCATTCACAATATGTCCCTTCAAAATCATTAAGGAGGATCCAGAGCCCATATATAGATAGTGTCCTCTAATAATAATTCATTGAAAATGCATTTGGGTGAATTTTGAGCACATATCATGACAATGTCCTCTCACATCAAGTCCTTGACAATACATTTGTGAGGTGACATGGCACATATGATGACAATGTTGTCTCACCGTAAGTCCTTAAAAATGTATTCAAGAGGTGTCAGGCCCATATCATGACAACGTCCTCTCACACAAGTCCATGAAAATGCATTTGGGAGGTGTCAGGGCCCATATCATGACAAATGTTATCTCACAACATGTCCCGAAAAATGTATTTGGGAGGTGCCACGACCCATATCATGATAGTGTCCTTTCACAACATGTCCCTTCAAATGCATTAAGGAGGATCCAAGGCCCATATATTGACAATGTTCTCTCATAATAAGTCCCTAAAAATGCATTTGGGTGAAGTTTGGGCACATATTATGACAATGTCCTCTCACGCCAAGTCTTTGAAAATACATTTCAAAGGTACCATGGCACATATGTCAAAAACGTCATATCAAAGGAAGTCCTTCAAAATTGCATTTTGGAGGTGTCAGTTCCCATATCATGACACCGTCCTCTCTCAACAAGTACATTAAAATGCATTTGGGAGGTCTCAGGGCCCATATCATGACAAATGTTATCTCAAAATAAGTCTCTAAAAATATATTTGGGAGGGTCCATGACCCATATCATTATAGTGTCCTCTCACAACAAAGTCCCTACAAATGCATTAGGGAGAAGGAAAGGACAATATATTGATAGTGTCCTCTCATAACAAGTCATAAAAATGCATTTAGGTGAAGTTTGGTCCCATATCATGACAATGTCCTCTCACGCCAAGTCCTTAAAAATATATTTGGGAGGTGTCATGGCACATATGATGAGTTCGTCCTTAAAAATGTGGGGTAGGTGCCAGGTCCCATATCATGACAACATCCTCTCACAGTAAGTCCTTGAAAATACATTTGGGAGGTGTTGTGGTACATATGATGACAATGTCATCTCACCGTAAGTCCTTCAAAATTGCATTTTGAAGTTGTTAGGTCCCATATCATGACAATGTTTTCTCACAACAAGTCCATGAAAATGCATTTGGGAGGTGTCAAGGCCAATATCATGACAAATGTTATCTCATAGCAAGTCCCTAAAATGCATTTGGGTGGTGCCACGACCCATATCATGATATTGCCATTTCACAAAATGTCCCTTCAAATGCATTAATGAGGAACCATGGCCCATATATTGACAATGTCCTCTCATAATAAGTCCTTGAAAATGTAGTTGGGTGAAGTTTGGGCACATATTATGACAGGGTCCTCTCACGCCAAGTCCTTGAAAATACATTTGGAAGGTTCCATGGTACATATGTCAAAAATGTCATATCACAGTAAGTCATTAAAAATTGCATTCTGGAGGTGTCAGGTTCCATATTATGACAACGTACTCTCACAACAAGTCCATTAAAATGCATTTGGTAGGTGTTAGGGCCCATATCATGACAAATGTTATCTCACAGAAAGTCCCTAAAAATGTATTTGGGAGGAGCCATGACCCATATCATTATATTGTACTCTCACAACAAGTCCCATGCAAATGCATTAGGGAGAATCCAAGAACCATATATTGATAATTCCCTCAGACAACAAGCCCCTGCAAATGCATTTGGGTGAATTTTGGGTTCATATCATGACAATGTCCTCTCACGCCAAGTCCTTGAAAATACATTTGGGAGGTGCCATTGCACATATGATGACAATGTCATCTCACATTAAGTCCTTAAAAATGCATTTGGGTGGTGTCAGGTCCCATATCATGACAACGTCCTCTCATAACAAGTCCATCAAAATGCATTTGGGAGGTGTTAGGGCCCATATCATGACAAATGTTATCTCACATCAAGTCCCTAAAAATGCATTTGGGAGGTGACACGACCCATATCGTGATAGTGTCCTTTTACACATGTCCCTTCAAATGAATTAAGAAGGATACATGGTCCATATATTGGCAATGTCCTCTCATAATAAGTCCCTAAAAATGCATTGCGGTGAAGTTTGGGCCCATACCATGGCAATGTCCTCTCATGCAAAGTCCTTGAAAATACATTTGGGAGGTTCCATGGTGCATATGATGACAATGTCATCTCACAGTAAGTCCTTGAAAATGCATTTGAAAGGTGCTAGGTCCCATATCATGACAACGTCCTCTCACAACAAGTCCATAAAAATGCATTTGGGAGGTGTTAGGGTCCATATCATGACAAATGTTATCTCACATTCATTTCCCAAAAATGCAATTGGAAGGTGCCATGCACATCATGATAATGTCCTTTCACAACATGTCCCTTCAAATGCATTAAGGAGGAGCCAGGGCCCATATATTGACAATGTCCTCTCATAATAAGTCCTTGAAAATGCATTTCAGTGAATTTTGGGCCCATATATGACAACTTCCTCTAATGCCAAGTCCTTGAAAATACATTTGGGAGGTTCCATGGAGCATATGATCACAATGTCATCTCATAATAAGTCCTTAAAAATGTATTTGGGAGGTTTTAGGTCCCATATCACAAAAACGTCCTCTCACAACAAGTCTATGAAAATACATTTAGGAGGTGTCAGGGCCCATATCATGACAACTTCCTCTCATAAGAAGTTCATCAAAATGCATTTGAGAGGTGTCAGAGCCCATACATTGACAATGTCCTCTCATAATGAGTCCTTGAAAATACATTAGGGTGAAGTTTGGGCCCATATCATGGCAATGTCCTCTCACGCCATGTCCTTGAAAATACATTAGGGTGAAGTTTGGGCCCATATCATGACAATGTCCTCTCACGCCATGTCCTTGAAAATACATTTGGAAGGTGACATGGCACATATGCTGAAAATTTCATCTCAAAGTAAGTCCTTAAAATGCATTTGGGAGGTGTTAGGTCCCATATCATGACAACATCCTCTCACAATAAGTCCATGGAAATGCATTTGGGAGGTTTCAGGGTTCATATCATGACAAATGTTATCTCACACAACTCCCCAAAAAAGCAATTGGGAGGTGCCATGACCCAGATCATGATAATGTCCTTCCACAACATGTCCCTTCAAATGCATTAAGGAGGAGCCAGGGCCCATGTATTGACAATGTCCTCTCGTAAAATGTCCCTGAAAATATATTTCAGTGAAGTTTGGGCCCATATATGAAAAAGTCCTCTCACGCCAAGTCCTTGAAAATATATTTGGGAGGTTCCATGGAACATATGATCACAATGTCATCTCATAGTAAGTCCTTAAAAATGCATTTAAGAGGTGTTAGGTCCCATATCACGAAAACGTCCTCTCACAACAAGTCTATGAAAATGCATTTGGGAGATGTCAGGGCCCATACTATGACAACGTCCTATCATAACAAGTCCATCAAAATGCATTTGTTAGGTGTCAGTGCCTATATCATGACAAATGTTATCTCATAGCAAGTCCCTAAAAATACATTTGGGAGGTGCCATGGCCCATATGATGATAGTGTCCTTTCACAACCTGTCCTTTCAAATGCATTAAGGATGACACATGGCCCATATATTGATAGTTTTCTCTCATAACAAGCCCCTTAAAAATACATTTGGGTGAAGTTTGGGCCCATATCATGACAATCTCCTCTCACGCCAAGTCCTTGAAAATACATTTGGGAGGTGCCATGGCACATATGATGACAATGTCATCTCACAAGAAGTCCTTCAAAATGCATTTGAGAGGTGTCAGGTCTCATATCATGAGAACATCCTCTTACAACAAGTCTTTGAAAATGCATTTGGGAGGTGTCAGGGCCCATATAATGACAAATTTTATCTCACAACGCGTCCCTAAAAATACATTTGGGAGGTGCCACAACCCATATCATTATAGTGTCCTTTCACAACATGTCCCTTTAAATGCATTAAGGAGGTGTCAGGGCCCATATATTGATAGTGTCCATAAATGCATTTCGAATTAGACATGGCCCATATCATGACAATAGCATCTCATAGCAAGTCCCTTGAAATGCATTTGTGAGGATCTTGGGCCCATATCATGATAATATCATGTGATAACAAATCCCTTGACATGCATTTGTTAGGATCATGGGCCCATATCATGATAGTGGTCTCTTAAAACAAGTCCTTTAAACTAAATTTATTAGTATCCATGCCCATATCATGAGAATCCTCTCAGGAAAGTCCCCCAAAATGCATGTGCAAGGAGAAACAGTCCATAACATGACAATATCCTCTTAGACAAGTCCATTAATATGCTTTGAGGAGGGGCTAGGGCCTATGTTATGACATTGGCTTCTCACAAAAAAGTCCTTGAGATGTGTATATATGTATTGTCCTCTTAACTATTCATAAATGGACATCTATGAGTTTGGAGATAATTGAAGCCTGGTTGATTGGTTGCTTAAGGCATCTACCTTCCATTTGTAGGAATCGTTGCTGGGGGTGGGAGGTCTATGTAAGATATTTCCAAGGAGAATTTTGCCTTGTAAGACAAAGGCTCATTGGCTTTAGAATGATCACCAAAGAGACATGTATGAGTTTGGTGATTATTTTCATGCCAATATCCCTTTATGAATCACTTAGAATGACTCTCAACAACATTTTCTCTCACATATCCCCTTTACAAGCTGTCAAATAAATGTACTGATATATCCCCATGAAAATACATTTGGGAAGATACATGAACCATACCATGACAATGTTCACTCATAACAAGTTCCTTGAAATATAGCTTTGAGGACTTGTGGCCCATATCTTGATAGTGTTCTCTCACAAGTTCCTAAAATGCATTTGTGAGGAGACTGGGTCGATATCATGAGAATGTCCTCTCATGGAAATCTACCAAAATGTATTAGTGACGAGCCATGGTCCATATCATGACAATGTGTATTGGTAGAAAGTCTGTGAAAATGCTTCTGGGTGGAGCTAGGGACCATATCATGATAATGTCCTCTCATAGCAAGTCCTTAAAATGCTTAGATTTGAGACATGTATATATGTATTGTCCTCTTAACTATTCACAAAAGAGACATGTATGAGTTTGGGGACAATGAGAGCAAGGTCGTTTGAGTGCTTTCAACAACCACCACTCTTTTGCAGCAATTATTGCTAAGGATGGGTGGTCTACGCAAGCCGATGTCAAGGAGAAATTTGCCTCACAAGAAAAATGCCCATTAGCTTAAAATGTTCACAAAAGATGCTTATATGAATTTGGGAGAAGATCTTTATGCCAATATCCCTCTATGATTGACCCTCCAGATTACTTAGAAATACTCTTAGCAACACTTTCTCTCACATATCTTCCTTTATGAATTGTCAATAAATGTATTGATATATCCCCATGAAGCTTGTTGATGCTTATTATTGGTTGGGAGATGTTGAATGACTGACATGTCTATCACCTAAAGTTTAGGTGACAAGTGCCTATGTCACCTAAACATTTAGTGACATGCATGTGTGTCACCTAAATATATACCTCCTTATAGATCACATGTGACACATATACATGTCACCTATATGGAAAACCCTCATGAGAACATAGGTGATTCAAATGTATGTCACCTATTCGGTGTAACCCTTTCATGTATGATAAAATGTATGTCATCTATATTACGTAGGATTATAAAAATCATAGATGATTTACATGTATGTCACCTAAAGTATGTAACCTTTTCAAAATGCTAAAATGTATGTCATCTATTTTACACAGGTCTATATGGATTATAAGTGACGTACAAGAATGTCACCTAAAATGTGTAACCTTTTACATGACTGTCACTTATACTGTGTTTTTTGGTAGTGGCACATGGTGGCAGCGGTGAGGTTGTTGCATCGTTGTAGGGGGTCAACGGAATTGAAGAGGGGAACAAATGTTGTTGGTAGGGAATCGTCACCTGTGGTGGTGGTGATGGCTTACGGCTGCTGGTTGCATCTTATGGAGGCCAGAAACATAGTACGTCAATAGTGAGGCATGTGGTGTCATGTAGCACCAACCGCCGGTGCAGTAGGTCAAAGAAATCAGAAGGAGGAGGGGCACTAGTGAAGGTAGGTCGGTGCCATCATGGCTTCTTCTAGGTTTTTTCCTGAGGTGTCAAAGGAATTGTGGGTCTACAATGATGGCTTCAGGTTGGCTTTCTCATCATCAGTGACTTTGGTGAGTTATATAGGGACAAGGGGAGCTAGGGATTATTTTCGGCTAGGCAAGGGGGAAGGAGGGATCGTCGAGAGTTTGGTAACAGCCAACAATCAGTGGTGTTACACGGAGGGTGCAACCCTAGGGTTTGCGAGAGAGTAATGCATCCTATTCACTTTGGTCAATTTTAGTTATTAAGGTGCCATTTATTTTCTCAATTTTTAATTACTTTAGTGAATTATAACTTCTAAATAGAAGAATCAATTGCCATGAGACTTCAAACATGACTTCCATAGAACCAAATGTACAAATTACTAGAGCCATTATTTATGAATATGAATTAGCTAGCTTAATCACTCTCATAAATAGTTTGAATTGTTTATACTTAATAATGTGATTGATTCTAAAGCTATTTCAGGAGATTGAGAGTGTGGGTTCAATGCAAGGTCAAATCAAGGTACTTAGGCACTAGTACTTTCAATTTGCACTAAATGGTACTCAAATGACTCATTATGAAAAACTTATAGGACATTTTAGTAAATATATTTCTATAGAGGATATTTAACTTGTTTACACAAATTAGAAATAATGGAAGACTAATTAAAATAAAAATTATGATGATTGAACAAAATAACTAAAGGAGACTTAGAATTGGATGATCACTTTGTAGATGGGTCAAGTCAGAGAAAAAGTTATGAATTATAGTTCAATATGGAATTAGTACTTAGACTTTTTTATGTTACAACAGTCTTGGTTTCAGCCATAGTTTGTTGTACATATGATCACTTAATAAAGGTTTATATTATGTTATTGAAAACCACTCTAAATGGGGTGTTATCCCCTAATGGTACAGATAAAGGCCTTCGTACATTTTGTAACATATTATAGATGAGAAAAGAGAGTGTATTATGATTTGAGGAAATAGCCTCAATCATTATTTTTCTTCTTCCATTCAATACATGAGTACTTGAACATATATCAATGCATAGGATCTATGTGAGATATGTAATGTGATCTAAGGACCACCTTAAACCACATGATTCCTGAGAAGGGGAACTATGTATGAGACATCTATAGAATTATCTAATTAAATTATAGAGATGGAGGATCCAAAAGTTGAGAAGTCTTGAGCCTCAGTAAAGGAGATTCTTTTGTCTAATAAAAGCATTCCTATAGTATATATTCCTAATCTAGGATACTCTTTAGTTGGATGGGTGAAACCTTTGAAGTAGTAAGGTACTCATATGACATGAATGCTAGATTTCTTGTAAAGTACTTGATACACATATATAGGATAGTATGAGATTTGTTTTTAGGTGTGTGATAAGTGCAAGACACTAGAAAGGATGGATGAAACCTGGTTACTGGAACAACCTTTTAAGTGATGTGTTGTCTTACATCTTTCATGAAGAAGTTTTTATGAAGTATATATTTCCTATAGAAAGGATGTCAAGTAATTACAAAGATAGACTTCACCTTGTATGATTAAATCCTATGGACTCATCACAAGTAACTCATGAGGTAACTTCTTTTGGAGGAATGATAAGCTTGGGAAATTCAATTTTCTAGAGAATGAACTCCCATCAATTTAAAGAAGAATTGTCTTCTAGACCTCAACTGGTCCTAGCCGATTTATTTGGCTTACTCTAGCCCTAAAACATGACATGATTGGAATCATGTATAGCTTAGCACTCGTGATGCTAATAGATTTTTTCCCTCCAACTTCAAATTTTTTTAAGAGAATTCATATAAGAGGGGAAGGTTTGATTTATAGGGAATTTCCCTCCCTTTTAGTAGAAGTAGTGATTTGATATAAGTTCTGAATAGATAATGTTGGTTGTATATTTTCTTTTGAGTCCCTTGCAGTAAGAATTCAAGTATTTTTTGTTCTAGATTTTAAATGTTAGTAAATTGTGATTTTTTTGTATAATACTTCCTTTTAAAGTAGAAACCAAAATTTGAATACAGAATGAATTTATTTTTAGCTTTCAATAATTAGAATTCGAGGGCCCATAAGAGGGCATTTAAGTTTCCTATTATAAACCAAACCTTTTGTATGATGACAAAAGAGTGCTACAAGAGTATTTAGATTTTAGAGCATTTAAACTCTTCTAGAGACCTATAGAAAATCTAGATTAAAATACACCTTTTTATTCAAATATGATCCTTAATTACATACTCCCATAGAATTTTATTTTGATAATAAAGTTTTTTTTCTTTTGTATACAAACCTATCAAATATGGACCTTAATTCATAACAAAGTAATTTTTAAAATTATTTCCATTTTGAGTTATGTATAAAAGTTCTATATATTTTTAAAACAATAATTGGTTTGCCCAAGGTTGGTTATTCATCTTAACATTGGGATAATTTAACTAATAACGCAATGTGACAGTCACCCCTTGGTCAGACGTTAGGCACCCTTGTCTTGTGAGTAACACATATATACAACCCTTGGATGGAGATCCTACAAACTTCCCACCTTCTCCTACCTTAAGTGAATTCAAGGAATTATGGAGAGAAATGGTTGTGATCTTGATGTGCCTATTGTCTTTCATCATATTCAATTTATAATTGAAACTAAAGAATGAGATCTATAATCCTAGAAAATCTCATTTCCCCTAAACTTAGCATAATATGGTGTGATGAGGATAATATTTCCCACCCTTGTGCCCTCTCAATCTTCATTGTTTCTACAACAAGAATGTAAATGTTAATCAGAGGTCTCCTTGGGGAGACAACAAAAAATGGGGGGGGGGGGGGGGGAATCACCATCACAACCCTATGAGTACCAAGATGGACCAATTATAAGGTTATCATTGTTGGCTACTAGAACCTCCTTGGTTGGAGCAATAATCTTGGCTTCATATAGATCCTTCTCATGTCCTTGCACCTAGATGAGGAGGCTGGCTAGTTTTTGGAAAAGGAGGGATGCTCAAGGATTCTTTAGTTTAAAATTCCCTCAAGCATAAGATTCCTATCATTTTCTCTATCATTCATGCATATGAAGGTGACAAGCCTTGCCTCTGTACAAATCTAGGAGCTTTAGAGCTTCCCATACCCACTATGGTGAAGGAGGTAGAATCTTAAATTTTGAATGGGATGATTGGCGATGTAAAAGAAACATGGTTAGCTGTTTGTTAGGTCATAAGAGATTGTGGTTGCAGCAACATGCATCTAATATGATTGGTGATCTACATGATAGATCATGCTGGAAATAGAAAAGTTGGGATGGAACATGATGAGTCGACCCACCTTCCCCACCTCTAATTAAATGTTTAATCAAATCTTAAACCAGTGTTTGAATCTGTTGTTCAACCCGTAAACTATTTGGCTTGGGCCCTGAACTAGATAGAAACCATGAAGGACCTGGCTATAGGATTGAGTTATGTGGCCCAATCAGGGCATGCGATGTCATCCAATGAGATGTATATTTCTCAAAAATGTTGAATTATATTTATCTTCAAATAACTATAGTAATTAATATGTTAATCAGAACATAGCATATATATGTATACATATAAAATAGATTAGAAAAATGAGTGGAATCATTTGATAATGGTTTCAAGACATAATTTCATCTCTGATCATATTCCTTTGGATAACCTTTACTATTAATTATATGTTTTTGAAAACCAAGGACTATAATTATCTGATACATGCTTTGTAGATCTAATGTTAATGTCAAGACAAGGCATGTAAGTGTGTCACTTATTGATGAAAATTTTGTAATGTTGGAAACAAAAGTAATATCCTAATTGAATAATGTAATTTAGGGCTGTGTATGACTTTAATTTTGTAGCCCAAAGTAAGGGTTGATCAAAGGCAAACACTAAACCTTAGCTAAGATTAGACTATTCCCTAACCTAAACCCTTCAACCCTTGCTAAAATTCCTAGATATGGATTTTGGGGAAATGAGTAATACTTTAAAGTTGTATGAAAAGTTTTGATTTATTCTTAGATGAATTGAATTTAATAAATTTGACATATTCTACTCTTGAAATAGGTATGTGGGTTATATATAATTAACCTATTTAATCATTCTTTGGTTTAAGATTCTATCCTAGGTTTGATTATTTTAGAAAAAAAATATTGTCTACTTTACTCCTTGCACACGATAGAAATCTATGCATAATTTTAAGATCAAGAACAATATTGAATCTATTTTTAGGATCACATTAGGGTATAAAAACCAATATTCCCCTAGGAAGTCACCATGAACAATGTTAAATGTTGGAACATAATTTAGAGTCTATCATTGGTACATAATGATAAGTCCATTGATTGGACATGAGAATAAGATAAATCACATAGGAAATCGGGGCCCGTCATATGAAATCTCTCATTCATTGATTAGATTTATAAATGAATTTTTTAATTCATTAACTTGTAAGAAAAATATTTAATGAGTTTCTATCATAGACTATATTATCATTATATGTACACTTTTGGTTACACCCACATACACAATAAAATCATGTAGTGACTCACATTTTTTAGCATTTTAGATTAAGAGTAGATTTAGAAGAAAATCTATGCATTCTTGACATTGATCCCAACACCAACAATCTGAAGGATCTTAGAGACCTCACGGTTCAATGCATGGCCCAAGCTTCTGGTGAGTGGGACTGGGGTTTTATCTATTCTTATCTCCCCCAGTTATCATGGCACCTCATTCATAACATACAAGCTCCTATGGAATTTGTCAGGCCAGACACCTGGACTTGGCCTCTGGAAGCAAGGGTGATCTTTTCATTAGAATGACTTACAATTGGTTGTGTTCTCATCTCACACCTCCCTCCTCAGATAAATGGAAGGAAATATGGTCACTCCCTATCCCTCTCAAGTATAGAACTTTTCTTTGGCTTCTTAAGCATCGAGCCACGAAGAAGGCTCGTCAACACATCATCCCTGTTGACACTTGCCCTATTTGTAAAAATGCAAAGGAGACCTTGGTTCATTGCCTCCATGACTACACGTTCAGTCGATATGTCTGGAGTCTACTTATCATAGACAACTCCTTCTTCATCTTTCCTAAAAATGAATAGATCAATCACATTTTATATGGCAAGGATGTCACTGAAGTTACAGTCCTATGACGCATTGGATGTTGGTCTTTAAGGCACTCATGCAATGACTTCCCCCATGTTGGAAGGTGACAACTGCCTTCACTCTTGGTGGCCTTCATTAGAGAAAGGTCCAAGGCAATCTTGCAAATCCCCAAAATTTCAACTCCTACCTCCTTAATTAGGAGCAATTTGTCCAACCAGCCTCCGCTGGACTACCAGTTTCTAATCTTTGTCAATGTTGCATTCCAGAGCCATAGTCTAAAAATCAACATTGGTTTCCATGCCAAAAATGGATATGGGTGATGTATCTTGGGAACTGGACACCCTAGTTATGCAACTTCTTCTCTAGAAGCGGAGGTTAAATGCATCACCTTTGTGATTAAAATTTGCATAAAATGCAACTGACATTCTCTTGTCATCTTCTCCTATTCATCAAAGGTGATATGTATCTCAATGAACAGTAGCATCATAGCTAGCAAGATAAAACCCTTGAGAAGAGAGTTCTTCCATTCCCTCTCCTCATTGCCAAATATAAAACTTCCATTTATTGAATGCAAGTACAACATGGTGGCAGACAATATAGCAAAACACTCCATGTACTCCTTTCTACCTAATCATTCTATCGGCATAAGCCTGACTGATTGTCCAAGGATATCCATATCAAACTATCTTCTATTTGGCATGTAATAGAGAATAAGATGAATAATAACTAATCTCTATGTTTGTTTCCAAAAAAAAACTAAGCTAAGGTTGATACAACCCAAGAAAAAGAACAAAGATGTAATACGACCTTAGAGGGTTACACAATAGTTTTCCCTTTTCTAGTTATATCTTGAATTTAGTTTTTAAATACTAGATCTAATTTTTCCTTTTATGTAATTCCATTTGGAACATAATGTTATTGAACATCATATTATACATCTTTAGTGTAATTGTTATTTATTCTTGGTTATTTTGTAAATATGATTTTGGAAATATTAGGTACTTGTCCTTGTTTTTGTGTTCTCTATTTATAGGGAAAATAGGAGGAGGATGTCAAATCACATGTTATTTTGTGTAATTCAATAATGTTTAACATTACTATGAATAAAGGGTATCATATAAGTAGTGATTGGGTATAATGTGACACATGTGGATCCTTCTGGGTGATGTAGATGGAATTCATCCATCCTATTGGAGTGGTATCTTGGATACTTGATAAGTGGATCTTTGAAATGCATAGACATGCTCGAATAATTCAATATCAGATATTGAGATTATTATATCGCATTAGTATTATACAGTTCAAGAAATATAGTATGAATATCAAGAGGATAACTTCTCCATGCCTATAGTTCAATGTGGTATATGTGACAAAGGTATTATACAGTCATGGTAATATTTATTACATATAGGTTGAAGTTGTTGAGAACTTGAAGCGACTAATAAGGTAGAAGAAATAAAAATTTAAAGCTCGATTCCCTAATTAGCAAGATCACATAAACAATAATGTATCTAGGAAGGAAGGTTTGTAAGGTTATACATGATCCTAGAGAAAGTCCAGTGACATTACCCTTGCAGTAGTAGTGTGCTTCTTGTCCAAGCAACATCACGCTTCTTCATCAGTAACAATACTTGAACAGTTATCATGAATGACCTCCTGGTCTGGTACCACATACAGCGGTTGACAGTGTCCTCCTAGTTGGAAAAACTCCTTACCTCTATAGTAGTCCACGTAGACCACCCAAAACTCCATGTTGTGCTGCCAGAGCCAAAGGGACAGAGTTGTCCCTGTGAAAGTCAGTGTACAAGCATCAATTCACTCTCCCACAATTGTCTTTCCCTTGCTATTCCTCCCTTTATTGGGTAGGACTTCTCGAGCTCTCTATTGGTTACCACAACCAGAGAGGACAAAAATTGTCAGAGCTAATTATCATGTCTGGGAAGCCCCCAATGCCCCTCTATTTATAGGACATACTAGGTTCATGGTTACGGATCTGTGCAGGAGTTGAAAGGACAAAGCTCATGAATTTTATGGAAACTTCAAATGGAGAACCAATCATTCACATGCCCAACTGATTGGTTTGTGTGTAAACCAGTTGGTTCATTACGTGCACTGGTTGGTTCATGAAGTTTCCTATTCTTAATCAAATTGGTAGTCAATGCACGATTAATGCAAAACATGACATCAACGTCGATCCTTGTTCTAATCAAATTGACTATTGGTTCGGACAACCCATATGGTGAACTGGTCAGTTCACATCATGAAATAGTCTGTTCGCATAGTGAAACAATTGTTTTACAAGTGAAATGGTCATTTTACTTGTCTAGTTCGAGAAAAGTTTAACCACTATTGATTCCAATTGACCTGACGCTCCGACTAATCAATTTAACACTTGAAATGGTCGGTTCAGAGTCCATTCAATCAACTTTGAACCTTGTTTGTTTAATTGAATATCGAATAACCTTTAGTAATCAATATAAACATCATTCATGAATAAACTCCTATTCTAAGTGTATCCTATGTCTGTGACCATACAGGTCCAAATTATGTTGGCATTGATTGTCCATAACCAATTATGACATCACAAACAATGAGCGGTGTCTAATAGCACATCACTACTACCCAAGTGATTCAAAAAGTTGGAGAACAACTTTGACCTACAATCCATGATTAGTGTCACCTCGATCATATAGTTCCTTTGTCTTTGATATCTGGATTGAACTTGAGGCATCGAATCGTCATCCTCTTCAACATTCAATCCCTATTTCTTGAACTAGGGCAGACTATCTGAAATGCATGCGAGTTCACATATCACATACTAAATCACATGAGTATGGCCATACATTTCTCAGTCTCGCATATCAAGAGGCCTTGGATATCAATGTCATGTAGGAGGGACAAATCCCATCTACATCACTCACACTCAATCCCCATGTGTCACAATGCACCTAAGCATTACTTTTATGGTTACGTTGGATGATGTCTAAGTATATTGAATGTCATGTGATGAGTGTAGTGACTTCATGTCTAAGAACCAGAATCACCACTATCACTATGAGAGCTGATTTTGACTACCATTCCATGGTATCCATGTATCACTCTTAAGGTGGGTCTATCTGATACACTATTCTCTAACATGTACCTTTTTCTTGACTTGATATCATATATCATGACTAATGAGACTATGTCATCAATCAACACACACACTAGTCTTATGTATACTATTTTCTATTTTGCTTCCATAGTATTATCTGACTAGGGACATAATAAGAATGTTTGTACCCTTATCATACATATGATCTCATCGTTCAGGTCATCAACCAGAAGACATATGTCATAGAGTAACATCATTCTTTAGACATGTACTATGTATGTGTCATCATCTCATTAGTGAGACAAACATAATACACAAAATTACCTTTATAATTATCAAATTAGGTATCTAATGCCAAATTCCAATCATCCTATGATTGTCTCTCTAGGCATACATACCAACAGACTCCCACTTGCACTTAGAGCCAAACACCCATGAATCTTATTCCAAGTGATCTTAACATGTCCATCATGTTTTTGTTGTGTTGGTGCTTTTATAGAGGGTTAGAAACATTTGCTTCTGGTCAGTATATTGCAAGTTTCACATCTCCTCATTGTACGACATCTCATTGTACGACATCTCATTGTACGACAGTATGCTATTCAATATTCCTTGTCTAACCAATAGCTCTGTTCTTGTCAAAGTATTTCTATTGAGCCATCAATGGTTGGAACCTCCCACAAGTTCATCTATATGAACTTCTAGATCCATATAATATCTTATGTTGTTCTCAGAATTCCAAGATACTCAGTTTCTATTGTAGAATTTAAACAATTGTCTCAAGCTCGGAACCTTTCTAGCTTATAGGTCTTGTTTTAAGGTTAAATACAATTTAAATTGTAATCATTAATTTTATTTGTCATTCTGGAAGCTTTCATCGGTGTGTAACCCTTTACACCCAACTCTTCTTAATTTCCATAACTAAGGAACCAATCCTTTTAGTGCTTCTCAAGGACTTACAGATGTTCTTATGGCATTCTAGTGATCTTCGCTAGCATCTGATAGATACTCTCTCTCGTAATATCCAATATATAAAAGATTTATAGATAAATATATATATATATATCCTCTCATCATGTCCATACATATGAGATAATGAGATGAGTACAATACATGATAGATCCAATTGTGAATGCATATGGAATCTATTTATGTGTTCCTTCTCTTCATAAGAATTGGGACACTAGGCTCATGAGAAACTAACTCCATGGAACATGGACAAATCTTCTCCCATTGAGTCTTGCGTGTTGAACCCATTCAACATATTGCCAATGTATGTGCTCTTTCAAGAAGCTTTCTAGATCAATCTCTATTGATCTCAATCTGTATCACATAGGATGCTTCACCCAAACCCTTCATAAAGAAGTTACTCTTTCTTGCCAGTTTTTATATTTGTAGTATAAGGATGTTATTCCCATCATTATGTGGAATATAAATATGATCCCACCAAATCTTTTGTAATCACATATTTTTTCTTCATGCTAACTCAAGTCAAATTTTTTTACTATCTTGTCAAAATTGAAAATTCTAGTTTTGAGATACTTGCTTCAATCCAAAGATTGACCTTTGTATCTTATAGACTTTATTTGCATTATATTGATTTATAAAACCTTTAGGTTGTTCCTAGTACACATCCTATACAATATTCCAGTTAAGGAATGAGGTTTTAACATCCATTTTCCCAAATTTCTTAATCACTTTAAGCTACAATAGCAATCATTATCCTGATGGATTTAACCATGGAAATTGGTGAAAGGATTTCATCATGTTCAACATATTGAACCCATTTGAAACTCGTTAATCTACACTTCCATGTTGGTCTTTTCTTAAAGACCCAAATTCACCCATTGGGTTTTACCTCTTCAGGTGGATCCGTCATGGTCATACCTTGTTGGTTTGCATGGAGTCCATGTTTGATCTCCTAGACTTAAGCTATTTCTCAAATTGTTCCCTCTATAGCTTCTAGATAGGTTTTTGACTCATCTTCTATGATCAACTCACTGCCTTTTGAGTTATACGATATCTTAATATTTCATACCCAATGAGTGTTCTACTAGATCTACGAGTTTTTTTGTAACATGGGGAACTTGAGATTTCACAACAATTTGTGATTCTCATTATATTGTATGTATCTCCTTAGGTTCAATGTTTTCTTATTTGTCTCCAACATTTCAAGTTCTACTTTTCTCCCATTGATTCCCTTGGAATTAAATTCCTATTAAGAAATTCATCCGTCCTAGTTAACAAACAACTTTGTTCTTGGATGGGAATATAGAATTAGTATTCAACAAATACCATTTATGTGATTTTTGGACAAAGATTTTCAAGAAACTATTTTATTATATAAAGTTTCATCCCTAATCATTATAAAAGACATGTCAAGACACTTCCCATTCCATATCGCATATGGTGTCTTTCAAACTATTTATGATGGTACATTGATTTAGTGAAAAGCATGTGCCACAAAAAAGGAAATTGGAAGATTAACTAGATTAATTGATAATCATACCATGACCGAAAAGGTGTGATTCCTTCTTTTTGATACTTCAGAATGTTTCAGGTGGATTTCATTGTGATGCACTATCACAATCTCTCAAGAAGGCTCTCAAACTCTTAGTTTTAAAATATTTCACATCGATCATATCAAAGTTTTACTACTTATACCAAGTGGATTATGTACTACATTCTTAATGTTCTTGAACACTTCAAGATATCTAGACTTGTATTTCATTAAATATAATCTATCATATCTATTAACATCATCAGTAAATATAATGAGGTACTAATAACCACCTATAACATTTATTCTTAAAGGTTTATACACATCAGTATATATGTTCCCTAATCGTATAGTCGCTCTCCTGCTACATCCAGTGAAGATGCTTTTATCATTTTTCCCAATAAAAAGACATGCATGTCTCTATTTTTTTAGTAACCAAAAGATTCTAGATAACCATCATTATGGATTATAGAAATGCAATTCTCATTTATGTGCTTTATATGACAATGCTATAGACATTCATTATTTGAGTCATCAAGTCATTCAGTGTATGTGTCATACACATATTTGTCTTTAGAACTATCCAGTATAGTTCTTGTGACATAGGGCATTGCCATGAAACATCATTTTTTTTAATACAAGATACATGATGGTTTCATCAATGGTAGGTAAATAATAGGAATTCACCAATTCTATTACATGACCATGAATGAAAACTTCCAATTGTTGTGGCAGCAACTCTTGCTCAGCATAGTTTCTAGCTTACTTCTTCTCAGGTCCTGAAGTGGAGATCTCTATATCCTTCTTTTTTGTGAGATACTCTTTGTAAAGAGAGAATTTCCTTTTCTAGTGTCTAGCCTAGTGACAATTATGGCACTTTCTTTCCTTGATCATTTAAGTGAAAAGGACAAATTCCTTTTGCATTTACCCTTATCCTTATCATGAGTGCAGATGATTTGGACTTCAGCTTAGCCTCGGAACTCTTATTGGCCTTGCCTTTATCCCTGGACTCACTTCTGTTGATCACCATCACATATTTGTCCTTCTTCATTTGTGCTTCAACATTCATCAACATGCCAAGCAATTCTGATAGCAGTTTGGCCAGGTAACTCAAGTGATAGTACTTGATAAATTGGCTATATGATTCAGGAAACACTTGCATAATTATATTTGGTCAAATCTTGACCTAAAAAAAATCCTAGTCTTTCCACATGTCCAATCATATTGAGCATGCATGGCTTTATTGGATTTCCCTCTGTCAAGTTGCACTCAAACAATACTTTAGAGACATTACACCTTGCTTGTTTTACATGATTCTTAAGATGTGTTGCCATATCCTTGCTTTCATGTTGTTCATGCAACTCTTAGTTCATACAACTCAGCATAAGGGCTTTGATGTATGTGGCATCATTGGCATGCTTCAAGTAAGCATCTATTTCAGCCTTTGGCACTTTGAAGCAGGTTCCTTTGGCACTGATCTTTTAAGTATATAAAGCTTTCACTCATTGGTGAGAATGTTTTTCAAAGTCCTAAACCAGACATGCAAATTAATCCCATTTAGTTATTCCTACTCCAAGATTTATCAAAATGATAATTTGTTTCTATTTAACTATAAAAGAAATTTTGCAACTTTTCAAAACATTTTTAATTTGGTTTGATTTGATAAATATGTTGATACTAATTAGGCCATTAATTATTTATATCTCCCACTATTTTGTTCAAATTTATAACCCTCATGTATCAATTTATAAGATTGAACCATACAATCTTCTAGTAATCCATGATCCAAAAACAATTCAATTATTAACTGGCCAACACCAACGTCCATAATCAATTATTAAGGTAGGTGATACTTGACAATTACATCTTATGCAATTCTTTGATGGATGGTAGGTACAACTCCTTGCCATAGTTCATCTACATGTTTCTGGGTTCTTAACCACATTCAAGACACCCGGTTAAGCCTGACCCAAAAGCCAACATGATAAAATATGCACACTGCTTTGAAAGAAACTACATATCTACCAACACACTTCCATGAGATAGATGGTGCACCACACTTTGTCGTAACCTACACTTGGTTGATTAATCTTTTCATGAGTTTCACTTATGCAAAGAATATTAGACTTAATAATGTATGGAAGGACTTATATATAAAAACATATACATATTCAATCACCACATACTTATAGTACATATCATATACATGCTTTAACCACAAGGTAAGCATGCAAATATAAAACAAGCAATGGTTATGGCCATACTATTGTAACTTCTTAGAGACACAACGAACATCTACCACCTAAAGTCTACATCATATGAAACAACCTGTTGTTGGTGAAGATCCGTGATCGAACTAATCTGGGTTGACTAGTTCAACACTTGAATTGATTGACACGCCTCTTGGCCGCTCAGTTGGGCTCTTGAAATGTTTGTCTAGTCTCAGGTTCAAATGATATCTGGACTCCTCCAACCAATCGGTTGGGCCACCATTCGATCGATTCATCCTCCTATCATCTTGCCTCCTCAGTCCTCTAGTCGATAGGTTGGTCTAACAGGCCCGTCGATTTGTCTGGTGCAGAACGTCTTCTCACAGTGAAATATAAATTAAAAATACACTATTTCATATTACATTGTAAAATGGAAAACCTCGAGTTACATTTGAACTTACATAGGGATAAGAGCATTAATTTACATTTGGAAAGGAGGAAAGAGGCTTGGTATGCAAACTAAGATATAAATAGGAATAAACACCCACAACCATACACACACATATCTAGTGTTATTGGCCATAACCATGCTAGCATCCACCATCAAAACAAACTTTTAGGATGACGTGAGTGAATAATATATATATATATATATATATATATAAAGTTTGTGGAGTCATATGTGGTAATTAATCAGATATGCACATTAACCAGTTTAGTATCCGCATTGTATGCGATAAAAAATCCGATCACATCGATTTAAATCTAAATACATTGTATATTGATCTGGCTCTAATACGATTGTTGGGAAATAGGGGTAAAAGATAAGGCAACAAAAACAAAATTTTAAAGCATGATTCCCCAATTAGCAAGATCGTGTCAAAACAATACATCTAGGGAGGAAAGTTTGCAAGGTTACACATGTTTCTAGAACAAGTCCAACAACATTACCCTTACAATAGCAATGTGCTTCTTCTCCAAGTATTAGCATGCTTCTTCTTCAACAGCAACACTCAAACAGTCATCACAAACGATCTTCCGGTCTGGCACCACGCATAACGGTTGATTGTATCCTCCTAGTAGGAAAAACTCCTCGCATGTAGAGTAGTCCACGCGGTCCACCAAGGACTCCACGTTGCGTGATTAATCCTAATATGACATCATAGTCAATCCTTGTTCCAATTGAATTTGCCATTGATCTGGACAACCTAGATGGTGAACCAGTCAGTTCACATCATGAAATGGTCTATTCACATAGTGAAATTCTTGTTTCACAAGTGACACGGTCATTTCACTTGTCTAGTTTAGGAAAAATTCAACTAATATTGATTCCAAATGACCTAACACTCCAACCAATCAGTTCAACACTTGAACCAATTGGTTCAGAGTCTAGTCAGTCAACTTTGAAACTCAATTATTTAATTGAAAACCTAAACACCTTTAGTAATCAATCTAAACATCATTCATGAATAAACTCCTATTCCAAATTTATCCTATGCATTTGACCCTATAGGTGCAAATTACATTGGCAATGAATGTTCATAACCAATTATGACTTCACAAGAAAAAAGTGGCATCTAGTAACACATCATTGCTATGCAAGTAATTTGGAAAGTTGCACAACAACTTAATCTACAATCTGTGATGATTGTGTAACATACTGGAATCTAGGATCTTTCCTGCAATTTACCCACTTTTGAGCTTTTCTTGGCCTTATAGTCCATTTGGACCTTTCCATAAATTTCCCATCCTTTTGAATCACTTTTGGACTCAATTTGTAATTTGAGCATTGATGATGGTGAAATTCCATTTTTACCCCCATTTATGATTATGGAGGGGTGTTTGTACAAATAATCCAATTAATGTGTTAATTGAGGACTAATAATGCAAAATGGAGTTTTATGTGAGAATATAAGTAGATAATATTAATTTGGAGCTTTTTGGATAAATATATTAGCTATAATGTGTATTTGAGTGAATGTATGAGAACATTAACCTTAATTGTTTCTCTCTCCTCAAAATATGATTTTAATTCATGAAAATATGTTATTTATTTGAGAAATGATTATTGAAATCTTAATGTGCTTAATATCTCGAAATTTACTTACATGTTTCATAGAAAGAAGTCTTTTCATATAATTCATTCATTTTAATATATTAATATACACTTTAATGTGAAATATATTTATCAACGGCCTTATTGGATAAAAATACGAAATATAATTATATGGCATCGTTCTCTATGCTAATATGAACCTATGGTCCAAATTTGGTGTCTTTTGGAGTTGGTTTGACCCCTCAAAACTATTTTATACGCTTTTAATATAATGTAAATTAAAATGGTGAATAATAACCCACCTTCATACCTCACTCTTTATATGGGATAATAAAACTTGCAAATGCATGCTATTAGTGAGTGGTAAACTCTTGGACTCCAAATCTCGTATTTGGGAACCAAGGGTTGCTTTTAAAAGCAATGCATAATTATTTGCTCAAGCATTATATTAATATACGCTTTAATATTCAAAATAATTATTGGAGGCCAAAGGTTGGGTGAAACGAAAATCTAATTGTCTATCATGAATCTAGACGTCATTACCAACCTAGGGTTAAAATTTGAAGTCATTTGGAGCTCGTTTGACCTTCCAAATGCATTTAACAAGTTTTTAATAAAGTGTGACATTATAACATTAAGATATCAATGTTACATGCACACTTAAGCTAAGGTTTGGCTTTATCTGATCTGTCACGTGTGCGTCCCATCGTGCATCACAATCCAATGATTTAGGATGGACACGGAACTCATCTGACGGCCGACGCCTTATCTTCCACCTCCGGACAACCGAAACAGGAACCGAGCAGCGGCCGCTCGCTTCCTCTCCTCCTTTCTCCCTCGTCTCTTCACCGTTTCTAGAAAATTTCTTCACCTACGAGTTCATGGAGACCACCCGCATTGAATGAGCCAAACCTCATCACCTCCCGTGCACTGTGTCCGAAACGCCATCCTTGGCCGGCCATGGCTCCTCACCTCCACCTTCGCTTTGGCTCCACGGACATCCCCACCTATAAATAACACCCCCCACAGCTTCGCCGCGCCCCCTAGCAACCTTTCTATCCACTCAATTTGGTATGTCAAAGTGTGTGAGGCCACCGACGAGGAGCTTTTCACCCTGAGCTTGCGGAGCTTTTTCACGGAGCTAGGAGCGACTAGCAGCAAAATTGAACCCGTACGTACGTTCCTCGTTCAATTCCCTACGTTTCGAGTACCTATACACTTAATTTGGTTGAGAATTGTGGATTTGCCCAACTTTACAAGTTGGGACCTCGGAGCCATGTTGCTGGCCGAAGGTAGAAGAAGGACGAGTGGTTTTTGATGGTTTTGCCCCTCCGTGCTCTTCAGTTCGCCCTTTTTATTCGCTGCCCTTTTGGTCTTTCGCCCACATAGCAATTATCTAATTTCTGATTGGTTAATCTTGTTTAATTCATAGAAAATTGCTCGAATGTCAGATAAATGCAAATAAATAGTCGTTGGAAAGGATTTTTTGAGTAGAATTTGAATTTCTAGTTTTTGAGTCTTGTTTTCCATCCCAACTCTGATAATTAATTCAAACCTCAATTTAAATGTATAAAGTGTTATAAAATGATAATTAAAGTGTTTTAACTCTATTTTTGATAAATAAATATGTTTTATCGATCAGAATAATATTAGGAATCGTTTGGCCCTATTTCCAGACCCAAAATCCAAAGTTTTAATGTATGGTTTATAAATGTGGACATTTTACACTTAAAGTACCTTTAAGTAACCTAATACATGTGTAATGTTTGCAACTAGGGAAATATGGAATTGGTGATACAATCAGATTGGTGAATGTGATGGTAATTAATTAAAATAGGTATGTGAAGCCTATTTTAGTATGTGACATCCAGGATGAATGTGAAATCTATGTGAATGATTATTATGCAAACAATCCTAATCTCTCAATTGGGTCTTTTCCAACCGCACAATCATTATTGTGCTAGCCATTTTATTCTCCTAAATGCATGTTTGGCTCTTTTACTTCTTTGATGAATCAATTGCATTTGTGGCTCACTTATGTGAAATATTTAATCTTGCTATAGCCTATGTTGGCTCCTCTATGTGGTTCATTCATGGGTTTTATTCCCAAATGCTATGATGCAAATGTTACTTTTATATCTCTCAATACTGCCAAGTGACTATTTAAGCATGATGTATTTTAGGCCAAATGACAATGTAGTGTACATGAGTACAAACCACCCATAAGGAAATGAGGTTTTAGTCCTCCTGTCGGGCACTGGGGTTTTAGTCCCCCTGCCATTTTATATATTAGGCACTGGGGTTTTAGTCCCCCTGCCACTTTCTTTAGGCACTGGGGTTTTAGTCCCCCTGCCACTGGTGAGGTCCCGTAGGTGCCTCACCCTACATTGAGATGAGTTTGTGTCTTAATATATTCATGCTCTGTGATTTTTATTGTGGTGATATGGTTATGAAAGTTTTCTCTCTCTTATTCATATACTTGCCTCATTTCTTTTGAAATCTCTTATTGTAGAGAATCTTTTATATTGCAATGCTTTAGATTATTTAATTATCCTATTTCTCTTGAAAAACACATACCTTTATCTTTCTCTTGCTAGATGACCCCAACCATCCAGGCTAGGATCAGAGTGTGCATGGAAGCTTGGTGAACCTAAGGCTATGGATAGGACAAGAAGAAAAGGAACATATAGTTTGCATGTTCATAGTTGCCTTTATATATTAAGTTGTTTTGTTTGGAGACAATATTGGCTTAGTCTAAGTCTTCCTCTACCTAGATCATATGTTTTGTATAAAGTTGTACTTCTATTATGGAAATTTTATAATGTACTCTTTATACATTTTGAATAAAGTCAAGTTTTATTTCTTCCGCTGCCACACAATTGGTGTTTTTGTTTATCATGTTTTATAGTAGAGACTTGGTCTTTACAGCATGGTATCAGAGCATCAAGGTAGTTGGATTCTTGACTAATTCAAAATTGTCTCCTAGATAGAACACTTACCATATATAGTTCCTTTAGTAATTTTTTCACCTTAGAGTTGACCTTTATTGAAAGTTTGATTTAGGATCATAATAATTTCATATTAAAAATAAAATTTGTCAACTTTTTGGTGAATTGTCTATTGAGAAGCTACTAGAGCAATAAGTTGAAAGTGATGGTGTCTAGAAAGGGTCAAAGCTTGGGGGCTGGAAATATTTTTCTCCACCCCACTAGCTTGGTAACGAGGACTCCTGAGCTCATATGACCTAACCTGGCCTGGCCTGATCTGATACAGACAGCTCGAAATAGTCTATCTTTGGGCATGTTGCCTAATTGTTGAATACCTTAGGAAAACCATAAGTGATGATTTGATCTCTTACACAAAAGTCATCCTTAAATACCTTATACTCCTATGTTCAGGGTGTAGTGTACCCTATGTTACACCCTGAAGCTTGGTTAGTAAATCCTTTTAGTGTTGAGTTTTATGTACCTTTTACCCTTAGCTTAGTTTGACTTAGTTAACCCTTTTAAGGGGTGGAGTGAGGGTAATGGTGTTAGTACCCTATTTGGTTTTGTAAATCTGATTTCGAGGACGAAATCCCTTTTTAGGGGGATGGAATCCCAATTAAAAGCAAAATCAAATACATTTGGAGTTAGAGACCCTATCTATGTGGACATATGTACATAATAACTTATGTGAACAAGAATTTACCAAACACATTATACTTGTAATTCAACTTGTTTGTTTATACACACATGAATATGTAGTAAGTCATATAGAGATAGTTCATATGCTTGAACCTTCACATATTCTTGATTCACATAATAATGAGTTACTCATTACTAATTGTGAATATACATAATGTTGACTATGCCACCCAAATGGTAAAATGTGTATGGATAATGCACCCTAAGTATTCTTTAACATGTAATGATCATGTTGACCTAAACCCTAATATGTAATCATCTAGCTTTGACAACATATACATACATATACCCTTGATGCCTTTCATGATACATTAGTGACATTAGGTGTCATCATCACATAATATACCTTGATACATATAAATGGATTATAGTCACAAAGTTATCAATATATGTAAGGTATATCACCTTGTTCTCTAATGAACACCTCATCATAACTTGATATATGAATTAATTCATTAATATTTAATGTGTTACATCCTATTCACTAAAATGAGTATAATGACTCAAACATGATAATGAATAATTGGATTCACATAAATATTCATAAAATGCCTAATGCGAAGTAAAATATGTATAATTTATAATATGAAGTGTAATGGACGAAAATGATTAATGATGCCATTAATATGAGTATGAACGATGATATGACAATGTGCAATATGAACATTATTTGAAATTATTATAGGCTTAATAACTTGTTGGATAATATTAACTTTTTCTACAAAATAATTGTGATAATTCTACATGATAGTTTTAAGAGGATAATGGAAAATGAATTCATGTTATTAAGGCCTTTGACCTAATACATTAATTAATGTTGAAATGGCTTAGTAAACCCTAATTGTGTTTAAAACCCTAGATGAGAGAAATACACATGATATAATATTGAGATGTAATTGTTTTGAATAAAATGTGGCACAAGTGATAGTATAATAAATATGATACCTCTTCATGTTGGAGATTATGCTAATAAGACAAAAATGTTAATTTGAGTTTGATAAAAGTCTATAGGTTTTGTGGAAACCTTAGTAACACCTCACTTATGTAGATTTTGTGTTGTACCCTAGATTAAGGGTTATAACCTAGTGTTTAAGGTTGGGAAGTTGCACACTCACCCTCTCTTTCCTCTTGTTGTGATTTCGGGGACGAAATCCTCTTTAAGGGGTGGTGTGCTGTAACATACCGGAATCCAGGGTCTTTCCTGCAATTTACCCACTTTTGAGCGTTTCTTGGCCTTATAGTCCATTTGGACCTTTCCATAAATTTCCCATCCTTTTGAATCACTTTTCGACTCTATTTGCAATTTGAGCATTGATGATGGTGAAATTCCATTTTTACCCCCATTTATGATTATGGAGGGGTGTTTGCACAAATAATCCAATTAATGTGTTAATTGAGGACTAATAATGCAAAATGGAGTTTTATGTGAGAATATAAGTAGATAATATTAATTTGGAGCTTTTTGGATAAATATATTAGCTATAATGTGTATTTGAGTGAATGTATGAGAACATTAACCTTAATTGTTTCTCTCTCCTCAAAATATGATTTTAATTCATGAAAATATGTTATTTAATTGAGAAATGATTATTGAAATCTTAATGTGCTTAATATCTCGAAATTTACTCACATGTTTCATAGAAAAAAGTCTTTTCATATAATTCATTCATTTTAATATATTAATATACACTTTAATGAGAAATATATTTATTAACGGCCTTATTGGATAAAAATACGAAATATAATTATATGGCATCGTTCTCTATGCTAATATGAACCTATGGTCCAAATTTGGTGTCTTTTGGAGTTGGTTTGACCCCTCAAAACTATTTTATACGCTTTTAATATAATGTAAATTAAAATGGTGAATAATAACCCACCTTCATACCTCACTCTTTATATGGGCTAATAAAACTTGCAAATGCATGCTATTAGTGAGTGGTAAACTCTTGGACTCCAAATCTCGTATTTGGGAACCAAGGGTTGCTTTTAAAAGCAATGCATAATTATTTGCTCAAGCATTATATTAATATACACTTTAATAATCAAAATAATTATTGGAGGCCAAAGGTTGGGTGAAACGAAAATCTAATTATATATCATGAATCTAGACGTCGTTACCAACCTAGGGTTAAAATTTGAAGTCATTTGGAGCTCGTTTGACCTTCCAAATACATTTAACAACTTTTTAATAAAGTATGACATTATAACATTAAGATATCAATGTTACATGCACATTTAAGCTAAGGTTTGGCTTTATCTGATCTGTCACGTGTGCGGCCCATCATGCATCACAATCCAATGATTTAGGATGGACACGGAACTCATCCGACAGCCGACGCCTTGTCTTCTACCTCCGGACAACCGAAACAGGAACCGAGCAGAGGCCGCTCGCTTCCTCTCCTCCTTTCTCCCTCGTCTCTTCACTGTTTCTAGAAATTTCTTCACCTACGAGTTTGTGGAGACCACCCACATTGAACGAGTCAAACCTCGTCACCTCCCATGCACTGTAGCCGAAATGCCATCCTTGGCCGGCCATGGCTCCTCACCTCCACCTTCGCTTTGGCTCCACGGGCATCCCCACCTATAAATAACACCCCCCACAGTTTCGCCCCCCTAGCAACCTTTCTATCCACTCAATTTGGTCTGGCGAAGTGTGTGAGGCTGCCGACGAGGATCTTTTCACCCTGATCATGCGGAGCTTTTTCACGGAGCTAGGAGAGACTAGCAGCAAAATTGAACCTGTACGTACGTTCCTCGTTCAATTCCCTACGTTTCGAGTGCCTATACGCTTAATTTGGTTGAGAATTGTGGATTTGGCCAACTTTGCAAGTTGGGACCTCGGAGCCATGTCGCTGGCCAAAGGTAGATGAAGGCCGAGTGGTTTTTGACAGTTTTGCCCCTCCGTGCTCTTTAGTTCGCCCTTTTTATTCGCTGCCATTTTGGTCTTTCGCCCATATAGCAATTATCTAATTTCTCATTGGTTAATCTTGTTTAATTCTTAGAAAATTGCTCGAATGTCGGATAAATACAAATAAATAGTCGTTGGAAAGAATTTTTTGAGTAGAATCCGAATTTTTAGTTTTTGAGTCATGTTTTCCATCCCAACTCTGATAATTAATTCAAACGTCAATTTAAATGTATAAAGTGTTATAAAATGATAATTAAAGTGTTATAACTCTATTTTTGGTAAATAAATATGTTTTATCGATTAGAATAATATTTGGAATCGTTTGGCCCTATTTCTAGAACCAAAATCCAAAGTTTTAATCCATGGTTTATAAATGTGGACATTTTACACTTAAAGTACATTTAAGTAACCTAATACATGTGTAATGTTTACAACTAGGGAAATATGGAATTGGTGATACAATCAGATTGGTGAATGTGATGGTAATTAATTAAAACAGGTATGTGAAGCCTATTTTTGTATGTGACATCCATGATGAATGTGAAATCTATGTGAATGATTATTGTTCAAACAATCCTAATCTCTCAGTTGGGTCTTTTCCAACCGCACAATCATTATTGTGCTAGCCTTTTTATTCTCCTAAACGCATGTTTGGCTCTTTTACTTCTTTGATGAATCAATTGCATTTTTGTCTCACTTATGTGAAATATTTAATCTTGCTATGGCATATGTTGGCTCCTTTATGTGGTTCATTCATGGGTTTTATTCCCAAATGCTATGATGCAAATGTTACTTTTATATCTCTCAATACTACCAAGTGACTATTTAAGCATGATGTATTTTAGGCCAAATGACAATGTAGTGTACATGAGTACAAACCACCCATAGGGAACTGAGGTTTTAGTCCTCCTTTTGGGCACTAGGGTTTTAGTCCCCCTGCCATTTTATATATTAGGCACTGGGGTTTTAGTCCCCCTGCCACTTTATTTAGGCACTGGGGTGTTAGTCCACCTGCCACTGGTGAGGTCTGGTAGGTGCCTCACCCTACATTGAGATGAGTTTGTGTCTTAATATATTCATGCTATGTGATTGTTATTGTAGTGATTGGTTATGGCAGATTTCTCTATCTTATTCATATACTTGCCTCATTTCTTTTGAAATCTCTTATTGTAGAGAATCTTTTATATTGCAATGCTTTAGATTATTTAATTGTCCTATTTCTCTTGAATAACACATACCTTTATATTTCTCTTGTTGGATGACCCCAACCATCCAGGGTAGGATCAGAGTGCGCATGGAAGCTTGGTGAACCTAAGGCTATGGATAGGACAAGAAGAAAAGGAACATATAGCTTGCATGTTCATAGTCGCCTTTATATATTAATTTTTTTTGTTTGGAGACAATATTGGCTTAGTCTAAGTCTTCCTCTACCTAGATCCTATGTTTTGTATACAGTTGTACTTCCTTTATGGAAATTTTATAATGTACTCTTTATACATTTTGAATAAAGTCAAGTTTTATTTCTTCCGCTGCCACACAATTGGTGTTTTTGTTTATCATGTTTTATAGTAGATACATGGTCTTTACAGCATGGTATCAGAGCATCGAGGTAGTCGGATTCTTGACTAATTCAAAATTGTCTCCTATATAGAACCCTTACCATATATAGTTCCTTTAGTAAGTTTTTCACCTTAGAGTTGAGCTTTAATGAAAGTTTGATTTAGGATCATAATAATTTAATATTAAAAATAAAATTTGTCAAATTTTTGGTGAATTGTCTATTGAGAAGCTACTAGAGCAAGAAGTTGAAAGTGATGGTGTCTAGAAAGGGTCAGAGCTTGGGGGCTGGCAATATTTTCCTCTGCCCCACTAGCTTGGTAACGAGGACTCCTAAGCTCATATGACCTAGCCGGGCCTGATCTGATACAGACGGCTCAAAATAGTCTATCTTTGGGCATGTTGCCTAATTGTTGAATACCTTAGGAAAACCATAAGTGATGATTTGATCTCTTACACAAAAGTCATCCTTAAATACCTTATACTCCTATGTTTAGGGTGTAGTGTACCCTATGTTACACCCTGAAGCTTGGTTAGTAAATCCTTTTAGTGTTGAGTTTTATGTACCTTTTACCCTTAGCTTAGTTTGACTTAGTTAACCCTTTTAAGGGGTGGAGTGAGGGTAATGGTGTTAGTACCCTATTTGGTTTTGCAAATCTGATTTCGAGGATGAAATCCCTTTTTAGGGGGGATGGAATCCCAATTAAAAGCAAAATCAAATACCTTTGGAGTTAGAGACCCTATCTATGTGGACATATGTACATAATAACTTATGTGAACAAGAATTTACCAAACACATTATACTTGTAATTCAACTTGTTTGTTTATACACACATGAATATGTAGTAAGTCATATAGAGATAGTTCATATGCTTGAACCTTCACATATTCTTGATTCACATAATAATGAGTTACTCATTACTAATTGTGAATATACATAATGTTGACTATGCCACCCTATTGGTAAAATGTGTATGGATAATGCACCCTAAGTATTCTTTAACACGTAATGATCATGTTGACCTAAACCCTAATATGTAATCATCTAGCTTTGACAACATATACATATATATACCCTTGATCCCTTTCATGATACATTAGTGACATTAGGTGTCATCATCACATAAAATACCTTGATACATATAAATGGATTATAGTCACAAAGTTATCAATATATGTAAGGTATATCACCTTGTTCTCTAATGAACACCTCATCATAACTTGATATATGAATTAATTCATTAATATTTAATGTGTTACATCCTATTAACTAAAATGAGTATAATGACTCAAACATGATAATGAATAATTGGATTCACATAAATATTCATAAAATGCCTAATGTGAAGTAAAATATGTATAATTTATAATATGAAGTGTAATGGACGAAAATGATTAATGATGCCATTAATATGAGTATGAACGATGATATGACAATGTGCAATATGAACATTATTTGGAATTATTATAGGCTTAATAACTTGTTGGATAATATTAACTTTTTCTATAAAATAATTGTGATAATTCTACATGATAGTTTTAAGAGGATAATGGAAAATGAATTCATGTTATCAAGGCCTTTGACCTAATACATTAATTAATGTTGAAATGGCTTAGTAAACCCTAATTGTGCTTAAAACCATAGATGAGGGAAATACACATGATATAATATTGAGATGTAATTGTTTTGAATAAAATGTGGCACAAGTGATAGTATAATAAATATGATACCTCTTCATGTTGGAGATTATGCTAATAAGGAAAAAATGTTAATTTGAGTTTGATAAAAGTCTATAGGTTTTTTGAAACCTTAGTAACACCTGAATTATGTAGATTTTGTGTTGTACCCTAGATTAAGGGTTATAACCTAGTGTTTAAGGTTGGGAAGTTGCACACTCACCCTCTCTTTCCTCTTGTTGTGATTTCGGGGACGAAATCCTCTTTAAGGGGTGGTGTGATGTAACATACTAGAATCCAGGGTCTTTCTTGGAATTTACCCACTTTTGAGCGTTTCTTGGCCTTATAGTCCATTTGGACCTTTCCATAAATTTCCCATCCTTTTGAATTTACTTTTTGACTCTATTTGCAATTTGAGCATTGATGATGGTGAAATTCCATTTTTACCCCCATTTATGATTATGGAGGGGTGTTTGCACAAATAATCCAATTAATGTGTTAATTGAGGACTAATAATGCAAAATGGAGTTTTATGTGAGAATATAAGTAGATAATATTAATTTGGAGCTTTTTGGATAAATATATTAGCTATAATGTGTATTTGAGTGAATGTATGAGAACATTAACCTTAATTGTTTCTCTCTCCTCAAAATATGATTTTAATTCATGAAAATATGTTATTTAATTGAAAAATGATTATTGAAATCTTATTGTGCTTAATATCTCGAAATTTACTCACATGTTTCATAGAAAGAAGTCTTTTCATATAATTCATTCATTTTAATATATTAATATACACTTTAATGAGAAATATATTTATTAACGGCGTTATTGGATAACAATACGAAATATAATTATATGACATCGTTCTATATGCTAATATGAACCTATGGTACAAATTTGGTGTCTTTTGGAGTTGGTTTGACCCCTCAAAACTATTTTATACGCTTTTAATATAATGTAAATTAAAATGGTGAATAATAACCCACCTTCATACCTCACTCTTTATATGGGCTAATAAAACTTGCAAATGCATGATATTAGTGAGTGGTAAACTCTTGGACTCCAAATCTCGGATTTGGGAACCAAGGGTTGCTTTTAAAAGCAATGCATAATTATTTGCTCAAGCATTATATTAATATATGCTTTAATAATCAAAATATTTATTGGAGGCCAAAGGTTGGGTGAAACGAAAATCTAATTGCATATTATGAATCTAGACATCATTATCAACCTAGGGTTAAAATTTGAAGTCATTTGGAGCTCGTTTGACCTTCCAAATGCATTTAACAAGTTTTTAATAAAGTGTGACATTATAACATTAAGATATCAATGTTACATGCACATTTAAGCTAAGGTTTGGCTTTATTTGATATGTCACGCGTGCGTCCCATCGTGGGTCACAATCCAATGGTTTAGGATGTACACGGACCTCATCCGATGGCCGATGTCTTGTCTTCCACCTCCGGACAACCGAAACAGTAACCGAGCAGCGGCCGCTCGCTTCATCTCCTCCTTTCTCCCTCGTCTCTTCATCGTTTCTAGAAATTTCTTCACCTACGAGTTCGTGGAGACCACCCGCATTGAACGAGCCAAACCTCGTTGTCTCCTGTGCACTGTATCCAAAATGCCATCCTTGGCCGGCCATGGCTCCTCACCTCCACCTTCGCTTTGGCTCCATGGACATCCCCACCTATAAATAACACCCCCAACAGCTTCGCCGCCCCTAGCAACCTTTCTATCCACTCAATTTGGTCTGGCAAAGTGTGTGAGGTCGCCGATGAGGAGCTTTTCACCCTGAGCTTGCATAGCTTTTTCATGGAGCTAGGAGCGACTAGAAGTAAAATTGAACCCGTACGTACGTTCCTTGTTCATTTCCCTACGTTTCGAGTACCTATACGCTTAATTTGGTTAAGAATTGTGGATTTGCCCAACTTCGCAAGTTGGGACCTCGGAGCCATGTCGCTGGCCAAATGTAGAAGAAGTCCGAGTGGTTTTTGATGGTTTTGCCCCTCCGTGCTCTTCAGTTCACCCTTTTTATTCGTTGCCCTTTGGTCTTTCGCCCACATAGCAATTATCTAATTTCTGATTGGTTAATCTTGTTTAATTCATAGAAAATCGCTCGAATGTCGGATAAATGCAAATAAATAGTCGTTGGAAAGGATTTTTTGAGTAAAATCCGAATTTCCAGTTTTTGAGTCCTGTTTGCCATCCAAACTCTTATAATTAATTTAAACCTCAATTTAAATGTATAAAGTTTTATAAAATGGTAATTAAAGTGTTTTAACTCTATTTTTGGTAAATAAATATGTTTTATCGATCAGAATAATATTAGGAATCGTTTGGCCCTGTTTCCAGACCCAAAATCCAAAGTTTTAATCTATGGTTTATAAATGTGAACATTTTACACTTAAAGTACATTTAAGTAACATAATACATGTGTAATGTTTGCAACTAGGGAAATATGGAATTGGTGATACAATCATATTGGTGAATGTGATGGTAATTAATTAAAATAGGTATGTGAAGCCTATTTTAGTATGTGACATCCATGATGAATGTGAAATCTATGTGAATGATTATTGTGCAAACAATCCTAATCTCTCAGTTGGGTCTTTTCCAAACGCACAACATTATTGTGCTAGCCTTTTTATTCTCCTAAATGCATGTTTGGCTCTTTTACTTCTTTGATGAATCAATTGCATTTGTGGCTCACTTATGTGAAATATTTAATCTTGCTATAGCCTATGTTGGCTCCTTTATGTGGTTCATTCATGGGTTTTATTCCCAAATGCTATGATGCAAATGTTACTTTTATATCTCTCAATACTGCCAAGTGATTATTTAAACATGATGTAATTTAGGCCAAATGACAATGTAGTGTATATGAGTACAAACCACCCATAGGGCATTGAGGTTTTAGTCCTCCTGCTGGGCACTGGGGTTTTAGTCCCCCTGCCATTTTATATATTAGGCACTGGGGTTTTAGTCCCCCTGCCACTTTATTTAGGCACTGGGGTTTTAGTCCCCCTCCCACTGGTGAGGTCCGGTAGGTGCCTCACCCTACATTGAGATGAGTTTGTGTCTTAATATATTCATGCTATGTGATTGTTATTGTGGTGATTGGTTGTGGCAGTTTTCTCTCTCTTATTCATATACTTGCCTCATTTCGTTTGAAATCTCTTATTGTAGAGAATCTTTTATATTGCAATGCTTTAGATTATTTAATTGTCCTATTTCTCTTGAATAACACATACCTTTATCTTTCTCTTGCTGGATGACCCCAACCATCCAGGCTAGGATCAGAGTGTGCATGGAAGCTTGGCGAACCTAAGGCTATGGATAGGACAAGAAGAGAAGGAATATATAGCTTGCATGTTCATAGTTGCCTTTATATATTAAGTTGTTTTGTTTGGAGACAATATTGGCTTAGTCTAAGTCTTCATCTACCTAGATCCTATGTTTTGTATAAAGTTGTACTTCCTTTATGGAAATTTTATAATGTACTCTTTATACATTTTGAATAAAGTCAAGTTTTATTTCTTCTGCTGCCACACAATTGGTGTTTTTGTTTATCATGTTTTATAGTAGAGACCTGGTCTTTACAGATTGTTACCATGATTGTATAGTTCCTATGTATCTAATATACATATTGAACTCAAGGAATGGAATTGTCATCCTCTTTAACATTCAATCCCTATTCCTTGAACTAGAGCAGACTGTCTGAAATGCATGTGAGTTCACATATCATATATTGAATCACATGAGTATGGCCATACATTTATCAATCTCTCTTATCAAGAGGCCCTGGATATCAATATCCTATAGGAGGGACAAATCCCATCTACATCACTCACAGTCAATCCCCATGTCTCACAATGCACCTGAGCATCACCTTTATGGAAACCCTTATTCAAGGTTACATTGGATGATGTCTAAGTACACCAAATGTCATGTGATAAGTGTAGTGACTTCAAGTCTAAAAATGACAATCACCACTATACTATGAGAGATGATTCTCACTACCATTCCGTGGTATCCATGTATCACTCTCAAGGTGAGTCTATCTGATACATTGTTCAACATATACTAGTGTGCTTGAGTTGATATCATATATCATGACTAATGAGACTCTATCATCAATCAACACACATTCTAGTCTTACGAATTACTATTGTCTATTTTTCTTCCACAATAATATCCAACTAGGGACATAACAAGAATGTATATACTCTTATCATACATATGATCTCATTGTTCACTTCATCAACCTAAAGACACATGTCATCGGGTAAGATCATTCTTTAGATATCTACTATGTATGTATTATCATCTCATGAGTGAGACAAACATAATATATGTAATTAACTTTATTATTATCAAATCAGATATCTAATGCCACATTCCAATCCTATGATTGGCTCTCTGGGCATACTTACCAGTAGAAGTTTCTCTCCAACTAACATGTTTCTAGATCCCTATCTATTCTTGTGAAGTTTTTGTCATCACTACCAACGTACGATATGACTTACAGGGTCATATACATCATGATTCTTAAGGAAAAAGATGTTACCAATGAAACACATGATCAAAATGATTCTAGATTATGTAAATGTTGATTTCCAACCTATCTGATCCACTAGACAAGTTAGTGAATCGAATGAATGGTTCAGATCAGTTGACCAATTAAGTATCAGATAATCAATTGATCCCTATTTTTTTTAAAGTAGTCAGTCAATTGATTGATTAGATGTATATGTGGACCAACTAGGCGTACTAAATAGAATATAAATTAAAAGGAAGCTAGACAAATTGGTTGATATAATTGGATAATGACTCTCCTTACCTGGCCAGTCAATTGATTATATGTTCCGGTTGATTGACTGGATCCCAATCTAATTTCTATTTTGATTCTATTTGTGAGTTGTGAATTAAAAATGAATTAGATGTTTAGAAAATAGAACCCCATGACTCTTTTATATAGATGGGTGTATGTCCAAGGGGTAATCCATATATTGAGACATAAGTTATCATTAATTTCATCCTCTTGGATAGAGAAAAACTCATCCCAAGGACCACACCAGTGATAGGAAGATAAGGAGAGCAATCGACGTTGGCATGTTGATGACTTTGGTCTTCTTCCTCTTGGTGAGTAAGGTGGTACATGATGAGCTCATGCATAAGTGTAGACGACATCAATGCACATTGTGCGGAGGCTTTGAGGATGAGTTCTGTGTTTAAGGATGGCAAATTCTACAAGGTACTACAGTAGAAGTGTTGCATGCCTACTTTTGTTCTAGATCTAAAATTGGCAAAATATACATCGGCATAGGATGTGTCTAGTTGCTCGACAACTATTGTGTACGATGGTATATTCATATCCTTTTATGTATTTAATAACATTTTATATCTATGACAGATATGTTGGCAAAATTTTTGTCGAAACTTTTTATGTATTCTTCAAACAACCTTCATACAAAACCCTACTTGCCCCCACCAAATGCTGAAAAAGATTTCAGTGATATATAACACTTCCCTTTAGAAGAGGGTTGTATGTTGCTTCTCAAAGGAAAGGAGTATAGGGTGACCACAATCTACTAAATTTCATCTCAAAATGGAAGGAAATAACAACCACATAGAAATAGAGAATATCAAAACACCTATCACACCATTAAGATTGCACTAGAGAATACTCCTACATGAGGCGCAACTACAAAGAAAAATAAAAATTATGAAATAAAGGAAGTGACACACAATCCTTCTTACTCTTGTTCCTTTCCTTTATTTTGCTTTCTTCTTTCTTCAAAAAATTACAACTTGAAATAACAAAGACAAATAATAAATCTGTGTTAGATACCCCATCATCACAATAGTAACCCCAATGGGCTTTCATTGGGCTAGACTAATAGGCCTACCAGCCCAACAACCCATACTTGTATGATAAAGGACTACTAAGTTATTTGACAAGTGAAACACCATAAGAATGCAAGATAAGACTTGTGCCAAATCTAAAATATGTATGTATTCAACTAAATAACATTTTCACCATGTTTTCCTTCCTAAGCCAATATTTATTGTTTCCTACTGAATGATACTTATGCATTATTACTACTGGGACAAGCAACATACCTGACATAAAATTCACATCACTAAATCTAGTAATTGTTTCCTTTCTACATTATTTGAATTACTTGAGAATGACATTATGAGAGCACACGTTACTTTCTAAAAATTCAAGTATTTTTTTGAGAAATGTTATACAGAGTTCGTTCTAGACAACATTCTAGACGATTCTATTGTAATAGGTACAACCCTACTATTACAGTGGCAAGGTAATCAAATAGGTGGTTGGGTATGTTGTTACTCTTTTAAACATGAGAGAAAGAAAAATGAGGGAGAGAGAGTGTGAGAAAGAGAGAGTGGTAGGGGAGGGGGAGAGGGGATTGGGTAGAGAGAGAAAATTTTATTTCTTGTTAATAACTTCTGAATCTTAATATTTTTTGACAAAATAGAACATTATTGGACTCTTAAAAATATGTTATGACAAGAACATGTTTGACATATTTTGAAAAAATAAAATATACAATCTCAAAGAGGAGACATATTGTGATTGTAAAAAGTCAAAATAGAGGAGAGAGAAATTTATGTTTCTTATAAATTTCAATATGTAATGGATTTTTTGTCAAAATAAAAAAAGTTAAGCTCCTTAAAAAAATACTTTAAAAAAAGAGCAATGTCAACATAGTTTTGATAGAAAAATGAAAGATACTACTTCTCTCTTATTCCTCATATTTTAGCTCTCTTTAAAAAATGGAACATGAGAAACTGTACAATTTGACCAGAGATAATGTTCACGAACTGAAGATCACGTACAAGTAGACCAGAGACGATTTACAATTGAACCGTATATAATATATAGTTGGACCACAAATAAAATCTAGTTGGACCAAAAATAACATACAATTGTACAACAGATAACACACAATTTGAAATTGGACAACATTAGACAACATGACATCACACACAATTTGACATGGGATACCATGCAATTTGAAATGGAATAACATGGCATAACATATGGGATAACAATGGGATAACATGGAATAACATGAGATAACAAAAAACATGACCTGTGATAACATCGATAGCACATGAGATAACACACATGGGATAACATGGAATAACATGAGATAACAAACAATGTGACATGGGATAACATACATGGGATATCATGTGATAACACATAAGACAACATGGGATAACACATGGGATAATGTACGATCGAATTTGAGATAATATACAAATGGACCGGATAACATTCAAATGAACTGGAGATAACATACAAATGGATCATCGATAACTTCCAATTGGACCAAAGATAATATCTAAATGGACCTGAGATAACATCCAATTAGACCTAATATAACATCCAATTGCACGGTGTTGGTATGCATGCCCAAATAGCCAATCATATGATGATTATGATGGCATATCATATAAATAATTTGATTAACAATAAAGGAAAGCTTCCAATTCATTCTATTTCACTCAGTTATGAGATAATGTGGAAAAATAATGGATGTCTAAAGAATGACAATTACTCAATGACGTATGTCTTCAAGTACGTGACTGAACAATGAGATCATACAGATGTTAAGAGTATGCACATTCTTATTATGTACCGAGTAGGTTGTTACCATGGAATGCAGATAAATAGCAAACACTAAAGATTAGAGTGTGTGTTGGTTGATGATAGAATCTCATTAGTCATGATATATGTGATATCAAACCAAGCACATAGATACTTGTTAGGGAACAGTGTAGCAAATAGACCCACCTTGAGAGTGACACATGGAAACCATAAATGGTGGTCATAGTCATCTCTCATAGTGAAAGGTGGTGATTGTGGTTCTTATACCTGAAGTCACTCCACTCATCACATGTCATTCGATGTGCTTTGATATCATCCAATGTGATCACGTATAAGGGTTGTCGTAAAGGTGATGATTGGGTGCACTGTGAGACGTGGGGATGACTGTGATTGATGTAGATGGGATTTCTTCCTCCTACTAGATTATGATATCCAAGTCACTTGATAAGCAAGACTAAGAAAAGCATGTGCATGCACATGTGAGTCAATATATGATATTTTGGTCACATATATCTCAAATAGTTTGCATTGGATCAAGGAACATGGATTGAATATTGATAGGATCACGATTCCATGCCTCAAATCCATTTTGTATATACAAAGGAATTAGACAATCATTGTAACACCAAAAATAGAAGTTGTTCTCCAACTTTCCTGATTATTTGGGTAGTAATGATGTCTGACTAGGCACCTCTCTTTGCTTGTGATGTCATAAACCAATTATGGACATTCACTACTGATATAACATAGAACCTATGGGGTCACACACATAGGATACACCTAGAAAAGGAGTTTAATCATGAATGATAAATAAATTGATTACTAAAGTGTTTAGGTATTCAACTTAAACATTGGTTGAGAGTTGACTGACTAGATGATTCAACCAATCGATTAAAGTGTTGAACTGATCGTTTCAGTGTGTCAGGTCAATAGAACCAACTTTGGCAATTATGTACATTGAATAGACTGGTTCAAGAAGTGAACCAATTAGCTCAGGTCCATGAACTGATCATCTTAGGTTGTGAACTGATCGGTCTGTGAATCAATTTGATTGATTCACAGATTTTTGCTGATGTCATGTTGTGCATTCAATCGAATATTAATTGCTAATACAATTGTGATTGGGAAACATGATGAAATAATCAGTTCACTGGGTGAACTGATCAACTCACATGCCAACTGATCGGTTCACTAGTGAATTAACCATTTTTCCTGTTACAGGTTGCAAATTTTTTTGAGATTCTGGTCCCCTCAACTCCCACATAGACTGGGAAACCTAACCCTCCTATAAATAGAGCAGTATTGGGGGCTTCCCAAAGACAAAACTCAATTTCCTATGACAATTTTTGTCCTCTCTAGTTGTGGTAACCAGAGAAAATCCTACCTGATAAAGGGAGGGATATCAAGGGAGGATAATTGTGGGAGAACAAGTTGGTGACGAGTACACCAATGGTAGGGACAACTCCTTCTTGTCTGTTCTACTAGAACAACATGAGTTCTAGGTGGTCCATGTGGACTTCCATAGAGGTGTGGAGGTTGTTGTCTGCTGCTATGAGGGCAACATCATCCTACTGTCTGTGGTGAGACTAGGAGTTGCTACAGACGTCATTCTAATGCAACCTGGAGAGTTGCACTACTATAATGAGGAATAGTTGTTGGAGTTTCTCATGGACCGAGTATGAACTTGTTAAACCATCATTCCCATTATATAGTTGTTGACATGATCTTAATGTTTTTGGGAATATGGATAGATACATTTTTGTTTCCATTGTCTACTATGTGTCCATATTTCCCGATAATGGTATTAGAGCCACGTCAATTTACTATGTTTTGAGATAATTGATACATGATCTGATTTTTTATTTTTGTTGTTTATTTATTGCATAGGATGTGAACATTTAAATTTCTTAATGTGTATATCTGCTCAAATAACACATATAATCCTAAATTAATATATATACTATATGATATGATATATATACAATCGACTGGCATGGCCCTAAAAATGAGTTTTGATGGTGGATGTGTAGCATGGTCACGACCAAAACCCAAATATATGTGTTTGGTTGGATGGTTTCTTTTGTGCATGATTTATCTCAGTTTGCATATTGAGCCTCTACCTTCTTCTTCCCAATGCAAAAGTATTATTCTTTCCTACCTTTTCTCCCCTCAAATGTAACTTGAGGTTTCTCATTACCATGTAATAAGTGTAATAGAAATAGGATATTTTCTTTTTTTGCAATGACAAATATGACGATCAACACCAGGTCAGATGACTATTTCATTTGATGAGCCAACCAACTGAGGACCAAGGAGGGGAAAATGCATGTGTGTGAATTGACCATTTGGGGGACCTAACTTACCATTTGGAGGTGTCCAAAGATGGGTTGGATAGGAGGCCAGATGACCGCTTTAGACGATCAATTGACTGGCCAAGAGGCAAGTTGATCGATTCAAGGGTTGAACCGATCAACCCGAATTGGAAAGAATAGATCTACACCAATAATAGGTTGAAGAATTTGATGTTTACCTAGGTGGTAGTAGTTCCTTGTGGCTCTAAGGAATTATAGTCAAATGGTGATAACGACCGTTAATGTTTTATGTTACATGTTTAGGTTGTGGGATATAACATGTATATGATACATACTATATATATGTGGTGATTGGATAAAGTATATGTATTTTAAATACAAACTCCCTTAAATAAAATATTAAGTCTAAGATGCTTTCCATAAGCAACATACATGAAAATCTTGATCGACCAAGCATAGGTTATGCCCAAGCGTGGTGTTTCGTCCATCTTGTGGAAGTGTGATGGTAGACATGTAGGTTCTGCCCAAGCAGGGTGCACATCTATCATGTTGCCTTTTGGTTTAGGTTTAATTAGTGTACTTAATGGGATTAAGCACCAGAGGCATGAATATGACCATGGAATGGATTTGTGCATATCATCTATCCAAAAATTATATAAGATGCAATTAGAAAATGTTATCTACCTTAATAATTGATTATGGACATTGGTGTTGGTCAGGTAATAGTTGAATTATTTTGGGTCTTGGCTCACTAGTAGGTTGTACACTACAATCTTATGCATTGATATGTGAGGGCTATCAATTTGAATAAAATAGAGGGAGTGATAATTAATTGAAGACCTAATTGAATATCATCAACCTTTGCAAAACAAATCAAATCAAATCAAAAATAAGTTTCTTACATAAATGCAAATTCTTTTATAGAATCAAATTGCAACACACAACAATACCTTTTCTTTGCGATCAGTCCTTGAGAAGGACAAATTAAATGGGAATAACTTCCACGACTAGTTTAGGACACTAACAATTGTTCTCACATAGGAGTGCAAGCTCTATGTCCTAGAGACACCAGAGCCAGATGAACATCTTCCCAATGCACCTAAGTTTGTTAGGGATGCTTATAAGAAGCATATTGAAGATGTCCTTGATTTTAAGTGTCGGATGTTGTGCTCCAAAGACTATGAGTTGCAAAGGTAGCAAGATAATGTGTATGTGATTGAGATGATCACACATCTTAAGAACATGTTCCGAGATCAGGCAAGACATGAGAGATATGATGTCTCCAAAGCGCTATTCAATTGTAACATGGCATAAGCAGATCTAGTAGTTCCTCATTGCTCAAGCTCATTGTGTATGTTGAGAACATGTCTAGACTGGGATTCCCCTTGGGTAAAGAGTTGTCCATTGATGTGATTCTACAATCTCTGCTAGAATCCTACAATTAGTTTGTCTTGAACTACAACATGAATGACTTTGACAAGTCATTGATATAGTTATTAGTCATGTTGCGAATAGTTGAGGCACAAATGAAGAAAGAGAATCCCAAGTCTATGATGATGATCAGCAAGACAAAGGGAAAGTCTAAGGGAAAAGGAAAAGCTAAGAATATTTCTAAAACTAGACAAAATCCCAAGTATTTAGATCTCAAAGCAAAAGGAGGAGTAAAGAAGGCAGGAAAATGCCACCACTGTCACCAAGCTGGACATTGCAAAAGGAATTGCCCTCTCTTCTTGGAGCAACTAAATAAGAACAAGTAAGAGGAAGAGGCCTCTACTTCAGGTATAAACATTATAAGATAAAACTAAATTACTTCTTCATCTTGGTATATGATACTAGATGTAGATTTGACATATGTTGATGTACAATATCTAATAATAAGTAAAGAATTTATGAAAGAACAAGGATGGAGTGTGATGAGAAAGAGTTGTTCTAATTTCAGTCTACATTTAGAGTTTATCTTAGCCCATTGGACATGTAATAGAGCTAGTTGAATTGCTATTTTATTATGCCAAAAAATAGAAACATTTTACTTTATGCATGTTGTATGTACGATGATGATTATAAATCAAAAGTTGTTAATGCTTCTATTTCAAAGATGTGATCTTGTATGAAAATGCCCCAAATGTTTTATGATCTTTGTCTGATTGGATCAAAAGATGATTGCTCATAACATAACTACCAAGGATTATAATTGATAACTCAAAAAGTCAGCAATCAATAGAATTGTCATCTAGAGAACACATATGAGAAATGCATTTCTAGAATTCATATTGATGATTATGTGGAATTTTTATGTTATTGAATCAATAAGAGAGATGCAAGTCTTATACATGAGAAACATAAAAAACCACCTCTCACTAGGTGTAGTGGGAGAATAAATATTCTATAAGGACATGAACATAATGATGTACAAAGACCTTTGGAATAAATTCTATTAGAGGTATTATGGGTAAAAAGTAAGACCTCATGCGTTATAGCTTCAAAATGTTGATTCCATGTCTCTGAAATGACCAAATGATACACTAAAGGCAACAAACATGAAAGCTTCCACAAGCAAGTAGAAGTCCCGTCCAGCCTTTTTTTACTATTTCTTGATAGTTGTTTGTAGTTCATTATATTTACTGATAATATGGTGATATGTTTTCAGTAAAATATAAAACTCTTGAAGTGTTCAAGGACATTACATGTAATAAGAAGACAACCTCCTTAAAGGTATTAAGATACTTTGATATGATCAAAAGTTGAAATACTTTTCAGGAATAGTTTGAGGACCTTCTGGAGATAATGTGATAGTGTATCATGGCAAACTCCATTGAACATGGTGATGTGTCAAAGTGAAGGAATTACATCCTCATGAATCATGATATGATTGTCATTTAATCTAATATTCTAACTTCCTTTAGAAACCATGCTTTACACTAAAAAATTGTACTATCCAAAATGGTTTTAAAGACATCATATGAGATATGATATGGTAATGTCTCAAAAAGTCATAAGGATTGAAATGTATATTAAGAAAGTTGTTTCATTGATAAGGTTTATCCACAAATCATAATTTGTTGAACTCTAGTTATCTAAAACCAATAACAAACGTGTTTGTTGATGGATGACTGAATTCCATTGGAATTAGTGGGAGTAAAGTATAACTCAAAAAGTTAGAATTCAACAAAGAACATTTGAACCATAGGAGGAACAATGAGAAAAAATAGAGTCACAAGTGGTTGTGGAATCTCAAGTTCTTTATGTAATTCACAAAATTCATAGTTCTGGTAAAACGTGTATGTGACTAAAAGATTGTGAATCCTATAATTCAGATAAGTTGTGAGTTGGTCATAAGATGATGAGCCAATATTCAACTAAGACCTATTGAGGGACCAGAGTCTGAGTAATGCTAGAGACCATTATATCCATAATCAAATCCATAAACATCAATAAGGTATGACCTTGGATATACCACCTAAAGGGGTAAAACCCAAAAGTGCAATAGAGTTTTCATAAGGAAGATCAAATGGATGACATAAAGGATAGATTGGTTAAAAGGTTTTCAAATCAGTTATCGATGAACATGATGAAATCCCTTTACTAATGAATGTCCTTGTTATTGCAGCTTGTTATGACTATGTGATTTGGCATATGTAGTTTAAAACCAAATTCCTTAATAGGAATAAATTAGAGGATGTTTATGTGACACATCCTGAAGGTTTTATAACTCCATTAATGCAAAGAAATTTTATAAGCTACAATGGTAAATCTAGAGATTGAAATAGGCATCTTAGAACTAGAATCTTTGATTTGACAAGACAATCAAGAAGTTTGACTTGATTCAACATAAAAGATGAAATATTTCATTACAAAAGATTTAGTGGGAGTACATATATATATATAAATATGCAACATATTGATGAGGAATGATATATCAACACTAAGCATCAAAACCTGGCATGGAAATAACCTTCAACATGAAGGATTAGGTGAAATATCCTATGTGATAGGAATTGAGATCTATAGACATAGTTCTGGAAAGTTTATTAACCAAAATATGAGTACATATATTGGTAGAATGTTGAAAGGGTTCGGCATGCAGGGTTCAGTAAGAGAGAATCTATCCATGAAGATGGGGTCAATTTCTCAATAATCCAATGTTCCAATTCTTGTGAAGAATGGAAGAGATGGCACATGCATTCACATTTGGATTTATCTACAATATAGTGTACTCATCCCGTCATCTTGTATGTAATAAACATGACATGAAGATATTAGTCATAACCAATGAAGGTCATTGGTATGCCACAAATGACATCCATTAGTACTTGAGAAGCACTAAAAGGATTTGTTACTACAATATGGTAATAAGGAAGAGTTGGATGTAAAGGGTTACATCAATGCAAGCTTATGAAATGACAAAGAATGATCACAATATAAAAGTGTGTGTTTAGTCTTAGAGAAGATTTATTAGTTACAAAGATTTCTGATCTAAAAAATCATTTTTTTGCATAACATTCGAGTATCCTTATGTTAAGAACACAAGAGTAGATACCATATGGATCTAGAATTTCATGCGGGTGAACATATGGATGTTCCAACCATTGATGACATAGTGTAAGTACTATGAAAACAATGGAGATACTTATTATTCAAGGAATATTAGATGCATATTAAGGCAATTCCATCTCATACAAGATATCATACAATGAAGAGATTTGAAACATACAATATAAAGACTATAGAAAAATGTTGCTAACCCACTTGATTAGCACTTGCACCAAAGAAACATGATGGATATGTTTAGATCACTAAGAAAACGATTTGTGGGTGATTGGCTCTAAGTTCAAGTGAGATTTTGTTGGTATGTATGCCCAAAGACCCAATTATATGATGATTGGGATGGGATATCATACAAAAGATTTGATTAATAATAAAGGAAATATTCTAATTCATTTTGTTTCACTCAATTATGAGATAATGAGGAAACATAATGAATGTCTAAAGAATTACAATTACTCAACGACGTATGTCTTCAATTACGTGACTTGAACAATGAGATCATATGGATGTTAATATATGTACATTCTTATTATGTCCCAGGTCAGTTTTTACTATGGAAGGCAGATAGACAGTTGTAATACTAAGGATTAGAGTGTGTGTTGGTTGATGACAGAATATCATTAGTCATGATATACGTGATATCAAACCAAGAACATAGATATTTGTTAGGGAACAATGTATCAAACAGACCCACCTTGAGAGTGACACATGTAAACCATATGGGGATGAATGTGAGTGATGTAGATGGGATTTTTCCCTCCTAATGGAGTATGATATCCAGGCCACTTGATAAGTGAGAGCGAGAAAAGCATGCACATGCATATGTGAGTCAATATATGATATTGAGGTCACATATATCTCAGAGAGTCTGTTGTGGATCAAGGAACATGGATTGAACATTGAGAGAATGACGATTCCCTGCCTCGAATTCATTCTGGATTTTAGAGACATAGGAATTAAACAATCATTGTAACACTAGACACATATCATAGGTTGAAGTTGTTCTCTAGCTTTGTTAATTATTTGGGTAGCAATGATGTTTGAATAAGCCCCACCCTTTGCTTTTGATTTCATAAATAAGTTATGGACCTTCACTGCCAATATAACATGGAACCTATGGGGTCACACACATAGGATACACCTACAAGAGGATTTCAATAATGAATGATAATTAAATTGATTGCTAATGTATTTAGGTATTCAAGTTAAACAACATTGGTTGAAAATTGACTGACTAGACGATTGAACCAACTAGTTCACGTTTTGAATTGATCATTTCAATGTGTCACGTCAATAGAACCAAGCTTTGCAATTATGTACATTGAATTGACTAGTTTAGGAAGTGAACCAATCGGCTCAAGTCCATGAACTGACTGACTCAAGTTGTGAATTGAGGGGTTGGTGGATGAATTCACTTGATTCAAGGATTTGTGCTGACTTTATGTTGTGCATTAAATCGGGTATTAATTTTCAATACAATTGTGATTGGGAAACATGATGAAACGACCAGTTCACTGGGTGAACCGATTGGCTCTCATGTCAGCGGATCGGTTCACTGGTGAACCAATCATTTCACCTGTCGCATGTTGTGAAAATTCATGAGATTTTTGGTCTCTTCCACTCCCACATAGACTGGAAACCATAATCATGACCCTCCTATAAATAGAGGGGTATTGGGGGCTTCCAAGAGACACAACTTAATTGCCTCTAATAGTTGTTGTCCTCTTTGGTTGTGGTAACCAATAGAGAACCCAAGCAAGTCCTACCCAATAAAGGGAGGGATAGCAAGGGAGAATAATTATTGGAGACAAAGTTGGTGACTAGTACATCAACTGGAGGACAACTCCTTCTAGTCTGTTCTACTACAATGACATGAGTTATTAGCAGTCCATGTAGACTTCTATAGAGGAATGGAGGTTGTTGTCTACCTCCAGGAAGACAATGTTATCCCACTATCCGTGGTGAGGCCAGGAGCTGTTGTAGATGTCGTCCCGGTGAAACCAGGAGAGCTGCACTACTATAATGAGGAATTTTTGCTGGACTTGCTCCAGGACCATGTATGAACTGGTTAAACCATCCTTCCCATTATATAGGTGTTGATGTGATCTTTTTGTTCTGGGGAATATGGATAGATATTTTTTTGTTTTCACTACCTACTATGTGCCTATATTCCCCAACATACCAGATATAATATCTAATTGGACCTGAGATAACATCCAATTGGATGTTATAACAACAAATTATATCAGAGGTTACAACAAATTGAATTGAAGAAAAAATAAATTAGATAAGAAATATAAAAAATAAGATTGTAGGTAGCATCTAATTGGACCAGAGATAACAAAAAATTGAAGTAGATGTAACATACAAATGGGTCGGAGATAACATACAAATGGACTGGAGATAACATACAAATGGACCATAAATAACTTCCAATAGAATCAGAGACTAGATTTAAATGGACTTGAAATACCATCAATTGGACCTTAGAAAACATTCAATTGGGCCGGTGATTACATCCTATTGGACCTGAGATAAAATCCAATTGGATCAGAGGTAACGTCCAATTAGACCTGAGATAACATCCAAGGATGTTATAATAACAAATTTGACCAGATGTAACAACAAATTGCATTGAAGATGACAACAAATTGAATAAGAGACAACAACAAATTAGATCAGAGATAACAATAAATTAGACTAGATATCGCAACAAATTGGACCAGAGATAACATACACATGAACTGGAGATAACATATAAATGGACCGGAGATAAGATCCAATTGGACCTGAGATAATACAAATGAACCAGGAATAACATACAAATGGACCACAGATAGAATACAAATGGATCAAGGATAACATCCATTTTGTCTGGAGATAACATATAAATGGACCGGAAATGACATCCAATTGGAGTGGATATAACATCCAATTTGACCAGAGTTAACATCCAAATAGACCAGAGATAACATTCAATTAGATTGAAAATAACATCTAAATGGACCCGAGATAACAACAAAATGGATAGGAGATAACATGCAATTGGTCTGGAGATGACATCCAAATGGACCGCGGATAATATGCTAGTGGACCAGAGAAAACATCAATTTTCAACTCAAGAAAACATCCATTTGAATGGAAATAGCATCCAATTGGACCTAAGATAACATCCATATATATCGGAGACAAAATAAAATTGGACTGAAGGTAACATCCAAATGATTGAAAGTTATAAGAAAAATAAATTTCTCTCTCCTCTTTTTTGTCAGCATTGGTCTTGCTTGAAAGAAATTTTTTGTATGGAGCACAATTTTTTTTTATTTTGTCAAGAACTTCATTAGGTTTGAACGATATTAACAAAATACAAGGAATAGGAGGAAAGTAGTGGCATTCGATTTTTATTGAAGTTATGTTGATATTGGTCTTGTTTTAAAGTATTTTTGTAAACAACGTAAAGTTTTTATTTCGTAAAAAAAAATCATTATATTTTGAAAGATTATTTTTTGAAGACTCCTCCATCTATATTAATATTGTGGGAAGAAAAATATATAATGTTCGGCCACATGTCTCAACCTAATTGGTAGAGAGTCATGCCTAAGAGCATGGGCCCTTGTTCTAAGAGCATCATGAGACACATAATGTGCCATGGTGTCATGGTCATGTTTACATCAAAGAATGCAAAGGAAGAATAGAAACTAGATATGTTATGGGATATCAAGTGCAAAGAGACCCACAAAGTCCCCTCTCAAGTTAGGAGATATGTAAAGACCCAAAGTCTCTACTAAAAACATGATAAACAAAAACACCAAAAGTATGGCAGCGGAAGAATTAAATCTTGACTTATTCAAAATGTATAAAGAGTACATTATAAAATTTCCATAAAGGAAGTACAACTTTATACAAACACAAGGATCTAGGTAGAGGAAGACTTAGACTAATACAACATTGTCTCCAAACAAACTATTTAAAACATATAAGCAACTATGATCATATACTATATGTTCTTCATCTTCTATCCTTAGCCTTAGGTTCACCAAGCTTCCATGCGCACTCTGATCCCTAACCTGGATGGTTGGGGTCATCCAGCAAGAGAGAGATAAAACAAGGTATGTGTCAATCAAAAGGAATAGGACAAATAATAATAAAAAGCTTTACAATATAAACGATTCTCCAAGAAGTGATTTCAAAAGAAATGAGACAAATATATGAATATGAGAGAGAGAAACTGCCACATTTAAATATCAACAATTATCACATTTGCATGAATATAAATTATGACTCAACGTCCTCTCAATGTAGGGTGAGGCACCTACCAGACCTCACCAATGGCAGGGGGACTAAAACCCCAGTGCCTAAAAAGTGGCAGGGGGAATAAAACCCCAGTGCCTAATATATAAAATGGCAGGGGGACTAAAACCCCAGTGCCCGGCAGGAGGACTAAAACCTCAGTGCCCTGTGGGTGGTTTGTACTCATGTACACTACATTGTCAATTGGCCAATAACTATATCATGCATAATCATTCACTTGGCAGCATAGTGAAAAGTATAACAAGATGCAACAAGCATTGGGAATAAAACCCAAATAAATAAATAAATGGCCATCATAGGCAACAACAATATCCAAGAACTTCAACAAGTGAAGGAGCCAACAAGGAACAACATTATACAATGCTTCCAAATATTTCAAAAGGATGAGCCACATAGGTAATAACAAGATTAAGCATTTCCAAGTAAAGGAGGCAACATATGTAGTAGCATGATTCAAGTGAATGAGCCACAATGGCATAAAATAAGTAAGGAGCCAATAAATGAAATTAGAAGGATAACAAGGCTAGCACCAAAGTGATTGTGGGGTTGGAAAAGTCCCAACTGAAAGATAGGTAGTTTGCACAATAATCATCCCACATAGATTTCACATTCACCATGGATGTTCACATATAAAATAGGTTGCACATACAAAATAGGGCTCACATACAAAATAGGGTGCACATACCTATTCTAGATTCATTACCATTACTTTCACCAAGTTTATTGTATCACCATTCCATTTTTCCCTAGTTGCAAACATTACACATGTATTAGGTTACTTAAAGGTACTTTAAGTGTAAAATATCCATATTTATAAACCATGGGTAAAGGCTTTGGATTTTGGTTCTGGAAACAGGTCCAAACGATCCCTAATAATTTTCTACTCGAGAAAACATATTTTATTGTCAAAAACGGAGTTAAAACACTATTATTATCATTTTACATCACTTTATACATTTAAATTAAGGTTTGAATTAATTATCAGGCTTATGATAGAAAACAGCGTACAAAACTTAAATATTTGGATTCTACAGGTTGTTATCTTTCCAACGAGTATTTGTTTGTAATTTTCTGACAACCGAGTGATTTACTATGAATTAAACAAGATTGGCTAGTTAAATGCTAAATAGGTAAAAATCTGATTTGAGGTTGACGGATCTGCCCTCGGCTAAAGAACTAGGGAGGAGGGGCGCGCGAGGGCAAAACGGTCATTTGGCCGTCGTCTTCAACCTCAGGCTGCGCCCAGCCTTACCGTGGGGTGCAAACTTGCCCATTTGGGCGATTTTGCTATACTTAACCAAATTCGACGTTCAGGTACTCGAAACGAAGGTATTCGAACAAGGAATGCAACTAACCGATCACTTTAGGCGGTGGTTCCTCCTAGATCTGTGGAGAAGCTCCGCAAGCACAGCAGCAAAAACTCCACGTCGTCGACCACACGTGCTCCCTTTGGCGAAATTGATGGTTTGGGCGAGTTGCTAAGGGACCGAAGGAGGAGTGTAGGTGGTATTTTATAGGTGGGCGAGCCTATTGAGCCGAGATGGACGTGGACGTGAGAGGCTAGGGCCGGCGCCGCCTGGGAGTTTCGTCTGTGGTGCACAAAATGGGGTGATTGATAGCTCATATGATGCGTCAGATCAAGGCGGTTTGTTTGGTGAAAAAGTCTCGTAAAACGGTCGCGAAACGACAGAGAACGGAGCTGAGGAGTCGAGCTCGTTACCCATGTAACGGCTGGAGGTGGAAGACAATCCGTCGACCGTTGGATCGTGGTCAGAACTAACAAGAGCCGATGGATCTGAGTCCACCATGGGTCGGGCGCGTCTACAGTGCGCGTGACAGGCATTTAAGCCAAACTTTGGCTTAAATGATGTGCATAGCTATTAAATCAATGGCTATAATGTCACATTTTAATGAAAACTTGTTTATTGCATTTGGAAGGTCAAATGAACTCCAAATGACCCCAAATTTTAACCCTAGGCTGATAATGACGTCTAGATTCATGTTATATACTTAGATTTGTGTTTTACCCAACCTTTGGCATCCAAATAATTATTTTGACCATTAAAGCATATTTTAATATAATGCTAGAGAAATAAATTATGTGTTGCTTTTATAAGCAACCCTTGGTTCCCAAATTCGAGATTTGGAGTCCAAGAGTCCTACTCACTTATTACATGTATTTTCAATCTTAATTAGTCCATAATATGAGTGAGGTGTGAAGGTGGGTTATTTATTCACCATTTTAATTTACACTTTATTAAAAGTATATAAAATCATTTTGAGGGGTCAAATGAATTCCAAAAATCACCAAATTTGAACCATAGGCTTATAATGACGTATTTTACAATGCTATGCAATCACTTTATCGTTTAATGCATAATATGGCCATTAATAAATATATAGCTCATAAAGGAGCATAATAATATATTAAAATCAAGGAATTATATGAAGAGGCTATTAATGAGAAACATGTGAGTAAATTCGACATATAAAACACATTAGGGTACAAATAGTCATTACTTAACAAAATAACATATTAATATGAATTAAAATCATATTTCGAGGAGAGAGAAACAATAAAGGTTAATATACACATATATGAACTCAAATACATATTAATAATAATATATTTATCCAAAAAGCTCCAAATAAATATAATCTACTATATTATCCCATAAATGACCAAATTACATTATTAACCCTAACTTATCTCCTAATGTGGGTTATTTGTGCAAACACCCCTCAATTTACATCAATGAGGGTAAATAGTGATTTCAACATCAAGTTGTGCTCAAATTGCACAAGGAGTCCAAAAATGATCCAAAAGGATGGGAAATTTATGGAAAAGGTCCAAATGGAATAAAAGGCAAAGGAAAGCTCAAAAGTGGGTAAATTGCAGGGAAGACCCTGAGATTCAGTATGTTACAACACACCACCCCTTAAAGAGGATTTCGTCCCCGAAATCACAACAAGAGGAAATAGAGGGTGAGTGTGTAACATCCCAACCTTAAACACTAGGTTATAACCCTTAATCTAAGGTACAACACCAAATCTACATAAGTCAGGTATAACTAAGGTTTCCACCAAATCTATATCATTTTATCCAACTCAACATATCATCTTGTTGCATAAACTCTATCATGAAAAGGCAGCGTATCTATTATACTATCACTTGTGTCACATTTTATTACAACTTAACATCTGAATATATGTATTATGGGTATCTCCCTCATTAAGGGTTTTAAGCACAATTAGGGTTTACAAGGCCATTACAACCTATATTAAACCGATCCCAACAACAATTAATGCATTAGGCCAAAACCTAAATAACTCAACATTATTACCCAACAACTACATCATGTGGGATTATGACATATAATTTTATCCAACAAATTATTACCCTAATAACAAGTCTAAGGGTATATGGATTATATCTAAGGAACATATTGGCACAACATCTAACATACTCATATCCATGTCATCACTAATCATTTTCTCTCACAACACTAATTACTATGAATTAACCTCACATTATATGAATCTAATTACTCATTATCATATTACTGATTTTATTCATAAACCAATAAGATGATCAATGAGATGTATTTTACTCAACAAGGTGATATGCCTAACATGTGTTGATAATTAGGTCACAAATATGATTAAGTGATTATAATCCATTTACATGCATTAAGGTATATCATGTGATGACACCTAATGTCACTAATGTGTCAAGAAAGGCATGAAGGGTATATATATATATATATATATATATATATATATATATATATATATATATATATATATATATATATATATATATATATATATATATATATGTATATGTTGTCAAGGCTAGATGATTACATCCTAGGGTTTAGGTCAACATGACCCTAACATGATAAAGCATCCTTAGGGTGTATTTTACCATACACATTTTATCATTAGGGTGACTTAATCCAAACTATGTATATCTACATATGAACAATTAATGATTATGTGCATCAAGAGTATATTAAGGTTCAAGCATATGGATTATGTGACTTATCCATTCGTTCATAAACAAACAAGATGAATTACAAGCATATTAGGTTCATTAAACTCTAAACACATAAGCTCTCTATTCCCATGTCTAAGGAGTTAGAGTTTCTTGATTTCAAGGCATTGAGGGACTCCAACCCCCTAAAGAGGATTTCGTCCTCGAAATCAGTAACTCCAAAATCTATTAGGGTACTAACACTACCTTTCCACTCAAAGGGTTGACTAAGTCAAACTATTTTAAGGGTATAAGATCCAACATTAAAAGTCTTACTAAAATCTATCTTCCAACTCAAGGTATAGCATAGGGTACACCAAACCCTAACATGGAAATCTAAGGCTCACATAAGATACTTAGGGATTACAAGATGATTTTTGTTTGAGAAAAGAAATCAAATCATCATATAAGGGTTTCTAAGGTTATTCAACAATAAGGTAATGTCTAAAGGTAGACTATTTCAAGCTGTCCGTTTCAGATCAGGCCAGGCCAGGTCATATGAGCTCAGGAGTCCTCGTGACCAAGCTAGTGGGGTGGAGGAAAATATTGCCAGCCCCCAAGCTCTGACCCTTTCTAGACACCATCACTTCAACTTCTTGCTCTAATAGCTACTCAATTAGAAAATTCACCAAAAAGTTGACAAATTTTATTTCTAATAAGAAGTTATTATGAACCTTAATCAAACATTCTTTATAGGTCAACTCTAAGGTGAAAAACTAACTAAAGGGAAACTATATAAGATAAGGGTTCTATCTAGGAGACAATTTTGAACTAGTCAAGAATCCGACTACCTTGATGCTATGATACCGTGCTGTAAAGACCCAAAGTGTCTACTATAAACATGATAAACAAAAACACCAAAAGTATGGCAGCGGAAGAATTAAATCTTGACTTATTCAAAATGTATAAAGAGTACATTATAAAATTTCCATAAAGGAAGTACAACTTTATACAAACACAAGGATCTAGGTAGAGGAAGACTTAGACTAATACAACATTGTCTCCAAACAAACTATTTAAAACATATAAGCAACTATGATCATATACTATATGTTCTTCATCTTCTATCCTTAGCCTTAGGTTCACCAAGCTTCCATGCGCACTCTGATCCCTAACCTGGATGGTTGGGGTCATCCAGCAAGAGAGAGATAAAACAAGGTATGTGTCAATCAAAAGGAATAGGACAAATAATAATAAAAAGCTTTACAATATAAAAGATTCTCCAAGAAGTGATTTCAAAAGAAATGAGACAAATATATGAATATGCGAGAGAGAAACTGCCACATTTAAATATCAACAATTATCACATTTGCATGAATATAAATTATGACTCAACGTCCTCTCAATGTAGGGTGAGGCACCTACCGGACCTCACCAATAGCAGGGGGACTAAAACCCCAGTGCCTAAAAAGTGGCAGGGGGAATAAAACCCCAGTGCCTAATATATAAAATGGCAGGGGGACTAAAACCCCAGTGCCCGGCAGGAGGACTAAAACCTCAGTGCCCTGTGGGTGGTTTGTACTCATGTACACTACATTGTCAATTGGCCAATAACTATATCATGCATAATCATTCACTTGGCAGCATAGTGAAAAGTATAACAAGATGCAACAAGCATTGGGAATAAAACCCAAATAAATAAATAAATAGCCATCATAGGCAACAACAATATCCAAGAACTCCAACAAGTAAAGGAGCCAACAAGGAACAACATTATACAATGCTTCCAAATATTTCAAAAGGATGAGCCACATAGGCAATAACAAGATTAAGCATTTCCAAGTAAAGGAGGCAACATATGTAGTAGCATGATTCAAGTGAATGAGCCACAATGGCATAAAATAAGTAAGGAGCCAATAAATGAAATTAGAAGGATAACAAGGCTAGCACCAAAGTGATTGTGGGGTTGGAAAAGTCCCAACTGAAAGATAGGTAGTTTGCACAATAATCATCCCACATAGATTTCACATTCACCATGGATGTTCACATATAAAATAGGTTGCACATACAAAATAGGGCTCACATACAAAATAGGGTGCACATACCTGTTCTAGATTCATTACCATTACTTTCACCAAGTTTATTGTATCACCATTCCATTTTTCCCTAGTTGCAAACATTACACATGTATTAGGTTACTTAAAGGTACTTTAAGTGTAAAATATCCATATTTATAAACCATGGGTAAAGGCTTTGGATTTTGGTTCTGGAAACAGGTCCAAACGATCCCTAATAATTTTCTACTCGAGAAAACATATTTTATTGTCAAAAACGGAGTTAAAACACTATTATTATCATTTTACATCACTTTATACATTTAAATTAAGGTTTGAATTAATTATCAGGCTTATGATAGAAAACAGCGTACAAAACTTAAATATTTGGATTCTACAGGTTTTTATCTTTCCAACGAGTATTTGTTTGTAATTTTCTGACAACCGAGTGATTTACTATGAATTAAACAAGATTGGCTAGTTAAATGCTAAATAGGTAAAAATCTGATTTGAGGTTGACGGATCTGCCCTCGGCTAAAGAACTAGGGAGGAGGGGCGCGCGAGGCTCGAAACGAAGGTATTCGAACAAGGAACGCAACTAACCGATCACTTTAGGCGGTGGTTCCTCCTAGCTCTGTGGAGAAGCTCCGCAAGCACAGCAGCAAAAACTCCACGCCGTCGACCACACGTGCTCCCTTTGGCGAAATTGATGGTTTGGGCGAGTTGCTAAGGGACCGAAGGAGGAGTGTAGGTGGTATTTTATAGGTGGGCGAGCCTATTGAGCCGAGATGGACGTGGACGTGAGAGGCTAGGGCCGGCGCCGCCTGGGAGTTTCGTCTGTGGTGCACAAAATGGGGCGATTGATAGCTCATATGATGCGTCAGATCAAGGCGGTTTGTTTGGTGAAGAAGTCTCGTAAAACGGTCGCGAAACGACAGAGAACGGAGCTGAGGAGTCGAGCTCGTTACCCATGTAACGGCTGGAGGTGGAAGACAATCCGTCGACCGTTGGATCGTGGTCAGAACTAACAAGAGCCGATGGATCTGAGTCCACCATGGGTCGGGCGCGTCTACAGTGCGCGTGACAGGCATTTAAGCCAAACTTTGGCTTAAATGATGTGCATAGCTATTAAATCGATGGCTATAATGTCACATTTTAATGAAAACTTGTTTATTGCATTTGGAAGGTCAAATGAACTCCAAATGACCCCAAATTTTAACCCTAGGCTGATAATGACGTCTAGATTCATGTTATACACTTAGATTTGCGTTTTACCCAACCTTTGGCATCCAAATAATTATTTTGACCATTAAAGCATATTTTAATATAATGCTAGAGAAATAAATTATGTGTTGCTTTTATAAGCAACCCTTGGTTCCCAAATTCGAGATTTGGAGTCCAAGAGTCCTACTCACTTATTACATGTATTTTCAATCTTAATTAGTCCATAATATGAGTGAGGTGTGAAGGTGGGTTATTTATTCACCATTTTAATTTACACTTTATTAAAAGTATATAAAATCATTTTGAGGGGTCAAATGAATTCCAAAAATCACCAAATTTGAACCATAGGCTTGTAATGACGTATTTTACAATGCTATGCAATCACTTTCTCGTTTAATGCATAATATGGCCATTAATAAATATATAGCTCATAAAGGAGCATAATAATATATTAAAATCAAGGAATTATATGAAGAGGCTATTAATGAGAAACATGTGAGTAAATTCGACATATAAAACACATTAGGGTACAAATAGTCATTACTTAACAAAATAACATATTAATATGAATTAAAATCATATTTCGAGGAGACAGAAATAATAAAGGTTAATATACACATATATGAACTCAAATACATATTAATAATAATATATTTATCCAAAAAGCTCCAAATAAATATAATCTACTATATTATCCCATAAATGACCAAATTACATTATTAACCCTAACTTATCTCCTAATGTGGGTTATTTGTGCAAACACCCCTCAATTTACATCAATGAGGGTAAATAGTGATTTCAACATCAGTTTGTGCTCAAATTGCACAAGGAGTCCAAAAATGATCCAAAAGGATGGGAAATTTATGAAAAAGGTCCAAATGGACTAAAAGGCAAAGGAAAGCTCAAAAGTGGGTAAATTGCAGGGAAGACCCTGAGATTCAGTATGTTACAAGATACCAGTACCTAAATAAGATGTAGAGAATCTAAAACTAGGATCACCTTTTTCCATTTGCACGGTCATGCTTGTGCTACACCCAGCCTTGCCACCTCCACTTCCATCATCATTGTTGGCCACCCTAACTGACTTGATTGTTGTATAGATGCCAACCGGCTCCCATCTGCTCCTCTACATGCCACACCTATACCCCTATGTCCATCCATGACAACGACAACATTCATATGAATGAAGACGTTGTGTGGATCACCCCCCCCCCCATCTATTCCTTTCCCCTTGTCAATCCCAATGTTTCTAACATCAAAGAATAGATGGTTTTTGCAAGACAGAATTTGGTAATAAGTGTTTGAGCATACTGTAGAAATGGTCTCAGAAAAGGAGGTTAATCATTCAAAGTCTAGTAGTTTCTATAGATCCAAATAGTCCACCACACAACCACCACTTCATCTTTCTCTTCTCTCGAAATGCCTTCAAATAATTCAAGCATGGATTCTTGAATATGTTTGTCTTACACTAGTGAATTTTTAATATCTTTTCCACTTTTATCCTTTACCACCAATGCCCCTAAACACTCACATAGGTGTGGAATGGTTTCCTCTTATACAATACAGATTGGGCATATCTACTCATTGATAATATGTCTATCACAAAGACGAGAACATGTAGCAAGGTTGTATGTAGCAATCCAAAAAAGGATGTGTGAAATTTCTAGGGGGCACTGTCCATTGCAGATCTCAAACCAAAGTCTACTCGACACCTGTACATTTGTATTTTTCACAACATGGGCTCCAATCTTTCCCAACCAATAGGTAGACTGAACCAAAAATAAACTATTGTTACTAGGACACCACATCTCCTTATCCACTACCCCACTATTGTTGTGTGGTGTTTTAACAATATGTAGTGGCACCTCTCTAGGAAAAGGATCCATAATCATCTCCATATTCCATTCTTTCGTTTCTCCTTTAATCAGTTCACCTACAAAGGTAGGATGAGCTGAACCATTTGGTTGTAATTCCTTCAATGTATCCTCCCTTTCCCAAACCCACCTGTCATCCCAAATATTTATTTTCCAACCTCCTCCTACCCTCCACACCATTCCTTTCTATATGAATGGTTTCTCTCCCCACAAACTTCTCCATGTATAGTTGCGTTGAAGTCCCAATCTTGCTTTGTGTAGAGAATGATTTGGGAAGTACCTAACTTTCAACACTTTATAAACCAAAGAGTCTTCCTTTGTTGTGAGTCTCCATAATTTCTTTGCTAGCATATCTTGATTGAAGGCTAGCATATCTATGAATCCCATTCCTCCTTCCTTATTTGACTTGCAAAAAATTTCCCAACATAGCCATAAAATCTTCCTTTGTCCAACTTTTAACCCCCACCATAAATGTGCCACCATTGAGTTCAGTTACTATACTAGGTTGTATGGTAGCTAAAAAACAATCATAACATATGTGGTATCGCCTACACCACTGATTAAATTATAACCTCCCTTCCCAACTTGACAAAAATTGTTCTTTCTATCCTTGTAGATTCTTCCAAACTCTCTCTTTGTTGTAAGCAAACACCTATTCCTTGGACATCCCAATTACTATAGGAAGACCAAGGTAGGATGCATGCATTTCCACCTTTTTCACTCCCAGTAGGTTCTTTAATTCTTCTTTCTTTACATGAGGAATCCCTTTGTTAAATGCAATCTTGGTCTTGGATAAAATAACCTTTTGACCTGATGCCTGTTCGTAATGGCTGATTATTTTAGCTATCTTCAGACATTCATTCTAAGTACCTCTAGCAAAAAGAATGTTATCTTATGCAAAGAATAGATGTGAGATCTACGGGGGCCCATGGCTAATTTTCATGCCTTGAAAAGCATGATTATTAACCACATGGTTAAGAAGAGTGGAAAAAGTGTTTGCACAAATAATGAAAAGATAAAGAGAGAGTGTGTGTCACACTATCACAGGTCGCATGAAGGATGATATGCATTATAACTTTCCCCATTGACAGTAAACATGTGAGAGACCGAGGTAACACAATCAATAACTCGACTCCTCCAGGCAGCACTAAAACCCAATTTTTCCAACAGATGATTCAGAAAACCTCATTCTACCCTCTCATAAGCATTCATCATATCTAACTTCAATGACAACTGGCCTTTTTTTCCTCCCTTCCCCCCTTATATCATAGAAACATTCATACGCAATGGGATCATTACCAATAATTAATCTGCCTGGGATAAAGTAACTCTAGTTTTTAGATATAACCATGTCCATATACGACTTCAACCTATTTACCACCACCTTTGTAGCTATTTTGTAAATAACATTACATAGTTGATGGGTCTAAATTCAGCTACAATCCTAGGCTTCTGAACTTTTGGGATGAGTACCACCAAAGTGTCATTGAACTCTTCAATAGAATAGTGACTTTCCATCAACCCTCTATATGGTTTGCAACATCCTTCCTAATAATATGCCAGAATTTTGGATAGAAAAAAGGATTCATACCATCCAACCCAGGAGATTTGTTGGGATGCATTTGATGTGTTGCCTCCCAAATTTTAGCATCCGTCAAGTCATCCTCTAACTTTCTCGCAAGCTCTTCATTCAATTTGTATGACATCCATGTTGTTGCCTCATTAAAAGATGAAGGATTTTCATATTTGAATAGTTCCTGGAATAAATTCATAATAATATTCAGAATATCTTTGTCTTTAGTTTTCTAGATCCCTTCCTTATTTTTCATCCCATAAGCAATATTCTTTTTCCTTCACTGTGATGCTCTATGATGCAAGTAGGATATTTTTTATCTCCTTCTTTCATTTCCTTCACCCTTGCTCTCGCACACTAGAAGGCTTCATCATCCCTGTGAAGATGTTGAAGTGCAACAGTCAGTTCTTTACAGATTTTAAAAGTATCACTGTCTGGTTCTGTTCTCTGCACCTCTCACAGTAGTTTCTCCATGATTTTGATTTTGTTCCTGATATCACCAAACTTATTTGATACCCAACAAGACAACCTTGCACCTGCTATGGATTTTTTTTAGACTTCCTCTTTGCTCAGTCACCCAAACTTCATGTATCATGTCCCCACAATCAAGTTCCCTTATCCACATAGGTTGAACGAAAAATCTAGAATGTCTTTTCATCTTCTTTCCTTGCCCAACAGTATAACGAGTGCATGATCTTGTTGGTAAAAGGGAAGGTGTTTTAACTAGCTCCACCTAAACCAATCTATCTAGTCTTCAGCAGCCAACACCCTATATAGTCTTTCCTCCACAAGAGTATCCACAATCTTTCCTCTACTCCATGTGAAAATATTTCCTTCATAACCCAGGTCCAGGAGAGAACAATCATCAATAGCCTCTTTGATGTCTTTTATGAATCTATCAGGTCTGGGGGGACCGCTAATTTTTTCACAATTGCTGACAATCTTAATAAAGTCACCAAAGAAAATAAACAACTTTTTTCCTGACCATAGAGCTTTCTCATCAAGCAACATGCATTAAATTTCTAATTTTGGTCGGGACACCCATAAAAATTCCACACAATTTCCAGCAAAAATCAAGCTTTTCATCCTCATTATTGTATGCACATGATTTTGAGAAAAACTTTCTAATGTCACCATCACCCCATCCTCTCTCTACCACAGACCCAAACCACTTGTCAGTCCCACACTAGGTACACAAATACCTTGTGTAAACCTACACTTTCTTTTTATTTCCTCCAGTCTAGTTATAGAGAGCATGGTTTCCATAAGAAAAATCACCTTCAACCTTTCTCTCCAGCATAGGGTGTGAAGAGTATAAACTGGTGGAGGGCGGCCCAGACCTTGGTTGTTCCATCTTAAGAGTTTAATTGAACTTCATATGGTAGGTCTCTGTCAACACTCGCTACTTGGTGTATGCCACCTGTCAGATTAATTTTTTCTCTACAACAGTGGTTCTTCCTTGTTTCTTCCTCGTTTGAGTGACCCATTGCAATTCATTTTCAAATTTTTGATCCATAGCCTCTTCCCAACATTTTTCCTATTCACTCCTTGAATTTCAACCTTCGATGTTCCCTACCTTGTTGTGTACTACTAATTTTTATCTGCTTCAAAGGACTATAATTTCTTTCTCACTGTTAGTGTCATATTATGTTTCTCCATTTACCTATCCCTAGCCTTCCTCCAATCATGCTCCTCCAGTAGAAAAGCCAACCCCTTAAGAAAGACCACCCTTGTTACCATTCTCATCATCCCTACCAAGTTCTGAATACCCCCATCCACTGGTAGTTGACTATCCTTCATCGCCCCTTCTCTCCCTTGTTCTTCAAGCACCTTCCTTCTCCTATCCCCCTTAACAATGATTTCCTTTTTCTTCTTTCATCTACCCGATCTTATTTTTTAAATGAATTATTCACCTCATCCATCTTTGTTCCTACCTTCACCCTCCCCTTCCCATTATTTTTCTTTTTCAATGTCATGGTCGTTCATCACCCCTTTCCTCCTTTCATCTTCGTCCATCGAAACCTCCCATTGCTTCCTTTCTTCACCCCTAGCTTCCCTATCCCCTCCACTCTCTTCCCACTCACCCTTGTTCAGATCCGTGTTCATCCTAAGGATCTATTTTATTGTATATGTTGGCTTATTTCCCTTTTTTCAATTCCTCCCTCCCTTCGTGTGTTGCATCATCTTTTGGTTCCTTGCGCCCTTCGTGTGATGATGTTTTAGATATTGTTTCCCTATATATGTTTCCCATCCCAGTTCATCTTTGTTGATATTCAAAATTTTGCCAATCTTGCTAGCAATCATCTACAGAGATGCCTCAGATTGAAACCCTGGAGGAATGTTGTATGCACATACCCAGATTGGATAGTCTTTGAATTTAGTCTTAGCCGGTTGACCACTGGCTTCAATCTCCTTGAACAACAACATTTTTTTATTGAAATTCCACGGGCCACCCTCACATACTTTCTATTTATCTTTCCAATGAGTGAAATGTATGATGAATGCACTTGTGTAAATCGATTTTAACATAACATTGCTCTTCAATGTCTAGGCCTATGTCAAGGTCTTTTTTAACACAAAGAAATTATAGGATCTATCTAAAAGTATTATGGCAACTAAGGCTAGTTTGACGTGATCATCTATCACTCCTTCAGCTTGACCCTCCAGTTATGCCACTTTTCAAAGTATGTTCATGTGCTAGTGGATGGAGAGCAGATCTAAAGATTGGGGTTGTCACAGTGAATATGACTAGGAGCAGTAGTAGTGAGTGTGAAGAAGGTGGTTGACACCTTGGATGATGGATGAGAGATTGGAGGCAGTGGCTGGAGATGACACGGCTAGAAGGAGGCTCGCACATGACCAAAATTAGGTGAGAAAGTGAGGGTCATGACTGGAGATTAGAGTTTAAGATCCCATTTCTAACTTATAGACATGGCGTGTTATCTGGAGAACATGACGTGTTCAATGCACATTCTGGCTACTTCTTTTTATTTTTGCGTTGTCTGACAAGGACACACCATGTTTGAATTAAGACACGGTGTGTGTTTTTCCAGCAAGAGTTTTCAAATGAGATATACGTAGTGTGTAAATTTACACACGTCGTCTGAGTTTCTAGCGAGCTCCCTAAAGTTTCCAAACTGATAACAACATGACGTGTCTGAGTTAAGACATGGTGTATAAGTTTCCAGAAGAATTTAGCATGCAAGTGAACCAGCTGACGTGACAAGTATGAATTAAGACATGTTGTGTAATATGTCAATGAACTTCTTGACTTCTTTAAGATGGTGGAGACAAAGAATGTTCGAATAAAGACACACTATAACTTTACATAAACTTGTTTCTGGAATGAGGACATGTCGTGTCCAAAAGATGGCACGTAATATTTTCTGTAGATTTTCCCGTATTGCTTTCTTGTGAGTGGGGATATGTCATGTGGTGTGTCACGCACACCGTGTCTCATTGAATTTCTTCATTACGTGGTTTTCTTTCTCTCACCACCTATAATGATGATGACATATGTCTATGAGGGTTTAAATTATAACATTCATCCATGGAAAATTTTTTTTGGGAACAAAAAGTTCTTGAGCAAATAAAAATAAAGAAATCCATCCTAATTATGGGGTCAACTTCCACAAGGTCCTCCATTTTGAGTTTGGAGTGAGACTCTTCAATTGTCTTGTTCTTCAGTGTGCTCCAGAGAAGGAGTTGGATGCAACGGACTTTCCTTTTATCTTTCGAGTTCAATTCAGGTTGGATTGGTAGGGATCCGGGATGAGTTTGTTGATTTGCAAGATCTTATTGAGCAACTTGATTCTCCAATATCTTTGTGTGTGTAGTTATGCCATCCACCTTGCCAAAAATATTCTTTATGGTGTCTTTCATCAATTTTCCATGTTGGTGAAATTCTTCAATCTGTTTGATCTAGCATGAGACAAGTTTCTCTAGGAGTGGCTCCAGACTAGAATTTTGACTATGGATGGAGTTGATTGAGATGTCAATTGTTTTTAATGAACCTTGGGATTGTTGTTTCTAGGTGATCTATTCCCAACATGATGAGGTTGATTATTCTTGGGTGGTTGAGGATTTTGAGTGTTGTTGTTGTGGTAGGAAAAATTGGGATGACCTCTCAAACCTAGATTGTAGGAGTTGGAGTATAGATTGTAGAGTTGTATGTTCCCATAGCTGCCTACCATATTGTAATGCTCTACAGTCTCCTCGGAAGGAAATAAGGAAGGGTAGCTATGAGAAGCTACCTAGCCCAAATCTTGGTTTGCATCACAAATAAGATTCATAGGTTGAGTTGGTTGAGTGGTCAACCTTTAAAACTTTTTAGTGAGGGTGTCTAGATTTGTAGAAATTAGATCAAAAGCTTTAATAGCATGGACACCTACTTGCTTCCTAGAAGATGTAGAAGATGAGAGTGGCTTATTTCTCCTTTTAGTACTCCATTGGAAATGGTTGATTGCCATGTCTTCTATTATAGCATAGGCCTCCATGTAAGACTTGTTCATAACAGCTCCATTAATTACAACATCTATAGACATCATGGTATTATAATAAAGTCCATTATAGAATGTTTGAAGAAGCAGCGAGTTGCTAAGACCATGGTGAAGACAAAGATGTTGGATTTCTTTAAACTTCTCCCATGAATCAGACAGAGTCTCTCCATGTTGTTGAGTGAAATTGGTCAATTGGCTCCTCAGCTGAGCCGACTTGCTTGGAGGGAAGTACTTGGCTAAGAATGCTTTAAGTAGTTCATCCTAGGTATTGACCGAGTTCCTGGCCAGTGAAGAGAGCCACACCTTGGCTCTATCCCTCAAAGAGAAATAAAATAATAGTAGGTGTATACCATCAAGAGCAATGACATTAATCTTGAATGCATTTAGATCCTGCAAAAATTCATCTACATGAAGGTTTTGGTCTTCCATGGGATTCCTCCCAAAGCAGTTTTGTTGAATCACTTGCATGATCTTTAGACTGATGGAGAATTTATTTGCCTCAATCTGTGGGCTATTCATAGCCCCATTGATGTTGATTGCAGCTGGAATGGTGAATTTCTTTAGAGGATGGTCGTGTTCCATGATTGTTTCTTGGTTGTCTAGTGAAGATGACGGTGAAGAATGTGGTGATGATGGTTATGAGTCCTCCAATTTTAGAGATTCTTCACTCCTTTCTCATCTACGGTTGCTAAGAGTGTGTTCAATCTTCAGGCCTAGAAACACTGATGGTTGAAAACCATGCTTATCTCTACATGCAATCCTACAAATGCACAAGTAGTGATAACAATTAACAAACAATAGAAGACAAAGTAGATGATATGAATGATGGTGGAATGATGAAATGGTGGTGAGAGATCTAGTCTCACTTACTAGTAAACACCTCTTACTCTAACAAAATATACTGATGCTCCCCGGAAATGGTGCCATAAAATTGTTAGTTGTGTGTGTAACTTTAACACTACCCCGCAAGTATACGGGTGAGTGTAGTATTATCGAGATCGTACAAGGATCAAGGTATTTCTAGGTGCAAGCGTGTTATAGTTCAACAATCTAGATCAATTTGCAAAATTCGGATTTAGTTGTGATCTACTAATCTAGCAATTAAAAGAGGAAAGGAGCAAAATTAAGAGAATTTAGATCAGATTTAGGAGATCATGGACATAATATTTCACTTCCATACCATTACATCATATGCAACTATGAAATTAACATGCCAAATAACTTGCAAAGGAGATTGTCATCATCATACACCTCCTGGTGCTATTAACCAGTTCTCAATCTCACATAGCACTCTCGTACCTATGCTCAGATTCAAACACAACCTTGGATCCTCAATGTACATCACTCACTCCTGTGGTTAGGGGTTCATTTCCAAGAGTACTACTCCATACTCTATCATACATTCTCTATAGTTGCATGAAGAAGCATAAGACATGCATATTTGATGGCCAGGCAAACATAGAAGCAATAAACACTGTAGAAACTCATAGAGAAGCAAATTCACTAACATTAGTCAAAAATTATGAGTTCATGTTAGTAATGGCATGGGAGATACTCTCCCATACCCAAGAAGAAGGGTTCTACTCATACATGATGAAGAAACACAAGTGCATGACTCAAATTTCAGAGTTTTGCATGATTAAAGAGAGAAAGAGAAAAGGCCATCAAAAAGTGAAGTCGAATGAGGTAGAACTTTGATTGGAGGATGGAACTACACCCCTATAGCTACTATCTCTCAAATTATCTTCCCTCCTGAGAAACTTGGATGAGTAGAGAAGCTCTGTTGCACCTTTTTTAGAAGAAATAGTGAAGAATGGAGGTTCTTTCCCAAGAAACATCTTCTTCCTCCCCAAAATCATCCTCCTTTTTCTCTACAACTTCCTCTGGTAGTAGTGTGTTTCAAATTATGAGAAATAACTGCCTCATATGGATAGTCTCATCTTTAAAATGAGGGGTGGTTTGTTTCAAAATCTATAGAAATTGACAAAGATACGTCGTGTCTTTTGGAAGACATGCCATGTCGCTCAATGTAACTGTTGAGTGAAACTACTCTCCACTAAGAGTACAGGACGTGTTGTTGAAAGACACGTTGTGTAGCTGCAACTTGAAGTCAGAATGTGAGGATGTCAGATGATGTGTGTGAATAAACACACGTCATGTGAGTTGGTAGAACTTTGAAATGAAGCTTTTGAATGCACATACAAGTCGTGTTCTAGCTCAAATACATTCTGTCTTTTTCTCTACAGTTATAGGAAAAAGGCTCTATGAACTTACACATTGTGTGGAAACTACCACACACCATGTCTTCTTCTTTGTGGTTAAGGATTTCCCTTTCTAGAAGTATACACATTGTGTTTAAAATAAACACGTTGTGTCTTACTCTGAATCTTCAAGAACTCCTATAGATCAATTGTAAATCATCAGGGAATCCAATTAAGGTTGGATTTGGGTTGGATTAGCACCATTTTATCATCTTTATTGTGTACCTATGATCAAAATCATGCAATGAGTAAAACAACTAAAAAATGGAAAATCAAGTATGATTAGAGGCCAATGGAGAGCAAAATAAACTGAATTTGTGTGTGAAAGTTAGTAAAAAGTACATATAAAATGTGCACATCATTATGCCAACTAGCGTTTAGGTAAAAAATTGAGGTTTAAAGTTTAATGAAAGTTGCTCATATATGCTAGAATTTAGACTCCTAAAATAAATCAATAATAATAACATACTAATATTATACTTAAAACTCCAAACCTTAATCATTATATACATATATAAATGTATATATGAATAGTATGTAGCACAATAATTACACAGTTAGGACTCATACATAGGTGAAACTTATTATAAAGATGTCAAAATTTGATAACTTCAGTATATCATATGAACCCTATTTCACATTGGAGTAAACATGACCCACAAATAATAGTAAGTACACAAATACTACATATATAGTGTAAAAAATCAAAGCTCATTTATTATCATCACAAAATTGTAGCTAGTAGGTCAAAAATACCCAAACACATAGATGTAAATATTAAACCCCAAGACAACTCTAAATCAGATAGTATAGCATATACTAAACCAAGGTAAAAAAATATCAGGAGTTTCATAATATAATATTCTATGTTTAACACCAATAGTATTCCTACTAAGGTTTTACTTAAAAATTGATGAGGGACATTAAATCAAAAACTCCACACCCTATTATTAGGTAATAAACATAAAATCATTTTGAATATAAATTATGGACAAGTTTTAGATGAAAATAGTACATTCATAACCAATATACCAATAACGCGTTGTTCATTTGGTAACTTAAATAATAGATAACATATAGGAAAAAATGTTTAAGAAATATATAAGGTAGTTAACATCCTAGTTCTACATCTTAGTTTTGGAATAAGACTGGGTATATATGAATTTTCTAATATATACTTATTTTGGTCTATTTTGACCTTTGATCAATGATCTATCGGTGATGTAATTGATACCTAACTTTTGTCTTCAATGCAACAGATGGACATGACTACACCCATTGATACTTACAATGAGGTGTTGTATCCACCACACTAAATGAAACCAGATGGGACTTCTTACACTCTTTTCCCTTGCCTCTTCTAGGTTTATGATCAAGTAACCAAGAACAAATCAAGCTAAGGCAAAATTTACCAAAGTGACACCCTCCTACTATCAAAGTCCTTCCTTCCCTCTTATCCTTTGTTTCTCCCTCTCTCTCCATGATTGGAAGTAATGTTGACATAGAGAGGAATGTGTAACCATTGGAAGCTTAATAGAAGGTGTTGATCCATAATTCAACCCAAATCTTGCTCAGTCTACCCTCTCAATCAAGAACAAGTCACCACACCTAGTTGTACATGGAAGATCGGGACTAGACTACGTCATTGGATCTTGGAATCTAATGGTCCCAAAAAATAGGCTTGTCCTGTTACCAAAACAAATATATTTGTTGAACTCACTTCATCTGCATATTTTATACATGAACAACCTTAAATATTTCTAAAACCTTTTTATCCATGTATACCTATGATTTTAAAACATATGTGAAACTATAAAATAATTTTTTTATGAATTGTCGAGGGAGTGATAGCGTAGTGGTAGATGTCAGGCTCCTCAGAGTAGGGACTTGGGGTTTTACACTTCTTAATGGTGCACTATAGCCATCTTTATCCCATCATGTAGCTCAACCTATGTGTGATTTAAATGTCCCCCTCCCCCATTATAAGGGTACATGAGGGGGTACCGGGAGTTTATATTGGGAGTCACACTTAATCGCATCCTACCTTCAGGGGTGGTATGACATATTCAAAAAAAAATATCCTTACCAATTATTTAAAATATCATCAAAATTCGTGAATATTACTAATATATTTACTTTAAAATGGAATTACATGTTTTCTAAAAAAATACTAGTAAATCCTTTATAAACAACCATCATAATAAAAATCTCTAGAAAAAGAACTCATTCCAACATTTGATTCCCAAAATATTTTCAAAATAATCCATTTTATTGTATATTCTTGGATTCTAGTTGTTTTTATTCATTTCTTACTCACATATTTCCTAGTTTAAATATCATAATTCTCAACTTATTGGAACTTGAGATATCACTGCATAATATATGAATAAATATAAACCCAATATGAATTCATATATTAATATTATTCATTATATTTTAAATAAAAATTATCATGTCTATATTTTCTGTTGAACTACAGTTTCTACAAAGTTGAATCAAATCTTGATTGAATAGTATATTTTCAATATTATAACTATTAGAAAATAATTGTGAATGCCATTATGGTTAAATTTCAAGTTTACCTATTAGTTTCCAATGAAAAATGTATGGGATCAAATTGCATCCACCAATTGATAACTTTTACCAAAATGTATACACAATGTCATCTTTTGGGTTCAATTATAAACATGATATGTTCGTTGGATTCTCTAGAACTCAAAACCCAGCAAAAATAAGAAAAATCACAAGAAACCCTCAAGCAAGATTTATCTAATGAAAAATATATTGGATTAAGGTTTCAAGTTTAAACTCTATAGTCATAATTATAACATTTCACCTTTATGTCTTGGTGAAGATCCATACCATCTGATCTTATGTATGTTCATATCATGACAAAAAATAATGGGATAATATCAATGAGCTCTTAATTTTTTGTTAGAATTTGTAATGCACCATAACCTCCTATGTATGTCCAATTTAATAATTTGAAGGTAGAGAACAGGCAGTGACATGTGTTGTTCTGTGATAGTGGTATAGTTGACATCTATAAGTTACTCATCATTTCCATGTGTGGCTTGTAGATTCTCACATTGTGTGGGTATCATCCACAGTGGACCATGACTTCCAATAGTGAGAGAGTCTCCTAAACCTTGCATCAATATTGTACTTTTTCCTAAGATGAGTTTATTTCTTGATCATCTCTATGATATCCATGAATGATGAAAGTTTTTTATAGCTTCTTGTATCATTATATGCCTCTCTATAGTTGATTCAATGATTACTCAAATAATGAAGACAACAATGAGAAAATAAGATTGCATGCACTAATGACCTCCTCTCATATCATATATAAAGAGGAGTGGAGAGGCTAGGGTTTACTTATCGTGTAGGACTAGGTATGGTATTTTCTTGAGTGAGGGATTCTTCCACCCATTGAGACTTGTATAATGTTATTCCTCCAATACTTTTGTAGTAAGGGCTTCCCTCTTCAGTGAAGAAGGGGACACTGACTTCTGGAAAGTGATTTCCTAAGTCTTGCTTGTTCCTTCAATTATAAGTCCTTAAAAGTTACTTTTAGTCTGGATTAATCTTAACTATTAAAGTCATGTCTAGCCTTTTGTCAAGCTATTCTATGTGCTTGATCTTGTAGGCACCATACTACGTTGATGATGGGTTCAATGATCAATATTTCAATGCATAAACAATGAGATGTGTCTACCCATGCATCCTTGTTACCCGAATCATAGGATTAGTCAGACAAGACTATACCATAAATGACTAATGCACCTATTTTGTATAACCCATTTGTCACATATATCTAGATCAAACTAGAGACATGAATATCTTATCTTCATCATGCTCAATTCAAGTTATTTGATCTCGAAGTAGACTAGAAAGATACATATGAGCCCAATTTCACGTACAAACTCACATGAGCATGAATAAGAATTTCTCTAATTTCACTTATAAAGTGGACTAGGGTGTATATCCTATTATATGGATGGGAGAGACCAACTCATTATACACCGCTTATGATGCTTAACATGACTTCCTCCAAACCCAATCGTTACCTTTATGAAAACCTTCTTAAAAATCACATTAGGTAGTGTCAAAGTGTCATGATTATTATGACACTAGTGTAGTGACTTTAGGTAGAAGGATCAAAATACCATTGTAGTATTTAAATATGGCTATGCCTATCATATAATTTTCCACAAACTCCTCTCAAAGAGGGCATGTCCGACAATGTTTTCTTTAATAATTACATGCATATCATGATTGGTAACATGTAACCCATGAGAATTGATCATCAATCACTACACATAGTATCGTGTGTATTATTGTTGTCCAATCTATAGTAATAAGTGACTAGAGATATTTAAAAATATTTTTATCAACATATACTAGAATATAATGTTCAAGTCACATCCTTGAAGTCATGTTTATCTAAACCAATCATTGCAAGGACATTATTACGTATATCAATATGAAAATTATGAAAGTGCATAAATCAATAAAAGTTCCCTTTATTAATCAATTCAAAGTATAAGATATGCATGTATCCCTCATCAATTGATTCATTTCTAGGGAATATACAGTAACATTTTTCCACTTGAAATAAAACCAATTACCCCGATATCAAGTACCAATGATAAAATATGGTCATCATGCTTCGTTTACGATAATGCTAGTGTGAATGGATTAGAAGTTTTTCTATATGTAGGCACATTGTAAATCTGCATTTCTCTCGCTGAATATGGAAGTGGAAAAGAGTAGGAATGTTGATATGGTTTGGGTCCCTTGTCTTGTGTGACAACCCCATTGTTGTTGAATATAGCTCTATTATGTCAACATTGCCAGAAACAACTCCAAGTTTGGTGACAAACTTCCATATTTAAGTAGGTTTCTTTGAGGCATCTAATGATGAAACGTATCTAACTTCTTCATAGAATCATGAACAAAGTTTTACTTAGTACTCTTCCAACTAACAGAATCACCATTCAGGGAAAAGACAAAACCAAATTGTGATATTTAGTAATATCTATCAATTTGGAAGCTCATATTTGAAACTCTTTGCAACCAGTTCTTTCTCACCATATATATATATATATATATATATATATATATATATATATATATATATATATATATATATATATATATATATATATATATATATATGTATATATATGTGTGTGTGTGTGTGTTTATAATACACTTATATATATATATATGCATCCTTAATTTTTCTCAATTACTTGATGATGTTCTTAACTATGCATGTTTTACTAGATATTCATGATATCTTCTCTTCAATCTCAAGGTGTATTCATAATATTGCATATATGATAGATTCGATTGATGAGAAAGTTGGAATCTTACTCTTGTCTCCCTTTCTTCCAAAGATATGAGACAATTACCTTTATAAACACTTTTCTTACATCACATGGGTAATTACCTTTCTTATACTCTTTTATTTTTAACTCATGTTGTATTATAAATTTATTTACTTTGACTCTAGCCAAGGTGTATATTTGTTGATCAGTATACCTAGACTAAATGTTATTTTGCCTAAGTCCATCATTGAGACACTATTTCTCAACACATTTTGTTGGATTAGAACATCATTTCCCATCATATATGTAGAGTCCATATACAATATGATTAATATTCTAAATATCATTTATCCTTATAGTAAATTCATGGTTCTTCTTCATTCTTAGTGAATCCCCAAACTCTTTCATACATTCATTTAAATGAACTTTCCATTTCCAAGATGTTATCTTTAATCCATTGTTGATGTTTGTCATTTACAAACCCTTACAACTTATCATGATGATTCAAACCCCTTAATTTTTGTTGCCTATACTTATTATAGAATATTTCTTTTTAAGAATTGTGTTTTTGACATATTTCTTCCAAATCTCATAGTCATTATAAGATACAATGATAGACATAATCTTAATGCACTTGACCATAGTGAATTGTAAAATGATCATCATATTCAACACCTTGAAATTGTTTGAAACCTTTCATAACCAATCACCATGTGTAGGTATGGACATTTCAATCCATGTCGATTTTTCTTATTGAAGACCCACTTGTACCCATTGGGTTTTACCCCTTCAGGTGGAACCACAAAGGTCCATACCTTGTTGGCATATGTGGAATCCATTTCAAATCTCATGGCCACTAACCATATTTTGGTCCCTATTTTGATCTTGTGTATGTATTTGTCTCATCATGATCAATGAACAACGCATCTTTGTCTTTAGTCATGAGAAATCAAAATATCACTATCTCATGGTGAGTCTTGATGGATCCATGAGGTTCATGTATTTCTTAAAGGAACACTAATGCCACAACAACTTGTGGTGCATCCTTATGTTCTTCCTCATGTTCATTTCCACTCTATGTATCCCAGTCCTCTTTGAGTTCTACTTTCCTCACACTAGTATATCTAGAGATTAATTATTTACTCTAAGAAGGTGCCAATTTTATCAATAAATGCATTATTTTGGGATTGAGTATGAATAGAATCCTTTTGTTTCCTTAGGATACCCCCACAAAGTAATATTTATCATATGGGGGTCCCATTTTTGTTGAAAATGAATGTTCCATGTCATATTCACAACTCAAAACCTTCATAAAATACATATTGGAATGCTTTCATGCCATACCTCATATAATGCATATGGAATCAATTTAAAAGGAATATGGTTAAGTGTAAATATGGTGGTTTCTAGACCATGTCCCGTATAGAAATTAGGAATTCTCTTGGTTCATAATGGACCGTAGCTTTTCCAAAAAAACATTATTCCTTTTTCAAAGAAACATCATTGGGTTGTGGAATTATAGATAAAAACAATACCACACTCTACATTGAGGTCATCAAACACTTGGCTTGAATATTCTCCACCTCAATTTGATCAAGGAATCTTAATTTTCTTGCCAATTTGGTTTTCTACTTTATTTTCTGAAATATGTGAACTTTTAAATGGGTTACAATTTGTGTTTCAAAAGATACACATACCTACACCCACTGCAATCATTAGTAAATGTTCTAAAATATTGATATCCTCCACTGATTTTGAACTGAATGGACCATACTCATCAGTATAAATAAAGTTTAGAAGTTATGTTGCCCTCTGATTATGACCAATTAAGAGTGTCATCTCCATCTTTCCTAATAAACGAGATTCATATGCTTGAGAGATTCAAATCATATGAGTACAAATGTACTTACTTATCTAGTTTAGAAATGTGTTTGACATTTGTATGGTACGAGAAACAATCCCAGTGGTGTGTCATGTTTTTTTTAGTGGTGTGTCATATTTGAGTTATGTAGTTTAACCCATTTTGTATTTATATTATAAATAGACTTCTCAAGATACAATAAATAAACACTAGACATCACTGTAACTTTCATAAGAGAAAGTCATCCAAAAGGATACATAAAACTTCATCCTTTAAAAGGAATGAAAAATCATTCTTGTCCAAAAAAATAAACAAATAAAGAATTTTTCTTATGGTGGGCATATAACAGCTTGTCTTGGTCTTGGTATATATATTAATCTTGATATCCATCTTGAAAAGTAGTTACTCTTGCTCTTAAACATGAATGTGGTGTAATCAGAATACTTGAAATAAAACATAACCTGACCTCATGAACTGTATTATTCATTATCATTACAAAAAATGAAACATGACTAATATTTTGGTTCATGGTATGGACGTTGTGCACACATAATTTACATAACATCCAATACATATACTCAAAGTACTTGAACCACTTACATTGGATTTGAGGAGAATCCTACTAGGATTTTGAGGTTTTGATCATGGTCTTAACCTCATGAAATGACAATTATGATCACCCTTTAAGTCTAATTAACCCAAATAACCCTAGTTTGGATACTTAGATCAACTAGGTTTTAAACAAATGAGGTTTTGTTGTAGCACATATAGTTTATCATATGAATTATATTTAGAATCATATCATGAAGTCATGATACATGTAGTACTAGTATCACTCTTAAGGACTCCAAAACTCGATCATAATGTATACATATATAGGCATATGTGAAATAATTTATAGTAAAGTAAAAAATGAAGCTGGTACAATTATGTAGGTACAACTCATAAGAATAATTTTCAAAATATGATAACTTGTGGATGTATTTGTGACAATATTTTACAACACATACATATATAATATAAATATGGTAAATTAGTAAACTTGGGTACTATCATCACATAATGTACAACTAGGTTAAAACAATCATATATAATATCTATTAAACCTTAAAAATATAAGAGTAGATAATATATTTAACATATCATGGGTAAAAGCAATAGGATTGTATGCTATAATATACTATGTTATATATTAATAATACTCATACTACAATTTGACTCAAAAAATCAATTTTAAATAGTAAATAAATACTATTGAGCCTTGTTGTTAGGTAATATACATTAAAAGGCACTCAATATCATTTATTGGGGAATCTTAGATATCAAATATGACGTATAACACCAGTATATCATTAATTATTTTATTAATTATAGCTATACTAATAAATAAAAATGCTATTAAACATCTCCAACATTTTATAATGGGGTATACCTCATAAGTTTTCTATTAGTACATCACATGCATTTTGTTTTGAAGACGTAAATTTTAGATATTTACTTATTTTATTTAATATGGATAGTCAATCACCAATTCAGTGGTGACTCAGTTGTTAGCCAATTCATGCATCTTTGTATTGTTGCAGCTCAAACTCTAGCATTTTCTCTAGTAAGGTGGTGCACCCACTATACTAATTAAATGAAATTGGATGGAACTTCTTATGTGCTCTTCATCCTTCCCTCTTCTATGTTAGCATCTAAGTCACAAATCATTAATTGGAATGATATGAGAATTCCCAAAGTAAAACCCTCCTTCAATTTTATCAGGACGTCCTTCCCTCTTCTTCTTAGTTTCTTGTTGTTTCTCTCCCTTTATTATTGGTAATTATATTTACCTTATGGATGGGTTTAGAGTCAAAACAGTATTTTATATGCATAAATCCATGATCCATTCTAGATCTATCTCCCTTCATCCTTTATATTATGTCAAGACTCTAATATACCTGATAGGATTGAAGAAAAATGACGATTGAATCCAATCATCCCAAACATTGGGCCATGCCTTACTCCAATGGATTCAACCTGTTGATCTCTCTTACACTAGATAGAATCATCATCATCATCTAAGCCTTAGTCCCAACTATGTTTGGATCGGCTATGTGGATCATTCATTTCCATTCAGCTCTATCATGGGTCATATTCTGGTTGAGATGTTATCTCTCTTTATAAGCTCTTTCCATGTTAATTTAGGCCTTTCTCTTCTTCTATTAATTGTGTTTGACTCAATATCATTGTTTTGTATAGGTGCATTAGCTGGTCTGCATTTAGACATGTCCATACCATCTAAATCAACCCTCGTGCAACTTGTCCTTAATGCTTGCCACCCCCACTTTCTTCCTGATATGGTCATTTCTCATGCGATCTTTTCTTGTTTTCCCACACATCCATCTCAACATATGCATTTCAGCCACAATCATCTTGTTGATACCATGTTTTTTCAGCGCACAACATTCACTCCCATAGAGCATGGTTGGTCGTATAAATAATCTATAAAACTTGCTTTTTAATTTGAGAGGGATCTTCCAATTACATAATATTCCAGTTTCACTCATCCATTTCAACCATCTTGCAGTAATTCTGCGACAAACGTCATTTTTGACATCCCCATCTGTGATGCCCAGATCATGAGGATTTTGTAGTCATGTGGGCCCACTATCAAGTGATCCTTACTTAATATTAAACAAGACTCATATATTCACATGGAAGAAGAACTTAAGAGTTTACTTAAGGATCACTGAACAAGAAAAGAGTATTTATCAAAAATAAAAAGATATATGTTCAACCACAAGTCAAGCCCAACAAACTTGTACATTCATATATCCTTACAAACCAAAATAGTATAGGGTTTACAAAAAGTTGTACATCTACTCTATACATGATATCTACACCTAATAATATAATTTAGCACAGAGGAACACCTATCCATGTCCATGATGAAGACTTTTGGCAATATGCTCTAACTTGTTGTTGCAGTTGAGTAGTCTGCTTCCTCTCCTAAAGTTATATGATTTATACATGTAAATATAGAAAATTAGGATTCAGCAAAAGCTGGTATGTACCCCATTCAAGCAATAGGAGTGAGAACATGATAAAAGATAAATAAAACACACTTGAATGAAACATTGTTATCAAACATTAATGTATGTATGATTTATAGAAATATTTCAAGAAAAAGGTAAGTAGTTCATTTATAATAATATTTGGATAGACATCTGGCAGTGTTACTGAGGCTAGCCCACCGATGTGTCTCAACCCACATCTACCAAGTCCAAGACTAAGAAATCTCTCCTACCTCTGGGCTCGTAGGCCATACCAGTGCACACTGGGGGGAAAATCCTTAGTCTACGTAGACAATCAGGAAACTTATGGTCACCGCTTGCTCCACTAGGGATGACAAATATACAAGTATGTCAACAAAAGCAAGCATTAAGTAGAGATTCAACAACATGTAGGTGGCAATTTTTCACTTAGTAACTTCAAATGTTTATGAGACATAATGTCAAAAGGTGATAAATCAATAAGGGGTTATACCCCTACTTACTCACCCAATAGAAGGGCAACATACCTTTACAAAGTTGCTAGTATTGATGTAGATATTTTGCTTCAAAACCACTGAACTTGCCTATTTCAATATATGAAAAACAACACTAGTATATATGATAAAGTTTTAATATAAAATTACCCTTAAGTTTAGACTACTCTCCTGAGTTATTTCTACCCAATTACTGAGCACATATAGTTTTACATTGATTTCTTAATCTTTCTTATATTTTACCGGACATGCCCATATCCTTATCATTCAAATTGCAAAATTTGATAAATCTTTTTGAAGGATGGATTACTTGGATATCTACCCAAATTTTATTTTACAAATTATACATTATCTCTTAATCATTATAGAACTTGGTTTGCTTTTTCATATGTATTTTATGGAGGGTGGAGACATCCACCATTAGGTAGGTTTTTAATTAGCATATTACATGTAGATCTTGCCTTTATATGCTTAGTTCTTGATCATTTTGACTAAGTTCTTACTTTAGGAAAAATATTTTTTAGCACTGATCTATTAATCATTTATAAATTTAATTTACTTTTATGTGGGTCATCCTCACGATTTCCTTATAATTATGATGATTCTATAACTTGAAGTGATAAAGTTGAGTCATGACTTCATTATGTGCACAACATGTTTATTACTACTCATGCAGATATACTTGTGTTTTATTTACTAGTTATATAGATCATCGTACTTCATTTTTTTTCTTTATTCCCTGGAAGTTTACTATGCAGCTTGGTTTTGATTACCATGGAGTCTAAATTAAAATCACACGTTAGATGTCCTTTCATAGTTCAATATTCTATTATATTGTCCTTAGATTGACACTCCCCATTAACCCATTAACTAGTCATCAAAGATACCCCTTTTTATTTTCTACTTTATGGTGAATGTCAGTTTGCAAAACACAGATGATAACTTATCTTTTAGATCTTATTATTATCTAATATATGTAGTTATCCCCGACTCTCTTGCCCAACGAACGGGATTCTAGGATCGCCGCATTTTACTGTAAAAAGGAAAATATAGGTAATTACCAATTGTGCGACCTTTGATCCCAACGATATTGAATGATTAGGAAGGTGTATATAATATTGTGGTGTCCCTACAATTCTAAAGAGAAACGACTATGACTGGGGGCAGACACATAAGGAGAATGAACATGGTTGCAAAAGACCAAGAAGAAAGAAGAGTCCAGACAAGGAGGAAGAGATCAGAGGATGGAAAGCTTGTGCCGATTACAGTAGATCTCAGGAGATTTTATAGCCCTCGAAGAATCCTTTTAGCAGCTGAAGATATCTGATCCACCCATCAACACATGTCGTAGTATGGCCGTCAGTCTGAATGGGCTAATCAATCGCCGACAGCTGATGGAGCCTCCACTTATGTGGAGTTGTGTGCACCACTAAAAACCCTAGAGATAGTAAGTCTCTAAGTTTAGCCTTGTGTATGCTAAAATAAGATCTCCACCCACGTATGCTAAGATATGTGGAAGTCTTATTGTAGTACAGTTAAGGATCGAATCCATGAGACAATGGTCTTGTTAAGAATTTAACAAGATGGAAAACATAATAATTCTACTTATCTACTCAAAAGTTGATATTTAGATCAAAGAGTTGGTTTGATGATTAAACGAATGTGTGGAGAAAGTAAACTTAAGGTTGTAAATGATAATTGGAAACCACTAGGATGTGATCGAGTTTCACCACCACTATGTATGGATCAAAATATACATCATAATAACATCTCTTGCAAAGAAAGGGGTATAAACAGTTAGTATCTTTGTAGACTTAGCTTCCTTTTGGATAACTAACTACGAGAAACGTGGAAGCGTTGCAATGCTAGCCATCCCCAGATGAATGGTCACTTACTTTGCATCACTCCCCTCACAAATTATGTTCCTCGATCTGTCAAGGTTGTACTTTCATATGTCAACTGATTCCATTTCATAATATGAAAGTACAACGATGGAGGTGAGTTTACTCCACTCCTTGAGAAACACTCCTAGATACCGAACCAAACGTATGGTGACTACATACATCTGGAACCAACAAGCAGTCAATATTTGAATCTAGAAGTACAAACATAGACAATTTGCACTAATAGATAATAGATAACACAAGTTGGTGATCAAGCAACTAGCATTAATTAAACAATTGATGTTGAACTGAAAAGATAGTATTTTTCTATTGCAAACTCATGAATTACAATGTATGAAATGAAAACATGGGTAGCGGGGTTACTCCATGCACCCTAGTGTATGGGACTACTCGCTCATGGCAAGAACAAAGAAGGAGGTAGGAAGAGAGAAAGAAAGAATCATCTCCACATAGGAGGGAGGAAGGTCGACCCCTTCGAGTAGAGAGAAACTATCTTCACACCACGTGGTTGACTTGATGAAGGATTCTTCACTTCTCACCTTCTATGTCGATGAGAGAGAAAGTAGTTTGAGGATGAAGTGTGGATCTTGGACCAGCAGCCTTGGGGCAGAGGATGGAGGATGAAATAGCTCTGGAACGGTCGGGGCAGCCTTTCGGCATCCAAGCCTTCGATCCTTTGTGAAGACCCCTTGGGTCCTATTTATAGGATTTGAGTGAATCCTGAACGGTTTGAGTTATATGGGTTCAAACGGTCATGGAGACCGTTTGGGATCTTTCGGTTTGGAGACCGTTTGGACTCTCTCGGTTTGGATACTATTTGAGTCCTCACGGTTTGGAGACTGATTGCATTCATACGGTCTTGGGACCGTTTGGCCTCATGCAGTCTTAGGACCGTTTGGCTTTCACACGGTCTTAGGACCGTTCGGCTTCATGTGGTCTCGGGACCATTTATCTTTCACACGGTTTTGGGACTGTTTGGCTTCCACACGGTCTCGGGACCATTTTGCTTTTATTCAGTCTCGGGACCGGTTGGTCTTCATACAGTCTCGGGACCGTTTGGCTTTCACACGGTCTCGGGACCATTTGGCTTCATGTGATCTTGGGACCGTTTGGCTTTACACGGTCTTAGGACCATTTGGCTTCACACGGTCTTGGGATCGTTTGTCTTCCATTCGGTCTTGGGACTGTTTGTCTTCCATTCGGTCTTGGGACCATTTGGAGTTTTTGTAAACCTTTTTTGTGTTTTTTTCTATAAGAAGAAAAGGAGAAAAGTTAATCCAATGGTATATTCACAATAGAGTGGAAAGTTAAAGATTCTATCTAATTTATCTAAGAAAGAGTATGGAAAACTGAGAAAAACTAGTAAGATAACATCACAAAATGGGAGGTTATCACCCCCCTAACTTAGAGTCTAGCTTGTCCTCAAGCTAGATAGAGCTAAGGTACATAGTGGTGAGGCAATTTTATTTAGTGAATATTTCTATACTCTTGCTTCAATTCTAAACCAGAGATCTCCTAGAGTTTTATCGGGGCTTCCTCTTACACTAACTCTTTCAGGTATCGAGAGTTGTGTGGATCTCAGGTTTCTTCCATATCGCATAACTCACATTGGGACCACCATTTCCTTTATCGTATTCTATGCATGTCTTTGACTCTAAGCAGTTTTATACTTCTTTGAAATTCCTACCAGAACCTAAGATAGGTATGAGGGTTGGCTAAAGGTTGTTGTGTAACTCCCCCTATAAGTGGGGGAGGGTTTATCTAAACTTTTAGGATCTCAGTACCGGGCGCGACACATATGCCTTTGTGAGGGAAGCTAAATGTACATGCTGGGTGAGTCCTTTATCAGCTTTTTCATATACTTGGAGACCTTAGGATCTCACTACTAGGTGTGACACGTCTACTTTTGTGAGGGCAGTTGAATGTATCGGCTGGGAAAGACTTTTATTGGCTCTTCATATAAGTCCTTATGCATGGCACAACTCTCATGTTTTTATTCAACACTCAGGCTTTTATTCATATGCTCACAGACTTAGTAATTGGGTATTTAGGATTTTATTTGGGCTGCCAAGCCTCTTTTTGAAAAGAAGAAAATTGTTTCTTAGGGTTTCCTGACATGAACTTATTACAGTTTCGTACTTGGTGGTCCACTTGTGAGGTTCCTTGATTTGGATTTCGCCTGGTTCCCTCCCGTCCTTGAGAGTGTTTAGCTTGTTTCGGCCAAGATGTTAACTTGTGGAGAGTCTGATACAGAATTGAAGCAAAAGCATAAGAATCGAGTATGAAAGTGATTTATTAATTCGCCATTACATGCCTAAATGCTACTTATGTAGTTGCTTTTAAGGACTACTTTGTCTCTACTTTAGCTAGGGGTGACTCTTTTCTGAAGTGAAAGTTGTTTTATATGCAAGAATTATTCTATCAAAGAAATTACTGAAAAATCTAAATGTCAAAGGAAAGGAAAAATTTGTACAGAAGAACAGAGGTGAAAGAAAGAGTAGAGATAAAAGGGTTTGAATATGACACCTCGTCCTTGTCCAGTGTACCCCACTAGCTTATCACTCACTCTGTCCTTAGGGTGTCAAAGTTATAGGTTGAGAAGTACATGGGGAAGGGTATTAAGGTTCTGTTAATCCCTTGTTTGCTCCATGAGATCGTAGGAGATTAGCTGTGAATTTTCCACGTAAAGCGTGGTAATCCACATCCTTCATGTCCTCCACTTGTTTTCCAATAACATTGATGGTATACATCCAGTAGAGGACGTGGAAACCGCAGTCATTCGATTGTTTGATCTGCTGGGGACATCTGTAGCTGAAGGTTGGGTGATGGAAATGTTCTTTTTCGTATGCCTTTGTGTGTTTGCCCAAGAGATCATGTAGTCGTTCAGCACATTCCTTAGCCACTTCCTCCATCGGTGTCTTTTCTGTTACATCATACTGTCTTTGGTTTGGATCAAATTGGCTGTCAGAACTATTGTAAATGATTGTAGTTCCCTCATACAAATTTGTTTCCAGTAGAATCCAGTGCTCAAAGTGAAGAAAAGGAAACATAATGAACTTCGGAGTCATGTTTTGAAGATATGAGATAAGGTCCTCCATGGTTATGAAGTTCTTGGATCCAAGTATATCGTCCTTCATGTATGCCGACACCATATAAATTATAGGTAGGTCTCGTGCTAGAAGAAATTGGTAGGTAGTCATCAAGCTCACAAATAAAGAACCTTTGGTTTGTACGGTTTCACAGAGAGAATCTGCCATTATTAGGATGTTTATGTGCATGAAAACAAGCTCATTTTTCTCTACGTAAAGCCTAGACATGATGAGTTTGAGTTCATTATCAGAAAGGTTTTTTCATGTTGTAAGGTCAAATTTTGGAAATGTTGGTTCTATGGTAGATAGAGGTACCATTAGTTGAGATGATATGTTGATGGTGGCCCCTATTATCAAATTGATGTCCCCCTGATCATCCGCCATATCAAAAGTATAAGGGTCCCATTGGAATTGTTTTGGGGCCTTGGCGGTCTGTTGTTGCTTTTTCTCCAACTCCTTTAGGATTGTTCTGTATGGACGCTTTTGCAAACGTTGGATAGCAGAGAAAAGGTATCGAGGTACATCGTTTGGCACCATGGTTGGGTCCCTGAAGAACTGCATGTCACAGATAAGCTCCATGTTATAACGTCCTCGTAGGGAGTGTATATCTTCTGTGGCTAGCTCGGTGAAGGGGATTTGTCTATTGAGCGCTTCTATGAATCATATTGTACATAAAGCACAATCCCCTGAACCAGCTAAAGTTTGGACTATTGGGTTGATGATTTGGAACCAGTGTTGGCTCCAACCATGTCGCAGAGATGGGCAAGCAGCCCATATTATTTTGAGAAGCTGGAAAGGTATGCATCGTGCTTCCTCAGCTTCCAATCCAGCAAAATTTATTTGTCCGGCCTTTAGCTCGATGGCGCAGAAGTTGTACACCTTGGTGCCACGGGCCGCGGTGTCGACAATCATGAGCAGTCAGTGGTCATAAACTCTGAAGGGCACGGAAATGTAGCGTGCTTTTCGTGCAAGGCCAGTTCACAGCCGCTCAATAGACTTTGCGCAGAAGTCCTTATGTAGTAAGCTTAAGGATAGAGCAGGTGAAGCGTTGAAGACATGCTGCAACGTTTTTGGGCTCCGGAATTCCTCAATAGCATTGGCAAGGAAGACACAGAAGATAGACATCTTCACCGTCGATTGTGGTTGAAGGATGATACAGAAGTCTTCTTGTGTCAACTTGCGCTTTGTCTTTGTATTGGTGTAGATGATGCCCCCCCCCCGTCTTTGGCATCATCTACGATAGTGTTTAGGATGAAGATATCCTAAACATCCAACGTAGAGATGGCTTCCATGTCCAAGTCATGCACTTTGTGATGTAGCGGTGGCAGCGGGGGAAGGTCTTGTGGTGGAGGAATTGAAGTTTGCTCGTTGTCGTCCAAGAAAAATGGCAGATCTTCATCTTTGTTGGAGTCAGAATTAGAGTCGAGTCTATCGTCTGTGTCTAGACTCACTCTGTCGGATTCTTCCTTCTCTGGGGGGGAGGCATAGGTTGCTCTGGAGCAGAGTATTGGTGAATGACTGTTTTGGGTGGGCTAATGTTGGTTCCGAGTATGCATTGTTAGAACTCAGCAAAAGTTGCATCTTTGGCAGCATCCCCCAGGGATCCCATAGCTAAAAAGTTAAAGAAATGGTCCCCATATGACATTGTTACATTGTCATTATTGTCGGGGGACTTGGGATCTTTTTTTCCACCCTTGGTGGTCTTTATCATCTCCTTTCTTTGCAGGTTCTGTCCCTCGACTAGTGCCCTCCCCAACATTGCATGGGTCATCGGGTTGATCATCTGGGGATGAGCTTTCATTGTTGGAGTCAGCCGAGGAATCAGAATCCTCATCGTCGTCTTCACTTTCATCTTCATCATCGTCCGCTGCCTTATCAGCTATTTTCTTGGTTGACATTTTCTTGCACTGCCGATGAATGGCTTGTATTTCTTTGAGTGCCACTTGCACATACTCGTGGGTTTCAATCAGTTTGTTGTGGCTCTCTTTGAGATCTATATATCTTGCCTCGACAAAGAGGATTCGTGCTGATAGATTGGTTACTTATGCACATAGTTGATTGAGTTCATCATTAGAGTGCTCCTCTTGGTGGCGGTTGAGTTGTGCAAGGTTGTTGTTGATGTCGTCCAAGCATGAGCTAAAGGCAATTTGTTGTTGTTGAAGCTCACGAAGGGTCTCAGACAAAGGTTGAGTTTGCTTAGAGACCCTGTCGACTTTCTGAGCCAATGCTTCTTGCTGGCCTTTCATCTCGAGTACCAATGCTAGCAGGTGTTGTAGGCAGTCGTCGATGCGGTTGACTTGTTGGGCCGCTACATCCTGCCATTGTTGAATGCTAGAGAGGATGCATGGTAAGGAGTTGTTCCATTCATTAATCTTGGAGACTTGTGTAGCAATTCCCTTCACGTAAGAAACAATTGATTGTAATATCTTAGAGGGGTTGGTGAGGAGGTTTCGAATAGCGTCAAATTGTCATCCAAATTCCTCACTGACTTGTGAAAAGGGGACCCCAGAGATGGATGGGTGAGATGGCTGGGGTCGGGGTGGAAGGATGGTAGTGCCTTGCGAAAGAGACACTATGGATGGACCCACAAATTGCGTGGTGACTGTAGATGGAGTCACTAGTGATATCGGGGTGGTGGATGAGAATGGTGGTGACATCCCAGCTGAAAAGGGCAAAGTTGGGAATGTTGCGGGAAAAGTGGTTGAAGTGAAGGTGGAAGTGAAGGTGATATTGGCCGTCGAGGTGGAGAATGGAATGCCCAAAGAGAATATGAGTGAAGCGGAAGATGTGGGTGAAGTTGTGGATGTGGAGGAAGGGATAGTGGTGGGTATGGTTGTGGAAAATGGTGGAAGAGTGGGAGACGGGAGTGTGGTTCGGGTGGTTGTGGAAAATGGTGGAAGAGTGGGAGACGGGAGTGTGGTGGGGGTGGTTGTAGAGGGAAGCCCAACATCCAGATCGAAAATGAATGGTTCTGGTGTTGGATCCACAACGTTCTCTGCACTATGTGGGGGTTCTTCCTCTGGGTTGATCTTCGATATGGGCATCCCCGATTGCTATTGTTTTTGTACACGTAGTTTAGATGCCCATGTGACTGGAATTTTCTTTGGCCTTATTGCGGGGGCATTGACGTTGTGCTATGTCTGCCCTGCCTTTGCTTGTTTATCTTTTATTGTGACTGAGGCTATGAGATTAGCAATCTCTTCTTCAGTGAAGAGAATCTTTTCTTTGTCATAGTCAGCCAATTCTGGAAGAGGTAGCAGCATTCTGAATTCTTTGACGGTTGGGCAGAAAATATAATGCAGCTTAGCATCCTTCTCCTTTATGATATATGAGTTTCTTAGACTCTGCTCATTGGTTAGGATGTCACCCTTTATTATTGTGCATTTGGGAAGTATTCTATCCATCTTAAGATATTTTAGAATTGATGTAATATGACCACCCATACAGATTTCTTTCCCGAGGACTTAAGTTGTGTGTTTTTTAATCAAGTGTCGACCTATGTTGATCAGATGCCCTTTGAGAATGGATCATAGCATAAAGAGATCTAAGATAATAACATTGCCACTCTCTGTCCTGGGGAAAAAGGCGCCTGTAATAATTTTGTGCAGTGTGCGCACCAGGCCAGAATGTATGTTAGAGGCCTTGCAAGTCTTTGTCTCGTAGGTTGGAATCCCCATTAAGGACTTCCAAAAGGTGTGTCGGTTGAACTGGGAGTTTTCCAGGCCCACAGCTTTAGCCTTTTTCAGTTGATCCTAGTTGTCGATGAAGATCTCATTCAGCATGTTCTCAGTTAAGACAACCTTGTTTCTAAAAAGTGAGGTGACCAGCCTGCGGTCACCTCCGTCTTTCCATTTATCCTTTGCATCCATGGTTTCTTTATAGAGGTATGTGAAGAACTCTATCGTGGGCTCAACATAAGAGGTTTTTGTGACAAAATGAAGTTTTGAGAGATTCGCGTTGTCGAGCAAGGTGAGAACTCTGTCATAAATCCCCATCCTCGTCAGTATGTTTGAGCAGACATACTTTGTTGGGTGCAATGCTTTGTCACCAGCCGGGAGGTTTTGTATGTACAGGTCAACAAGTGATGGTTTTGTGGTGGTAGTAGCTGGAAAGGCAAGAGCAGGGGTGGCATATTCTGTCATGATTTGTTCCCTTGCAGTGGAGGGTCGTACTTGCTTCTGTGCCCATTTTTTGGTTGGTTGCTCTACGGTAACCTCTTAGGCCTTCCGTTTCCCCTTGGACTTAGTGACTGGGGATTCCTCCTCGGAATTGGGTGTGTATTCCGAATCTTCATATGTTGAGTATATTTCTTCAACTTCTTCAGTGGGATCTTCTGCTAAACATTTGTTGACTTTCTGAAGGTTGTGGATGACCTTGGGCAAGTCAACCTTCGATGGAACCCTTCCAATCTTTTTGCATATGTCGAGAATGCATTGAAGCTTTGAGCGGAGCACTAGGAGCTCTTCTCTGGTCCATTGGGTGTCAACAAGATCCTTTGCAGGTGATTCCATTTTGAAGAATTGACAAGAAAAATGATGTATTAGAAAAGATTGAAGTTTTAGTAAAAATGGAATTATGAAATAACGGATTGTAACATTGTATAAAAATGGAATTGTTGTTTTTAGATTTTTTAAGGAATCAAACAGTTTGCAAGATCGTTTGGGTCCAAACGGTTTTGTAGACCGTTTGGGTTCAAATGGTCTCATGACCGTTCTGGGTCCAAGGCACAAACAGTTTCAAGACATACTTTTTTTTTCAGTTCACGACCGTTTGGGTCCAAACAGTTTCACTCCAAACGGTTTCATGACCGTTTGGATCAAACGGTCTCACGGCCATTTGGGTCGAAACCATCAGGAAGATAAAGTGGTTGGGGCGACGATCAGTGGAAATGGTGAAAACGGCGTAAAATGGTGAAAATGGCATCGGCGACGGATGCGATGGTGGTAGCGATAGCGGCAGGAAAGGTGAAGGTTGTGTTTGTGGTAAAAGTAGCGATGGCGGAGGCGATAATAGTAGTGACGGCCAAGGTGGTGCAGTGGTGATGGCGATGGTGGTAGCAGCATTCTACCTTGTTGCTCGGGGGTGAGGAAGTGTCACGGCGGTGGAAATGTCGGGGAAAAGGATAGAGCAAGTAGAAGCGACTGGAATCCAAGGAGAAGACGGAGGCAAACTCGGGATGGAACAACGAGGAGGCGGTGCGAACAGGTTGCGCGGGAGCAGAGAACTGGAAAGAATGGAATAGGGTTTTTGTGCGAGGGAAAGTCTGAGAATCGAAGGAAAGAAAGGGGAAGGGGTGGAGTGGTATTTATAGAAAAAGGAAGGGTGATGGTACAATTCTCAAAATCAAACAGTTTCGAGACCGTTTGAGCCCAAATGGTTTCGAGATCGTTTGGGTCCAAACGGTTTCGAGATCGTTTGGGTCCAAACGGTTTTGAGATCGTTTGCATCCAAATGGTTTCAAGATCGTTTGGTTCCAAAGGATTTTGAAACCATCAGGAAAAGATTATATTGGTTATTTGTTTTTATATTTTTATTTTTGTTTTAGTTGCTTATGTAAATTTTTATATTTCCTGAATAAAGTTGATAGGTCTAAAATAAGAAATAAGATATTAGAAAATTATCAAAACTAAGTAAAATAAAATAAAAGGTGATACTCTGTTCTTGGTTTGCCCCCCAAGTAGTGCCTTGGTTTTACGTCGTTGGCTCGATGAAGTTCTGACTTGGTTAGATCGATGTAGCAGGATCATGAATCTTAATAGTTTGTCTTGCAATTTTATCAGTTGGAGTATAGTATTTCTTCAGTCTATGGCCATTAACAGTTCTCTCTCCTCCATTTTCATCAATAATTATAATGGCTCCAGTTGGGTAGATGTGCTTGATGGTGAATGGCCCAGAACACTTTGTGCGATGTTTTTCGAGGAACATCTTGAGTCTGGAGTTGAAGAGAAGGACTTTATCTCCGATGACGATATCTTTCCTTTTGAGATGTCCATCGTTCCACATCTTGGTTTGTTCCTTATAGATCCTGGCACTTTGGTAGGAAGTCATTCATAGTTCCTCAAGTTCTTGTAATTGCAGTTGTCTATATTTGCCAATGCTTTTGAAGTCAAAATTCAAATGTTTTATGGCCCACCAAGCTTTATGTTCCAGTTTAACTGGAAGATGACATGACTTCCCATATACCAAATGAAACTGAGTCATTTCTATTGGTGTTTTGTAAGCAGTGTGGTATGCCCAAAGAGCATCAGGGGGCTTAGTAGACCAGTCTGTGCGATGTCTGTTGACCATTTGTTCTTAAATGACTTTTAGTTGTCTATTTAAAACTTCAACTTGGCCACTTGTATGTGGATGGTAAGGTGTGGTGACCTTATATTTAACTCCATATTTTCTTAGGAGATCTTCGAAACTTCGTTCTAAGAAATGAGATCCTCCATCTGATATGATTGTTTGAGGGACTCTGAATCTAGGGAAGATGATACCCTTGAACATCTGATAACGGGTTTGGAGTCGCAAGAAACATTGGGTATAGCCTCTACCCATTCTGAAACATAATCCACAGTGACCAATATATAGGAAAATCCATAAGATGGGGGAAATGGACCCATGTAATCTACTCCCCATGCATCAAAGATTTCAATCTCTTGCCACAAAGTAAGAGGCATTTCATTCCGTTTAGATATACCACCGGAAAGCAGACATTTATGGAAAGATCGTACAAAATCATGGGCATCCCTTGCTATCGTTGGCTAAAAGAAACTTGATTGTAGAACTTTGAGGGTGGTCTTCTTTGAACTCATATGCCCCCCAGTAGGGCCAAAATGACAATGTTCTAAAATTGGGATAATTTCTTCTTCTGGTAGGCAATGACGGAATAGTCTGTCTGCGCACAAGTGAAAAAGGTATGGTTCATCCCAAAAATACTGCTTAGCATCATGAAGAAATTTCTTTCTTTCGTGGTAGGAAGCAGAAGGGTGGATAATTCATGTAGCCAGGTAATTTACTATATCGGCATACCAAGGAAATCCAGTAGTGACTTTCATGAGTTGGTCGTCGGGTAAAGAGTCTCGATAGGTATATTGTCATCATCCTGAGGCTCAATGCGACTTAAGTGATCTACAACAACATTTTCTACCCCTCTTTTATCTTTTATTTCCAAATCAAATTCTTGTAGCATCAACACCCAGCGGATGAGTTTGGGTTTTGCATCTTGTTTTTGAATTAGGTATTAATTGTAGAATGGTCGATGTATACTATGACTTTTGATCCGATTAGATAAGAGCGAAATTTCTTAAAGGCATAAATGACAGCCAAGAATTCTTTTTCAGTAGTTGTATAATTCTTTTGGGCCTCATCTAGCGTCTTTGATGCATAGTATATCACATAGGGCTTCTTGTCTATTATTTGCCCTAGCACCGCTCCTATAGCGTAGTCGCTTGCGTCACACATTATCTCGAACGGTTGTGACCAATTGGGTGCTCTCATAATGGGTGTAGAGATTAGAGCATTTTTTAAGGTCGTGAAGCTATTTAAGCATTCTTGATCAAAATTGAAATCTGCATCTTTGTCAACAAATAGGTCATGGGCTTTGCTATCTTGGAGAAATCTTTAATAAATCTTCAATAAAATCTAGTGTGGCCCAGAAATGCTCACACTCCTTTAATGTCTTTAGGCGGTGACAGTTTTGAAATGACATCAATCTTTGCCTTATCCACTTCAATTCCTCTTTCACTCACTCGATGCCCAAGGACAACACCTTTTGTCACCATAAAGTGACATTTCTCCCAATTTAGGATCAGGTTTGTTTCCTCGCATCTTTGTAAAACTTTCTCGAGGTTAAGTAGACAGTTATCAAAAGAATTTTTGTAGACTGAAAAATCATCCATAAATATTTCCGTGATTGACTCAGTTAATCCTGTGAATATTGCAGACATGCACCTTTGGAAGGTTGCGGGCGCATTACATAGCCCAAAAGGCATCCTTATGAAGGCGTAAGTTCCAAAGGGGCAAGTGAAGGTTGTCTTTTCTTAGTCTTCTGGGTGTATCGGGATTTGATAGAACCCAGAATAACCGTCAAAGTAGCAAAAGAAGTTTTGGTGGGCCAAACATTCAAGGACTTCATCAAGGAAAGGTAGAGGGAAGTGATCTTTTCTTGTTGCTTTGTTTAGCTTCCTGTAATTGATACACATCCTCCATCTAGTGATAGTCCTTGTGGGTACTAGCACATTTTTATCATTCAAAACGACAGTAGTCCCCCCTTTTTTAGGGACCACTTGGACCGGGTTAAGCCATTGAGAATCAGAAATGGGATATATGATACCAGCTTTTAGGAGTTTAAGGACCTCGAGGCGAACCACTTCTTTGAGGTTCAGGTTTAGTTTCCTCTAATGTTCCCTCAATGGTTTAAACTCTTCTACCATAGGAAGTTTGTGCATGCACAGAGCTGGATTTATTCGTGTTAGGTCGGTCATTTTATACCCAATAGCTTTCTTGTGTTTCCTTAGCTCAACAAGAAGTCTTTCTTCCTGATCATCTATTAAGGTAGAGTTGATTATGACTGGGCACAGTTTTTCTTCGTCTAGGAAGACATGTTTGAGTCCTATTGGTAAGGCTTTCATTTCAGGGGCCTTAGGTACTTCTGTAGTTTCCAAAATGGTGACAGATTTCAATTCCTAAAAGGTGGTTGCTGGAGCTTCTTCGGCTTGGTCTAAATATTGCAGACATTGTTGTACTAGTTTGATGGCTGAGAATTTAACTTTTGGATTTGTCAAGACATTCTCCAGGTCATCAGATGGTTCGGTTGTTTCTTACTATAATTGAGACATTTGTTCTATTTCCTCGAGAAGAAAAACTTCTTCCTAGATGTTGGGACCTTTTAGGTTGTTAAGGATTCTGAATTGAATGGCTTCCTTTCCTAGTCTTAAGATAATTGTACCAGCTTCAACACCGATAAGTTCTCTGGCCGTGGCAAGGAAAGGTCTGCTGAATATTATTGGATATCTTAGATCTTCTTTTATATCCATAATAACAAAGTTACAAGGGACATAAGAGTCCTTTCCTATCCTGACTGGGATATCTTCAATGATCCCCAATGGTGTAGTGATGGTAGAATCAGCCAGATGTATTGTCATTGCAGTGGGTAACAATTTGGTAAAACTCAACCTTTTACGCATTGAGAAGGACATAATAGATTTTCTAGCTCCCAGATCAGCTAGTCCTTTTTTGCTAGAGGCGTTTCCGATAGAGCATTGGATACCAAAGGAACTGGGGTCCTTCTATTTTCTCGGCATTTTGTTGAGAATAATATCAGAAGTTTTCTGAGCTAGTTTAACAGTCTCTTGTTCTTCAGTCATACATGTCCTTGATAGCAAGGTCTTCAGGTATTTGGCCCAAGCTGGTATTTTGGAGAGGGCATCAAGGAACAAGATATCAATATATAGTTTCTTCATTGCTTCCTTAAATTTTTGGAATCTAGTATCCAGTTTACTCCCTCTCAGTCTGCCTGGATATGGTATTATGGGCTTATGTGGCGGGACTTCAGGTTCTTTGAAATTTAGTTCATTTTCCTTCCCCTTCTCAATTTCTACAGTCTTTTCAGTTTTTGGATTCGTGCTTGCAATTGGGGTGATTACAGCTATATCTTCATCTTCCTGAATGATTTTTGTGGCTTCAGGGAGGAAACGACCAGACCTTGTAGTAATGGATTTCAATTGTTCTTGTCTGGGTTGATCGTGTCTTGGGTTTATCTCTGGCTGACCAGCAAAGGTTCCTGTTGGAGGTTTTAATCGGGCTGCAATATGTGCTAACTGTGCTTTGATGGCTTTTTGTGGGGCTTGCTGGTTGGCTAGCATGGTTTGTTGTGATTGCAACATTTGTCTTATCAATGAGAGTTCATCTGTTGGCGGAGGTGGATTATTCTTTTGTGGATTTTTTTGATATTGTTGTGGTTGTTGTTGCTGAGGTGCGGGTAATTGGCGTTGTTGAATTTGTGGTTGTTGCCGCTGAGGTTGCTGCAATTGCGGGTGCAACGATGGAATGAGTGTATTGGTAATACGCAGAAGGGTTTCTTGGTTGTGTGAATCCTTGCAATCCTCCTATGAAGTTTCCCTGGTTTTGATTATAGTTGTTTTGGAATCCTGGTGGCGATCTATTAAAAACTCCTCCTTGGGTCTGGTGTTGTGGGTTGGAAGTCTCCATAGGATTCCCATACTGAAACCCGCACTACTACAGAACGGACCTTTGGTGTCGATTATTTAAGGCCTTTGGCGATGGTTAAAAAGTTACACATATGTGGGCGACACTAAAAGGTGAACCCTTAGGTGTCAGTTTTAAAACTGATGCCAAAACCCACTATAGGCATCGGTTATTAGTAGGAAAACCGACACCAGAACCCTTCACACCACAAAAAGGGCGGCAGCAGGGGCACTATAGGCATCGGTTATTAGTAGGGAAACTGACGCCCAAACCCATCGCTCCACAAAAAAGGCGCCATCTAGGACACCATAGGCATCGGTTTCATAGTAATAACCGACGCCATATCACCTGCCACCACGACTGTGTTGTTTGGCCACATTAGACGTCGGTGTTTTGCTATTAATTGACGCTGCAAGCCTTTGTTGTCAGTTTTCAACTAATAACTGACGCCTATGTTTTGATTTTTTTCTTATCAGTTTGCAGGCCTGCTATGGCTGGTCGTAGGATAAAAAAACCTACAGTTTAGTGGAACTGAACTGTAGGTTTATGACATCCATTGATATCAGCCAACAACAGGCCACAAACCTGCAAATTTAACAAGATTCACACACATGTAGAAATAGGCCACAAACCTGTTGTTCCTTTCATTTTCACATTCACACGTATAGAAACATTCAGACACGTAGAAAATTCATGCAGCAACCTGCAATTCCTTTCATTTTTGCATTCACACATGCACATGTAGAAACATTCATGTAGCAACCTGTAGTTCTTTCATTTTCACATTCACACATGTATAAACATTCAGACACATGTAGAAACATTCACACATATGACAATTCAGAAAAATTCATTTACAAAATATCAGTCTTTAGTCATTATCACTATCAACATCTCAATTATATATTAAAAACCCCACTACTTGTATGGCTTTTGCCCATTCTTCTCTTACATCATTTAATTCTTCCGTCGTGTAGGAAGCATGTACATCTGATAAGGCCTTACCTGTAGTGTGGTCAGTTTCAAACACCTGCAAAGAGAATGATGTATAAGAGAATTATGTGTATATATAATTAATAATATATAAATAAGATTGATATATTTCATATTATCTAATGAGACAATATATAATACCTCATGTATGGTATCGATGTCCACTGCTGCATATTTGATAATCATGTGTATAAATCGCATCACATAGTATGCACATGCCCATCCGTTGTCTTGTGTAGCACACTATAAATTGAAACATACAAAATATTAAAAAATACAACTAAGCACAGTTCACATAAATAATATATATATTGGAGTCGGGAACTTACTTTCACATTCTCCCAAATTATTGGCTAGTTCTTTTTCCCCGAGACCTTTCCTCCAGCCTTTTTGAACTCATGTAAACCCTTACATGTTAATGTAACACAATAAATTGCATAATAAATAGTAATGTAATAACATATGTTAACGGATATAAAAATGAAATATTTCTCACCGGAATAATGCCATTTTCATTGCATGTCCATATTTTGGATTCAATTTAGTTCCCTTAGGATCTAGATAATAGACAGTGAACGTCCCAAAGACAATAACTAGTAACTCCCAATGCGTACCCCTAGAGGTAAAAAAGTTAAAAATTAATAACTCAAAATTCACAATAAAAATGTAATTTTCTTAAGTCCAAATTATAAGCAAAGTAAACTTACTCCACATTGAATGGAGCTATTATCGTCGTCTTCTTATTTTGACCAAAATTTGTAAAAGCATCACAACAGTATTGTTGAATTGACGTAGGGTCTTTAGCTACTAGACTAATTAAAGATGGAATCAAAAATCCTACATGTTCAAATGAAAAATTTGCACATATCTTGTCTAAGTAGCTGCAAAACATGTATTATGTATGCATTAATATATAAGAAACCAAATCACCGGATCCTACACAAGGTATATGGATGTATAAACAAGATCTCGCCTTATCCATAGCTCTATCACAGATGTATTCAGCCAATCATAGTGAAACAACTCCAAAATATCTTGTATAAATAGTTTGGTTGCATATGATTGACATGCAGCATCTGCATCTATAGAAACATTTATAGGGAAATTTCTATCATGTTCTCCTAACCATACTACCATACCCCTACAATTAGGACCTAACGGGGAAGGTAGGTCCTATGGAACCCAACTTGGTAATGTAGGGGGTGGAGGTGGAGGCCTAGATGCTCTGGGTGTCTTCATTTTAACCTATATATATAATTTTAGATCAATTGACCTCATATATACACACTAACAATTTAATGTAATGTAAATTTACCATAGTATAGACGATATCCACTTTGGGCCACAATATCACTCCGCCTTCTGTCTCACCAAATGTTTCACAATATGGGTGGGCATATGGCAATTGAAGATCTATCCAATTGGGGAATATACATAGCGGGCTCACACGAACCCAACCATTTGGTAATGGAGACCCATGAAACATTTCCCCTAGAAGGTATGGGTAAGTCGACACCTCTGCAACGATGTATTCGTTACTTTTTAGATGGCATGGCTTCAACCCCTACAAATTTATGTAAAGAATGTTATATACATATATACATATCATCTTGAAAACATATCATCTTGAAAAGACTAGCTACTATGTCATAAAAATACTTACAGCGGATGTGCTAGGTGGTGGGTCTACAAGATTACTCCCAACCTTTGTAGTAGGAGTAGAGCAGGACGCCATAGGTACTATCTGAGTGGCAGTCTGAGTTGCCTACCACTTCACCATTGCTTCTTGGGTTCTCCTATCAATTAACACATCTACCTATACATAGATAAAAGAAACATTAGCTTCTGATTATTGAATTCCCTTTTATAGTAACATTCTAAAAAAGAATAGGCTACCTCTTCTTGTGAAATTCCTACTTTTGGGACATGTTGGCACTGGGATGGCCCAAAGAACGCTTTGATGCCCACACCAGTTCCTGCACCCCTAACATGTCCAGGATGCTCTGGGTTACCTAAAGCAATTGTCAATTCATCCCTAGTGCCCTCAGGGATGAACTTGCCTTGTTTCCTCAGCACGTGCAGCTCTCGCTAATCGCCATTAACAAAAATTGGTAAGTAATTAAACACCACAAATAATCAATATTCGAACGAATTGCTCTAAGAGTTGTATTTTACCATTTTTGCAGCTGCCTCAACAGTTGCGGGCTTCTTTATTTCTCCCTTCTTGTTTTGCCTCCCAGCTATCCAGACATCATGGCGAGGCAGAGGTGTGGTACTTATAGTAGAGGACTCCTGAGTAGCATCAGACTGAGCAGTACACTCAGCCTGTAGTCTTTGGTGAACGTCTGCATAGCCCTTTGGACCCATTGTGTGGTCATGCACATTTAGTGCACGCCTTGCTCTTTGCGCCTCACTGATAGCCTAGTTAGTATGCACATTGATTTGGTTAGTAACACTAAAGGTTAATCTTTAATAGGTGAATACAATGTATATTAATTAAATAGGGGGTAACACCTAATACCTTGAATTCATCAGTGTTTCTTGAAGCAACAAATGTGTCCCATTCTTCTTGGTCCAGGAAGTTCCATTGTTCAGTGGTTGACTTCTTCCTCTTCTCACCATCTTTTATGTATTCTCAGGTGAGATTTGTCCTATAGTTTCTTAGGACCCTCCCACAGCGTTTCATCACGCATTTACGATGCAACTTTTCATCCAACGCAAATATACTCTGCAAAATAGAATTGCTATTAACTAGTATCCAAAAATATAGTAATCTACAAAATAGAATTGCAAATAATAATAACTCATGCATAAATCCTTCCATATTAAGTCTTTCTTCCCCTTAGGAGATGTATGCCAAGAATCTATCTTACAATCACAATGGCTACAAGTAACAAACCCAAGATATGAAACAAACGAATTGTAGTTCACTCCAATTGTATTTCTTGTATTATCAAAATCCACAACCAGTTTCGGTCCATTGCCCCTTAGCATTGTTAACTTCTTCATCATAGTGATGCCCCTTCTCTTATCAACTTTTTGGTACTGCTCATCAAGTTCCTCAAGTGCTTCAGATGGTGCATGTGCATCATCAACCTAAATTTGACAAAATAAACACACTTACAGGATATAACTATAAATGGACATATAGATAGAAATATATGATATATTTGTAAAACTTACATTGTGAGGCGACACATTGGTATCATCACCATGCTCATCATGGACATCATGGTCATCATGCCCATGCTCAGCCATCTGAAAATTTCATTAAAAAATCAAACATTTAGCATTTGACATAACTAGAAGATAATGAAACATTGAAAAATGAAACATTGTATAGTTCACATATACAAATGAAACATTGAAAAATGAAACATATAAAAAAATATAAACATGCATGCCTCTAATATGGCGATCATTTATCAATTCAAAATCCTTCATTGTGATCTCCGCACACATACAAGTCATTATTAGCTTCAATATTTTGTGGTGTTGGTAACCCAACTGAGAATGGACTGGAGTCATCATACTTATCATAGTACTATTCTTCATCTATAGGATCTTCAATGAACTATATTTTACCATGAAGAATAACCGACCATTTATCATTTGCATGATCATCGATATAAAATGCTTGCTTCTCCTATGATGCCAATATGAATGGTTCACCCTTCTCGCCAATCTTTTCAAAGTTCACTAAAGTGAAATCCAATTCATCCACTATAACTCCTTTGGTGTTATCAACCCAATTACATTTGAAGAGCAGAATTCTAAAATCTATGCAGTCAAACTCCCATATGTCTTCAATGACACTGTAACATGACATTTTTGCTTCACGTGGACTCTTATCCTTTGCACTTGCAAAAAACATAGTCGACGCTTGAAGGGTGACCCCACTGTTTTGTATGACACTCTTATCATCTTGGCGCTTTGTGTAATATATGAATCCATTAATGTCATACCCTTCATAAGACATAGCATTCAATTTTGGTTTAAAGGCGAGGCATTTGATAGTTTCAGTAATATCATCTGGTGTTTGAGATAGTTGATGTAAGACTTTATCTTCAAACCACTTAATAAATGTCTTGTTATGCAATATAGCAAGCCACATTTAATTGGCTCGAGGATATTGTCTCTTGATTAAATTGGTATGTTCCGCGATATAAACACTCACTTCATCCATGTTGTGTAAAATATCCAAGTGACCTTGTTCCAACTTCTCACGGCTGATTACTTTCACCCGTGATCCCAAAATTCCTTTGCCAAATTGCTCCTCAATACTCTTGTCATTACCAGGAGTGTCATTACCACTCAGAAAGTCATTGCAAAAATCCATAACCTCTCTCGCCACATAACCCTCAATAATACTCCCTTCAGGCCAATAACGGTTTCGAACATCACTTTTAAAAATTCTCATGTATCGTTCAAAGGGATACATCCAATGCAAGAAAATTGGTCCCAACATTTTCACTTCCCTAGTCAAGTCGACAACAAGATGTACCATGATATCAAAGAAGGAAGGAGGGAAATACATCTCAAGCTGACATAGGGTAACAACCACTTCTCTTTGAAAAGTATTGAGAGTATCAGGGTCAATAACTTTGCTGCACAGACTGTTGAAAAAGAAACAAAGTCTGGTGATTGCAAACCTTACATGCTTTGGCAATATAGATCGAATTTCCACAGGCAATATTTGTTGCATTAGAGTGTGACAATCATGAGATTTAAGACCTATCAACTTTAGATCTTTTATTGATACCAATCTACGAATGTTGGATGAGTAACGTTGTGGCACCTTAACATTTACCGAGCATTCACAAAAAGCTTTCTTCTCCTTTCTAGACAATGTGTAACAAGCGGGAGGTAAGTATGTTCTCTGATTTCCTATTTCATGTAATTCTGTTAATTCTGACCTTATTCCCATTTCACGTAGGTCCAGTCGAGATTTTATCCCATCTTTAGTCTTACCTGGTATATTCAACAGAGTACCAATGACATTATCACAAACATTTTTCTCAACGTGCATGACATCGATACAATGCTTGACTGTCAAAGAACTCCAATAAGGAAGATCCCAAAATATTGACTTCTTCTTGAATAAAGATTTGTCACTCCGTGTGACCATAGTACATTGTGATCTCTTACCAAATTCATTGACACAGTCTTTTACTCTTTCATAAACAACCTCCCCCGGTATAGGTTTAGGTGCACTTTGTTCCTCATTCCATCCATTGAATGCTTTGCGCTTCCTACGATACAGATGGAATTTTGGAAGAAACCTTCAATGACCAAGATATACAGTCTTGCCACCATGTTTTAGTCTTGTTGAATCACTGTTCTCTTCACATATAGGACACGCTTTAGCTCCTTTGACACTATATCCAGACAAATTCCCATATGCTGGAAAGGCATTAATAGTGCAAAACAACATAGCATGCAAATGAAATGTCTTTCTTCATGAAGCATCATAGGTCATCACACCTTCACCCCAGAGTTTCTTTAAGTCATCAATCAGAGGTTCAAGATAAACATTGATATCATTTCCAAGTTGTTTAGGGCCTGATATCAACAACGACATCATAACGTACTTATTTTTCATACACAGCCAGGGAGGAAGATTGTATATAACAAGCATCACTGGCCAAGTGCTATGTTGGTTGTTCAATGTCCTGTATAGATTCATCCCATCTATACAAAGCCCAAGTCTTAGATTCTTGACTTCTTCACCAAATTAGGGTACAATAGATCAATCTTCTTCCACTGTGGGAAATCAGATGCATGTCGTAGGATCCCATCATTATTTTTCTTAACATCTGCATGCCACCTCAAATTCTTCGCATCTATCAGATTGGCATACAAGCATTGAAACCATGATATTATAGGTAGATACCACATCACCTTGGTAGGAGAACCAATTTTGGACTCCCCTGAAGTCGTCAATTTATATCGTGATGCACCACATTTTGGACAATCTTTCAAATCCACATAGTCCTTTTGAAATAATACACAATCATTCGGGCATGTGTGTATCTTCTTGGCCTTCATTCCCATTGGGCACAACAATTTTTTTTACCTGGTATGTTGAGATTGGTAGCTCGTTTCCTTCAAGAAGCATTTCTTTCAACAAAGACAACAATGACGAGAAGCTTTTGTCACTCCATCTATTGTTAGCTTTCAGCTTATACAATCTCAACACAATGCTAAGCTTCATAAACTTAGTACAACCTGTGTATAACGGTATCTCAGCAGCATGCACAATGTTTCTAAACATGGGAGGTGGATCGGTTTCGGTGTGCTCTACCCCACAACTATCCAGCATCCCATCAATGATGTCTACTGGAACTGGTTCGTTCACATCTACGTCATCAGAGGCAATTTCTTCTTCCACACAAGCACTGATATCGACATCCACTGGTTTTGGGTTTGAAATCTCTCCATGACAGTGCCATTCTATATAGCCTTGTACAATCCTGTTGCACATGACATGACTTTTGATTTCGTCACCAGTGCTGACTTTCAAGTTGTTACCGTAATGCCTACATGGACAGTAGAACCTATCTCTTGGTTGTTTCCTATGTTCCTCGGCAAATCTAATAAACTAATCAAGACCAAAAATAAACTCTGGGGTGCAGCGATTGTGAATGGACATCCATGATCTATCCATTCTATGATCAAAGAGAAAACAAGTATATATTACAACAAGATTAGGGTCTAGGGTTAACATATTAGAGTTTAAACATGGTTAAAACTTTAGGGTTTAAGGTCTTATATATAATTAAGATTTACTCCTTTTGAGTAAATCTTGGATGGGTTTCTAGGCCAAAAAATACATATGGTTTCATTCCTATATATAATAAATGTGTATCACCTATCCCATTCTTGAACACCTAATCTCACTAGTAAGTGTATAATGTATATTGGGTTTTCAAGAAAATTTCGACAGCATTTCCCCGCTGTTCTCCAAGTACATATGTACTTAGAGAACAAACGGGGAAATGATACCAAAATTTTCTTGAAAACCCAATACACATTATACACTTACATCCTAAGTGAGATTAGGTGTTCAAGAATAGTCCCAAACTGGGGACTATCCAAGATTTACTCCTATTGAGTAAATCTTGGACGGATTTCTAGGCCAACAAATACATGTCCTATCATTCTTATATATAATAAATGTGTACCACCTATCCCATTCTTGAACACATAATATCACTACTAATTGTATAATGTGTATTGGGTTTTCAAGAAAATTTCGGCAGCATTTCCCCACTGTTCTCCAAGTACATATGTACTTCGAGAACAAATAGGGAAATGCTACCAAAATTTTCTTGAAAACCCAATACACATTATACACTGACATCCTAAGTGAGATTAGGTGTTCAAGAACAGTCCCAAATCGGGGACTATCAAAGATTAACTCCTAGAGTAAATCTTAGACGGGTTTCTAGACCAACAAATACATGTATGTTGTCATTCTTATACCTACAATCCTAGTTTCATCATTCATATCCTAAGCTTTGTGTAGCATCATTTAATCATGCTTGTCAGTAAATACTAAATAGTAAATAAACCATGATTCCATATATCAAAGATTTGAATTGGGGGGTGATGTATCCCTATTTTAGGGCTCCATCCTATGCCATTTTATACTTAAATCACATCTAAACATGTTAGATGACAAGCTTTTTCCCCTAATGTGTTTATCATTTCCAAATGCACTTATGATATTCTTTGCAATGTTTTTAGGTACTTGGACCATGCCTTAGATGGAAGAGAGAGAAAGGAGTTCTATGGCTCCTCCACTCATGGGGAGGTCCAAAGGAGGCCCCAAAATCTCCCTCAACCTACCTCCAATGGCCAAGAGTCGTCACCAAGCAAAGACATCCAATAATGATGAAGTTTAAAGGATAATCAAGTGGTGCAAGCCTCACCACGACTGTGGGCACTTCCCACGGTCGTGCGAATTTATGACCAAGAACCAACATTTCAACAAGGTTTTTCCCCAAGTCACCACGACCATGGACAATGAAGAACAAAATGACTGTGATGTTGCTCCATGGCCGTGGAGCAGCATCACGGTCGTTTTGTTCTTCATTGGCCACGGTCGTGGCGACATGGGGAAAACCCCTGTTGAAATGCTGGTTCTTGGTCATAAATTCGCACGACCGTGGGAAGTGCCCACGACTACATCCCCCTCCTCCAAAATGGCTGTGTGACCCAACACGGTTGTGGTATCACTCACCCACCACAATTGTGGCACTCTGTCATGGTTGTGGCCACCAACATAGCATATCACCACCAGCCCCATACCACGACTGTATTCTTACCCCCACGACCGTCCTATACTACCCTCACCATGGCCGTGGCACACCAACACGACCGTGGTGACCAACCTACCCTACCATTTCCACCACATATCCACCTCAAATCCACTCCATTTCACCATTATCATTAGAGCTTCATATATCAACATACATACTAGGTCATATTTCAAGTCAAGATTTAGGCATTTAATCACCTTAGGGCGCATACATGATTCACAAGGTATTTGGGTGCACAAAGAATAATATATGTTACTGATTTAGGAGTTCACATTATCATTTTAGAAATAGAAGACCCACATGTGAGTTAAGTTTGAGATTTAACATCAATGTATCTTTAACACGCATGTTTCAAGGTTCAAAGCACATAATCAAATCAAATTAGGATGCTAGAATGGACAAGTTGAATCTTATTTCAGCATGCATCAAAATTTACTGAATTAGGTCAAGCATGAGGATTAGAACCACAATTATATGCAAGTACAAGATTTGAATAAAAATGAAGCCTAATGGCACATTGGGAGAGTGAGATTATACCTCACTTGAAGGTTGAAGAACAAATATATGCAAGTCAACAACACAAATGGATGACATAGCAACTCAATTCAGCCCAAGAGCACAAGTACAATTAATGAAATTCTGTTATAATGAATTAATTAGGCATCAATAAGCATCAATTTTAGTGAGACTCTCTTAGTCCATGCTACTACAAATGGGAAATCAGAAAATATGTTGCATGTATAATCTTAATTGCAAAAATACAATCTAAGTCCACTATGATTCTTATCCATCCACACTTCCATGCTTCTTGAATTTCTAAATGACGACATTCATTTTCAGGTTCTCTAACTGAGAATAAATGTATACATTATGCTCAATGCAAATAAATTTTTACGATAGTGTGCCCTTGCAACCACTACATTTGCTGAGTTACCACTGTTAACAGCCGCCTCTGACGTCAAGGCCATAGGAGGAAGAAGAGGAGAAAGAAGAAGAAGAGTAGGAGGATGATCAAATAGGGAGAAGAGTAGAAGAAATTAATTGTACCTATCAGTAGTGAGCTTGCGTAGGAAGAAGAGGAGCAGCTCTGTCAACAGCGAGCTCGATTGTGGAGGAAGAAGATGAGCATACGAGCAGCTCAATCGGTAGTAACAGCGGCATTGAGCAGGCAGTTGAGCAGGCAACGGTGGCGGTGACAGCGACCAGAGCACCAGCAAACAGCGGTAGAGGTGGAGGCAGCGAGTATAGGAGCAGTGGGCGGCGGCGAGCAGAGGAATCACCGGACCTAACCCTCAATCGAGAATGAATGAAATAGAGAAAGGGGAAGAGTCTGGCTCGCGCGGGTGCTGTTAAGTTAACAATAGGCATCGATTATTAGAACTAACTGATGCTTAAAACCATAAGTGTCGGTTACCAATAAGAAACTGACACTGTTGTTAGTTGATAGTCATCAGTTCCAACTAGAAAAATTGACGTCTATCTATATATGCCGACAAAAATAAATGTTCTCGAATTAAGACTACAGTCATCAGTTTCCATATAAAAACCGACGCTAAAGGGAGGTGAACATTTTCGCGGTTAAGCATGCGAAAACACATCAGCGTCGGTAATTGTAAGACAACCGACGATAAAAATTGGTCAAATTTCTGTCTCGCGGAAAACCTTTAGTCGTCAGTTTCTTTGTTAAAAACCGACGTTGTATGTTAAATTTTGGAGGTAATTATTTTCACTAGAAAATTTGGATTTGGCGGTCAATTTTAGGCGTCAGTTTCTTATTAAGAAACCGACGCTAAATAAAAAGTTATACCCATGTCTGGTCTCCCTTCACAGATAGATGTAGGTTATTTTATTTAACTGGTGTTGTGTGGATTAGGCGTCGATTTTTGTTTACAATCGACGCCTATAAATATGATGTTATAAGTCATTTTTGTAATAGTGTCGGGATGGTTTCTTGGTTGACTCGGGTTATAATAATCTTGTCCCGATATGGTTTGGATGGAATTGAATTGCTCTGGTAATCGATCCTTAGGATGTTCGATGATCGGTTCATACTACACCTGTGGTGTCTGCATGTCCATCATCACATTGTCTAGGAGACCACATGATAATGTGGGATGATCGGATGCATGACATGCCTCACAAGTTCTGGTAGCTGCCTTGACCTGTTGGGGGCTCTTCTTTTCTCCAAGTGTCATTTCAAGGACTTGTTGCTTGTGAGCTATAGTTTTTAGGGCTTCGGTGATGGCTTTCATTTCCATTGATTCTTCAGCTTTACAAAATTTTAGAATTCCTCTGGTGGATGACCTTCCCCAATTAGATTGGTTCTCGGCTCCAAGTGTAACAATCCTCCAGGCATCTTCATAGTTCTTTCACATGAAATTCCCCCCCAGATGAGGAATCCAAAAATTTCTTAATGTCATCACTTACTCCTCTATAGAATGATTCTATCAGCTAATTTTGGGAGATTTTGTGATGCGGGCATTTCCTCAAAAGTTCCTTGAATCTTTTCCACAATTCTGCCAGTGATTCCCCTAAGAGTTGGGAAAAGTGATTAATTTGTCCCCTAATCTCATAAGTCAACGAAGGTGGAAAAACTTCTCTAGAAACTTTTTTCCAAAGGAGCCCAGGTGGTGATTGGCTCCCCATCTAGCGTGTTATACCAGCTCAATGCCCTTCCAGACAAGGTGAAGTGAAAAAGGTGTAGCATGATTGCGTCGAAAGGAACTCTGAAATGTGGTACTAGCCGACAAAGAGACTTGAATCGCTTCAGGTGATCCATGCAGTCATCCCCATCACTTCCAGAGAACGAAATTCCTTGCATGATCTGGATCCACTGCATGCAGATCTCAAAGTTAGGAACATTAATGAGCGGGGGCCTAACTGGGTGATTATCTTCAAAGTTCTTAGGGACGGCATAATCCTCAAGTTGTTTGTTTCTCAACATTATCTGAGCAGCAGCTGTGATTGCTTCATTCTCATCTTGAATGTGGGCATGTTCTTTAGCTTGAACCTCAGCTTGAATCTGAGCATGTGTGTCAGCGATAAGTTGTGCTCTTTGAGCTACTATGGCCGTGTTGACTCTTTCCATAACCAAGGCGTCTTGGCGTTGTTCGTCAGCCATTTGTCTGGCTCGTTGGCAGTTGAGTCAGATGCATCGGTGCAAGCTTCATTCTACCTTAGAGTCGAACTCTGGTTCAGGGGAGAATCTGATGTTATGCAAAGGTTGCATACTCATTTTCTACATGAGTAGAAGAAGAAACACACTTTAGATAATGCAGAGAAATGATGAAATCAATATGATTTGAATTATGGTTAAAGAAAAGTGTAAAATCCTAATCAACTAGAAAGTTAACAAGTAAAATTAAAACTTTCCATTGTCCCCAGCAACGGCACCAATTTTTGATAGAGCCTCCACTTACGTGGAGTTGCGTGCACCACTAAAAATACTAGATATAGTAAGTCTCTAAGTTTAGCCTTGTGTATGCTAAAATAATATCTCCACCCACGTATGCTAAGATACATGGAAGTCTTATCGTAGTACAGTTAAGGGTCGAATCCGCGAGACAATGGTCTTGTTAAGAGTTTAACAAGATGGAAAATGTAATAATTCTACTTATCTACTCAAAAGTTGATATTTAGATCAAAGAGTTGGTTTGATGATTAAACTAATGTGCGGAGAAAGTAAATAGCAAGAAAGTAAACTTAAGGTTGTAAACGGTAATTGGAAACCACTAGGATGTGATCGAGTTTCACCACCACTATGCATGGATCAAAACATACATCATAATAACATGGCTTGTAAACAAAAGGGTCTAAACAGTTAGTATCTTTGTAGACTTAGCTTCCTTTTGGATAACTAACTATGAGAAATGTGGAAGCGTTGCAATGTCATCCATCCCCAAATGAATGGTCACTTACTTTGCATCACTCCCCTCGCAAAGAGTGTTCCTTGACCTGTCAAGGTTGTACTTTCATACATCAACTGATTTCATTTCATAGTATGAAAGTACAACGATGGAGGTGAGTTTACTCCACTCCTTGAGAAATGCTCCTAGATATTGAACCAAACTTATGGTGACTACATACATCTGGAACGAACAAGTAGTCGATATTTGAATCTAGAAGTAAAAACATAGACAATTTGCACTAACAGATAATAGATAACACAAGTTGGTGATCAAGCAACTAGCATTCATTAAACCATTGATGTTGAAAAGAAAAGATAGTATTTTTCTATTGCAAACTCATGAATTACAATATATGAAATGAAAACATGGATAGCGGGGCTACTCCCCGCATCCTAGTGTATGGGACTACTCACTCATGGCAAGAACAAAGAAGGAGGCGGGAAGAGAGAAAGAAAGCATCATCTTCACATAGGAGGGAGGAAGGTCGACCCCTTGGAGTAGAGAGCAACTATCTTCACACCATGTGTTGACTTGATGAAGGATTCTTCACTTCTGTTAATGTGTCTCTTATCACTTACAATCACTAAGATGTTTATCCTATAGTTTAATCCATTTTCTAGTTCCGATTAAGACTAGTATAGAAAGGGTCGATCCCACAGGACAACTTATTAAGATTGTTATCTCTAATCCCAATTATTTGAAGAACTTGTTATTTGTTTTTGGTATTTTTTTAGATTTGGAACAGAAAATAAAAGTCAAGTTTTGGGGGTTGGTGATTAACACTAAGGAAAGAAATATAAGAATGAAAATGCACTTAACAAAAATATAAAGTTTCCATGTTATAAGGAATAAGATTGTTGTTAGCACAAGAAAAACTATTATGAATGAAAAGACAAGGAATTAAAGAAAGCAAAAGAAAGAAGTGATTAAATCAAGAGATGGGAATCGAGGCTTTAGGGATTTTCACCACCTTAGCCTAGGGAAAAGCAAACTAATCCTTTAAAAATGACGGATTTGATGAAGGCAAGTGAATTAATAAAAATCCACTAAAGATGGACTCCACATGAGCCCATTGGTCCTGGTGCTCATGCTTCTTAGTTCATCATGCTAAAAGAAGAATATCCACGGTAATTTCAAAACTCCTATGTGATTGGGTTTTTTGTTCTAAATCTGAACTTCCATGGTCATATCCATCCAGATTAACTTTTGATCAAATCAATTAATTACTTTGATAGATCAATTAGTTATCAAACCCAAAAGCCATCTAGAATTGTTTTTAAGGAAAAGCCAATAAATCTATGGCTAAGGGGTTATTCCCCTTGCCTCGATAAAAAACTACTTACTCATGGACAAGGAGCAAGGATAGATGGAGGAAGGAAGTGATCTAGCCATCTTCGAGTCTTATGACTACTGATCCTCAATTAGAGACAATGAAGATGACTGCCTCTTCCTACCTTGCTCGATTGCTCAAGAGAGGGGAGGAGGAGAAAAGAGAGTGCTAGATCTAAACATGATGGAATGACAGAATTAAAGAAATAACATGTAACAAAATGTGCAAGCTTCTTTATTTCAGAACTAGAAGAATAGAAGAAAACTTGCTCCAGAATGCTAATACAAGAGAAAAACCAAGATCCCCAAGGAGGAGGAAGTGCCCCTCCTTTTATAGGAGAAGGAGGGGGTATACATTAGGTTTAGGGCAAAAGAAATGGCCGGCGGCGGCTGCTAACTTTCTGGATCTAGTCAATAGAGGAAATAATTGATTGCTTTGCATTCCTTTTGCAGTAATTTCCCACAATAGAGTTTTCAAGCATATTTTTGGGCCAGTCATAAATTCGGAAGCGGTCCGAAAATATTTTTTTCCTTTAGATAATTGAATTCTCTTTCCAATTCATATTTGCATATTAAATTCCGCCTTGGTATGTGGGAGTTATACCAATTTTGGTGAAAGGTATATACTGAAGTCAGACACTGCGGGAATTTGTGCAAAAATATCTTCTAGGGGAATTTACTCATGAGCTATTTTCCTACAAATAAACAAGCAAATATATTTAAAACTCTAAATAAATAGAAAATTCCAAACTAATACAATTAATAACAAAATGAAGAAGATAAATAACAAAACAATCCTAGAAAGATATCTAAAAGATGGAAATAAAGGGATAAATATACATTTATCAAAATACCCCAGATTTGAATCTTTGCTTATCCTCAAGCAAATAAAATCACAAATAAAGTCCAATCTATACACCCAATATGTCATCCTCAACTTAATAACATCACTACAGTCCTCACTTCTAAATTTTGGCCAAGTGACCCAATCTCCTAGTCCTACATAGCATAAAATTCTATATTCTCTATCAAAACAATTGTCAAATCTAGCTTCTAAAATAAGAATTTGTAGAAAAATAGGCATCGTCTTACTTTCGCTTTGACACTCTCAATTTTTATTAATCTTTTTTTTAGTTATTGCACAAGAATAGGACAAATTTGGGGGTGTGAAAATAAAGAAAAAAGTGATGAAAATATATTGATCCCTCCTCTATTCAACTCGGGATATGAATTAATGGAGTTGTGGCTACATTGGTCACAAAGCACTTTTGGCATCGTTTGATGGTACGCCCCTTTGTGGGGTATGGAGTTTTCGTTTTGGGAAGCATGCCACCCCGGACTTGATTTTTGTCTGGTGGTGGTTCTTTGCTTCTCTTTTTTAGAAAAAAAAATAGAAGGAAGGAAGAGATGTTCTTGTTCTTATAGCTTTCAATTTTTTTATATATTTTTGTCAGAGAGTGTCATTGCTCTAGTTAGAGTATTCCTATAAATCACATCATACAAATTTTATAAAAAAATATACTCCATTGATTAAATATAAGGAAAATTATACTTAGTTCTGATCGATTCCTTTGACTTGCCAACTATTCTAAGGAGTGATGTTATAAGGGGTCCTAGGTGACATGGTGGTTTCAGACATGGCAATTTGTAATAGTCTTTGCAAAAAGTTTACTAAATTCAAAGGGGTACCATGATAACCATCTATTCATATTGGCCGACTAGATAAAGGCCATTTTGCAACAAAAGAAATAAAAATACGGCCGACTAGATAATGGCCATGAACAAAGCAACTATATGCAAAACCAAAAAAAAGTGGAAATAATGCAAGAATAAAAAGATAAGGGGGTGGAATAGAATCATACCACCACCTCCACCCTAGACTTAGATTTTTTCTCGTTCTGAGCAAAGCCCAAACCCGAGTTGGAGGGAAGAAATTTTTTGGGTTCACCAGGAGGTCCTGGAAGCTCAAAATATGTCCATATGAAGGGAATGTTGATGATGGCTGGGGTTTTGAATAGAGGCGCTTCATGGTACACCCAATGGATGGGTAGTCGTGGAATCCTAAAAAGGTTTTTTGAATGATGTTGTGTATCACCTCATAGTCCTTCGAGTAGGATCCACATATCTTCCTTCAACAGTGAAAGTAGTGTTGGAGATGAATGTGGATTGGGGGAGATTGGCAGGTGCCAATTGGGTAACAAATGAAGTGTCGGATGTGGAAGATCAGACGGAGAATCTGGCTGGAGTATCTTTTTGCGGCCTGGATCTACACATGGTGAAGAGGGTGCATGTATAAGAAGAACTGGTTTGTTAGCCGAGTAAACAATCATATGGGGATGTATGTCTTCTTGGTGGATTATGCAACAAGGTGTGTCCGGATCCTTTACCCCATAAATGGAAGCCAGTGGATTTGGTGTGGAAGACTCACAAATGGCATAATTGTCGTCGTAATTATCAAAAATGATCAATCTAGGTTGTTCCATCTCTATTGGGGAGTTCTCCATCTCTTCTTCATAAAAAATCTCATCAACATGGATGTCTATGAAACAAATTGGATCTTTTACTATGCTGAAGGGGAGATTTGATTCCTTTATAGGACGTGCCCAACTCAATGGGCTCAGAAGGGATCACCTCACAATATAACAGTGTGATGTAAGGTTCTTACGGTGGTAGAATCACCTCATCAGGTTCAACCAGATGTGGAAAATGAGGTGGTTGAGTGAGGTCATAGTGCTCTTGATGAGGAAGCCTTTCAAAAGAATCCATCAGTGCATGTTGGGGAGGTGATGGTACATTGGTCACAATAGGCTCAACCAAGATGGGATGATTATTGCAAACATCCAAATATGGAACTACAACCGAGAAGGGTGGTGGAGTCTTAGGTTGTTGGGACGTTCTTTGAGCCCACCAGTCTTTAACCTTTTTATTAAAAGAGTCTTGATTCATGAATTCATCAACATAGGCCTCCATCCACTCATTTTTTGACTTATATGGATAGTCAGGGCCCCATACAGCTGCGGACCTAGCTAAATAAAGTTCTTCATTTGCGGCATCTTGAATTTCTTTAAAACACATATCCATCTCCTGGTCAAGGTTGTGTGGAATCTCAGCTATATCACATTGGACTTCTTCTAAGGGTGGCGGTTCATTATAGAGAAATGGTTCCAATGAAGTAGATTGGCCATTAGAATTAACTAGATTAACATCCACAATGGAAGTGATTGGTGGAGCTTTAGGTACTGGAGTTGGTTCTACTTGATTGAAGATGATATAATCATCATCATCATCATCATCTATTAAAATCATCCTTAGCCTCTCTGGTTCCAGATTAAAAAAATCACGCCACGGAATTGGCGTTCAGCGCGCATGCACAAATGAAGCAGTTAATTATGTGCAGAAAAAAAACGGACTACCGGAATGGAAACTCGGAAGAAGGAGGAATAGCACTTTCAAAATGTTACTCAAAAGGCATAAAAAAGGAAAAAAAAAGTTTTTCAAATTTTTTTTGGGGGTTCAAGGAAACAAATCCGTTGTCCCCAGCAACGGCACCAAATTGTTAATGTGTCGCTTAGCACTTACAGTCACTAAGATGTTTATCCTAGAGTTTAATCCTTTTTCTACTTCCGATTAAGACTAGTATAGAAAGGGTCGATCCCACTGGACAACTTATTAAGATTGTTATCTCTAATCCCAATTATTTGAAGAACTTGTTATTTGTTTTTGGTATTTTTTTATATTTGGAATAGAAAGTAAAATTCAAGTTTTGGGGGTTGGTGATTAACACTAAGGAAAGAAATATAAGAATGAAAATGCACTTAACAAGAATATAAATTTGCCCTGTTACAAGGAAAATTAAGATTTTTGTTAGCACAAGAAAAACTATTATGAATGAAAAGACAAGGAATTAAAGAAAGAAAAAGCAAGTAGTGATTAAATAAAGAGATGGGAATTGAGGCTTTAGGGGTTTTCACCACCTTAGCCTAGGGAAAAACAAACTAATCCTTTAAAAATGACAGATTCAATGAAGGCAAGTGAATTAATAAAAATCCACTAAAGATGGACTCCACATGAGCCCATTGGTCCTGGTGCTCATGCTTCTTAGTTCATCATCCTAAAAGAAGAAGATCCACGGTCATTTCAAAACTCCTATGCGATTGGGTTTGTTGTTCTAAATCTGAACTTCCGCAGTCATATCCATCCAGATTAACTTTTGATCAAATCAATTAATTATGTTGATAGATCAATTAGTTATCAAACCCAAAAGCCATCTAGAAGTGTTTTTAAGGAAAAGTTGATAAAGCCATGTCTAAGGGGTTATTCCCCTTGCCTTGATAACGAACTACTCACTCACGGAGAAGGATCAAGGAGAGACGGAGGAAGGAAGTGATCTATCCATCTACGAGTCTTATGACTACTGATCCTCAATTAGAGACAATTAAGATGGTTGCCTCTTCCTACCTTGCTCGATTGCTCAAGAGAGGGGAGGAGGAGAAAAGAGAGTGATAGATCTAAACATGACAGAATGACAGAATTAAAGAAATAACATGTAACAAAATTTGCAAGCTTCTTTATTTCATAACTAGAAGAATAGAAGAAAACTTGCTCCATAATGCTAATACAAGAGAAAAACTGAGATCCCCAAGGAGGAGGAAGTGCCCCTCCTTTTATAGGAGAAGGAGGGGTATACATTAGGTTTAGGGCAAAATAAATAGTTGACGGCGGCTGCTAATTTTCTAGATCTAGTCAATAGAGGAAATAATTGATTGATTTGTATTCCTTTTGCAGTAATTTCCCGCAACAGATATTTCAAGCGTATTTTTGGGCCAGTCATAAATTTGGAAGCGGCCTGAAAATATTTTTTCCTATAGATAATTGAATTCTCTTTCCAACGCATACTTGCATATTAAATTCTGCCTTGGGATGTGGGAGTTATACCAATTTTGGTGAAAGGTATATACTGAAGTCAGACACTGCGGGAATTTGTGCAAAAATATCTTCCTCATGAGCTATTTTCCTACAAAAAAAACAAGCAAATATATTTAAAACTCTAAATAAATAGAAAATTCCAAACTAATACAATTAATAATAAAATGAAGAAGATAAATAACAAAACAATCCTAGAAAGATATCTAAAAGATGGAAATAAAGGGATAAATATACATTTATCAACTTCCCTCCTTCTATGTCGATGAGAGAGAAAGTAGCTTGAGGATGAAGTGTGGATCTTGGACTGGTAGCCTTGGGGTAGAGGATGGAGGATGAAACAGCTCTAGAATGGTCAGGTTAGCCTTTTGGCATCCAAGCCTTCGATCCTTTATGAAGACCCCTTGGGTCCTATTTATAGGCTTTGAGTGAATCTTGAACGGTTTGAGTTATATGGGTCCAAATGGTCGTGGAGACCGTTTGGGCTCTTTTGGTTTGGAGATCTTTTGGACTCTCTTGATTTGGAGACCATTTGAGTCCTCACGGTTTGGAGACCATTTGCATTCATACGGTCTTGGGACCGTTTGGCTTCATGCGGTATCGGGACCGTTTGGCTTTCACATGGTCTCGGAAGCATTCGGCTTCTTGCGGACTCGGGACTGTTTACCTTTCAAACGGTTTCAGGACTGTTTGGCTTCCACACGGTCTCGGAACCATTTCACTTTTATTCGGTCTCAGGACCGGTTGGTCTTCATACGGTCTGGGGACCATTTGGCTTCATGTGGTCTCGAGACCATTTGGCTTTACACGGTCTTGGGACCATTTGGCTTCACATGGTCTTGGGACCATTTGACTTCCATTCGGTCTTGGGACCATTTGTCTTCCATTCGGTCTTGGGACCGTTTGGAGTTTTTGTAAACCTTTTTTGTGTTTTTTTCTGTAAGAAGAAAAGTAGAAAAGTTAGTCTAATGGTATGTTCACAATAGAGTGGAAATTTAAAGATTCTATCTAATTTATCTAAGAAAGAGTATGGAAAACTGAGAAAAACTAGTAAGATAACATCACAAAATGGGAGGTTATCAACAGCACCTTGTGACCCCATATTGGGTAGAATGGTGATCAGTCCCTTCCCAATCTTTCATTTGCTACCTGAGACGGCACCGCCGCTAATGACAGTGCATGGGTATGACTGCCAATCCGGTCAGGGGTGTTTAACCCACTTCCACGGGTGATGGGCCATGGGCCAGTAAATACTATGGGTGGTGGGACTCCTCATCCCAAAGATAGCATAAAATGTTGCCCAAAAGGATCACAAACTACCATTTTGTCTCATATTTGTTTGGTTCGGGACATGATCCGGACAAAGTGTTGTCTTTTTTTGGTGCCATGTTGGCGCCAAGTGTGTGTAGCCCAACCCAGACTTCATAATATTGGTTGCAAATCAATTAAGGGCTTAGGCTTCTATGTGTTTGAATCTTGAGGTAACAATACGCTAATTTTTATTTGTCCATACGTCAACTATATTACATAGCAAATCTTGTTATATGATGGGACAATGTGTTTTTTTTGCACAACTCATAGAATAAAATTAAGAGATAAAATGTATATTTGTTTAAAGTCTAAAAAAGAATTAATCAAGAGATACCCATATTGCCTCACATTTTAGTCCATGACACCATCTATTTGAAAGCTTTGAACATCACCTTTGTTCTTATATATGGGGACTATAGTATTATTTCTCCACTCATCCAGCATCTTCTTGGTCTCCATGATATTATTAAAGAAATTTGTTAACCACATAACTCCTTCATCCCCCATACTCTTCCATACATCAATCGAAATACCATCTGGTCCTCGTGCTTTTCTAATTTTCATCTTTTTCAAAGCATTCTTGATCCCAAATAGTGAAACTCATCGTGTCCAAATGATGTCTCTTGTATTCATGTCACACGAGTCTCTAACATTATTTATAATATCTCTATTGAAAAGCTTATGGAAGTAATTTCTCCATTGGTTCTTGATATCATCGTCCTTCATTAACACTCTTGTTGGCTAAATTGGACATTATTATAATCCCTTTGTTTTGATGATGACAAACATTTCTTTTTTATGGTTTTAACTTGCTATTTAATTGTTTCAGGGACAAGCATATAATGTGGTGGATAGAAAAGATTTCGAAGATCCTTATGCTCAAATTTGCTTTATTTTCATGATTGTAATCAATGTAAAAAAAACTTGTACAAGTTTGTAATGTACAAGTACTTAGATATCATGTAAATCAAGCATTTAAATCTTCCCTATCCACTCACAACACTTAGATAGGTCATCCCCTATGATAGTATCACAATGGCACTTTGATACAAACACTTAGTACATGTCTAGATAAACTAAAATAGGGACTCCCTCGGTCGAACTACTTCTTGACCGAGACACACTCGGTCGACCATCTTCTCGACCGAGAATCACCAGAGTCTATTCCTTGAGCAGGTTCTATAGCTGTTAGACTTGGTGGGAAAAAGTAGTTGGGAGTTGAGTTGAACGTTGCAATACACTTACTCCAGACTTGCCGTCGTTCGATGAAGTTGTCGATCGAGAGACATTCGGTCGACAAACTTCTCGACTGAGAAAGGTTCTGACTGCACTTTTTAGAATTAATTAACTAGCCATTACAAATGCAATTAGTGGATACTTAACGGCTAGTTAAGCACTAATAACACCCTAGAAGGTGTCTAGAACATCCCCAAGCATTAGCAAACCACTCCTATAAATAGGACAAGCTATAGGACACCCAAGGAATCACTTGTGCATACAATTACACTTGAGATTCATTCTTTGTGAGCAACAAGCTGAGCTACATTTGCAATCTATTTTTCTTGAGTTCTAAATTAGTGTCCTATAGCTTAGTATCTCCTAGCCACCAAACTACCACATTCATCCACAGTGGATAGGACATCAATACGCTTGATATAGGATCAAAGTGTTTATTCCAATCTTGTTCCTTCTATTGTATTTTGTTCTCCTTTGCTACTCCTAGTTTGGAGGTTGTGGAAAGGAGGTTTTTGGAGCTTCTTCAGGTGGAGAAGGTAGCTCGGTGGACTTTGGACTACTTCTAGAAGCTCTCAACGGGAAGCTACTTCAAGGAAGAAGGCTACTTCAAGGGGGAGCTTGAAGTTACTCCAAGTGAAGGTTGTTTCAAGGTTGGTGAGACGAATTCAGGGTGAAGGTTGTCCAAAAGGTTTATGAAGGTATGTGTATCTTATGTAACATCCTTGCGAGGTAATAAAATACAATTGCTTTCAAAAACCCAGTTGGGAACAACCGAGTAGTGGACTGACTCCCTTAGTTTTTGCTAATGGTGGAACCACTCTAAACTCCTTGTCCCCTTCTCCAACATTCTTGTAGTTGTTTGTTTGGTTGAATAATTTTAAAATTATCATAAAATCCTATTCATCCCCCCTAGTGTTTTTCAATTGGTATCAGAGAAGGATTCAAGGAGCTCTAATCAAGTCTTGAAGAATATGGGTGATGGAGTACTAAACAACCTCAATTTGGAAGGAATACTTGTAGCTCGGCCTCCACCATTTGATGGCACCAACTACAACTATTGGAAGAGGAGGATGTAATTCTACTTTCAAGGGATCAGTTGGGATCTTGGGAGAATAGTTTCAAATGCCTACACTCTTCCTCAAATGGAGTATGCTACATGGGATGCAAATACGATAAAATTAGCTCAATTGAATGCAAAAGTTGTAAGTATCCTTTATTGTTCAATTTCTGTTGGTGAATTCAATAAAATATCAAATTGTGAAACTACATATGAAATATGGCATAGACTCTCTATTACTTATGAAGGAACTGTTCAAGTAAAGAATTCCAAAATTGGTATGCTTAAATAAAAGTTTGAACAATTTCGTGTGGAACCAAATGAGTCTATTAGTGAAATGTATGCAAAGTTTTCTTCTATTGTTAATGGTTTGAATGCATTAGGTAAAGCCATTAGTGAAGAGGATCAAGTGTCTAAAATTCTTAGGTCTCTTCCTCCCAAGTACAAGCCTAAGGTGATTGTAATTGAAGAAGTCAATGACCTCACTCGACTGAGGATGGAACAACTCATTGGCAACTTAGAATCACATGAGGCAACCTTGGAGGAAGAAGAAAGGTTGGCGGCTGAACAAAAAAATGAGAAAAGAAAGGACATTGCATTCAAAGCATCAACCAAGATTACTCATGACACAAGTGAAGAAGATAGTGAAGAAGAAACTCTCATTGTAAATGGTAAGCAGTATAGAAGTTTTAAAACTAACAAAACTTCTAGTGTTTCTTCCTTCAGGTGCTTTGAATGTGGCAAAAAGTGACACTTAAAGGTGATTATCCTAAACTTAAGAATGGAAAGAAATCATCTCACAAGAAGAAATAAAAAGCCTACAAAGTTGTGTGGGATGATTTAAGTGATGATAGTGAAGATGGAGAAGAAGAAGTGGAGTGCCTTATTGCTACAAAAAATGAAGAAGAAGATGAGGTAAGCCTTTTTGATCTATCTAAAGAAGAGTTAATTGCTATCATTAAGGAATTACATGATACATATATTGATTGTAAAAAGAAACTAAAAAGAGTTACTAAAACTAATGAGGATTTTTATACTAGATTAAATAATCTTGCTTTTGAAAGGGAAAGTATTATTTTTGAAAACTTCACCTTGAAATCATCTTTAAATGATTGCAATATGAAGTTGCTTACTTTAGAAACAAACTGTGATCTTCTTTCTCAAGAAAAGGTTGAATTTCTTGCAAAACTAAATAATTTTCAGACTCAACCTATCCTATGTACTCATTTAGATTATGATGTTGTTATCAAAGAAAGATATAATTTGTTGTCTAATCTAGAGCAAGCAAAGTTAGATGTTAAAATAAGACTGAATGAAATTGCTAAATTACAAAAGGAAATTAGTAGCTTGAAAAACAATGGTATTCTTGATAAGATCCTAAAAGATTCTTCTGGTCAGATTGGAACAAGAGGACTAGGTTATAAGCCCAAAGGAAAATCCTATCAAAAACATAGAGAGAGAAGGATACAACTGCCCAAGAACAAAGTTATGTATGTGCCTAAAGACAATCTCGCCAAGAAGAGAAATGAGATTGATTCAATCTATTGTAACTATTGCTTAAGGCTTGGACATTATTCATTCTCATGTCCTTACAAGAAAAAGGATGTTGAGCTGGTATGGATTGCAAAACCCCGAAACTAAATGAATAAAATTAAGTTGAGATATGAACAAAGACTCTAATTTGACTATCTTTATGTCTTATCTCAACTTAACATAAAAGGACAACAAATGGACCAAAGTAATTTAATCCATAACTTGAATAAACATATTTTTGAAAGAATTTATAAACACTCTCTCAGGCGACAAATAATTCGACCGAAAGTAAGTCGGTCGAGACACTATTCGATTGACAAAGGCTCTGTATTGGACCTAAAATAACTGGTAAATTAGTAAATCACTCAGTCAAAATATAGTTCAACCGAGAGATCAGTCGGTCAAAAATTTGTGGACCGAATCTAAAGTCGGTACAACCTGTAGTCAACCTGTAAAAATCTGGATAAAAATAGTAACTCACTATGTCAAAAAGAACTTCGACCAAAAGGAAATTGGTCGAGAAAGAATTCGACAGATAAAGGGTCTGGAAAACCTGTTGGACTGTTTCAATTTGCTATCAATTTAGTAACAATGAAACATTGATTTAATTAGAAATCTATAGAAATTGCCTCTCGGTTGAAATCAAGTTTGACCAAGGGGTGCCCAGGTCGAAGTCAAGGTCGACCTAAAATAAGCTTGACAAAATGCTTAATTGTAAATCATTTCTTTGCACTCAGTCTTAGTATATTGATCTGAAACTCGTTCATCATATTGAAAACAAGATTTTAGTGCAAAGCTCTCATAAAAGTTTAACTCAAACTCTAATGCTTATCATGACCTTAGAATTCTCAAATTATCAAATTAAGGGGGAGAAATAAAAGTCATACTTAATGTTTAGCATGGTTATCTTTTTGAAATGACAAAGGGGGAGAAATAATATAAAATCAATAACATAAAGTAAAATGAGTTTCATAATATCTCGGTTAGCACACAGTTGCATTCACAAATAAGAGAATGACTATAAAAGTTAAACTTCATGTATGAAACTCATATGATTTATATTGCCTTGATTTATATTTTGGAAATGTTCGTCATCTTCAAAAAGGGGGAGATTGTTAGCTAAATTAGACATTATTATAATCCCTTTGTTTTTATGATGACAAACATTTCTTTCTTGTGGTTTTAACTTGCTATTTAAGTGTTTCAGGGACAAGCATATAATGTGGTGGATAGCAAAGATTTGGAAGATCCTTATGCTCAAATTTGCTTTATTTTCATGATTGTAATCAATGTAAAAAAACATGTACAAGTTTATAATGTACAAGTACTTAGATATCATGTAAATCAGGTCATGGTGAAACCACAGTCCTAAATCGTAAGGAATCCATCCATTCCTAATCACAATCAATTATTTTAGGCTTAATTATGTGCTCAACCATTCAACCAATTTTTTAGGCCTAGCTTATTAGGTTATAGTTAGTAGTAGTCTCTGGAAAATGTTTCCTTGAGTTTGACACTTGAGCCTCATATGCATGTATTGCATGATGTGTACAAGCATTTTGCACACATAGTTTTGGCATGTCATTCATGTATTCCCCCACATCAAAAATCTTGAATTTGATCTAGTTAGACATTGGAACATTGTTATTCCTAGGTATGTTACATGTTCTTTGAGACTTGCTATAGGCTTTCACATAGACGTGTACATCTTTAAACTGAGTGGGCCAGTAAAAACCCAATTGTATTACTTCTTCTATGGTTATGTATTCTCCCTGATGTCAACCACATGATGAAGCATGACATTCAAAGAGGATCTTATGTAATTCCCAATCGAGTATACATCTTCTATATAAATTATCAACACACCTTTTGAATAATATAGGGTCGTCCCAATAGTAGTTCTTTATGTCAAGCTTCTTTTTATAATTAGATGTAATCTCATGTAGAAGTTGTTGGCAAGATAGGTGGTTTCATATGTCGGCATACCAAAGGGGGTCATGATAGTGTATCATGATGAACACCGCCTAAAACACAATGATAGTGTATTAGAAAGAAGGAATCACACCTTGTTAATGGTGCGATTATCAATAAAATCTAGTTGATCTTCTAATTTTCTTTTGGGCACATGTGTAACACTAAACTATGTACCGTCTAGCATGAGTTCAAGAGACAACATATGAGATATGGCATGTGAGGTTTCCTGATGTGTCTTTTATAGTGATTAGGGATGAATGTCTATATAAGAAAATAGTTTCTTAAAGGATTTGTCTACAAAATCACATAAATGTTATTTTGTTTAATACTACTCTTATTCCAATCCTACAAAAAAATTGTTTGTTGATATATGGTTGTATTCTTGAAGAGAAACTTGGTTCCAAAGGAATCAGTGGGAGTAAAAGTAGAACTCAAAATGTTCGAGATGAATAAGAACACATTAAACCTAAAGAGGTATATTGGGAACGAAGAGAATCACAAGTTGTTATGTAATCTCAAGTTCCTTATGTAACACACAAAACTCATAGTTCTAGAATAACACACCTTGAGTTTGAAATATAATGATATCTTATAACTCAGATAGGTGGTAAGTTGATCATAGATGATGAGTCAACAAACTACCTAGAAACTATTGAAGGACCATAATTTGAGAAAGTGCTTGAGGCGTTTAGATCTTCCCTATCCACTCACAACACTTAGATAGGTCATCCCCTATGATAGTATTACAATGGAACATTGATACATACACTTAGTACATGTCTAGATAAACTAAAATAGGGACTCCCTCAGTTGAACTACTTCTCGACTGAGACACACTCGGTCGACCATCTTCTCGACTGAGAATCACCAGAGTCTATTCCTCGAGCAGGTTCTATAGTCGTTAGACTTGGTGGGAAAAAGTAGTTGGGAGTTGAGTTTAATGTTGCACTACACTTACTCTATACTTGCCCTCGGTCAACAAAGCTCTCGACCGAGAGACATTCGGTCGACAAACTTCTCGACCGAGAAAGGTTTTGACTGCACTTTTCAGAATTAATTAACTAGCCATTACAAATGCAATTAGTGGATACTTAATGGCTAGTTAAGCACTAAGAACACACTAGAAGGTGTCTAGAACGTCCCCAAGCATTAGAAAACCACTCCTATAAATAAGGCAAGCTATAGGACACCCAAGGCATCACTTATGCATACAATTACACTTGAGATTCATTCTTTGTGAGCAACAAGCTGAGCTACACTTGCAATCTATTTTCCTTGAGTTCTACATTAGTGTCATATAGCTTAGTATCTCCTAGACACCACACTACCACGTTCATCCATAGTGGATAGGAGATCAATACGGTTGATATAGGATCAAAGTGATGTACCTAATTGGTAACATTGTTTCTTTCTTCCAATCTTGTTCCTTCTATTGTATTTTGTTCTCCTTTGCTACTCCTAGGTTGGAGGCTGCAGAAAGGAGGTTGTTGGGGCTTCTTCATGTGGAGAAGGTAGCTCGGCGGACTTTGGACTACTTCTAGAAGGTCTCAATAGGAATCTACTTCAAGGAGGAAGGCTACTTCAAGGGGGAGCTTGAAGTTACTCCAAGTGAAGGCTACTTCAAGGTTGGTGAGATCACTTTGGGGTGAAGGCTATCCAAAGGGTTTGTGAAGGTAGTTGTATCTTATGTAACATCCTTGCGAGGTAATAAAATACAATTGTTTTCAAAATCCCAATTCGGAACAACCGGGTAGTGGACTGACTCCCTTAATTTTTGCTAAGGGTGGAACCACTCTAAACGCCTTGTCCCCTTCTCCAACATTCTTGTGGCTGTTTGTTTGGTTGAATAATTTTAAAATTATCATAAAACCCTCTTCACCCCCCCTAGTGTTTTTCAACTCTATCATCTTCATTCTTGATGTGTTTTACATGACTCAAGTCTCTTCATTTCCTTTCTCTCATACAAGCCATTTTATATATATCTTACACTATGGGATTAAGAGAGAAAGATTTCCCTCCTCTCTCATGCTCGTAGCGGAGGTCGAATGCCTGGGAGTATATATATCTTACACTAGATAGAAAACAACCTTAAAATTGTTGAATATTTTCCTTCGTGTAGACATATGATTCTACTATAACATATCCAAAATTCTCAAAAAATATACTTGCCAATTGACAAGTAAAAATGCCTCAAATCATAAAAAATAATTATTGTGTTTTATAAATTCCATCACACTTGCCAAGATTTATGGATAATTCCTCAAGTAGATAGACTATTGTAATACATATTTTTGAGAAATTTGAACTTAGTACAACTAATGGATGTGAATATATATTCAAAACAAATCATTTCTTTATTCATACTCCAATTATTAATCATCCCATGTTTTTATAATGCTTGATGCATCTTGCAAGACTTGCATAAGCACAAGACCTACAGGGGGATGTCATGTTTATGCATGGTCATTCAACTTTCTAGGTTGGTTTGCAACTGGCACATATCCTCCCTGGAGATTTTTTCTACTAAATTCCTAACATGTCATTAGGATTGTTCTCCTATGCACCATTTAGGCTATACCTTCTAGGAAATTTTCAATAAGTCATCTTGTCGTTCCTAGGTCAAGTATCAACGCAATTCCAAGCTCTATATATTATCACGTTGTATATTAATAAACATAAAATAACCCTTTATTTAGTATTGTATTAGTATTATTTCTATTGTTTGGTAGTTTCCATAATAGGATTCCATGTCTTTTAATTTAACTCAGTGTTACAAACAATCTTTAAATCACATCTTATTATGATGACATATTATAAATAAATGGACGATTAAAAAGTATTATTCATGTCATGATAGTTGAATTCCATTTTGACCCCTTTATTCGAAAGAGTGCTAATTGGGCTCAAATTAGGCCCACCACTAATAACATATATCCAATTATGTTCATGAGACTGTAACCTTCATTATCATTAAAAATGGTGATATACTTTGTATACAATTTTATAGTGTTACAAAATGGGACTTTCAATCAACTGACATCACACCAAGGACTACACTCAAGTCTATGGGGAGGACAATTTGGAAACCTTTATTCCTTGTGGACAAGATAATCTATCGAAATGTTCACAAACTTGGTTTTTCATTTCTTTTGGCCCATGTACCATCTGGATATAGAATATCTTTATTCATGGTGATCTATTTAAGGATATTTATATGGATAAACCACAACTCTTTATTTCATAAGGGGATTCTCACTTAGTTTGCAGTCATTATAAATATCCTTACAGTTTAAAGAAGACATACTAGGCATTGTTTAATAAATCAATCCAATGTGTTTAGGAGTTCAATATGCAATGGTCTAGCCTTGATCACTTTATATTTTATTAGCATGGATCCTCTAAATATATTCCACTTACTTTACATGTGTTATTATTATATATTATCAGTAGTACATTGTGCAACTAAGGAAGATTGTTAAAAGAAATTCTAGAACAAGGACCTAGGTCACTCAATATTTCCTAGGAATTGAAGTTTGATGCATCCAAGGATAAAATTGCCATATCAAAATTCAAGTACATTCTTGATCTTAGAAAACAAATTGACATGCTAGGAAAAAAACATGTAGATTTTTTATGGATCCTAAAGTCATATTATATAAATATAAGGTATGTGGAATTTTAGAATAATTGTTGGGACTTACCCAAAAAAAATTGTTGGAAACTCAATTACTATAAATGTTACTTGATATGATATCCCCTTTAAAACAAGTATGGTTATCCAATTTATGGATAAATCATACACTTGTCACCACATAATTTCATTGGAGTTTTTTTTGTCTCAAAAGGACTCCAAAAAAAAGCATATTTATTCCTTCAATGGGTATCTGATGTGCATAAAGTATGCATGCAATTATAAAGCCTAAGCAACAAAAACAAGCTTATTATAAGATGGGTCAAGAGTAGCAATAGGTTAAGGTTGTCTCCACCATGAACCAATGCATATGAAAATGTAAGCTACAAAATTAACTAGTGATTGAAAGAGTTAATTATGATTGGATGTCGATCTAAATTAAGTCAACTAAGTGTTACATCACTTTCAGTTTGTAAAAAGAGATGGAAGTACATTATGTCTAAACATCCACAACTCATATCATAAATGTATAATAAGCATAAAGCATTTCTATTTGTATTATATATAATAGGATTAAATTTTGTCATCATTTAACCATCTATAGAAAAATTCCTAAATCTCTCAAGTAAATACAATTCACATTAAGTTAAAGCAAGGAGATAGAATACATCAATTACTACTCATTTACATGCAACAATTAGTTAATTCTCTAAAAGCTTGTCTTTAACTAGAATCCTTTTCAATATATGAGTTACAAGAAGTAGGGAGACATGGTCAAGATTCCCATAAGCATTCAAATAAAAATATAGAGACAAACAATAAGATTCATATCTATATCAGAAGTTTTTCATCACATGAGTTATGAATGACAATTAGGATCCAATTACAAGGAAATGTACTGTAAACACATGTCATAGTATGAAAATCATGTCCATCGTGGAAAAGTGAAGTTGTAAAAACAGGGAAGAATGGACAAACAAAATACTACACTTGTAGAGGGATATTATTACAATGGAGGTGCAAGAGCAAGTTCACTCTTTTAAGAGAATCTCATTCTTCTTCTTCATCCTTATTTATTCAAATCTCTTGGAGTGCCTAATCACCTTTGCAGTTACCCATGGTTCCTATCTCAAATTAAAAAGTCATAAAATAAAATATGTATGTCAAAAATGCTCTCTTCATCTTTATACTAAATAGTTGTTTAACAAGATGTGTTGTGTCCTTGAAGAGACACACTATGCCACGTGCATAGTGACTTCTTGGTTGGAAAATTATTGGGAGGGAGACAACATATGGGTTTTTGGACATGCCATGTAGATTCGATATAAATATTATGAAGGACCTCAATGGTGACATGTCATGCAAGGGATAAGGTTGACATGTTGCTTTGATTTGAATGTTTGAACCTGATGGAGGACACATAGTAGTGCACACAATATGTCTCTCCTACCAAGGAAAGATTGAGGTGTTGATTAGGGAAGCGACATGTCCAGAGCACGACACATTGTGTCTGGCCATATAAGGTCTAATTTTTCTATCTTGAGGCCTCTAAGTTTAAAAATAGAGATAAAGGGTCTACATTGACCCCTATCTTGTAAAATTTATAAGAAAATATAGCCATTCACTCAAGATGATAGATAAAGAGACAAAAACACTAAAGATGCATATACAAGCCAAAAATGAATCTAAAATCTAGGATTTGAGATGAAAAATGCAATAAAAGTTGACATATAATATAGTAGGAACTATGTTCATTAAATCACCTAAAGCTTCTGACATTGCTTGTCCTCAAGAAATAAAATTTCAAAATCAAGAATCAATAAATATCCATGAACAAAGATATACAAAACTGATCCGTCTCAAACTTTTTTAAATTCAAAACATTTCTAACATGACTAAAAATATATTAACATATTATATGGTTCTTTTAGTTGGGATAAACAAGCCAATTCTACTTGATATCCACAAAATATGGCTTTCATTAAGTTCACCCACAAATAGTAAAATTAATGTTTTTATCCACTATTATGCATTCCTTGTCTAAGTGGAAGTATACCCCTATTCTATATGAAAACTTCTAGCATTTCTGAGTTGGGGCACATTGGCCCTTTTTCTCTTATAGTCAAGGTACCCAACCATCATGAGCGGATCTATGTTTCAAGCTAAGTTGGAATACCAAGTGGGTTGTTGTATCCTTACTTTTTAGTTATATGGGTTTGAATTTCATTCTAGTTATTTTGAAATAAGGTGCCCAACCATCGCAACTAGTTCAGCTTTACAATCTAGGTCATGCATTGAAGAATTTTTTGCAGGGTTCCAGTTGAAAAGGGGCACTGTGGCTTCTGATTACAAAGAAAAGATCCACAATGAATCAATTTAACAATCCTCCAAGGAACTTTTATATCATTCATGTTCTAGAATCAATTGTGGTACTACAAAAATTTTGAAATTGGATAGTTCAACATTAACACTAAAATGTGACATAATGTATCTTATCATTCAAATTAGGATGGGGCGAACAACATCATGAGATAAGAAATGGTGAGACACAATATGAAAAAGTTTGGTGCACAGTATCAAAAATCAGTCTGAATAGCCACGATATACTTCCACATATACCTAATTAGTAATTGTACCATAATGAATATTTCTAATCGGACCACTAAGCGTCTTTGGTTGCATATGTGTCTGGTTATCCGATTGAACTCTACTTTTTGGAAATGTTACTACTTACACCCGTACATACATACATTTATGCACAAATGTGTTTTATTGTATTTCGTATAGTCATATACTCATATATAACATATATAAATTTAAAACATAGTATATTTATATGTATACATATATATACATATATTTGTATATTTATAGCTATCTCATGGTTTTCGGGGATGTGATCGGATTGATTGTTGTGATGCAAACCTCCAAGGTAGTTCTACAGAGGTGGATCTTTGGTTTGATATTTTGAAAGGGGGAGGCATCAGGATAGACATGGAGGCCACAGATCTTTTGTAGCAACCATCTTCAAAAGATGGCATGAGTGGGTTTTTCTTCTCCATAAGGAAATAAATTGGAATATTATTAAGAAAAAGGTTTGTGTCTGTTTATTTTAAAACACTCCCTAAACCTATCTAGAGCTATAAATGATGTGAGATCTTCACCAAAAATCCATATTAATGTTGTTTGATTTTTGAAAATATAACATGTCATTTTTATCAAACACAACCCCACTTATAATTACCCTCATAATAACCTTGAATATTATCAATAATCCCTTCAAATTATATTTGTTATAGGATTCCAGACCAATATTTGACAAAGTAGTTGTATTGCTAAAATACAAGGGGGTATCGTTGTATTTGAGCACGTACATCTCATAATAGTACCAAATTATGTCAAGGTGGCACATGAAGATACTTTGAGGGATCATGTTGCAAATATTTCTTATGTGAAGAAAAGGAACTCATGTATATACAAGGAATTAAAAAAGAACAAAATAATATCCAACAATATTATAATTGACCAAAACCATAAAAAGATATCTAGAATGAGAGACCAATTTTGTAAATGGACTCTTATTTTGAGGAAATGTATGAATTATAGATCAACAAATGTTTAGTACCCAAAATCTATCATGTTACAACTCTTGACCCCTTAAAGAGGATTTCTTCCTTGAATCAACGTACCTATGGTTTAGTCAAGTAGTAGTCTCCACCCCTTAAAATGATTCAACTAGAAATCTAAATAGATATATCAACTACAATGTAGTATTCTTCACTTTCTCCTAATTATTACCCAACACCAAACATAGATTTTAAGTGAATTTGTTCTTGGGTTTTCTCATACCTCCTCGATTGTGACTTAGCTCCATAAATCATTGATAAATTCCATAAAATAATTTTTCTTTGTACCTATAGTATTATAAAGAAAGTATTGTTTAGATGGAAAAACTTTTTGATGTAAAATAAAAATGGCTAAAATCATTGATAAAACCAAGTCACAATCACCTCATGTCTACATTCTAATTACTACTAGTCCATCGTCCCAACTATTTGCACATTTTTTGAATTTAGATTTCTATTAAACATAAATAGTCATCTAAGCACTTAGTGATGCCTAGTCCATACAATTCCTTTAGGGCCATGTATACATTTCTCGGGTTTAAAATATAAATTATCAATATAAAAATTTTGTATAACACCACAAAGTTATTAGATAAACTATAATTATCATATTCAAGATTAAAACTTTATCAGAATTTACTTAATATTGTTGTCAATAATCTTTGTGTGACATTTGATTGGGTCAAAATTTTAGTTAAAGTTTGTCTATATTTCTCCATTTTTAATGGGTATGGTTTTACATAAATATAATGCTTAATTCAACATAAGTTATCCAATGTCTTATACATCTATAGAAATTGGGAGTTTCAAAAATATAAAGATTCTAATATTTATCATATTTTACCATTTAATTATATTTTTATTGATTAGGATGCAATTTCAAATCAAGTTTTTTATGCATCTATATAGATAAATGTTGGCTTTATTACAAGTGGAATGATCTTGCAGTTATGAAGTTTCTCAAGAGTTGTAATCACACATATATAAGGGAAAATACTAGATGCCTCTTAGATTTCCAATTGATCATCTCTATGGGTTATTTTGGTTGTTGAAGTTATTACGAGGGATACTTTTTTTGGTCGGTGAAAACTCATTACGAGGGATACTTCCCTTAATAGATATGTAGTTTATAAATGGTATTTCATTTTTTAATCTATATAATAATTTTTATAGTAAAATGTTCCTTTATATATGTTAATATATTATTATTTTCTATATTAGTGATGATTGTATATAGCATTTTTTAATCAAGTTGAACATTTTATTAAAATATTACGACTTTCCCCAAGTAGTCAAAATTATTTTGACCAGGTTGATATGTAAGATTAGGAAACCCCACCACTACCTAAGTGAATTGGGAGCAATTATCCTAGAAACTTCAGTAACATCCTTCCTTGGACACCTTAGCTCATTCCAATTTATGTGTTGATGAATTATTCTCACTTAAATAATAAATTTGAAGTAAATTTTTTAAGTTACATTGATCTCAAATATATTTTAATCCAAATGAAAATTATCATATATGTACATCGAACTTACCATTTTATGGTTGTGGTTGTACCAAACTACAAAGAAGTATACGGTATTTTGGCCATTTGTATATCTATAGTGGTGATTTTGGTGTTACAAGGGCCTCATTGTAAATCTACATATATTTATCTTAAATACTTCTTCCTCAATAATATCACCATGTAAATATAAACTTAGGGGAGTCTAAAAGCTAATAGATGAGCTAGGTATGTTTTGTGACTTTCTATATTAAGGTACATACCTCACATCCTAGGCTCTTAGTATTTCCTTCTTGTAGTGTAGATATATCTAAACAAGTGAGGCAATGATACTAGGGTTTGATGTAACTATTTTCATAAGTACCAACTAATTAATTTGTATTCCTAACTAAGAATAATTTCCCACTATACATGCATGAGTGTTGATTGTTAATATCTTTGATACCATGTTGTAAAGGCATATCATTGTGATCAAATATTCACAAAATTGTATCATGAAATACAAAAAAATATTTTTACAATTATAATTTACATCAGTCATGGAAGCTTATGCATAGTACTACAAAATTAAGAATAGATGGTGAGTCCTATATACTCTTCAACAGGGGACGACTCTTGTATGTCTCCTCTAGGTCTTTCTTTAATCATGTGTCCATGAATTCCCTGAAGAAACAAAATTACATATGGACTCTAAGAAGGGAAAGATAGGTCAGTCAAATGACTACAAAAATTATGTTTGGAAAGTAAAAGTATGAACCTAGCTACAAAGTATTTTTATGACTAATGCAAAGAACTAAGAAAAGTATGTAAGTATCAAATGGGAATAGGGTTTTCACCATTAATAGGATTCAATATCATTTTTTTATGACTAGTAATTCACAACATCAAATAGATATCACATGTCAATGTTTGTTTGTTGGGGAAGCCATGTGTTCTCTCCTATAGAGAACGACAACACCCCAATTAAATTCCTAGTATATACTGAGGGACCCTATGTTCTTTAACTCTGTGCAGAGACATGGAAGCACTATTCCACTAACATAACGGGCATCAGTCTGCCCATTTGACATTTAAATAGTGTGATATTATTTCCACTAATTTGTTGTGGCCCTTCAAAGAGGAAGGCTAATGTTTTTAAAAAAATTAGGCCAACCAACCTATATATTATGCATGCTTTCAAGAGGGAATAAGCTTTCCAAATAAAATAAAATTTGCATACCTTTGAATCAAAAGTATCCAAATTACAAAACTTCCAAGTATTGACTATAAGGGACAATCAAGAGAGAGAATGTAATGATCTACTTTTCCACAACCCCCAATTAAAGAAGGATGTTAAAGTTGAGAGCCATCACTTAAAATTCCAAACATCCACATTTAACAAGTAACAAATAATAGCAAATAATTTCCATCATTTCCCAAATATTGTTTACAAGATAAGAAATGATGCCTCTCTAAAGAGTTACCTAAATTCCAACATGGGACTAATACATATGAGAAGGAGTATCTAACTAATCCTCCTTCATGTAGCTTTAATGTCATCAAGTAATTTCATCTATTTCATCATGTCTTGATATCTTCACATATACCTTTTACCTAAATCATTGATAAACAAAACATGGATCGATATATTGCTATAGTGTGTATATGGAGTGCATAAAAAAGTGTGCAAGTAATATAACAACATATAAACAATCAATTACTTGAAAATAAGAACTGATAATTCCATTACATACTCTAACGCATACTTGATATGTTATCTTGGGTGTAATCATTGTCTCTTATTAGGGCCCAGGTGCATCGCCCCTTGATACATGTCATCCTATGATTTATAATATGATATTTACTTTAATGATACACGTAGTGGCATTATAGTTGAAAAGAATGTAAATAAACATCAAATAGCTTATTTCAACAATCTTCGAGAAATCCTCGACAAACATAGCAGTCAGTAATTGTGATTATTCATAATCAAAACCACGTACCTCAATGTAAAACTATGCAGATCATGCAATCATACTTCAAGTACTTTATGCATGTCCTCCAATCAATCAAGAAAAGACTAATCCAAGCAATAAATATTTAATTTGCATGTATGTATATACTAAACTATCACCATTATATTCATATTAAACCCTACTCAGATCCTAATCTAGGGTTTACTATTGTCTTAGGTTTGGATAAGGAATAAGGGTACAAACCCAAATTCCACCACATGTTAAATACTAGGTGAAACCTTAATCATCGATTCTATCATGTACTTGTATTATGGACACTTATATTTGATTATGTTCATTAAGATTATCATAAGTTATGATCTTTGGTTTAAAAATCCTAATTCATTATATGCATGTAATTATTGGTCTAGAAACCCTAATTATTCATCATTGTGATCACCAACCTCTTGGATTACCATTATATTCAAGAATATCATATTATAACATAAAAAAGAACATTTAATGTATGTTAATTTACAAATCTAGGGTTTTTCATGTATTAATCATATTTTCATGGTAATTTTTAAAGTATAATGAGAATCAAGCCTCAACTATATTTTATTCATATTCCCCTTATTTTCCTAATAAATTTCATATATTGGTTTGCTATCTCGGAGCTACCAACAATTTGTTACAAGTTTCATAAGCTAAGCACCTATTGACCAATTAGATAAAGCCATGTCAGTAAAATAAACTGCATCCGTACATATATTCAAGTCAACTTAAAACACGGGGAATGACCTTTGTGCCCTTATGCCCTGAATGCGCGCTAGGGGAATCACAGTCATTTGACTTTGTTTCTTCCCCTTCACATCAAGGCATCAAGGACATAAATTCGTAGTCATGTGGATGGGTCTAGGATAGGTGCAGGAGCAGCCAACATGAGAGGAAGCTCCACATTTCTTATGCACAAATACACATAGCCTTATACAGATAAAGGATGCAGGGTTTGCACCTCTACAAACCGTCGATAGGTTGTGAGGAGATCATAGCTCTTGGTGTGTACAACATTTAGGGAAGGAGTGGACCCTTCTCTAGAAAGTAAGTTTTCTTTTCATAAAACCCCACATTTGAAAAGTTATTTTATCCGTCTAATAATAACTCTTGTTCACACTGATTTTAGGAAAACCACCTATTTAATCTTATTCTCATTTAAACATGTTATTGGATTCAAATTAGTCAGATAAATACTCCATATTTTCTCCTTTAGTAATTTCTATATATCTACATAATTAATTATATGGAACAAAGAGTATCTTAGAACATTTTAATTTTAGATTTGGATTATCTATCATCTAAAATTATTTTGGGTATTTATCATGTATAATTCTTTTCTTATTTTGTACCACAGGGACCCATATGTAAACCTTAATTATAGAAAACATAATTAAATCATACCTCTCTCATCTTTACTCTACCTAGTCCCAAAATTAGATACTTTATTTATAATCCTATAATATTGTATTGTGCCAAGTTTGGTGTCAAATGGATGTTTCTAGATACCCTTTTATCTCTCTTCAAACAAAGGAACAATATTTAATTATTATAAGTAGGTCCCTCTTCTTTCCCAATTATCTATATGCTAGGAACCTCCTTTTGTTGTGAAATTGGATTGGTGACTCACTAATGTTTTTCCCAATCTTTATCTAATTTTTGGGATTTATTAGATAACTTCCATAGCATAAACTTGCACTTTTAGTATATCCTTAAATTAATTACCCACCCTACATTGAAATTCCTTTTTCTATCAAGTTCTAGAATTCTCTTATTTTTGTTATTATCTCCAAGTATACCAAAATTTGGACCGAGATATTATTATTTGATGCCTCAAAACTTGTGTTGCCAATATAGGTTATATAATTACTCCATTAATTATCTCAATGACACATTATCTTAGTATCTCTTGGAAACTTGCCCATTATCTCATGATTCAATTATGTAACAATTCACAAAGTCATTGTTATTTATTTATGCATGAAATATCTTATTTCTCTAACTTGTTCCACAAGAACCTATCTGCAAAGAAAATAGTCTCATAGGCCTCACTTGGGCCATGGGTTGAACCCATGCCACAAAGTGGATAGCTTTATTATTCTATTAGTTACAATTATGGAAATAGCTTATCAAATAGAATTCAAATTTACAAAATTTGAGGATCTTACATTCACCCCTCATTAAAAGGAGTTTTGCCCCTAAAATTCAAATAAGTCGTGTTAAGGTGAATGTTGACTCAACTTAGCTTCAAACCTTATGTCTAGCAACCCTTCTCGGATATCTTTATCTAGATCATCTTTGAAACCTTTATTGATATGTAAATTTCTCACATTACTAGAAATTGTATCCAAATATAATTTTAGGGCATATCCACTAACTCATCCATTGCATGATTTATTACTTAGTGATTACTTTGTCATTCCAATTACATTTGGTACTTACATTTTCATTTTCTATTTCAATTTCACCGGGTGATCACTATTATTCCTTTATTCTCATATAAGGGTGAGGTAACACTTCAAACCTCTAAATTATATCACTAATTTCAACTTATGTATTCATTCTCATATGTCAATTTTAAGCATAACATGTGTCTACCCAATCTCTCTCACTCATAATGAGATGAAATAAGCATTTGTATGTAGCCCAAAAACAAATCTCATCCCATTCCAGGAGCAGATATGGTGTATCCACATATTATCTTAAAATTTCAATTTTTGGTTGAACCACTTGGACAATTGACTCCAAACTATAGTTATTTTTAATCCCTCAACTTTCTTAAATTCTTGCACTTACATATAAAGTGACTTTTTCATAATTATCAGGTTTATGCACTACTCCCTTCAAGGTGCTATCAACATTATGATTTTGTGTATTCCTTATATTTACATCTCATCTCTCATTAGTCTTAGTCATTTCCTCAATGTCTCTAGGGGTACAGGTACCTTTGGAGTGATCACTTCGTGGCCTCATGGGCCTTATGCACTTATGGAGTGCCTCTCACATTTACCTGGTAGGACTGATGAACTCCTGAAGTTGGCCAATCTCCTGACCCATGGGCCTCGGGTAAACATGGATGGATATCTCCTTACCCCATGGTTTTATGCACTTAGGGCATGATTACCTCATAACCTCATTGGTCTTATATACCTTTAAACCTCCATACTTGTACTTAGGATTGACTTAGGGCTCTACCTTGCCTAGGGTTTTTGGAGAGCACATTATTTTCATATGATTTATTTAACTCGGATTTCCTTCATCTCTTAGGGTACACATTATTCACTTTATGTGCCTACATTGGGCTCGGGTCACCTTCCCTATCTAGGGCTTGGTGCCATGTAGGCCTTCCCTATTTGGGGCTTGAAATCTTTGTGACTTCCCTATCTGAGGCTTGGTCATAGTCATCTACACAACAGACTTGGACCACCTTTCCTATCTAGGGTTTGTTTCCATATCATCCTTCCCAATATAGGTCTTGACCTCTTTGTGACCTTCCTTGTTTGGGGCTTGTGTTGGTATATATATGCCCATAGATCCATCCCAAGTGGTTGCATGGAGTTGGATATTAATTAATCAATTAATGTGATTATTTGGTTAATTAATTAACTCCAAAATATTCTAATTAATCCACGAGTGTTTTAATTAACGCAATGTTTCTGTTTACCGATGGGTTTAGGAAACCCTACTTCCCTTTGTATCCTATTTAAAGGAGGATTGACGGTCGATATCTATATAAGATAGATAGAGGCTTTTCATTTTACACTCATACATGTAAACCCTAGTCGTCACCGTCCTTAGGAGAGCAAGGAGAGCAATGTGCCGCTAGCACATCGTCACACAGACATGACTCCTTCCTGCCGGCTTAGGAAGCGCGACGTGGAGTTCCAGTCCATCCGTGTAGATGAAGTAGAGATGTAGACGTTGAGACGCCTTCATTCGATGGACACGACGACCATCTATGCACGTTATGAGCGGCGCACATCATCGCACAGGAGTGTTGCCGGATCTTCCTGCGACAGCGAACGGAAGAGAAGTTTCGTCCGTGTAGGTCAGCAGCGTTGCACCGTCATGCAGTGGGACATCACTGGACTTGTCTTGCGATAAGGTATATCCCACAAACACTCCTTCTAAATACGTTGTTGTCGACGAGATCATATTCCGGATTGCGTGGATTTTATTGCTTCCACCGCGCATGTTTTCTCCACAAAACCCAACAGTGGTATCAGAGTAGCGTCAATCTACGGTGTATTTGGATTCGTTTCGATATGATTGAATCGTTGTATACTATTTTTATGTTGCATACGATGCGAATTAAACCTGCTAATGTGCAAATCTAAACCTAATTCCACATACGCCGTAGGCTTTTGTTTTTGACGTTTTGGACGGGGTCAACTATGGAAAATATTGATTTTCCTAAGTGCACGGAAGTAAAATTCCGTAAACCTTTCAGGGGCTCTACCCCTATGTACCCGCACAGGGGTGCTGCCCCTGTGTACCCTGCATAGTCTGTGAGGGAGTCAAAAAATTATTTAATGGGGAATGTCCCACATTAAAAGTATTGCAATTTTAATATGTATATACGTATATGTAGATATACCTATGATAGCATACACGCCGCCTTTAAAATTTGTTTTATGTGGTGAATGCATCCACGGTTATGGCCTAGTATCCCCTTTTGTGAATGAATGTGGATGTCGATCTTGTGGATATGTTTGTTTGTGAATTCTATGGATGTATAATGGTTACATATGGATCCTTTGTATAAAGTATTCAGCTTGCATGTCGAGCCTCATCTCTTATTTCAAAGTGTAATTAATTCTTTCCTTTTATATTTGTACTCATATGATGTAATAGAGATAGGATTAGTTTTAGTTTTGTAAACTTGATGTAAGGAGGCCACTTGAAGATCCAACTCCAAGGAGTGTCCATGGAGAAGCACCATGAAGATCTAATTCCAAGAAGCAACCTGAAGATCCAACTCCAAGGAGCGTCCATGGAGAAGCAACAAGAAGATCCAATTCCAAGAAGCAACTTGAAGTTCCAACCTTATGAAGCATCCATGAAGTTGTTCATTGTAATGTTGATCATTACATGCTTGCAGGTTGATTCACAGGTGTTGCATGGATGCATAAGACCATAGGTGGACCGTAATCCTTTGTTGATCCAAAGGATTACAATAGTATGGCCATAACTGATGTATTTGCATTTATGATTGCATGTCTATTGTTTGTGGTTGTGGATATAGTAGTATATGATACATACTATAAGTATGTGGTGTTTGGATATGTATATGTATTAATAAAACCCCTCAATTAATAATATTAAGTTTTAGTTGCCTTCCATAAAGCAACACACATGAAAAGCTTGATCGACTATGTGTGGGCACGCCTCTGTGTGGTACACTGTCTATCTCGTGGAAGTGTGATGGTGGGTGTGTGGATCTGCCTCCGCAGGGTGCACACTCATCGTGTTGGCTTATGGGTTGGACTTAACTAGGGAACCTTGATAGGATCAAGTACCTAGAGGCACACAGATGCATCATGGCAAGGAGTTGTGCATGATCATCTATCCAAGAGTTGCATATGATGCAATTGGCAAAAGTTGCCTACCTTAGTATTTGGTCTTTGACGCCGGCGTTAGCTGGGCATTGATCCAATTATTTTGGGTCTTGGCTCACTAGAAGGTTGTGCATTGCAATCTTCCGAGTTGATAGTGAGGGCTATCAATTTGAATAAAATAGTGGGAGCATAATTAATTAAAGGCCTAATTAATCTCATTTATCAAATCTTTACAAGTCAAAATGTTTTGGACTAAATGCAAATTTTTCTTTTGTAGCAATCAAATGGCAAACAATACTCACACTTTCTTGTTGCAATCGGTTCTTGAGAAGGACAAACTCACCGGAACCAACTTTCAAAACTGGTTTAGGGCACTGAGAATTGTTCTCACACATGAGCGTAATCTCTATGTCCTTGAAACACCAGAGCCAGCGGAGCCCGCCGTAAATGCGCCCAAGGCTGAAAAGGATGCTTACAAGAAGCACCTTGATGGTGTCGTGGATGTCAAGTGCCTGATGTTGTGCTCAATGAACTATGAGTTGCAAGAGCAGCATGAGAACATGAATGTCATGGAGATGGTAACACATCTCAAGAACATGTATCAACATCAAGCAAGACAGGAGAGATATGATGTCTTAAAGGCTTTGTTCAAAAGCAAGATGAAAGAGGGAGACTCAGTTGGCACCCATATACTCACCTTGATTGGGTACGTGGAAATCCTATCCAAGCTGGGATTTCCCCTAGGTCAAGAGTTGGCCACTGATGTGATTCTACAATCGTTGCCTGAATCATATAATCATTTTGTCATGAACTACAACATGAACAATTTTGACAAGCCATTGTCAGAATTGTTGGGCATGTTGAGGACAGCTGAAGCACATATGAAGAAAGACAAGCCCAAGTCTGTGATGGTGATTAGCAAGGCAAAGGGAAAGTCAAAAGGCAAAGGCAAGGCTAAGAAAGGTTCTAAAGCCGGGCAGAATCCAAAGTCATCCGTGCTTAAAGCTAAAGGTGGGATCTCCAAAGAAGGCAGTTGTCACCATTGTCACCAGCCTGGACATTGGAAAAGAAACTGTCCTCTCTGACTGGAGGAACTGATGAAGAAGAAGCAGGGGATAGAAATCTCTACTTCAGGTATATATGTTATTGAGATAAACTTAAATACTTCATCATGGGTACTGGATACCGGATGTGGATCTCACATATGTTCTAATATGCAGGATCTGATAAGAAGTAAGCCTTTACGAAAGGGCCAAGTCGAGTTGTGGGTTGCTAATGGAGCAAGAGTTGCTTCCACCGCAGTTGGAGTTATTAGTTTATCTTTGCCTATGGGCCTTGTCATAGAATTAGATAATTGCTATTATGTACCTGCCATTAATAGAAATATTATTTCTATATCTTGTATGGACAAGAGTGGATTTGAATTTCACATTAAGAATGGAATTATTTCTATATCTAAAGATGAGATCTTTTATGGCAATGCCCCTATGTATTATGGTATCTATTTGTTAGAACTTGAGACTAGCATATATAACATAAATACTAAAAGGTTAAAACTTGACAACTCAAACAAAACATTCTTATGGCATTGTCGTCTTGGGCACATAAACGAGAAGTGCATATCTAGACTCCATAAGGATGGTTATCTAGACTCTTTTGATTTTGAATCATTAGAGACATGTGAGGCATGTTTATTAGGGAAGATGACCAAAACTCCTTTCACTGGACACAGTGAGAGAGCCAGTGATCTACTAGGGCTCATACATACTGATGTATGTGGACCTTTTAGATCAAATGCTAGAGGAGGCTATCAATACTTCATTACCTTCACTGATGACCTCAGTAGGTATGGCTATGTATATCTAATGAAACACAAGTCAAAAACTCTTGAAATGTTCAAGACTTTCATGAATGAAGTAGAGAAGCAACTTGGTAAGAGTATTAAAGCACTCCGTTCAGATCGAGGTGGCGAATACTTAAGCCAAGAGTTTGAGGACCTTCTGAGAGACTGTGGTATTGTATCACAATGGACTCCACCTGGTACACCACAACATAATGGTGTGTCATAAAGAAGGAATCATACATTATTAGACATGGTACGATCAATGATGAGTTCAGTCGAACTTCCAATATCATTCTGGGGATATGCTCTTGAAACTGCAGCGTTTACACTTAACTGTGTACCTTCCAAATTGGTTCAAAAGACACCATATGATATATGGAATGGGAATCGTCCCAATTTGTCTATGTTAAAGATTTGGGGATGTGAAGCTTATGTTAGGAAACAATTTTCTGAAAAGCTTGGACCCAAATCGGAAAAATGCTATTTTGTTGGATACCCCAAGGAAACTCGGGGATACTACTTCTACACACCAACTGACAACAAAGTGTTTATTGTTAGGACTGCTGTATTTCTTGAAAAGGAATTTATTTCCAAAGGAATTAGTGGGAGGAATGTAGAGCTCGAAGAAGTTTGAGACCAACAAGAAAGCAGAGAACCTGAGGAGGTACATAAGGAACATGAAGACTCACAAGTTGTTGTGGAATTTCAAGTTCCAAATGTAACACATGAACCTCATAGGTCTAGTAGGACACGACTTGAGCCTGAGAGATTTGGATTTCTTGTGACTCAAGATAGTGACGAATTGGGCATAGCAGATGAGCCAACTTCCTATCTAGAAGCTACTAAGGGACCAGAATCTGAGAAATGGCTTGAAGCCATGAGATCTGAGATGGAATCCATGTACACCAACAAGGTATGGACCTTGGTGGATCCACCTGAAGGGGTAAGACCCATAGGGTGCAAGTGGGTCTTTAAGAAGAAGACAAACATGGGTGGAAATGTTCAAACCTATAAAGGTAGATTGGTTGCGAAAGGATTCCATCAAATTCAAGGTGTTGATTATGACAAGACCTTCTCACCAGTTGCCATGGTTAAATCCATCAAGATCATGCTTGCCATTGCAGCTTATCATGACTATGAGATTTGGCAGATGGATGTTAAAATAGCATTCCTTAATGGGAATTTACTCAAGGATGTGTACATGATACAACCTGAGGGTTTTATCGATCCAAAGGAAGCTAATAAAGTCTGTAAGCTACAAAGGTCAATCTATGGATTGAAGCAAGCATCTCAGAGCTGGAATCTACGTTTTGATGAAGTATTCAAAAATTTTGGCTTTAGTCAAAATGAAGATGAACCTTGTGTTTACAAAAGAGTTAGTGGGAGCACAGTCATATTTCTCATATTGTATGTGGATGACATACTATTGATGGGAAATGACATCCCTACTCTTCAGACAGTAAAAGGTTGGCTAGGGAAGACCTTCTCTGTGAAGGATTTAAGTGAAGCATCCTATATACTAGGGATCATGATCTATAGAGATAGATCTAGAAGGCTTCTAGGCCTAAGACAGAGCACATACATTGACAAGGTGCTAAAGAGGTTTAGCAGGGAGGGTTCTAAGAGAGGTAACTTGCCCATGTCCCATGGGGTAATAATCTCTAAAGCCCAGTGTCCTAGTTCGTGTGATGAACGGGCACGCATGAGTAAGATTCCATATGCATCAGTAATTGGATCTATCATGTACGCAATGTTATGTACTCGTCTTGATGTGTCGTATGCTTTGAGCATGATAAGCCGATATCAGTCAGATCCAGGTGAATGTCACTGGACAGCTGTAAAGAACATCCTAAAGTACTTGAGAAGGACTAAGGATCAATTCTTGGTATAAGGCGGTGAGGAAGAGCTCGTGGTAAAGGGTTACACCGATGCTAGCTTCCAAACTGACAAAGATGACTACATATCGCAATCTGGATTTATGTTTTGCCTGAACAACGGAGCTGTGAGCTGGAAGAGTTCCAAGCAAGAGACGGTTGCGGATTCTACAACAGAGGCCGAATATATTGCCGCATCTAATGATGCAAAGGAAGTTGTGTGGATCAAGAAGTTCATTTCTGAACTTGGAGTGGTTTCAAGTGTTGGTGATGCAATTGAGTTGTTTTGCGACAATAATGGAGCAATTGCACAGGCTAAAGAACCAAGATCGCACCAACATTCCAAACATATTCTACGGCGGTTCCATCACATACGATAGATCGTACAACAAGGAGATGTGAAGATTTGCAGAGTACCGACATAAAGCAATGTGGTTGACCCGCTCAAAAAAGCACTTTCACAGCAGAAACATGACAGACATGTTCGATCACTTGGATTGAGATTCATGAGTGATTGGGTATAAGTGCAAGTGGGAATCTGTTGGTATGTATGCCCATAGAGACTATCATTCGATGACTGTAATGGGATACTATGTAAATGATCTGTAATACTACATTGATTATATCAATAAAGGCAAGTTTCCAATCAATATGTTTGTGTTTTATATTGTGAGATGACCATAAAACTTATAGATGTCTATAGAATAATATACTCAATGACATATGTCTTCGGGTTGATGACCTAAATAGTGAGATCATATGTATGCTAAGAGTATGTATTCTTGTTTTATCCCTAATCAGTTGTTATTGTGGAAATATCCATAGACATCAATAACACATAAGATTAGAATGTATGTTGGTTGCTGGAAGAATCTCATTATCCATGATATGGAGATATCAAACCAAATACATAGATACTTGTTAGAGAACAGTGTATCAGATAGACCCACCTTGAGAGTGACACATGGATACCATGATTGGTAGTTAGAGTCACATCTCATAATGATGGTGGTGATTGTGGTTCTTAGACCTGAAGTCACTACACTTATCACATGTTGTTTGGTGTACTTTGACATCATCCACTGTGGTCCTGAATAAGGATTGTCATAAATATGGTGCTTGGGTGCACTGTGACACATGGGGATGACTGTGAGTGATGTAGATGGAATTTGTCCTTCATACGGGAGTTTGATATTCCGGCCACTTGATAAGTGAGACTGAGAAATGCATGGCCATGCTGATGTGAGTCAATATGTGATATTGAGCTTACATATATCTCAGACAGTCTACTCTAGTTCAAGGAACATGGATTGAACGTTGAAAAGGATAACAATTCCATGACTCGAGTTCAATCTGGATATCAGTGACAAAAGAACTATACAATCACTGTAACACCAGTCATGAATGATAGGTTAAGTTGTTCTCCAACTTCTCCAATTACTTGGGTGGAAATGAAGTCTTACTAGATACCAATCATTGCTTGTGAAATCATAATATGATTATGGATATCACTGCCAACGTAATTTGGAGCGTACCGAGTCACACGCATAGGATGTGTTGGAATAGGAGTATAATTGTGGATTTGATTGGAATTTCTCCGAATCACAATGATTACTAAAATGTTTATGTAATGGATTAGAATAATATTGGAGTGACTGGATCTAAGTGCAAGTGGGAGTCTGTTGGTATATATATGCCCATAGAGCCATCCCAAGCGATTGCATGGAATCGGATATTAATTAATCAATTAATGTGATTATTTGGTTAATTAATGAATTCTAGAATATTCTAATTAATCCACGAGCATTTTAATTAACGCAACGTTTCTGTTTACCAATGGGTTTAGGAAACCCTACTTCCCTTCGTATCCTATTTAAAGGAGGATTGACGGTCTATATCTATATAAGATAGATAGAGGCTTTTCAGTTTACGCTCACGCACGTAAACCCTAGCTGTCACCGTCCTTAGGAGAGGAAGGAGAGCAACGCATCACTAGCACGCCGCCGTACAGACACGACTCCTTCCCTCTGGCTTAGGAAGCACGATGTGGAGTTCCAGTCCATCCGCGTGGATGAAGTAGAGATGCAGATGCTGAGACACCTACGTTTGGTGGACACGACGACCATCTGTGCACGTTACGAGCGGCACACATCATCGCACAGGAGTGCCACTGGATCTTCCTGCGACAGTGAATGGAAGAGAAGTTTTGTCTGTGTAGGTCAGCAGCGTTGCACCGTTGTGCAGTGGGACATCGCTGGACTTGCTCCGCGATAAGGTATATCCCGCAAACACTCCTTCCAAATACGTTGTTGTCGATGAGATCCTATTCCGGGTTGTGTAGATTTTATTGCTTCCGTCGTGCATGTTTTCTCCACAAAACCCAATAGCTTGTTCATCTACACAGTAGACTTGGACCACCTTCCCTATCTGAGGCTTGGTGCCATATCGGCCTTCCCCAATTGGGTCTTAACCTCTTTGTGAAATTTCATGTCTAGGGTTTGGTCATCGTATCCCTCAGATATGGCATACTTTGGTTCAAGAATTATACTCGATACATGTGCTTTCATGCTTTGTATACTTCAATTTTTTTCAGCTTTTAGGTGACATTCAAGGTTATCTCAATTCTTAAACTGATTAGTCAACTCACCCTTTTAGGGGAGGTTATAAACTAGGGTGTCTTCTTAACTTATAAGAGGAGGTTATGGTCTCTGACCTCATGGATTTAGGGTTTTTCCTTTCCCATAGGACCTTTACCCATTCTTGGGTTGACCCACCCCATGTCAGGACACCAACCCTAAAGTTGAATTGAGGGTTTCACATTTTCATTTTTACATAACCATTGATTTCTGATGTTTAATATATATTCAAAACCCTTGACATGCATCATGCATGAATTTCTCCACGTACATGCATGCACGGGGGAATGGGTCACCTAAACTCATTTGGATTTTTCTTAGTCCTTTTACCCTAATTAGGGTTCATATGGGTAGGGTTGCTATCTCACCCACACTACTCCCATTTACTAAGATTAAGATTTGGGGTTTGGGTTAGGGACTACCCATTTACTTTAGGGTTTCATGATTCCCTTGATCCACAAAGAGTTTTCCTTAACCAAACCTAGTTTCGTCTAGATTTTACTCTTATAAGGAAAAATCCATAAAACCATTTTCCTTTTCTTTTTCATTATTTCTATATTACATTTACATTAATTGGTGGAGGATGCCTTGATCCTACTTCTTGTCAAAAATCCTAACTTGAGATGAGGAGAGAAGTATATTTTAGGGTTTATTAAACAAGAGTATGAAAAGTTGATGAAATTAGAGATGTGAGACTTAGAGGAAATATTATTATAGGCAAACCCTAGGTTCTTGCCAGGCAGGTATCACATTGTCTAAGGGAGTCATTGTATACCAACTTAATGGTATGGAGGAAAATATTTCCATCCCCCAAACCATGATCCTTTCTAAACACCATCATTCATGTCATGCCTTAATTTTTCTCCTTTTATTTTTAAAGATTACTTGAAATTATTAACTATTATTTAAAAAATTTGGGGCTCTGATAGCAGACGTAACGACCTCACTTTTCTGCATCCCCCGATTAAGGAATGACCTTAAAGTTGAGAGCCATTACCTAAAATCCTGATGATCCAAATTTAAAAAATAGCAAATAATAGAAAATAATTTACATTATTTTTCAAATATTATTTACAAGATAAATAATGATGCTCCTCTAAGGATTTTATGAAATTCCAACATGGGACTAATACATATGATAAGAAGTATCTAACTAATCATCCTTTATTGAGCTTTAATGTCTCCACGTCATTTCATCTACTTCATCGTGTATTGATATCTTCACATATAATATTAACCTAAATCACCTACAAACAAAATGTGGATCAGTATATTGCTATATTGTGTATCTGGGAGGCACATAAAAGTGTGTGAGTAATATAACATCATATAAACAAGAAATTGTTTGCAAATAAGAACTGGAAATTTCATTACATATTCTAACCCTTACTTTATATGCTATCTTGGGTGTAATAATTGTCCCTTCTAGGGCCTCAGTGCATCACCCCTCGATAAATGTCATCCTAGGGTTCAATATGATATTTTATTTATGTGATACTCTAAGTGGCATTATAATTAAACGTAATGTAAATAAACATGCAACAGTTTATTTTAACAATTTTCAAGATATCCTTGACAAACACGGTAGATGATGATTGTGATTATTCATAATCATAACCATGTACCCCAATGTAGAACCATATAGACCATGCAATCATACTTCAAGTACTTTATACATATCATCCAATCAAGCAAGCAAAGATGAATCCAAACAATCAACGTTTAATATGCATGTATGTATATCCTAAAGTGCCACCATCATATTATTCAGATTAAACCCTACTTGAATCCTAATATAGGGTAGGTCTGTCTTGGTTTTAGATAAGGAATAAGGGTGCAAACCCTAATTTCATCACAAATTAAATATTATTTGAAACCCTTATCATCAGGTCTATCAAGTACTTGTATTATGAACACTTAGATTTGATTATGTTTATTAAGATTATCACAAGTTATTATCTTCGGTTTCAAAACCAAAATTCAATATATGTATGTGACGATTGGTCTAGAAACCTTAAATATTCATCGTCATGATCACCAACCTCTTGGATTACCATTATATTCAAGAATATCATATTAGAACATGAACAGTGAGCATTTAATGTATGTTAATATACAAATATAGGGTTTTCAAGTATTAATCACTTATTAATCATATATCCATGGTAATTTTTAATACAATGAGAATCATGCCTCAATTATATTTTATTCATGCTCCTCTTATTTTCTTGATCAATTTCAAATATAGTTTTTCTATTATCGAAGCTACCAATAATTTACTAGAAATTTCACAAGACAAGAACATATTGACCAATTAGAGAAAGCCGCCTCAGCAAAATAAACCTTATCCTTGCCTATATTAGGGCTAGCTTAAAAATGGGGAATGACCTCCATACCCTTATGCCCTGAATGCACGACGGGGGGCATCTGAGTCATTTGACTCTATTTCTTCCCCTTCCTCACAAAGGGTGTGACTCATTCCTGGTGAGTCAGCTCCGGCACTACCCCCTCCACCTCCCACCTTAGCAAGGTCGGCATACAGTCTGGGAACCTCCATGCACCCTTGTCGGAGTTGGCAGGTTGTAGGGTCGAGCCGATATGGTTGGGATGGGGAGCAGCTAAGGTTGGGATCTAGTTTGCAGACATGAAGAGCACTGTAGGTCCAAACCCCCACCGGGATCAGAAGGTCATAGGGTCATGATCATCATCCGAAGAGGTAGAGAAGCATCTATGCAGATCTAGGACTATTAGGGGAGCCCTCATGCATCTTGACCTAGCCTATGATCAGATTGAAGTGTATGTAGTAGTTCACCACTACATTTTGGAGAAGAAACGAGGAGGATGGGATGGAGGGTTGCCGTGGACCTTATGTGCTACACATGGATCATCATGGATACTCACCAAGCTCAGGTACTAGACGGAGACTTGTTGATTCTACCATTTATCGCACATCAAGGCATCAACGATCGGGGTTCTCCATAGTGTGGATGGGTCTGGGCTAGGCGCAGGAGCATAGCCAAGGTGAGAGGAAGCTCTACGTCTCTAATGTCCAGATACACGTAGGCTTATATAGGTAAAGGATGTAGGGTTTGTGACTCTATAACTATTGGTAGGTGTGAGGAGATCAAAGTTCTTGGTGTGTACAAAGTTGAGGGAAAGAGAGGATCATTCTCTAGAAAAGTAAATTCTTTTATAAAACCCCAGATTTGGATAGTTATTATATCCCTAATGATAACTCCTTTTCACAACTAATTTTAGGAAAACCAATGTTTAATCTTATCCTCATTTAAACATGTTATTGGATCAAGATTAGTCAAATATATACTCCAAACTTGCTCCTTTAGTAATTTTTAGATATCTACATAATTAATTATAAGGATCAAAGAGTGTCTTAGAACATTGTATATTTTCTTCCATATTTTAGATTTGTATTATTATCATCTAAATTTAATTTACATATTTATCATGGACATTAAATAGCCCTTTTCCTATTTTGTACTACAGCGACACATATGTAAACCTAGATTATAGAAAACTTAAGTAAAGCATACATCTCTCTCATCTTTACTCTAACTAGTCCTAATATTGGATACTTTATTTCTAATCCTATAATATTGTATTGTGCCAAGTTTGGTGTCCAAAGGATGTTTCTAGATACCCTTTCTCTCTCTTTAAATCCACTAGGAACCTCCTTTTGTTATGAAACTTGGTGGTTAACTCATTAATGTCTTCCCTAATGTTAATCTAATTCTTGGATTTTATTGGTCTAATTTTCATAGCTAAAAATTTCTCTTTTATTATATCCTTAAATTAATTATCCATTCCACATGCAAAGTCTTCTTTCTCTAAAATCCTAGACTAACTTTTGTTATTATTCCAAGTATACCAAAAGTCAGACTGGGATATTCTTATTTGATGCCTCAATACTTGTGTTGTCAATCTGGGTTAGATAATTACTCTATTAATTATCTAAATGACACATTATCTTGGTATCTCTTGAAAACTTGCTCATTATCTCATATTTTAGTTATCTAACAATTCACAAAGCTGTTATTATTTATTTATGCATGAAATCTCTTATTTCTCAAACTTGTGTCACAAGAACCTATTTGTAGCAAATAGTCTCATGGGCCTCACTTGGTTCATGGGTCAAACCCATGCCACAAAGTGGTTAGCTTTATTATTCTATTAATTACAATTAGAGAAATAGATCATTAAATCAAGTCTTATATTTGTAGAATCCAAATTTACCAAATTTGAGGATCATACAGCGAAGGTTTATTGCCTTCCCGAGCGTTCGGCCTCCAACATAGGCATGGGAGAAGGAAGTAAATGTCTATCTTAATCCCAAGGGAGAGATCTTAAAATTTAGAGGATTATTTTTCATGATATGTCATGATCAAAGACTGGTTTGTAGGGCAAGAAAGGTCATTGTAGAATGATAATCTTGACCAGAGTTTGTAGCCATGGTGTCTGGAGAGGAGAGTGGTTATATAGAGTGATGATGGATAGTGGCATGGAGGTTAGATTTCGCTAGGTAGCAGATTTGATGGTCAAACTGGTCGGAGGTTGTGGCTCTGCAATTGTGTTGCCAGATTTTGCGAGGAAGTCAGAGTTGTCTTCAGCAGACTCCTTAGTGTTGCCGTAGTTGATCTTTGTTGAGGTAGTGGTTGTCCACCGTGGAGAGTCTAAACTTGGCGTCCATGAATACACAAGTAAGGTACATTCTAGTTACAGGATTGGGCATTCCCTTGGCATCACTCCTGAGTGGTTGTTGTGTGTTGGTTGCAAGTTTGCAACAGTGACTGAGGAATGGAGATCAATCATAGCAGGAAAAAAAGATGTCAGTTTGGTGGATATTAGCATGTGATGATCACAGAGGCAAGTGTGGGAGGTGTCTAGGAGTCTAGGTGGAGGTGGGATCTTCAGTTGTGCTTATGGAGTGTCCAGATGTGGGATTATCAATTGTGTTGTTGTAGGTCGACAGACATATTTGTAGGCATGAGTTATTTCTAGTTGAGGGCACTAGTGTTGTGAAGTTTCTGGCATATGAGGAGAGGAGAGAGGCAAGGGTAGAAAAATGGGGTTATTGATTGGTCTGAGGAACTCACAATCATTCACAGCAACATTGTTGTTTTCTTGGTACAGGAAGATCACAATGGTGGTGATGTTAGGGTTTTCAACATGTGATTGGATTGGTGGTTGTGATGCAGGCCTCCAAGGCAGTTCTACAAAGGTGGGTGTTTGGTTTGACGATGTGGAAGAGTGGAGGCATGAAGAGAGACATGGAGGTTGCGGATCTTTGTAACAGCCATTGTCAAAAGACAATCTAGATGGGGCATTTCATCTCCATAAAGAAATTAATTGGGATATTATTAAGAAAAGAACCTTTATGGCTCTTTCATTTTAGGACATTCTCTAAACCTATCTAGAGCTCTAAATTATGTGAGATTTTGACCAACAATCCATGTTAATGTTATTTATTTTCTAAAAATATAACAAGACAGTTTTATCAAGCCATGGTCCCACTTTTAACTACCCCCATAATAACTTTGAATACTATTAATAATCACTTTGAATTATATTGTTATATTATTCTAGGTCAATATTTGACAAAGTAGTTGTATTACTAAAATACAAGGGGGTACCATTGTATTTGGGCATGTAAATCTCATAATAGTACCAAATTATGTCAAGGTGGCACATGAAGATAATTTGACAGATCAGGTTCTAAATATTTCTAATGTGAATAAAATGAACTCATTTATGTACAAAGAATTGAAAAGGAGATAAACTAACATATGAGAACATAATAATTGACCAAAACCATCCAAAGAGATCTTGAATGCGAGACTAGTTTGTAAAGGGACTCAGATTTTGAGGAAATTACGAATAATAGCTAAAAAATATTTTATACCCAGTATGTTAGAATATACATACACATTTTGAACATCATTATTATATTTAAATTTAATTTTTTTACTCAAAAAAATATACACGCTTGACTGATATTTGTATAGTTATATGTATAAATATTAAAATACGTACATATGTTACACAAACATCTATTATACACACACACACATATATATATATATATATTTTTTTTTTGAAGCCACAACATTCATTATATTAAAGCCATACGGCATCTACATGTAAAGGGAGATACACCAACCGAACACAAAAAGTAAAGAGCAGATACAATAACTAGAAACTCATATCGGAACGTGATAAGGACAATGATGTATTGATCTCTCTTCTATATCGCTGACCACAACAGCTTTTTATGAGAGATTCCTTCAACCTGAGATTAAACCTGATATAAGGTATATGCTCCAAACCAGTGACCGAAAAAGTGATCACCTTCGCACTTGCTTCCATATAACACAGAAGCAAAAAAAGACCTAACATGAAAGGAGGACACAAACCCCACGACACAAAGCTAACAACACAGACCCAACGCCCCACCAAACAGGATGAGAAACTCAACTACTAGCGACGCGCTAAGGTTGCCAACCAGCAGACCCGGAAAGGAGGCCAAACCCCAGAGGTGTAGATACAGAGTAAGGACGGCTCATGCGGGTACAAAGGTGGGGAGTAGAGGGTGCCGGGAACTCCACCACCACTCCCGACCACCACTGCGAACAGGGGGTTGGAGGACCCGCACGAAGCCCAAAACCCAACTTCCTCCTCCTCTGCCTAAAGCACCGAGGGGTGCCCGAGCTCACCGACAGCCAAAGAAGGAACCCGAGCCACGACACGACCAACAAACGACACCAACACTCCCACTGGAGCAAAAACCAAACTAAAGGCCGACAAGCGGCGACAAACCCAGGCAGATAACCTGCCACCACCAACAGACCTACGAAGACAAAAAGAAAAGAAACCTAGGAGCAGAACGGAAGCGGAAAGGAAGGGGGAGGGTTGGGGGAGCCCAGGTTGCGAGACAACCGGATGAACAGCAGAAGCAAACGGAGGAAGACGAGGGCGCCTCAACAACCCCAGGACCGCATCCACTCCTCACCCGCAAACCACCGTCGAGACTCAGGTCTTCGGGACCGAAGCCAACACCGCTAGAGCGAGAGAGAGAACGGTAGACGATCCAGCCACAGCTATCTCCTGACCTCGGATCCGCGCGACCCAGGCGAAGAGGAAGCCCGGGGGGAGTGGCCGGCGCACAAACGGCAACCCGACCCCCTCCCCCAAGAAAGACGCCGCTCCCAGGAGCCGCAAGCCCTAGTCGCCCCTTCCGCCGCCAGACCAAAACCAGACGGCACACACACACACATATATATATATAATTTATTTAAATACTACACAAATATAATCATATGTATAGACTAAAATATATATATATATGTACATTTTAAATTTTAAAATTGTTATTTATAAATTGAATATGTCATTTTATGATTTTAAAAAACTATTTATTACAAAAAACTATATATTCTTCGTTATGTACTATGCATATAGTATATACTCTATGTCGTGCCCTATCTGCGCATACACCACATACAACTTTTTTGAAAATTTCTTTAACGAGGTGAACACATTCCGTATGAGATTTTGATACCTCAAAAAATCATTTTCCAATAATTTGCAATGTAAATAGGCTTGAATTAAAAAAAACTTAGTCTATTTACAATAAAAATCAATGATAATCTATAAAATGAAAATAAACATGCACATGCAAGAAAATAGATAACAAGAACAGATAACCAAACAACTAAAAATAAGTCAATTTTCCACCTCACCCCATGAATGTTTAACAAAATTTCCACACTACTGAGAATAATATTGAGACAAGAAACAATTGGATGTTCACTTCTATGTTAGGGTCAAAAGACTCCTACAATGTGGGCCATGAGGTCCAGGATGAAGCATCATGATAGGCATTTGATGGTGGATCTAGCTTGTATGATGGAGCATAAGGGTCTATGTAATCACCTTATCTAATGTGCAAGTCATATATCTTCCCTAAGACTGAGGACATATTTAGATTCTAGTGGTGGAGTGCTTGTATATTTGCATCTTGATTATTCATATGGGTTGAATACTACTAAAAAGAGAGGGACATGTATATGTACATACATTGCTAGTCAGGAATAGACCAAATATCCTCCATATTTGTCTCGATGGAGGGAGGGCTTGGAAAAGAAAGTGTCTTAGAAGAAGTATCAGCTCCATATGATCATGGTTTCTTCTCATTCAGCTAGATTTTAAATTATCTAGGTTTGATAAAGAAATATGTTGGTGCCAAGAAGTGAGAAGAAAGACTCTAGGTGTTTGTGGATATCCATAAAATGATTGTCTTTCTTTGAAACATACAGAAGGATAGTGGTAGTCCCAAGAGTAGGGTGTCAATCAGGTAATTTCACTCCAAGTGGGGTGGTTTTGGGACCACCCCAACTTCACAAGTATTATGACCAAACCGTCGATAAGAATGTGACTATCATTATTCTTTGCTTTGGATATATTGTATAATTTCTTTAGGAGGAATTTCCCAATATCTAGTTTCTTCTCTTCATCATGTACCATAAGAAAAGCATTATGTCCAAGAAGATGACTCCATGTGCCTCCTTCTTTGAGAATATTATATCAGATAAGACTCAATGAAGGTAAGGAAGAATGACAATGTGGATGTGAGTCACTCTCGCCACATTTGGTGTATAAGTAGTATTGTATATGATCTCACTTGAGAATCCCACATGCTTGAAATCATCAGGTTCACTCCTCAAACGGGTTGCATCAAGTAAAGTAGGTATGCACAGCTCAATAGATATGTTTACTATTGTGAGAAAAGATAATCTACAATAAAATTTGAGTGTTGCACATAGATGGAGTCACACAGAACCCTAGAGTAAGAGCAGGGAATGTTTGTGTCTTACCCCAAGTAGCCAGGGAAAGTAAAGATATGGACATGAGAATAGGTTTGACTATTGAGGTGAAACCTAGGTCCTCCAATTAAGGTATACACTTCCATATGTTATGCCATGTTTCTTTGTAGAACTTCTGAGTACCAAGAAGTTATCCACATGAAATTTGGGGTCTTCATTTGTCAACCTTAAAATTTGGTTTTGTTTTTCAACTTTCTTATAGATTGTGAGTTCCTAGTGGTTTGAATAGCTCTAGCATTGTTAAGAACCTTGAAATACAAATCTCTACTAGATAGAACTTGAACCACACATGGTTCTCATAGAACAAGAAGAAATTGGTTCTATTCTATGAATAAAAACTTGAAATAATTGAACAGGTGTTGAAAATAAATTCTACAGAATCACTAAATTAAATAAGCATGAAAAAGGTTTGAATTTTTCAAAAAAGAATTAAATCCCCAGCAATTGTGCCAAATTTTGATTTGTGCAAAGTGTGCATGTAATAATAACACAACCAATGCCTGTAATAGGATGGGTTAAGATTAGTAATAGCTTAAGGTCACCTTTACAAGGAACTTGTGTGTATCAAACAATATCCTATTCAATTACCTAGTGGTTCAAATAGTTTATGATGATTGCATTTCATTATAATTTAACCAAACTAATTATTAGATTTCTTACTATAAATTAAAAAGATGGAAGTACTTGATGCCTGAAAACTCACAACTCATATGATAAACTTATTAAAAGAATCCCATCATTTTGGTTTGTCTTATCTCTAAATGGTAGGATTACAATTTCTCAACATGTAACTATAAATCTATAAAGAGTTCCCCTAAATATGTTCAAGTAAGCAACAATCCACAATAACTTAAAACAAGGAGATAGAATCCGTTTACTATTACTCATTTAAATGCAAACTCTATTTGATGATCAAAAAAGTTACCCTCTAAATTAGTACTCTAGTCAAAATCTAATTTATGGAAAATAGGGCGCCTTGATAAAGATTCCCATAAGCAAGCCAAACACTTTAACCATACAGAGAAGAAGAAAACTGATTTAGATTAAAAGTTGTTCATCACATGAGTTATGAATACCAATTAGGAATGAATTACAAGGAAATTTACCCCACATGCATACATATGTGTGTAAATCATGTTCATCACTACATGAATAAAGTGATAAGAAAATATAGAAGAAAAAGAAGATGATGAGTGGGCAAACAAATACTATACTTGTAGAGAGTGATTCTCTATCATGGAGGTGAAGGAGCAAGTGATCTCCACAAGGAGGAAGAGAAAACATTTCATTTGTTTTATTTTAAGCTCCTATAGTGTCGAATTGCATTTGGAGATTCCCTTTTTCCCTCTCTTGAAGTTGTTAGTTATAAAATTAAAGGTATATGTCAATAACCACCCTCCTTGTCTTCATATTTTTTTAGAAACTTAACAAGGCATGACATGTTGTTGAGGATACACGTTGTGTCACATGCACAGTAACCATTTTGTTAGGAATTTATCAAGAAGGACATGGTGTATAGGTGTTTGCACACATTTTATTGATTCAAGTTGAAGCTAGTGAAGGGCATAATGGGAGACACATAAGGCATGTTGCATCACTTGCCTGGAGTCAAATGCTTGAACTTGATGGGGAACATAGTGTGTAGGAGTAGAGGCATGCCGTTCTCTCACAATGAAGGTAAGATGAAGTGATGATTAGGGACACGACATTTCCAAATAAAGACATATCATGGTTGACAAAACAAGGTATGGTTTATTTGAAATTAAGCCTTCAAGTCGATGACAACAGAGATAAGAGGTACAGATGAATCCTATATCATGAAACTTAAATGAAAATACATCTATTCACTCTAAATGATAACTAAAGAGACAAAAATACTAAAAATGCATCTACATGTCTAAAATGAAACTAAAACCATGGCTTGAGAATAGAAATGTGGTAGAAGCTGACATAAAACATAATATGAACTATATCATTAACACGTAAGTGTGCATGGATTCTCATTGTAGATTGAGCAAGATATATTCTAGATGGTAGATACGTGACTGACTATTGTTCCTTCCTGGGAGGAAATTTGGTTTCCTGTAAAGTCTGGGAACAAACTGTCATTACCAGATCCTGTGTAGAGAATGAAATGTTGTTGTTGAACTTATTTAGGTCAAGGATTTTATGAAAGAAGTGGGAGTTTATTAGTCAAAATCCATGGCACTAAATTGTGTAATCAAACTATGGATTGTATGTTTCCAGCCACTTTTCCCATGAAAGAACAAAATACATAGAAGTCAATTATCACCTTTTTGTGAAAATCAAATAATAGTTGATCAAGCCCATTGATGTGTAGATAGAGATGAACTTGTAGGTCTTTTCACTAAATTTTATTGAAATAGAGTCAAGTTATTTTGTAAAAAACTTGGTTATAGTGAAATGTGTGCACCAATTTGAGGTGGTGTTAGAGTACTAAGTCTTGTATGCATATTTTCATATTCTCTAAAATGAGTTGTATGCTAGGATCAGTCACACCTCTTGTAAAAGGGTTTTTGTATTCCATCGATAATCCTATATATAATAACTCATTTGCATAATATCACACAATTCCTTACTCCATCTAGATACATTTTCAAAAAAAAAAAACTACCTAGGAAAATACATTAATTTCTTAAAAAGAAACTACCTGGGAAATTGTACTAGTTGTTCATTCTTAACGCAGGATACTCATTATAACAAGCAGCACACCAATTCCAAAATCATTATTTAACATAATCATAAACAATTTGTAGTCTTGGAAAAGACTTATAAGATAAGATCCTTGGCATAGACTTTGATTTCCAATCTTAAAAAATAAATATTAATATCTATGACCAAGTCAATATATTCCTTCTATATTATCTAAATATCAATCATGAAAATAGCATGGCTTAGTGGATTATCATCTTCTCTATCTATTCTTTCTCACTTTTTCATGGTGATTTGACTTGGACACTGATAAGGAAATTATTGAATAATGATCCTTTGTTTTTAAACTGAATAACAAAAACATCCAACTTGATTCCTCAAGTAGTGGTCAAATACTCCAATCCTATATTTTAAAAAGTCTTTAGAAGGAATAAATCAAGTAGATGATAATTAATAGTCATCCTTCTACATCAGTTCTATTATGATCAAGAAAAGGATCGTGATTGGTAGTAAAACATCACTAGCTACCATGACTATTTTTTCCCCACTAGAATCAAAAATCTTTATTGGATTGCTATAATGTGGGGAGGTTTTTCATTGTACGAAACACCGTGGTTACTTGTAGTAGGATTTGTCTTTTTGTTCACCATATGAGGGGTCGCTGGAATAGTTCTAGAAAATTCTTCTCTCAACACTTGTCTATGTGATACTAATTATGTGGTTGCACATTTCCGTTATGTACTTTGTATGGGAGCCATTGCTTTATTTGCAAGATTTTAATATTGGGTGGGTAAAATCTTTGCTCATACATACCTAAAAACTTTAGGTAAAATCAATTTATGGATTACTTTGGGGGGGTGAATCTAGTATTCATTTTGATACATTCTAAGGGCTTTTGGGGATTCCATGTCGTATTCAGATTATGCATATGCTTACATTAGATGAAAGTATCTGATCAATTTCAGCTCTTATATATATGCAATTGGAATTTTTTGCTTCTTCATGGTATTCATAATCAATTTAACAAATGGAAAGAACAAAATATGTTCTCCAAGTCCCACACTATACAATACTATGACAAAGGGAAGCAAGTTTGTAAGGTTGAGTAAATTTGGAAATATTTTTTGTCCTTATTATTCTCTACAACTTGGGAACATGAAGTTGGAATCCATAGAAATAGTGGATTTGTTCCCGAGCCAAGTACACACCCATGTCACACCCTGAAAATAGGTTTCTTCAAAAGCATTAGATCAAGGATAAGCATCCCATATGTGTACCGCATGGTGGGGTCGCAAAGTTGCATGAGAAGAGAAGCATGAGAACACCATGCTTTTTTCATCAAGATCCCATTTGGGTAATTAGTTTGAGGAATCACCTGTGCATTTTAAAGCATTTTTAGTTAGGAGGCATGTTTATTCCCATTTCAAGAATTGTAAATCCAAATGATCAAGATGACATTCTTTTCTCAACGCAACAGTGTTGAGATCCCAAGAGGTTACAAAAGGGAATAATATCCTCTCTTAAATTTATTGGAAGTGATTGGTTACTTTTTCAATCCACAAGGTCCCCTCTCTAATAAATAAAGCCAGTTTCATTTTTTAATGAAAAATTTGGTTTGATGGTTGTTGTCTACTGACCAAAAGGGTATAGGCACTCAATATTTCATCTTCAAATTTTAGGTCAAATAAGAAGAATCCAAAGGATCAATCTGTAAAAAGTGCATACACCTAGTGGCTTAAGGCACAGCTTCCATTTTCTCACCAATACGTCATGTGGTAGGTTCTTCGTCTGAGTGAGTGTGCCCGCAGTCTTCTCCTTTGACTGCTCATTATTATCAAATCTCAAGTTTTTTATTGAATTTAAAAAGAAAAGATTTTCTTTCTACACATGTGTGTTCCCTTGAATATAGAATGGGTAGTAAATATTGGTTCAGATAAATTCCCATGTTCATATCTCTCCATTTTTTGTATCCATTTCTTGGGTAAATTTTCTAGGTGGAAAATTAGGAAATGAGTTATGGTTGTTTCAATCAATGAGAAGTAGGATGTCGATCCCTCTAATATTGACCAAATTCTCTAACTTAAATCATTTAGATGATGAAATAATGGGCCAGATTGTGTGTGTCTCGCCATCGGGTATCCATATTTAGCTGAATTCCATGCCCTAAGATGAGGGTGGGGGAAGAAGTAGTTTCCCCCTTCAAGTGTTGAAGTATCCATGTTCGTAGCACTTATGCTTGTAGTAGAAAGCGCATTTGCGTATATGACATCTCATTCAGAGACAAATGCTCCCTTGCTTGATAGTGATATGGAATGGATTCTATTTTTATATTAGGTGACCAACAAATAATGTAGAATGGTAATAACATGGGAATCTTGTCTGTTGTAGATTAACAAGCTAGCCAAGGGAGAGTAATTCATTCATATTAAAATGATTCTTGATGTTTGAGATTGTTCGCTTTCTATATCTTTCGTTTTCTTTACTTATTCCTAAACTAGATGAGTTTTGATGCTCCTTTAGATAGCAGAGGGACCTGAGTCAACGACATCTATGATGAGAGTGTATCCCTCATTGAAATATGTAGCTATTTTTTAAACATGAAAGAGAGAGATCATCACCAGGATAAACCTTTTTAATAGGTGGGAACCACCCCTGAGGAGGAGCCACATTGGTGACTCCACCCAGCAATGTAACCCCCACCACCCAACTACATGCACATTGATGGGAGCGAATAAACTCAAGAAGCAGCCACCATGCATGATGGGACCAAGGATTACTAAGGTTGTACAATCGGAGATTTGAACTTGGGTACCTACTCTAGGGAGCATGTGCCTTCACCATCGAGCTACCACCTTGGTGTCCACCAAGATAGACCTTCAAGAGACATGTTGTATAAGGAACATGAACCGGATTGAACAATATAGCATTGATATCAGCAAAACTATTAGTCTCAAATCATTGTTTGTCATATGTTTCTCCCTTAGTCTCATAAGGATTCCATGCACTCAGGATCATCACTTTGTTGTTGAGAGCGGATAGGGAAATAAGCAATCCTAGTAAACTCTAATCTTTCCATTTATTTTGAGATCAAATCATCATCCTACTATGTTTCTAACTACTCATTCCATCTTCCAATTTTAGTCAAGCAAAGCTCCCATCTTAGCAAGGTCGGCCATAGCATTCTTTTTTTGTTGATCTAACCAGTCTAAAGTTAAAGAAAGAAAGGTGAATCTGAACCAAAGAAAGTACCTTGATAACCATCTTAAAAATCATCCGGTGATGAGGGAAGCATTCACTCAGGGTCCAGACTCAATTAGAGATTCGAGAACATATGCATTTTACAAGGGTGTACCAACATAACAGTGTTGATGACACACTGAGCATTACTTCAAATGTAGTGACATAGTAACCCCCCACACACACACACTCCCCTATCAAGAGAGTGTATCATCAACTAGAGAGGACAATCACCTCTTGCTATACAAAATTGAACATGAAATCAAATTCTTCTTTCATTTCTAAATATGTACTAGGATAACTTCTTGTATCTTTTACTTACATCATTACATCCTAAGATGATTTTCATTGTAATCTTTGTTTTTGGAGGGTCAGTCTTTATATTGCTACATACGCACGTTATCCAAATGTATGAACTAGCCTATGAGCATAGAGGTCTTAGGGTGAAGCTGGAAGAAAGATCCAACTCAGAATATGATTTGGTCTAAACAATCAAGGGGGTCAAGGTGAAAGGGGAAGTATCGGAAACAAGAGAAGATCAATAGTAATTGGTGTAGTGTATCATATTACTTATACGACAGAGGTGGAACGTTACAATAATTTTTTGACCATGATCGTCCATGAATCCCACTTTTCATTCTCATTATATTTTTGGGTTAGGATCAGTCATTGAAAAGGTTTGCACCTTTACTAGGAAGCACTCTTCTTTTCCAATCCTAGTCCAAGGGGGGAAGAGAGAAAGAGATATCACACTCGGGTTGGATGGGTGATCGATCTTTGGAAATCACCTCAAATATTCTCTTCTGAGATTGTGTAGTAGGGTGAACCATGCATCACTTTTTTAATTGGAAAGTGGTTTTGCATAAAGGCAAATATGTCATTTAAGAAGCAAGGGAGTGTGAGATGATTCTGATATATGGTAGTTGTTGACAAGTAATCAAAACACAATCTCTTTTTCCTAATTCCATCTTTCTAATTTTCTTTTTCATAGTCAAGAAGAAAACCTTATCGATCATATTGATACCTAGCTCCATGAAAGGAGTCAGCTTTAGACTTTTCAAGTACACTACTCCTTCAATTGTAGGGAGGATTTGGAAAACCCTCATTCCCCTTCTTCGGGCCAACTCTCATGAGGTGTTAGCCCACCCAAACATGCAACTATAATTATAGAAGAAATGAATGAATTCATTCCCTTGATCAAGCCTATTTGATCTAAATTCAAACTTCTGCCTTTGACCCTATTGGAAAATTCTACCATTTCTTCATATCGAAATTATTTTAATCCATACGTGCAATCCCATATCCAAATCCCAATTTATTATCTTATACCTTTTTTCTCATTGGAAGAAAGCAATTCTATCATCGAGCATGTGATGCTCATTTTCTCCCATCCAAGAGCATGTTGTCTCCCCTTATTTTCTGATAGCAAGTCTTCATAGGTGGGTTTGGTTCCCTAGTAGAACCAACTTTGAGTTTGATGGTTAATCTTTTTTTTCCTACAAATTACCTCACTTGAACGTGGACACCTAGTCAAAAGAATACATTCATGAGACTAGCCTCTAGAGGTGTTTTGATTTCGTTAAATGCATGCAAAATAAAACACGAGCTCCCACTCTTGTCATGAGGCAGCTAGTATAGAACTCCCATGACTGAAGCATGATCATCATTCATTTACAATCTGCTAGAAAAAATCACATCGTCAATCGTCTGATCCACGCAAGATGTTGGAGGTTTCAATTTCTTTTTAATTCCAAGGGCAAGGGCAGGTTGGTGGATGGTAGAAATTAGGAACCAAGCCTTTTCTCATAACATTTTTTGGAACTTGTGAAATAAAGGTGAGTAAAGTGAGTGGATTGATTGGAATATCTCCCCCGCCACCGGTAGTCAAGAATATCCATCCATATGAATAGTTGCACAATGATGGTGTAATTTGTTGTGCTCCGTGTTTGATGTGATGGGATTAAGCTCTTGTCTCGTTGAAGTCATTGAAATGTTATGTTTTTCATCTCACTAGTGTTGTAACTTGTGGCTTGTAACAAGTTCTCCAATTTGACTTAGGAGCACAAAGTTTGACTAATTATTATAAAACTTGAATATAGTTGTAGAGTCTACAATCTAAGGAACCACCCAACATGATCCAATTCAAATGGCACAACCCAAGGAGGTCATGGTTTTGAATCCATGGAGAAAATCTAAGTTAATGACTATTGTTAATAGACAATATGTGACCCCTCCACGTTTTTTATTAGCCATTTGGGCTAGCATTCGTACTGAAGGGTGTGGGCATCTCGCAAATGGTCAAGTTTACTCCCATAGCTTGTTTTCATTTGGCTTGTGGCTTCATCAACAAGCAAGTAGGTCATTGTGAAGCTTTCATCACATAATAGTACGATGATAAGTTATGAGGAATAGGTCGTATCCCACCACCATAACAAAATCTAAGTAAACTTTAACTCAGGAATAAGGTTGAGCTACTAGGCATTAGTGGTTTCAAACCATCACCTTTTTGTGGCATTTTTATCGTTAGCTCCAATCCAAAGAGGATGCAAAAATAAACATAATGCTTATAGAAATTGAGTCCTCCCAACTCAATCCATTGTACCCACCCATCTCCACTGACATGTTGAGCCAAGGCTTGCCACCAACCAAGTAACAAGTTACAAGGAAATGGCAATATGGCAACATAAACGACAATGTCCCATGTGAACTTTTTTTCACCTCACATCATGATAAGCACCCTCCATCCTCGCTCAACCATTGACTTGATAATTTACCACCGCCAACTTCCATCACCACAACCAATGCCATTACTATCGTAGTCGACAACACAATTGCTATTGTTGTCGCCATGTTTGCTACCACCAAAACATTAGTAGTGCCACGATGGGTCCTGGTACTATCTTGTGTGAAGAACCCCAAAGGCAATGAGATGATTGCCCCCAGCAAAAGTGGCCTGGACGACGAGCAAAACATGGGATGTGAGATCAAAGGATCATCCAACGAATGGACAAGCTGCAAAGAGGGAGAAGTAGTGGTCCAACGGTTTGGCGGATGGAGGTGGGGGGAGGGACAAGACCAAGCCCACAATGTATGAGTGACAGATTGACCACACAAGTACTCGAATACATACACCATGTAGTACATGTGAGCAAACAAAGATACCACCCATTTTTATTTTTGAAAAATATATACTTGACACAATTTATTACATATATAAGAGAATTACCACTACACCAACATCACTAGTAGCACCACAACATCAAAAACAAAAAAAATACTTAAACACAATTTATTACATATATAAGAGAATTACCACTACACCAATATCACTAGTAGCACCACAACAACAAAAAAATTGCACCAACTTGAGATCACTTTTGCAACATCGCCACAATTTTTTGTCACTACCATTGCCACAATCACCGCCAAACACCATTCTAGTCTCAATATCACTCTCAATTGCCACCATCATCACTACTCACTAATGTCAACGCCATCACCATGTTACCACTACTCAGCCTTGCGACCTTGCCACCAGAAATGGCATCACTATTATCATTCATAGTCAACCTATGTCCAGAGGGCCCGCTCGCATTGCTAAGAACCATTCATCATTTCTTAGCTTACTCTTTTTAATCTTAATCTAATATGGGATGGGAGAAATTTATCAAAAATTGATTGTTCTTATTTGATTGGTAAGTACACTCACAAAATGTAACATGACTGAGTTGATTGGGTCGTTCTCATCTAGCAATTCCTCACTAAATAATCAAACAATGAAATTAATGTCCTAATTACTACTCTTTGTACAGAGAGTAGACGCCAAAAAGTTGCCTGTCCTAATTACTACTCTAAGTATATAATAGCTGAGCCTGAAACTTGAGAGTCGAGAGATTTGCCATGATATCTGAGTCATCCAGACATGAGGCCATTTAGTCGTCAAAAGGAAGCCTAAAAAGCTAAACCAGCCAAATCAAATTTACAATAGCAAGGTAATGTACTCCTATCAAAGGTAAAGCCTGGCATACGCTCTTGTTTGGAAGCCCTAAAACTCGTGTTCCTAGACCACTAAGAGCAGCAAAGACGTGACCAGTACCACAGATTCCATGGAATGTATGCAGTGGTGGATACCCACGTCAAAAAACAATACGGAAACATTAGTTTTTATTTTGCAGTCAGTGTTAGTTTCGTGGGAGCATGAGAATTCCGTCAGCTTCTTGCTCTAACAAAGCCATACATTCATTAGAAAGGACTTTGATAGCAGGAAAGTGGAATGATTTCGATGGAAGCTGATCTATTTAAGCAGCACAGAATTGAAACTACAACTCAACTTGAGAGTAATCACTTTCCTAAATAAGAAAAGTAATATTTATATCTCGTCCTACGTGTTAAGTGAAAAAAGAAAGGGAAAAAAAAACTTGAGCTCCTAACCCAATCTCACAGATTACGAACTTTGTCCACTGTTTCACCAAGAACTAAATCTTTGAAAAACATCCCAATAGCAGCTATCCTCTTACGATAAGACTGCAATGACATCTGAAGCCCTTAAGGCAATATAGTCTGAGCCATCGGCACTCTTGAACTCATTGCCAGCATACTTTGAGTATAGCACAGTACTGCCAGGGGTCAAGGAAAGTGGCTTCCTGTTCCCTTCCTCATCCAATGGACCAGGGCCGACCGCCACCACCTGTTTCAAGAATCAGTCAGTCCAGCAGACTAGCAGTATACTTCATTTGGGACAGTCTTTGGGAGAGTGCTTAAGTTTGCTTAAGTTTCAATTGTAGGTGTCGTGATGAGAAAACTTACTGCTCCAATAGAAGGTTTCTCCTTTGCAGCCTCCGTCAAAAGTAAGCCACCGGCAGTTTTTTCCTCAGCTTCTGCTACCTGAATGGATTTAACATTATACAAATGAAGTGTCAGTCATTTGCTAAGATAGCAACAACAAAAGAAAAACACAACAAATGGTAAGCATGTCCTAATATGGAAACTTCCACACTACCAGAAACTAAATGTTCATCTTGCAAAACATATTTAATGATGAATCAGAAGAAAGGAAACATGCCTTGATTAAAACTCGGTCGTTGAGTGGCTTCATGTCCTTCACATCATCAGTGTCAAGAACACCGACCAGGTCATCCTCTTTCAGGATAAGGTGCTTAGAATCATTGAATTCTAACTCTGTTCCTGCGTACTTGGAATAAACAACCTGACTCCCAGTCTGCATTTGGTCAAAAGAAAAGAAAACAAGCAGAATTAACCTCAAGCCTTTCTCTTTAAAGAAGAGCAGGCGTACAATTTTTGAAGCGTCTCAAATCCGGTTAGATCGGGGCAGAATTAACGGAATGAAATAGCGGAATGAAATAGCACACAAGTGCATGTCATAATCCCCTCAACCCTAAACTGTAGGACCAGAACAACATAGCAAAAAAAAAAGCCAATAGACTTGGGCTATAAGACTGACTGGCAATTTTTGCACTAACTTCAGAAACCACGAACGCAATTATTTGGGAAGCTGCAAATCAATCAATCGAGGGGCGGAGACGTTAGCCACATCAAAGTGCATTTTCCTGAAGAAAAAGCTAAATGCAATCAATATAGAAACATTACCGTCACGCCAATCTCGATCTTGTTCTTTCCAACGGTTCTACCATCCCCAACAGCAACAACTTCACCACCCTGTGGCTTAGATTGGGCGGTTGACGGAAGTAGAATGCCTCCCATTGTCTTCTCCTCAGATGACTTGATTTTAACCAGGATTCTGTCACCCAAGGGCTTGACTGTCGTGTACTGTAGGATTATAAAGGAGAAGCAATTTTGTTAGTAATGACTATTGCAAAGAAATCAATTACGCTAGAAACGAGACAAAAATCCTCAGAGAGGTAGATAATGATTTCTAAACAAATTAAGTTGACACATAAACAATTGGGCAAACAGGCATGTCAAAAGCATGTAAAGAGCCCACTCAACATCCTCTTTATAGCATTCCGTATAGTAATTAAAATTAAGAATGAACCGTACTGTCAGGCAAAGAAATAGATATAGGCTGAAACATTAACCCAGCTCATTACTCTTTATTCAAGAGATAAGTGTATGTTGTCATTCCAGAACCTTTCCAACTGTCTTTCACTTCAAAGTCCAAACATGTTACTTATTTCCTCAAATACAGATTGAATTACACTCATCATCATAACATAAAAGCAACAAATAAGTTTTCATAATAGGACGTTACCTAGTAACAAGCTATCATTGGCCCTATAAACATTACTAATATATTTGGTATTGCAAAAGGAGGGGAGGCGAAGGAGGTGGATGATGCGGAAGGAAAGGGGGGCAAGAAAATATAATTAGTACTGTCTGGTTAACAAGGGGGTCGAGAGGGAATGAAGGACATACATATGGGATGGGATGGGAAAGAAAGGTCTACTAATAGACACAGCATACATAATTGCTCATTTCAGCTTCTGTCAGCCCTAATTAGATGGGGTGAGAAGTGGGAAAGTACAGCATGAATCAAATTTTGCGATCTTTATTAATGTACTTGGTTCGCATGGGGATGGGAAGGAAGGGAAGGGCATAGACGAGAGTAAGTTTTTTTGTAGGTTAATAAAAATGGAATATACCAAGAAGGAACTTGTGTATACTTCCACTTCTGCCCACATTCAATGGAGAAAAAAGGAGGGGAGGTTCTCATGGGCCGTCACCCTCTACGACCAATTCCCTTCCCCAGTGAGTTTTATCCCTTACCTTACCCCAGTGAGCTTTATCCCTTCCCCAGTGAGCTTTATCCCTTCCCCAGTGAGCTTTATCCCTTCCCTTACCCCTCCCCTCCTTTCCCACTGTACCAAACAACAAATACAGTAACAGCCTAGTTCTTCCTTCAATATTATGGACGGACCTATTTCCAACAGAAACACCACTAAAATGGAAAATCGGTGAACCTAACACAGTTCTATAATGTTAGTATTACAAGTTACCACTACACTATTTGGCAAAATAAATCAAACAGTAATAGGTTGCTTGCGTGCATGAGCAAATTCTCATTCTTCAAGACAGTTAACATAATGAAAACCAAGTTAACATGTTCAAAAAAAGCTTTGAGCAGATAGTCTCGAGGGTGTACCCTACAAAAGCAACACCGACTCAAATATATTTTAATAATTCTTCATAGAACTAGTGCCAGCCATGTATAGTGGAGATTAGACATCTTCTCCGCCAAAACTCAGTAAATCAAAATGCATGGTGTCGCCACTGAACGAAGGAGAGTAAAGCCTCCAGGGCAAAGGTCTAGTCAAGCAACGAATTCTGATCAGCTTCTTTGCAAAAGAGTAAAGCACCATAACAACCCTAAGGACCATAACCTGAACAGAACGACCTAGGAATGAGGGCACTTACACTGATTAAGGCTGCTCAGAGACCAAGAGTGTTCGACAAGCCATGTTCCACATGGAGGTTCCTTTAAAGGGGTGAAGGTAGACCTAATGAGCTATACATCCAGCATAACATGTTCTATTAGGAGATAAAGAAAAGACTATTGTGCCTATCAAGAACGTGGAGGACCCACATATTACTTGGTTTAGGACATCCTAACCAGATCGCTTGATGATTATTTGTCTAGAGACACTGGAAAGAAGCTTCAGCCATGAGATGGCAAAAGGCTTTACACTAGAGACAGTCATCGTCATCTAAGCCTCAGTCCCAACTATGTTGGGGTCAGCTGCATGGATCCTTTGTTTCCATTCAGCTCTATCATGAACCATATTATGGTTGAGATGTAGAGATTCTAAATCTCTCTTTATAAGCTCATCCCATGTCGATTTAGGTCTTCCTCTTCTTCTATTTATTGTGCTTGACTCGATAGCATTGCTTCGTATAGGCGAATTCTGATCAGCTTCTTTGCAAAAGAGTAAAGCACCATAACAACCCTAAGGACCATAACCTGAACAGAACGACCTAGGAATGAGGGCACTTACACTGATTAAGGCTGCTCAGAGACCAAGAGTGTTCGACAAGCCATGTTCCACATGGAGGTTCCTTTAAAGGGGTGAAGGTAGACCTAATGAGCTATACATCCAGCATAACATGTTCTATTAGGAGATAAAGAAAAGACTATTGTGCCTATCAAGAACGTGGAGGACCCACATATTACTTGGTTTAGGACATCCTAACCAGATCGCTTGATGATTATGTGTCTAGAGACACTGGAAAGAAGCTTCAGCCATGAGATGGCAAAAGGCTTTACACTAGAGACAGTCATCGTCATCTAAGCCTCAGTCCCAACTATGTTGGGGTCAGCTGCATGGATCCTTTGTTTCCATTCAGCTCTATCATGAACCATATTATGGTTGAGATGTAGAGATTCTAAATCTCTCTTTATAAGCTCATCCCATGTCAATTTAGGTCTTCCTCTTCTTCTATTTATTGTGCTTGACTCGATAGCATTGCTTCGTATAGGCGCATTAGTCACTCTGCGTTGCACATGACCATACCATCTAAGTCGGTCCTTGTGCAACTTGTCATCAATGCTCGCCACCCCCACTTTATTCCTGATATAATCATTTCTCAAACGATCTTTTCTTGTCTTCCCACACATCCATCTCAGCATACGCATTTCAGCCACGTTCATCTTGTTGAGACCTTATTTCTTCACCGCCCAACATTCACTCCCATAAAGCATGGCTGGCCGTATAGCTGTTTTATAAAACTTCTACACTAGAGACAGTATATAAAGAAAACCTAAGAGAAATAATGACTCCAACTAGCCTAATAAGACTGGCTAAAAGTCAGAAAATGTTAATCCAACCGAACACATGACTTCCCTTTTTGATAGTACGAGTGACAATTGAGAAAGAGCAATAACTCAAGCTACTCCAGCTGGTAAGAGATATAACCGATGCTTGGGACATTATACAAGCTTGGTAGCTTTGGGAGACCCACATTTTAAGATAAATGAACAAATACTTACCTCGACATTTATACATACAGAGAGATAAAAAAGTGTATCTCAAAATTCTGACGACTATAGAACAGTGAAACAGCAGAGAGCATGGAAATATGGGTATTTGTGCCTATTCACTTGCATGGTCTAAGACTCATCCAGTCCTTTTAGGTTACCTATCCAATTAGATAAAAATTGGACATACCAAAGGGCTCCTTAGGCACTCAGGAGTACCAGAGTGGGAAGTTTTCGTCTCATTATATGAAAGCAGCAGAATCAAAACAGAACAATTAGAAAATGGCAGGTAAGGATGTACTGCTAGAAGTAGACTCCACCATTCCTCCTATCAGCTGCACGTGTTACCTCTGTTCCTTATGGTAGATTGGGTATCCTAACAGCTGCATATGGTCTACCAAATACCAATGCCTAGGAAAGGTTTTCCTCACTACGGTTGGCATTATCTGGTCCAACTTTTAGTTATCACCATTCAAAATGGCACTATATACATTACAGGTGATGTGCGAAATGCAGCCAATTAAGCCTTTTAGCAAGGCTCAGGGGCAATGGAGCCAATAGTAGAAGTAGGAAATCTGGGCAACTATTTTTGGGAGCAAGAAAAGTTGAAACATATTCTAGAAGTGCAAAACACTAGAAACATACTCCAAATAGATCCATATAAAAGGCAAAAACAACCACAATTGACGCAGGAAAAGGAACTCTGCTATACTTCTACATCAGCTGAAACTGCATCTGCTACTATCCAACAACCTCTAACATTGATAAAAGACTAAACCAGGTGATAATGTCTTTCTGTTGCTGAAATTTGAGCATATAGATGTAGAGTAGTGGTCAAGAGCTTTTGGATAAGGCTAAAACCAAAATTTTGGCGACGAATATTCCTGCCACTGCCACTGATACAATAGGCATAATTTAAGCGGAGTCGATAGAAATTAATTTAAAAGCAAAGGACCTTGGGAGCGAGGGTGGTAGCAGCTCTGACAACGAGCCCGCGGAAGCACCTCCGGTCGGCGCCCAGCCCGGAAGCACCAAGGGAAGGCGAGACGGACACAGCCGTCGGTCGGAGCCCGTCGAAGGCCGGAAGCAAGACGGCGCCTTTAGCCATTCCGCAAGAAGCGCTAGTGAAAGCCATCGTCTGGAGTCAAAAGAAGCAAAATGGAGTCAAAATGAGGAAGGCCGATAAGTGATAACCATGAGGAATTCATACAGAAGGCAAGCCCACATGGCTGTAGACTGAAAAAGCAAAGAGAAATAAAGGGAAAGCGAAAGACCATGTAACCCAGCTGAGCTACCTGCTACAAAGCGTGAAGAGAAGAGCAAGGATGAGCACACACTGGAGCGGGCTGCGACGATGAAGGTAGGTTGGTTGGATGGATAGGATAAACCCTAGAGGCCGACCGCGGACGGAGAGAGCTCAGCGCAGTGGAAGAGAGTGTAGCGTGTAACTTATGTAATCCCCTGGGAGAGCTTCTGATATCCCTTGAGAACTCGGAGCCTATGATATCTCTCAGCCGCTCGATGGCCATTCAAGAACTTATCCAAGGAAGAGCCTTGAAGCCCTTTCGCTCCTCCCACTTCGTCTGAGAGATCCGGGGGTATACGGCAACGGGAATTACGGAACAAAGTAGCCGATGTTTCTGGAACCTCTTTTTCGCTGATCTTGCTGCGGAGAATTCCGGAAAACGGGCCGAATATTACATCTTAGGTAAGTAGGCTAGCAAATTATTGGAGTTGGACTCACATTAGGTGGCCTATCACCTCACCTCATAATAGTTTGTATTCTCCTAGACTAAAGCTTCATTTGCAAAGCGGTGATGATTGTTCGGAAAATGATAGACTATCATGGACAGTGGATTAATCACTACCAATTGTGTTGCCCACCACTTTTAGTTTACATTGTAATTTCTATCTGGAGGGTCGACAAACTCTATCGACCGCTCATATTTCACCGTTAGAAATTATTGCAATAAATCATCACTGATGGGCCACTGGCGATGAATGCAATCATGTTGACAAACGCTGCATAGTTATCAGAACTCACCAGAAAGCACATTGATAAGTACATGATTTTCGATTTAGGAAACTCCTATAACACATGTTAAGATTGTTGGTATGTATGCCCATAGAGCAAGTCATATGATGATTGTAATGGGATACTTTGTAAATTATTTGAATAATAATAAATGCAATTTCCGATCTATATGTTTAAACTGTTTCTGAGATGATAGTGTAACATGATAGATGTCTTAAGAATGATTTTACTCAATGACGTATGCTTTTGGGTTGAGGACCTGAACGATAAGATCATGCGGATGTTAAGAGTATACATTCTTATTTTTGTCCCTAGTCGGTTGTTATTGTGGAAATAACCATAGACATCAATAACACTAAAGACTAGATTGTGTGTTGGTTGATGACAGAATCTCATTAGTCATGATATAGTGATATCAAACCAAGCACATAGGTACTTGTTAGAGAACAAGGTATCGGACAGACCCACCGTGAGAGTGACACATGGAACCATGACTTGGTAGTCACAGTCAGCTCTCACAGTGATGGTGGTGAGTGTGATTCTTAGACCTGAAATCACGACACTCAACACATGTCGTTGGGTACACTTTGACATCATCAAACGCAGTCCTGAAACATGGGTTGTTATAAAGGTGATTATTGGGTGTCTTTGACACATGGGGCTTTTGAGGGGTGAGTGATAGATATGGGATTTTTCCCTCCTGAGGGAGTTTGATGTCCTTGGCCACTTGATGAGTAGGATTGAGAAAGGCATGTGCATGCACGTGTCAATCAATATGTGATAATGATGTCACACACATCTCACTCGGTCTGCTCTGAGATCAAGGAAATGAATGAACGTTGACAGGATGGCTGTTCCATGCCTCGAGTTCATTCAAGATATCAGTGACAAAGGCATTATACATTCACTGTAACACCATTCACGGATTGTAGGATTGAAAGTTGTTCTCCAACTTTCTATTTCACTTGGGTAGCACTGATGTGTGACTAGGCACCACTCTTTGCTTGTGAAGTCATAAAAGTGTTATGGACTTTCACTGCCAACGTGAAATGGACCTGTAGGGTAACACACATAGGATTTAACCTGGAAGAGGAGTTTTGTCCACAAACAATGTTTAGATTGATTACTAAAGGAGTTTAGTAGTTCAATTAAACACTCAATCAATTGATAGCTCAATATCATAATGTTCAAGGTGTTGGACACATTGATTGGAGTATCGAATTGATTGAAATCGCAATTGACTGATTCTGCACAATCTCCACTCCCAACCGATCGACTCATGTGATGAACCGATCGGCTGAGCTTGGTGAAACGATCGGCTCAAGTGTTGAGTCGATCGGCTCATGGTCAGGGTGAAATGATTGCTTCAAGTATTGAAACGATCGATTCAACTGGTGCAACCGAGTAAGTTGGAAAAGTAAGATTGGTGAGAATTTTCTTTTCGTTTCACTTGCCCAATTTGATTGGAACAAGGATTGGTATTCGATACCAATTAGAAACAAAAGAAGAAAAGTCAATCGGGAACTGGTCAGGACCACGAACCGACCGGTTAATAAGTGAACCGACCGGCTCATGAGTCCCAATCGGTCAGTTGAGGTGTCAACCGACCGGTTTAGGTCCCCAACCGACTGTTTCAGTTGTGAAACGATCGGTTCAGGTTGCGAGTTGGTTGCTTTTGTAGAAAATCTTGAACCCTTCTACTCCTGCTTTAGTCCCATATTGCTCGGGATGGAGAACCCTATCCCATGACCCTCATATATATATGGGTATTGGGGGATTCTTAAAAGTACAACTGTTACAACCCATATTAGGGTTAGTTAATAAATACCTCGATTAGCGTGAAGTACCTTGATTAGTGCTAAGCACTCTGTTAAACATCATGGATAATTAAGATAAGATTGTATGTGAATCAATAGTTGAGATTGAATCATCTGAGGTAATTAATGATAATAGTAATGATGATCGTTAGATTAATTGAGTTGAGTTAAGTACTCACTGATGTGTTTAGTTCTTTGATCAAGTGATACAATCCAATTAGGATTATTTCTTTCTCTGAGGGTATAGAGGATTTCATGCTTGACTTTTTGCAAAAAGAATCACCTCAATCGGATATCCGAGGTGAAAGTTATGGCACTTCCTAGAACTAGGGTTCAGTTTGCATTTTTTCCAAAACTTAGGCTATTTCTTTTCCTTTCTTTGGTTTTTCCTTTCTCTCACTTATCTGTTTCTTCTTTCACGCGGACGATTCACAGGGCTACCGCTTGGGCGGCGCCCAGAGCAGTCACCCAGCCGCCGATCTAGGGCTTGGTAGCCCCTTCCAGCAACGCCAACACCTCCGCCCTCCTTCCACTCTTCTTCTTCCTTCCCCCCCCCCTTCCCCATTTCTGCCCTAGCTCTAGGCGCAGCGCCCCACCAGTTTGGGCGGCCGGCCAGCTGCGGCGCAGCTGCTGCGTGACACTGTTTAGAGCCGTCTGGGTACGGGAAACACCAAGGTAATGGTGCGCTCAACTCCGACTTGAGGCCTTTGGTTGATTCCGCAGCTCCCAGTTGCCTATACACCTAGCTGAGCTCTCCCTTCCACCTCCGCACAAGAGAGGTTGCTGCTTGCTTGCAGCAGGACCGAACCATGACCATTTTGGGCAAAGAACAGTATCAAATTAACCGTTTTGAGTTCGTCCTTGAGACCCAAACCGAATTCTGCAGCTTCCTGCCCCCAATCAACAACCCAGGGTGCTTGAATCCAACCTATACGTGTGAGCATGGCACTGTTGCAGGTTCAATTTGGGCAATTCCAAGGTTGAAGACAACCTCTGGACGCATCCCTGGACGCAATTCCGGACGAATCCGGACAGTCCAAATCGCTGTGAGTAGGATTTCATTTATTTATCATTAATAAACTCAGGCGTTTGAATATTTTCTATTTTGTGCGTGAATTACGCTGATAACAGGCGTTATCAGGCGTAGGGTGGCGTTTGGCGTCGCCCGACTTTTTATTTCATAAATTGCTTCTAGACGCTGTTATATGATTAAATTTAGCAATTGATCAGTGTGGATTGAATCGGTAGATTTATATGGTTCATTGGAACCTAAATTGCTTGTTTGAATGTTGAAATTAGAAATTCATGTCTGAAAATGGTATGATTTGGGTATGAACCCAGACAATGAAGATTTCTGATAAATTATCAGATGTACGATTTCAAAGTTGATATGAATAAATAAAATATGCATGAAAACCTTAATTGCATATATCTTTTGACGTTAATATGTGTAAATTGATATTTACATGAAATGGCACATTTCTCTGAATTATTACCAGAAATTCTCAAGTATTGTTATTAAATTGTGTTGTGATATGTAATTAACTCTTAATTGAGTTAAGTGATGCACAAACCAGGATTTGGGTTAATGTGCACGTTTTTCGAGAAATTTAGAGAATTGATAATTGTTGAGTATGATTCTCATATGTGAAGCAAATTTCTTTAATTTGTGCAATAAGATGTTCAATTGTGTAAATTCGCTATGTATGTGCCAAATTGAAATAAGTTGGGTTATTTATGCATTTCTAATTTGTCTGAATGCATGGTATGAGAATTTCTCAGAAATTACAATGATTTAAAATATATTGCTCTGTCAGTTTAGAATGACAGTGTATTGTGATCTGATATGAAATCAGTAGATGTGATTTTCCTGTTTAAATGGTTATATGTTAATCAGTTAATAGACTTAGGTGCCCTAACACCGTAGAACCCCTTTGACAGATCTGCTTCTTAGGGGTGAAACTCGTGTCCAACATCAACCGGTTGAGTAATTCTGGTGGCACGAGGGTTGATAGACAGTGTCCAACACCAACCGATTGAGTAATTTCGGTGGCACTGGGGTAAATAATAAATAAAGTAAAGGGTTATCCAACACCAACCGGTTGAGTAATTCTGGTGGTAACCCAGTGTTGACTCTCCGCCTGTGTGCTCAGGTTTGTCAGGAGGAGTCTGGAGCACACGTGGTTGTGCATTGAGGCCGTGGAGCCTGGGGTCCTGTAGCAGAACAGGGCTGGCGTCAGACTTAGCATTTCCCGGGTGTGTCGCTAAGTCTTGTACGATGGGATTGTAGCATGAACTTGCTAGGGATCTTCATAGGCAGAGTACACTGCATATGATTAGGGCATAATAATAATATAAATATGTAATCATATAGGATCACAGTAAATTAATGTGTTATAGAGATCCGAACTTTTGTGCCAATTCTTTATATCTGTTATTTGTTTAAATTATCTGTTGTTGCGTAGAATTGTGATTATATTCTGCAAATCTGTTATGTTATTAGAACTGCCCTGCTTAGTACTGCACTTATGTTTTATTTCAATTTATAAACCTGATGAGTTGTTTAATGATAGCTAAGTGAAATGCTATTCACTGAGCGAGTAGGCTCATACCTCTACTCAAAACATTTTCAGGTCAGCATCAGCAACAGGAATCGGAAGGATCCTTTCATCCTAACACTTAGTCTGTAGAAGGTATACGTAGTTAGTAGTTAGTGGTCTCTTAGTCCTTTTCCCTCGATCTTTGGGACAAGGTGTGGGTGAGAGAGAATGTGTATAAAGATGTAAATTAACTGTTATGCTTTATTTTACGTCGAACAATGTAATATGATGTAGACTCTGTTTATATTGCTAGTCAGTTTAATAAAAATGCTTCCGCAATAGTTTATTATGTTTTAGTTTACAGCATAAATCAGATTATCCTTTTTAATGTCTTGAAAATGTTTTAAAATCTCAAAGTGGGTTGGCTTGTGTGTAATCCCATATGTCGCGCCCTAATCTCGTGGTTTGTGGTTAATGTGAGATCGGGGTGTGACATCTTGGTATCAGAGCATAGGTTGAGTATGCAGTTACTCTAAGTCAAGCCAGGGGACGACAAGAGACCAATAGGATTAGGACTTAGGTGTCTTCCTTCTAACTGCAATTTTATAACATGAAATGTTCTGTTATAGTATTACAGATGGCAGGAAGAGGACGTGGTCACGAGAATCAAGTTGAGAGTTTAAGCTGAGTTATCAGGGATCATTAGGATCAAAAGATAGAATTATAATTAAGATGGATAAGAAATGATGTCTCTTCAGCTCTGGGAGGTCTGAATGTTTAGATACCCTGGCCAGGTGTCTGAATACTTAGATTGACCAGTATCAAGCTACTCTGTCTATTCTTCTCTGGATGCCCTGGCCAGGTATGCAGAGGAAGGATAGGCTAGAGAGAAACCCTAGAAATCTTAGGGTTAAGAAACTGGAAATTTATGCAGGAGTAGGAGATTAAATATAGGATGCAATACAATTCTTGATTTATATTATTTATTTGATTGGAAATCACTAGAAATGCTCTGATTTAAATTTTCAGTTTGTAGAATAAATATGATTCTTTTATATTGATTGAGTGTCATGAAGTGATTTATTTATTGTTTATATTCTTTGTATTAAGTAGACCAGAAGTTATGTTTAAATGAGTCTACCCTAAGTGAATATTCTTTCCACATGTTTGAGATTAATAGGAGTTGGTTAATCCTGAGCAGCTCTTGGCTTCAGGACTGCAGGTTCGGCCTGGTCCGGCTGGCAGGATGCGATACTGGGATTTAATGACTCCTATTAACAATATTATAAAAGTAGATTCTGGATGATTTAGACTCGTATCATAGTGAGAATGTATATACACTGAGATGTTGAAATATAATGGAAAGATTAGAACAGCTAAGAAGTAGCTGGAACTGATATCAGAAGCCTAATGTTGGAGTCTCATTTGAGCAATCCTTAATTGGAAATAAAAGGAAACGATATCAGGTTCATATTAAATTCAATGATTAGTATTATATGAACCCTAAATATGAGAACATGGAAAGGATATGAGAAAAGTATGTAATGGCTAAGATAGTAGGAATCAACTTTGGGTTGGATCATGGAATGGAGTAAAATATTTTTATGTACTTCAAAGCAAATAGAAAATAGAAGAAAAGAGTTAAGTATACACTAAGTACATAGAAACAAAGAGCCTTATGTAAATCATAAGACCAGGACAAGAAATTTAGTTGAATCAAAAGAAATGTTAGAAATGATGACTTTGATTAAGGAACGAGAATTACAAGACATAATTGAGAGTATGGAATGCATATCTTTATTATAAAGTTAAATACATTCATACATACTACCTTTGGATTCTAAGTCTCTATAGACTAACAAATTAGTTTTTAAAATAATGAACAAACACATAACTTAGAAAATGAATGCATGATATAAGAATTTCTCAGTATTTACAATTATTTTAAGTACACTGTTCTGACAGTTCTAGAATGATATCATATTGTGATTTGAACTGCAATCAAATGAATGAGGTAACTGAAACCCTAAGGATAGGGTGTTGCCATGTAATAAGTGAATGAGGTAATTGAAACCCTAAGGATAGGGTGTTCAATGAATCAAGTATTTTGATATCAAAATTCTCAGTATAAGATGTGTGATGCTTAACAGTTCAATTGCACGATTTTTAGTGTATAAAGTGACAAATTGACATGCATTCTGTTTATTTGAGAATTCCAGTCTGCCTGCATGCATATTGATATTGATTTCTCAGTAAATTACAAGTGGACATGTAATTAGATTATTTAAGAATTTGAAATCTGCATGCATGCTTATTATGTTGAATCTCTTGATATTTGCAATACCTGAATATATGGCTTGTCCAGTTTGAAATGATACTCATGTTACGTTATAAGTTTCCATTAAATTGAAGAGATATCATGGAAATACCAAAGTCCAGAACAAATGAGAGAAAGGAAATTCCAGTGATAAGATAAGGAAGAATTTAGTAAAACTTATGAAATCTAAAGTTTGAATTTCAAACTAAGGGAACATAGTCACATCACAATAACGCTATGTTATTGATAAAGAAGAAACTCTAGAATGTTTAGAGTTGTAGTAGTTCAAGGGATATCAATAGTGATTTGACCTTGAGTACTAGCATCCCTATAAAATAAGATCATGAGATTTGTTCTATGAAAGGTAAGCTAGAATTAATAAAATCTAGGGTTTAAAGGTAGATAAACAATGTGAAAATGGCTCGGAAAGAGTGAAATATAAATTTGGAATGTAACAAGTATGTTTTGAATAAAAGGAGAAATATAATATAAGTGAAGTGTGTTATGAAATAAATTCTTACAGTAATAACAAGAAGTAGGTACCATAGAATGAGGAGTATTATCCGATACTTGATATGAAGTTAGCTGTTGTAGTTCATGCTCTTAAAGACATGACATCATTATCTTTGTGATGTGACCATAGATTAGCATCCTGGTAAGATAAATGTGGTAGCAGATGCCCTGAGCAGGAAGTCTAGTTCAATAGCTGATGCATTCTCTATGGCATGTTTCAAGAGAGACTTTCTTGTAGAGATGCAGAAGTTGAACTTAGACTTAGGGGCGACAGAGCAGAGTGGTTTGATTGCACAGATGCAAGTCAAGCCTACTTCTTATGATCAGATCAAGGAACTACAATAGGGTGATAGTGAGTTAAACCAGACCATGCATGACATGACAGGGGGAAGAGACCAAAGTTCAAGTTTTTAGATGATGATGTGTTGTTTTAGCAGGACAAGTTGCATGTACCTCGAGATAATGATTTGAAAGAAAAGATTCTTAAGGAAGCACATGAATTGATGTATTCTATGTATCCAGGCAACACTAAGATGTTTAGGAATCTCAAGGAGTTGTATTGGTGGCCTGGTATGAAGAGGATGTAGTTAAGTATGTGACTAAGTGCAGAGTGTGTTAGCAGGTTAAGGCTGAACACCAGAAACCTGCAAGTACCTTACAATCTCTTCCTATACCAGAATAGAAATGGGAACATATCACAATGGATTTTGTGATAGGGTTACCCAAGACACCTAGAGGTTATGACTCGATATGAATGATTGTGGATAGACTAATTTAGTCTGCTCACTTTCTTCATATTAAGTCAACCTTTGATGTCCCAAGGTTGGCTAAGATATATGTGGATGAGATTGTTAGGTTGCATGGTATCCAAGATTCAATTATATCTAATAGAGATCCTAAGTTCACATCCAGATTTTGAAATTAGTTGCATCATGCTTTGGGCACAAAGTTGAGGTTCAGTACAACCTTTTCACCATAGACGGATGGTCAGACTAAGAGGACCATTCAAACTCTTGAGGACATGATGAGAGCAGGTGTCTTGCATTTATGTGAAAGTTGGGAAGAACACTTGAGCCTTATAGAGCTTGCATACAATAATAGTCACCATTCCAGTCTTGGTATGGCTCAGTATGAAGCTCTGTAACGCAGGAAGTGTAAATCACCCATATGTTGGTATGAGGTAGGTGAAAAGCATATTCTTGGACCAAAGAAAGCAGATTTGACCACTGAAAAGATTACAATGATCAGAGAGTAGTTGAAAGCTGCTCAGGACAGGGCAAAAGATTTATGCCGAGAAGAGGCATTGACTTCTTGAGTTTGAAGTTGGTGATGAAGTGTATCTGAAAGTTTCACTATGGAAAGAAGTGTTGAGGTTTGGTAAAAGAGGCAAACTAACTCCTAGGTTTATGGGCCTGTATCCTATCATTGAGAGGATTGGACCTATAGCCTATAAGTTGGATTTGTCATCTGAGTTGACTAATCTACATGACGTGTTTCATGTATCGATGTTGAAGAAGTGTTACCCTGGTCCAGAGGAGATAGTGGACCCAGAACCTGCACAGTTCAGATCAGATGTATCCTATGTTGAGGGACCAGCTCAGATAGTTGATTGGTGGATCAAGAAGCTCAAGAATCGAGATACCGTTAGTGAAGGTTTTGTGGAGGAACCATAACTTAGAAGAAGCTACGTGGGAGCGTGAATCTGAGATGCGTAACAAGTATCCTTTTCTCTTTTAGGAATTTCGGGACGAAATTCTTATAAGGGAGGGAGATTGTTACAACCCATATTAGGGTTAGTTAATAAATACCTCGATTAGCGTGAAGTACCTTGATTAGTGCTAAGCACTCTGTTAAACATCATGGATAATTAAGATAAGATAATATGTGAATCAATAGTTGAGATTGAATCATCTGAGGTAATTAATGATAATAGTAATGATGATCGTTAGATTAATTGAGTTGAGTTAAGTACTCACTGATGTGTTTAGTTCTTTGATCAAGTGATACAATCCAATTAGGATTATTTCTTGCTCTGAGGGTATAGAGGATTTCATGCTTGACTTTTTGCAAAAAAAATCACCTCAATCGGATATCTGAGGTGAAAGTTATGGCACTTCCTAGAACTAGGGTTCAGTTTGCAATTTTTTCCAAAACTTAGGCTATTTCTTTTCCTTTCTTTGGTTTTTCCTTTCTCTCACTTATCTGTTTCTTCTTTCACGCGGACGATTCACAGGGCTACCGCTAGGGCGGCGCCCAGAGCAGTCACCCAGCCGCCGATCTAGGGCTTGGTAGCCCCTTCCAGCAACGCCAACACCTCCGCCCTCCTTCCACTCTTCTTCTTCCTCCCCCCCCCCCTTCCCCATTTCTGCCCTAGCTCTAGGCGCAACGCCCCACCAGTTTGGGCGGCCGGCCAGTTGCGGCGCAGCTGTTGCGTGACACTGTTTAGAGCCGTCTGGGTACGGGAAACACCAAGGTAATGGTGCGCTCAACTCTGACTTGAGGCCTTTGGTTGATTCCGCAGCTCCCAGTTGCCTATATACCTAGCCGAGCTCTCCCTTCCACCTCCGCACAAGAGAGGTTGCTGCTTGCTTGCAGCAGGACCGAACCATGACCATTTTGGGCAAAGAACAGTATCAAATTAACCGTTTTGAGTTCGTCCTTGAGACCCAAACCGAATTCCGCAACTTCCTGCCCCCAATCAACAACCCAGGGTGCTTGAATCCAACCTATACGTGTGAGCATGGCACTGTTGGACTACTGCAGGTTCAATTTGGGCAATTCCAAGGTTGAAGACAACCTCTGGACGCATCCCTAGACGCAATTCCGGACAAATCCGGACAGTCCAAATCGCTGTGAGTAGGATTTCATTTATTTATCATTAATAAACTCAGGCGTTTGAATATTTTCTATTTTGTGCGCGAATTACGCTGATAACAGGCGTTATCAGGCGTAGGGTGGCGTTTGGCGTCGCCCGACTTTTTATTTCATAAATTGCTTCTAGACGCTGTTATATGATTAAATTTAGCAATTGATCAGTGTGGATTGAATCGGTAGATTTATATGGTTCATTGGAACCTAAATTGCTTGTTTGAATGTTGAAATTAGAAATTCATGTCTGAAAATGGTATGATTTGGGTATGAACCCAGACAATGAAGATTTCTGATAAATTATCAGATGTACGATTTCAAAGTTGATATGAATAAATAAAATATGCATGAAAACCTTAATTGCATATATCTTTTGACGTTAATATGTGTAAATTGATATTTACATGAAATGGCACATTTCTCTGAATTATTACCAGAAATTCTCAAGTATTGTTATTAAATTGTGTTGTGATATGTAATTAACTCTTAATTGAGTTAAGTGATGCACAAACCAGGATTTGGGTTAATGTGCACGTTTTTCGAGAAATTTAGAGAATTGATAATTGTTGAGTATGATTCTCATATGTGAAGCAAATTTCTTTAATTTGTGCAATAAGATGTTCAATTGCGTAAATTCGCTATGTATGTGCCAAATTGAAATAAGTTGGGTTATTTATGCATTTCTAATTTGTCTGAATGTATGGTATGAGAATTTCTCAGAAATTACAATGATTTAAAATATATTGCTCTGTCAGTTTAGAATGACAGTGTATTGTGATCTGATATGAAATCAGTAGATGTGATTTTCCTGTTTAAATGGTTATATGTTAATCAGTTAATAGACTTAGGTTCCCTAACACCATAGAACCCCTTTGACAGATCTGCTTCTTAGGGGTGAAACTCGTGTCCAACATCAACCGGTTGAGTAATTCTGGTCGCACGAGGGTTGATAGACAGTGTCCAACACCAACCGATTGAGTAATTTCGGTGGCACTGGGGTAAATAATAAATAAAGTAAAGGGTTATCCAACACCAACCGGTTGAGTAATTCTGGTGGTAACCCAGTGTTGACTCTCCGCCTGTGTGCTCAGGTTTGTCAGGAGGAGTCTGGAGCACACGTGGTTGTGCAGCACACGTGGTTGTGCATTGAGGCCGTGGAGCCTGGGGTCCTGTAGCAGAACAGGGCTGGCGTCAGACTTAGCATTTCCCGGGTGTGTCGCTAAGTCTTGTACGGTGGGATCGTAGCATGAACTTGCTACGGATCTTCATAGGCAGAGTACACTGCATATGATTAGGGCATAATAATAATATAAATATGTAATCATATAGGATCACAGTAAATTAATGTGTTATAGAGATCCGAACTTTTGTGCCAATTCTTTATATCTGTTATTTGTTTAAATTATCTGTTGTTGCGTAGAATTGTGATTATATTCTGCAAATCTGTTATGTTATTAGAACTGCCCTGCTTAGTACTGCACTTATGTTTTATTTCAATTTATAAACCTGATGAGTTGTTTAATGATAGCTAAGTGAAATGCTATTCACTGAGCGAGTAGGCTCATACCTCTACTCAAAACATTTTCAGGTCAGCATCAGCAACAGGAATCGGAAGGATCCTTTCATCCTAACACTTAGTCTGTAGAAGGTATACGTAGTTAGTAGTTAGTGGTCTCTTAGTCCTTTCCCCTCGATCTTTGGGACAAGGTGTGGGTGAGAGAGAATGTGTATAAAGATGTAAATTAACTGTTATGCTTTATTTTACGTCGAACAATGTAATATGATGTAGACTCTGTTTATATTGCTAGTCAGTTTAATAAAAATGCTTCCGCAATAGTTTATTATGTTTTAGTTTACAGCATAAATCAGATTATCCTTTTTAATGTCTTGAAAATGTTTTAAAATCTCAAAGTGGGTTGGCTTGTGTGTAATCCCACCTGTCGCGCCCTAATCTTGTGGTTTGTGGTTAATTTGAGATCGGGGTGTGACAACAACTCAGTGCAAGTCGGTTGCTCTGCAAAGTTGTCGTTCTCTCTGGTTTTGGTAACCGGGAGAGCCTGAGCAAGTGCTACCCGAAAAGGGAGGCATAGCAAGGGAAAGATAACTGCAGTTGCAACTAGTAGCAAGAGAGTGTGTTGGCGACTAGTACGCCGACAGGAGGGTGCAACTCCTTCCAGTTCCTTGTGCGACAAGGAGATCGGAGTTCCAGGCGGTCCATGTGGACGACTGTAGAGGCGGGAGACCTCTGTCGCTCGGAGGACAACTGTCAATCCCGACAGTCCCAGTGCGACCAGGAGCTGCACAGACACCGTCCAAGACCAGAGGTGAAGACCGCGCAAGGCGCGAGGTACTGTCGCCGAGCAAGCCTCGGGACAAGGTATGCATCCACAAACCATCTTTCCTATTCTATAGACGTTGACACGATTCCTTTGTTCTAGGTTTTGGGGAGAAATTTTTTGTTTCTGTTGTTTCTCTGCCTCCTCTAAAACCCAACAAAGATAATTGTCATGATATTGATAAGCATATCTTAGGTGAATTTCTTTACTTACTATAAATTAGAGACAACAATAATCTAAACTATCCTGTTTGATATGTATGTTGCATATTATGAAAACCGTGTGATACATGGTTGTTATGTTCTTATTGGACTTTTTAAAAATTTAAATGTATAAAAGAAACAATGATCTCAACTATCTTCATATGTGTATGTAGCATATTATGCAAATACCATGATACATTGTTGTTATCTTCTACTTGTACTTTTAATATTTTCAAAAGCATGAAGTTTTGAAGTTTAGTCAGCTTGTGCTTGGGAGAAAGGTTCTCTTTCATTCGATTGAGCTTGCAATTCTCCATTAATTCTAGTCATATAGTAAATAGAAGGCTATGTGTTATGTTCAGTAAGGAAAACCCTACTCTTATATATATGAGACACTGGGAAGCGTACTGACGTAGACATAATCTTAATGGGCCAAGACACACTTGAATCCATATACAAATAGACTTTGTTAGAATAATAAGTGTTTATATTCTTTATTCTGCCATGTGAATACAAAAATACAAGTTGGTATGCCTCATTATTTTTTTGTTAACATGGTGTTAGAGAAGGCATTGCCCTAAACTCCCCAAGAGAGAGTCGCCTGATAGTATCCACCATCAAGGAGTCATCCTCACAATCGTCAATGTCTTCTCTTCGTTTCCATGGTGGAAGTCATCTCCATCGTCGTCACTTCTTCTTCATGGTGGAGTCATCTCCACCATCGTCCTCCTCCTCATAGTGGTGGAAATTATCTCCATCACACGGATCTCCAAATTATTCTCTCACTATCATGGTAGAAGGCGTCTCCATCACCTATATCTAGGTCATCATCTCTAACTTGGTGGAAGTCATCTGAATCATCTGAATCAGATCTAGGTAGTCATCTCTTTTGTAGTGGAAGTCATCTTCATCACCATGATCATTATCTTTCTTATCAGAGTCATCTTTCCTCTATCCTCCTTTGGATATATATCAAGGAAATTTATTTCAAGAAGAGGAAGATCGTTCTTGAAGCTAGGCTAAAATGTTTCTAGACATGTTCCCCATAGATCTACCCTGCCGACGCGGAACAGGATGTGTTCCCTATTTTACACGTCGTGTGCCTTCATCAGGCAGTACAAGTCTCTATCCAGAACACAAACTACATGGCGTGTTGCATCCAGACTCACCGTGTTGTCAGAAGGTTAGTTCACACCTACACACCGTGTCACATCCAGACATGCCATATTGTCGGAATGCGAGTTTACGCTTGCGCATCATGTCCCATTCATATGCACTGTGTTGTCAACACTACACAAAGTGTTGTCAATACTACACATTGTGTATCTTTCCTACATGTCGTGTAGATAGTCTATTCTCATCATGTCAAACGAAGATGTAAAGGTATTAGTGTCCCCTCTCCTTGTCCGTGATTAGGTTATCACCACTCAAAAACTCAATGACAAGAACTTCACTCAATGGAGTTGCTCAGTTAAGATTTGGTTCAAAGGACAAGGGAAGTATAAACATGTCAAGGAGGGTTGTAAGGCCCCCGAACTTGTTTAATGATTTGAATGAGCTTAATTACCATAATTGAATAGTTATAACCCTAATATAACCTTTTGATATGTTTTTAAATCATAAGACAAGCTTAAGTTTCAAATTTGGTCCAATTTGGATACTGTTCGAGCAAGTTATGTAATTTTCTGTACATTTTGGACTTTTCTACAATTTACCCAATAGAGGGGTTTTATTTGCAATTTATCACATACATTATGTTCCTTAGATTTTATATTATCATTATTAATATTTTTGAGCCATGGGTCTCCTAGTTAAGCCATGGTTTGAAGGTATTTTCATCAAGGGTATTTTGGGGTTTACCCCTTCATGGATGAGCTACTTTTAGTAGCTATCAACTAAGGAATTATGTGATTGGCTGGGGATTTCGACAAAGGAAAGCTAATAAGGTCTAGAGGGATGGTGGGAGAGCTGATTGTGTGAGTGCTTATATATTCTTAATAATTTAAAGTCATGGACACTTGGATATATATTAGAATTTCAACTTTTTCTTTTTCTTAATATTAAAGTGTCATATACTTATCCCCAAGCACCAAAACGAGCTACTTTCTCTCAACCACCTCTCTCCTTCTCCCAGCTTCGTTCTCCCTCTATTCATATGTGAATTTTTCTGCCCAAGGAAGAAGAAAGTGGGGATCTTCTTGGAAAACATTCTAGGGTTGCAATTGATTCTCTTTTTGGGTCTACAAAGCTTCTTTCTAGTGATATTGACCTAAAAGTGTAAGTTTTGTCTTATTTACTCCATTTAATTCTTTTCTATTCTTCCTCCTACATCTCTCCAGGTAAGAACCCTGTTGTTCCATGGTGAAAATGACTCTAGAACTCAAAAACCCTTCCTTCTTGTTTCTTTTTCTAGGGTTTTGCTTCTTTGTGGAGAGAAGTGCCTACTTGGCCAAGTTCAGATCTGAATCTAGAGATTCCTTGCTTTATTTGCTCAAGATTCTTGTTGTACCTACTCTATAGAGGCGAGTTATATAACATTCTTCACTTATATTGCTTATTAGAAGCTTGTTAGTTCATGTTTATGCTTGAATGTGATGATCTAAGCACAGAGAAACCATGCTTGTTTAGAATTATGAATTTTTGTGGTGTTCCCTATTTTGTTCCAGTTCTATATGAACTTATAAACATATGTACAACCTTTCTAAGGTGTAACATGATCTGGGACAGGTTGATAGCATCAACCTATGGTGCTAAGCACACAATAATTGATTGTTCAAATTAGGGTTTTCAAGCTATTTCCTTCTCTATCACATAACCTATGGACATACCATTCAACAACCAATGGTGTTGCTATCTTGGCAACTGATGTTCGTGATCAAGGGTGTTAAATGTATGGTGACCACCTGTGGTCACCCCTTAGGTCAGGTTTTGGCTCAATTATACATTTAATTATCATCCACTAAGTATTCTAATGATGTTATCAATCGATGATAATATTGTCTTAATATTTGATGGTGTTAACTGAATGTATTACTGATCTAGCAACCAATGGTGACCTAATGATCACAATTAATGGTGGATCAGGTCATCACCATATATGATGAATTAGGAATGTAATTGTAGATTTGACTAAACCTTAAACCAATGGTTCCTCGGTTCAATTGATTTAATGGTTAGACTTATACTTCAATTGATAACCTTGAACAATGAACTTGATCCAATGAATAATATTGGATGGTTTAACATCCAATGAATTAGAATAAATCACATGCTATTATATGTGGGTCCTAGTGAAGATAATTCAATGGTTCAATACCATTAATTGGTAGTCTTACCTTTGCCATTATATAGTTATATTTGATAAATCACTATAATAAGTGGATGCGTAACTCCAATGTGATCTAGCTTGTTACACCTAACCATAATGTAATTATATGATTTTGATTGGTTATAATCAGACCTCTTGTGTAACATCCCTGACCTGGGTTATGCTTAAACCCTAGATTTTTTGTTTAAGAAAGATAATTATATGCTTGCTATTATCTTTTGAAAAGTAATTAAGGCTCAAGAGGAACTTATGTTTCAATTTTAGTCCTTTTAGAATAATGTTGAAACAATGTTTTGCCCGTTTTGGACTAAAGTAAAAATTACCCAAGTTGAGGGTTAACTTGAAAATGTTACATGATAAAATGTTCCTCAAGTGTTGAAGCATCATAAGAATGAAAATGATGTAGAGGTAGGGCTTGTGAAAGCCTGAGCACCAAGAAAGAGCTTGTTAAGCAATGTTTGTGCATTAAAACCTAGTTTTGGTGTAATGTGCAATTTACCCAAAACCTAGGGTTCAATATGCAAAATACCACCTTTAGAGAGTCCCTCATGTTTCTTGGCATCATGTAGAGAAAATAAAATGAGAGGGGCGTCTCATTTGAATCACTTTGGAGGGGAGAGAATCTTGATATTAAAATAATCAAGATTTAAGCATAATTGAAACCCTAATTCAATTTAATGCAAAAATAAATATATTAGTTGAATTGCCCTTCAACCAAAAGTGTAATGGTTGAATTTGAATAATCATGGACTTCCTTGTGCCTTACAAAGGCAACAAAATATCTAAAGTGAGTGGAGAGCCCACTCACATTAGTTAAAGGAAAAGTAATATCCACTCTATTTTGGATATTATTATTATAATGGTTAAGGTGCTTAATTTGTTTTCTTTTAATTCATGGATAATGAAGAGGAATTAGAAGTTTGGAAGATGGCTTTCCATGCAAGGATTTGAGGGGGAGATGTGGCACCAATTTTGGGAGATTAAAGGATTATTATATCACTTTCTCTCTCATTGAAATTCCCTTATAAACATCTCATTTCCAACTCAAATGAAAGACGTTTTCGACCCTTCTTTCTTTCCTTGCTTTGGCCATGCACAAGGGAACTTAGGATAAATAGGAGGACGTACCCCAACCTGTAGGTGAGCTCCTTAATCATCTTAAACCTTGATTTCATGGTGGAAATCGCAAATCAATGCTTGATTTCTTCTTTTCTCCATTCAATCTTCAACCCTAGTCAATTCTTTTCACTCAAAGGCTTGAGGACGGACCTTGGGAGGTTGAGAAAGCTTCATTCACCATTAGAGACGTGAAGCTTGAAGCTTGGTTTCAGCTTTGAAGGCGGGTTATATAACTTGAACCCTTAAATGTTATTATTGATTTCCTTTCTCTTACATATGTTGAATCTTTCTTCATTCTCGAAATTCCTTTTGATTGATTGTTGAAATCACCACAAGAATCCCTAAAATTTTCAAAGGTATGAAGCTTGAAGATGATGATGTCATCTTAAGCACACACCTTAATAATATCTTGTGCAAATGGTTTCATAATTGAGTCCAATCGGTCTCAAGACCAATTGAGACCAAACGGTCTCAAGACCGTTTGGGATCAAGTGGTCCCAAACCGTTCGAAAGTCAAAGACTGAGGTAGTTGGATGTTGATCCAATGGTTCTAATTAAATGATTTATAATAGTCCCAATGATGGAGAATCCACCAGTTGCAAACCCTAATCGGGTAGAGTGGTTGAGACCCTAGTTGATAATTTGATTTTTGGGTTGTTTTGGCCCAAACGGTCTCAAAACTATTTGAAGGTCAAGGCTTGTAATGTATGATTGGAGATCCAAGGGCTAAAATATGATGGATGGTTCCATGATTGAAATCCCTAAATCGATTTGATGATGGAAACCCTAATTGGTCCAATCAGTTTTGAGGTGGTTTGGACCAAATGGTCTCAAACCGTTTGGAGATCCAATCGGTTTCAAGGGTGAATTGTTCAATCGGTTTCAAGGTGATTCTATTTAAATGGTTTCAAGGTACAAATGCTCAAACGGTTTCATGAGTTGAAGGTACCAAATGATTTCAAACTGTTTAAGACCAAACAATCTCAAACCTAGAATGCCCAAACGGTTTCAAAATCGTTTGGAGGGAAAACAGTTTCAAAACCGTTTGAAGGTCAAAAAGGGGCAAAACCGTTTAGAGGTTCAAGGTACCCCAAAACCATTTGGAGACTCAAGGTTATAAAAGATCAATTGATTCCATGTTTGATAATGATGATTATCAAAGATAAGTACAATAGTTGAAACCCTAAGGTACTTAGGTGATTAGTACATCTAAAGTGGTTAACCTTTGATGCTTATGGAAGCAATATCTTCATACACTATGCTAACCCTTCATTCAAGTTGATCTAATCTAATCAAGTTTGAAGTGATCAACATCCTAGAGGGGATGAGAGAGAGAAATTCATACATGTATGATGATCAAGTAAGTGGTTAAGCTCCTACACTCTCAACATGAAAATAATATGTAATTAGGGTATGATCTTTGATAAAGAGATCATGAAACCCTAATTGAGAAGGTTGATGAACCCTAACCCTAATTTAGGGTAATGCTAGATGTAACCCTAATCTAGGGTAATAATGTAACCCTAATCTAGGGTGATGATGTGAGAGATCCCAATTCAGGGTAATATAATGAGAAACCCTAATTTAAGAGGATGTCATGTGAAACCCTAATATAGTAATATGATGAGAAACTGTAATCCAGGGTGATGCCATGTGAAACCCTAATATAGTAATATGATGAGAAACTCTAATCCAGGGTGATGCCATGTAAAACCCTAATACTGTAGTATGATGAGAAACTCTAATCCAGGGTGATGCCATGTGAAACCCTAATATAGTAACATGATGAGAAACTCTAATCCAGGGTGATGCTATGATGCTATATGAAACCCTACCCTAATATAGGGTGAAGATATGTAAAGCCCTAATTTTGGGTTATAGAGCATGAAACCTAATCTTGGGCAATATGATGATAAACCATAACCCTAACTTTGGGGTGAGTTGAGAAACCCTAATTTCAGATAATGCTATGTGAAACCCATATATGGGGAGATGTTATGTGAACCCTAATTTATAAAGATAGAAAACCCTATTACTAATAATGGAATAGTGACTAATATATTGATAAGTGAAACACCTAGAGAGGTTGATAATGGATATCTTTATATCAATAGTTCCTTAACTCAAGATGAGTCCATATCATTGATAATGGTTGCATATCTCAAATAAGTGACTTATGACCAATACATTACATAATAAATGTGATGAACTGGTGCATAAAGTATTGAGATGGGAGATACCCTAATACAAGATAAGTTGATGAACTTAAGATAAAGATGATGAGGGAAGTGATACATCAAGATATGATAGGTATCACATCCAGCACCTCAAGATTGATACACCTTGATGTATTCTAAATCCAATATACTTGGGTGATTAACTCATAAAGTGTGCCACGTCAATTGTTACATTAAGATGTAATGCACTTTGATAAGTGTAGGCTAATATGCCTTATGAAAAGGTTAAGCCAAATCAATAAAGTATGATGTAATCATATTCTGGTAAAGTTGAGAAAGGAACTTATATCTTGTGATGATAATTCAATTAATGATAAGTGATGAGAATAAATAAGCATGATTAAATACTTATGTTATCGATGTTGTCTCCTAGCTGTGTGGAGCAATGATTTAGGGCTTGATCATTAATAATATGATCCTGAGAACCTAAATGGTTATATATGGAAAACCCTAATGGAGGGTGATGATATGTAAGAGAAATTCTAACCCTAAATAAGGGAATGGTGAAGCTACTCTTACATTGCATAAGTGTTGATATGTAATTGATATAACTATTATTATGAAATGATCATACATGTGATCATTAGATGATGAGCATAGCCAAGTATGGGCTATGATGTGTTAATTATTTAAATGCTTTATGGGCCTTGTGAGCCATTATATGTATTGTTGCCTAGTAAGAGGTAACAAGAGACTAATGGGCTTTGACAGCCATGTGAAATGCTTGTGTAGCAAGTATCATGTTTACCTTGGTCAGATGACCTGAAGGTATTAGTTACCAGATAAGTGGTAACAAGTTTTCTTTGATGAACTTAGGGTTTGAATACCCATATTCCATAATCATGATGATGAGATGTTAAGGGAGGAGAATGCCCATGATGTGACAAGGGATTAAGATCCCAATGTTCTATAAAGTTTTGAAAAGTACTTGATAGATGAATTATACTTTTATTTGTAGCATTTGTCATAATAATGTTTGAGAACTTGACTGATGCTAAAAGAATATAGTAATGCACATAATTAATCAAGTGGAATCTTATCATGTAGTGCCTTGGCCATATAACCATCAGTGTCAGAATTTGTTGGATGGTGAAACGGGTTGCTCCGTGGCATAAACCGGAATGCATATTTTTGAATATGCGGGGGTGATGGGAGAAAATATCCTTACACCCTAATGGAGGAATTGATGTGAGGTAAACATTAAATCTCTCAATCCTTCATTATATATATGTCGGGGTGGATGTATCACTAATCCTCCGATAACAGGATGGATGTATCACGAATCTCCCAATAATATTAATGTCGGATCGATGTGAGATAAAATCTCTCGATTGCGAAGAGAGTACAACATGCCACTGTAACTTTATAGCGAAGTTATCGGTATACCCTGGAAAGCTATTTAGCAGAGACGCAAGATGTCCTGCATTGAATCTTGTACTGACCAAGATAAGGGAGGTCATGGCAGTCGACTCTTCCATTGACCTTTTATGGCACCAATTTTGACTTCGCAATGGTCGGTTGGAGTATGAGCAGTATACCTCATCTCCTCAGGGCATAAGTGTGGTTGTAAAATGTAATCAGTCGTATAACATGTTTGCTTAAGGATTGAATACGAAAATCATTGGCTGATGTTACATTTCTTTATGCATCTTTAGTTGATAGATGATATATTTATGATTTCTTACATTCCTTGAAAAATAGATAGATGATGTACAATTCTACCATGGGAAGATGCAATGTTCTCCTTAAGAAGGAGATTATCCTATTCTGTTCATGCAATGATTAATACTGGTGTTAATATTAAAGAACCCTTGCTCAGTTTATACTATTTATCTGTAATAATAATATTTCTGGCGGAGAGTTATATCTCTCGCTGGGAAAATTTTCAATTATCTCACCCCTATGGGATCCAACTTTTTAGGTTAATATAGAAGAAGAAATAGGAACCCCATAGCAGGGAAAGAGCAACAACAGCAACATCAGGGACAACAGTGATATCTCAGGTGGAGGAACTTCCTGTCATGTTTTGTATAGATAGTCCTATGTGTTGTCTCTGTACTCTCAGGTCCTCGGAGTCAGTAGATACTGCTTTTATCATCAATCTGAGATTTTGGCTTGAACGCCTCGAGGTTTTATGTTGTTGATGTATAGTTTGGCAAAGCAACTGTTGTTTGTAATTCTCGAGAAGAGCTGGTATAGGGTATGTACTTGTGAACCAGAATGTATATGTAATATTTTGGTTATTATTATAAGAGTTTCCTGGAATTGGATATCTTTGAAAAAGGTTTTAGTTTTTAGTGATTTTCAGTAATCCGCTGCTAACGAATGCTTCCGCTTAAGTAAATCATGTTTTTGTGAGTTGGATGCCACAATTTAGTGGTATAAGAGCTCTAGGTTCGTTGAGTCTATAGAGACATAGGACTAAGGTTGTTGAGTCTGTTCTAGTGCCTTCCAGTCTCTCTGATAGTGTCTTCTACTCATATAGGAGAATAAGAACTTAAAGATGTCTGGATCACATGAAGGACATGCTGTTGAGAGCAGCAATGTTGCACCAACAGAAGGTGTAAGGGACCAGGCGAGAGAAGACTGACTACCTGAGAATCCCCAATATGATCCAACTATGATGAGGAATCTTTCTTTTAATATCACGGTTGGGCAGGTTAGGACGGAAATAATGCGTATGGTGGACATGTATTAGTAATACAACCTAGATTACCAGCCCCTAATGATGAAGTTTTGGACACCAACAGAATTCTTGCTCAACATCAGCATGTTGGAGCAATGAATAATGATGAAAGGAATAGGTTACAACCTGAAGTCAAGATTTGTCACAAGTGTAGGCAGCCCGAACATATCAGAAATGACTGTCTAGGAAAGTATAATGAGGAAAGAATTAAGAAAAGACCTATCCAAACTCGGGATCAGAGGCTTAGTAGTTCCAAAAGGGGGAAGTTTTTGGTATCCTCGATACAACCAAGATCTAGCGCACTAGGGAAGGGGCTACCTGGAAAGGGTAAAGGACCTTGTAGACCATACCAAGAGCTTAGAACCTGTTACCAGTGTAGACAGGTAGGACATCTAGCAAGGAATTGTCCAGTTGGAAATATAATGGTAACCCAACTACCGAGGCAGAGACATCAAGGTCAACAGAGAAAATAGTTTTCTGGTAAGCACTCGAGGACGTGGACATACGTCCCTAGCAAGATTCTTTGAAAAGAATCAGCCTGAGGCAATAAACAAACCGTGAGATGAGACAGGTTAGAATGAAACAATATCATTCTGATATGTCATTTCATAATTCTATGTGTTAAATATAAGAAAGCAGTTGTTTTTTAACTTTCTTTGATAAGTTATATGAGGACACAAGGGAGATGAGGACTCATATTTTACTCATTATTCCTTTAAATGCTTTATAATTTCTTTAATTATGTGAAAAAGGATGAGATATAGAAGTGATGCCTGAAGAAAATCCAAGAATATTAAATCATGTGTTTATAATGATATGAAAAGTAAGGAACATGATAGTAAATAAAGTGCATACTACCTAATCTCAATACTTGTATACCCTGGCCAGGTATATAATTATTGGAGATAAGGCAAGTATGGAACTCCTAGATTGTATTCTTTCTGATTACTCTAATCAAGTAGTCATTTTGAAACAATCTAGAGAGCATAAAGAAACTAGAAATATGGCATGGATATCTTTATCACATCCTAAGTACAATAAAGTGAAATCTGAGATGATCTCATATCAATCTGTGTATATGAGGAAGTAAAAAGTACAATCCTCATGATAGAATAATGAGACAAGGGAAATGATCCATGTCTGATAAATCCTGTGTATATAGTAAAAATCGTTTCCCATGATGTGGAAATGGGAAATGTGATAAAATCACAAAATATTCATAAACATGTTAGACTATAGCAAGGGAATGAGTAATGACATGTAATCATCCTTATAATTTCTGCGTTGATGGCAAGGAACCTAGGATGAGATAAGAGTAAATAACTCATGAGCAGTTGAAAGTTCATATAATAATTAGAGGAGATGATAATATTTTCTCTTTGATAAAAAACCTTGGGGAATGATGGGGTGATAAGAGAAATATGTTTCTTTGTGTTCTCTTCCTTTTGGAACATGTAAATCAAGCGAGTATTATGACACTTGATGTGCATGGACTAGAAATAATCCAATGATGGATACTTAGAAAAGTATCAGTTCATCTTGGACTTTGGTTCCAAGATAAAGATATGTGTAACAAGTAATGTCCCAAGATGAAAGATAAATGAGGATGTGATGTGTTTTTGATACATGTGATGGATACTATAAACGTCTCATTTCCAACTCAAATGAAAGGCTTTTTCGACCCTTCTTTCTTTCCTTGCTTTGTCCGTGCACAAGGGAACTTAGGATAAATAAGAGGACGTACCCCAACATGTAGGTGATCTCCTTAATCATCTTAAACCTTTATTTCATGGTGGAAATCGCAAATCAATGCTTGATTTCTTCTTTTCTCCATTCAATCTTCAACCCTAGCCAATTCTTTTCACTCAAAGGCTTGAGGGTGAGAAACCCTAATTTCAGATAATGCGATGTGAAACCCATATATGGGGAGATGTTATGTGAACCCTAATTTATAAAGATGGAAAACCCTATTCCTAATAATGGAATAATGACTAATATATTGATAAGTGAAACACCTAGAGAGGTTGATAATGGATATCTTTATATCAATAGTTCCTTAACTCGAGATGATTCCATATGATTGATAATGGTTGCATATTTCAAATAAGTGACTTATGACCAATACATTACATAATAAATGTGATGAACTGGTTCATAAAGTATTGAGATGGGAGATACTCTAATACAAGATAAGTTGATGAACTTAAGATAAAGATGATGAGGGAAGTGATACATCAAGATATGATAGGTATCACATCCAACACCTCAAGATTGATACACCTTGATGTATTCTAAATCCAATATACTTGGGTGATTAACACATAAAGTGTGACATGTCAATTGTTACATTAAGATGTAATGCACTTTGATAAGTGTAGGCTAATATGCCTTATGAAAAGGTTAAGCCAAATCAATAAAGTATGATGTAATCATATTATGGTAAAGTTGAGAAAGGAACTTATATCTTGTGATGATAATTCAATTAATGATGAGTGATGAGAATAAATAAGCATGATTAAATACTTATGTTATCGATGTTGGCTCCTAGCTGTGTGGAGCAATGATTTAGGGCCTGATCATTAATAATATGATCCTAAGAACCTAAATGGTTATATATGGAAAACCCTAATGGAGGGTGATGATATGTAAGAGAAGTTCTAACCCTAAATAAGGGAATGGTGAAGCTACTCTTACATTGCATAAGTGCTTATATGTAATTGATATAACTGTTATTATGAAATGATCATACATGTGATCATTAGATGATGAGCATAGCTAGGTATGGGCTATGCTGTGTTAATTATTTAAATGCTTTATGGGCCTTGTGAGCCATTATATGTATTTTTTCCTAGTAAGTGGTAACAAGAGACTAATGGGCTTTGACAGCCATGTGAAATGCTTGTGTAGCAAGTATCATGTTTACCTTGGTCAGATGACCTGAAGGTATTAGTTACCAGATAAGTGGTAACAAGTGTTCTTTGATGAACTGAGGGTTTGAATACCCATATTCCATAATCATGATGATGAGATGTTAAGGGAGGAGAATGCCCATGATGTGACAAGGGATTAAGATCCCAATGTTCTATAAAGTTTTGAAAAGTACTTGATAGATGAATTATACTTTTCTTTGTAGCATTTGTCATAATAATGTTTGATAACTTGACTGATGCTAAAAGAATATAGTAATGCACATAATTAATCAAGTAGAATCTTATCATGTAGTACCCTGGCCATATAACCATCAGTGTCAGAATTTGCTGGATGGTGAAACGGGTTGCTCCGCGGCATAACCCGGAATGCATATTTTTGAATATGCGGGGGTGATGGGCGAAAATATCCTTATGCCCTAATGGAGGAATTGATGTGAGGTAAAAAAAAATCTCTCAATCCTTCATTATATATGTCGGGGTGGATGTATCACTAATCCCCTAATAACAGGATGGATGTATCACGACTCCCGATAATATTAATGCCTGATCGATGTGAGATAAAATCTCTCGATTGTGAAGAGAGTACAACATGCCACTGTAACTGTATAGCGAAGTTACCAGTATACCCTAGAAAGCTATTTGGCAGAGACATAAGATGTCATGCATTGAATCTCTTACTGACCGAGATAAGGGAGGTCATGGCAGCCATCTCTTCCATTGACCTTTTATGGCACCGATTTCGACTTCGCAATGGTCGGTTGGAGTATGATCGGTATACCTCATCTCCTCAGGGCATAATTGTGGTTGTAAAATGTAATCAGGTGTATATCATGCTTGCTTAAGGATGGAATACGAAAATCATTGGCTGATGTTACATTTCTTTATACATCTTTAGTTGATAGATGATATATTTATGATTTCTTACATTCCTTGCAAAATAGATAGATGATGTACAATTCTACCATGGGAAGATGCAATATTCTCCTTAAGAAGGAGATTATCCTATTTTGTTCATGCAATGATTAATACTGCTGTTAATATTAAAGAACCCCTGCTTAGTTTATATTGTTTATCTACAATAATAATATTTCTGGCGGAGAGTTATATCTCTTGCTGGGACAATTTTCAATTGTCTCACCCCCGTGGGATCCAACTTTTTAAGTTAATGCAGAAGAAGAAACAAGAACCCCATAGCAGGGAAAGAGCAACAGCAGTAGCATCAGGGACAACGGTGATATCTCAGGTGGAGGCACTGGCTGTCATGTTTTGTATAGATAGTCCTATGTGTTGTCTTTGTACTCTCAGGTCCTCGAAATCAGTAGATAGTGCTTTTATCATCAATCTGAGATTTTGGCTTGAACGCCTCAAGGTTTTATGTTGTTGATGTATAGTTTGGCAAAACAACTGTTGTTTGTAATTTGCGAGAAGAGATGGTACAGGGTATGTACTTGTAAACCAGAATGTATATGTAATACTTTGGTTCTTGTTATAAGAGTTTCTTGGAATTGGATCTCTTTGAAAAAGGTTTTAATTTTTAATGATTTTCAGGTTTCTGCTGCTAACGAATGCTTCCGCTTAAGTAAATCATGTTTTTGTGAGTTGGATGCCACATCTTGAATGATTAATGTGATAATGAATTACACTCTTCTTGTGTTGAAACCACAATGTAGTATTATTTGAATATCATAGTGCCTTGCTATGTTAATATCTATGGACATACATGTGCTAATGATCCTTTGAGCCTTGTTTAAGGCATGGAATTATGATGATAACCTTACTATGAATAATGTGATGGTCTTAAAGACCTTTAGGCATGTTTGAAGCCATGATTGAGGTGAAATCCTCTTCATGTTCCAATAAGGGTTAAAACCCTGGAACTTGTCATAAGATATTGGTATCTTGAAATAGTATGATGATAAGTGTGGTCCATTAATTTGCAATGAATGATAGCATGTGGTAATGTGATTAAGATTTATATCTCAAATGTTTTATATCTTTTGAAGTTGTTATACACATACTCTTGTTAGAAAAGAATTAGGGTTTGAATGTCCACTTGTATGATAAAGCCTTAATGCATTCAATTGGAAGTAATTAATCAAGTATAACCTTAATCATGTAGAGCCCTGTGCCATAGAGCCATCTTCACTGTCAGAACTTACTAGATGGTGAAACAAGTATTCACAAGGGAAACTTGGAGCACATATTGTTGAGTATGTGGGGGTGGCAAGTTGATGATATATCCTTGTCATCCACAATTGTAGGTTATGGAGGATGGAAATGGTCATGCCTCTGACATTTGAGGTGATTGAGGATAGTTGCGGTTGTACCTCAGATTAGAGGGTTTTTTATACCTTATTTTCTAGTGTCATAACTTGTACCAAGTATAGACTAGTTGTTATCAATTGACTATATGTCACCGTTGGTAGTTTGACTGGTATGTCACTACAGTTTACTCGTACTGACCGAGGGGAAGAGATCTTAGGATATCGTCACTCCTAGATCTTATACAGAACTGAATAGCACTTCATAGTGGTCAGTTGGATTTTGAGTGGTACGACTCAAACTCCCCAAGGCATAATAATAAAAGATATAATACCAGTCATGTAGTATAATTTCTAGGGTTTAATATGTATCACATTGGTTGACTAACCCTTGTTTTGTCTTTACATTACATAGTTCTTACATGATGCAGACTTATGAAAATTAGGTACTTCTACTTGATGTTACAACTTATTTGCTTAACTGCTTAGTATGCTTAAACTATTCAATCTGTTCATATTTCTTAATCAATATCCTAATTGCTCAATGTATTTATTGTTAATTAATATGTTATAATCAATATATGTTGGAGAGAGTTATATCTCTCATTGGGACTGGGTCTCACCTGTGGGTCACCACATTTCTTTAGCTGGTCGCGGGCAACGAGGTCGATGTCGCGCTGTGGAAGAGAACCAATCTGGTGATCAATAGATTCAAAAGGTTGGTTAGTTGTAGATGTTAGTAGTAGAGTCCTAGTATCGTCCCTGTACTCTCAGGTCTGGGTATGGGATGTGTTTTCTAGATGATATACTCATACCGACACAAGATTTTGGTAGTATGCCAATGTTTGTAAATATATGGCATGTACATGTGAAACATCTTTTGTATGCAGGATGTGACTGAGGTCTTTGGACCCATATGTAAATACTTGTTACAGTAAATGAGAATGGAATGATGGACCTTTTATAAATGTTCTAGAGTTTATTTACATTGTTGGAATTGGTTTTAATTATTCTGCATTTTTTAATATGTGATTAATTAGTAGTTGATCATGTTTTGTGTTTTGAGTAATCTTGTTTAGCGTGATGAGGTGTCACAGTTTAGTTGGTATTAGAGCTCTAGGTTTAATGAGTCTATAGGGATATATGAATTAGGTTTGAGTTTGTTATTATGTATGCAACTTAGGTTTGAGTCTGTTCTTATGTATCCAACATATTTGATCATAGTTTATGCTTATGCAGATATGTCTGGAGGAAATGAAGAACACATTGAGAGTAGATATGTTGCACCAGGAGGAGGTGCAGGGAGGCAGGCACGCGATGAGAGAGTGCCAGAAGCAGGGCCAGAGCAGCCTGCAATGCCTCATCTAGACTCGACAATGATGGCCAATCTTGAGTTTCAGTCTATGTTTAGACAGATGATGGTCACAATTACACATATTGCTGACAGGGCACCAACACCTCAAGCTAGGGCAGCCGCCTCTAATGTGGAGTCCCAAGGTGTCGGGAAGACATTTGCACGTCTTAGACGTGTTGGGGCAATTGAATATGCAGGTACTTCTGATCCAGAAGACGTTGACATGTGGTTGACTGAGCTGGAAAAGGCATTCAAAATCCTAAACATCGCTGAAGAAGACAAAGTTAAGCATGCATTATACTTGTTGAAGGGTAGTGTTGGACACTGGTGGGCCATAGAAGAGGAGAAAAGGCCCGGAGTTGTGATAGGATGGGAGGAGTTTCGGAGGGAATTTGTTAGTCGATATTTTTCAGAGACCTACCTAGATGAGAAAATCTCTCAATTCGAGAAGATTCATCAGGGAGCTATGACCATCAATGAGTATGAATCAAATTTTACGGAACTTTTGAGGTTCTGCCCGCACATGGCTGCAACAGACAAGGAAAGGATCCAGAGATTTGAGAAGGGTTTGAGTACAGAGTTGACTACTACAACATAAGCCTTGGAGAACATGGAAAGGTTTTCCACCTTTGTGGAATCTGTCAGGAGGATTGAGAGGTCTGCCGCAGAGAAGCGTGTAGCTAATGTCATAGAGAAAGGAATATGTGATGATAAAGGTTCTTTGGAAGCGCCATGAGTACGGTAAAGCCACATAGGGGCCAATTATGGACATGGAAGAGTCTTTTCCTGCATTGTTTGTTTGCTTGATAGAATTTTGAGGACAAAATTCCTATAAGAGGGGAAGGATGTTACAACCCTGATTTTGGGTTCAATTGGTGAGAAATGTAATTTCTCATATTAAAGATATTTGAACAAATAATGATATAATTTGTTTTGAATACATGGATTTTGTTTACAATAGCCTTGATGTTTGTGTTATGGGCTTTATTGGCTATTGGGCCCAAATAACAAGAAAATTCAATTAGTGAATGAATAATTGAATATTTGAGAAAAGAAAATTGTGGAAACCGCTAGGAGGCAAATCCAAAGAGGGATTTCGTGCCTCTTGGGTTCCAAGGAGTCCAAAGTTGCATAAAGAGTGCAATAAGAAAGGAAAAGATCAATTAAGTATTTCTTTATTAAGAAAGAAATTGAAAATAATGATAAAATGTGGAAAACAAGTGAAAAGAGGTGTAATTGAGTTATCCTTAGTGGAATTTCGTATCCCAATGATTCCTAATGATAAAAGGAATACCAATGAGGAAAATAAATGAGAAATCCTCAAAACGAACTATTTTAATAAGAAATAAACAAGATAATGAGGAATAATAAAGAATAATGCATTTCGATGCATCTAGAAGGATAATGAGTATCCAATAAAAGGATTTCGAAATAATAGAATTTCTTGGGATCCAAGGAGTCCCAATGAAGAAAGAGGAAAGATAAAATACCTATAAAAGAAATAGGAATATAATGTGAATACATTATTAATGGATTATGTGGTATTATCAAAAAGGAAATAGTTTCTACTAAAAGAAAATAGAAATCCATTCCAATGGTTTTAAAAAAGCAAGAATAAAGAGAATAAATGAGAAGAACTTTGAATTCCTAACTATCTGAGAAATAAGAATATCAAAAAGATGTTTAGGAGAGAGATGATCTTGCTTCTCAATATAGGAATTGGATTCATATTGGGAAAGAACCATGTTGCTTCGTGGGCAAGCATCTTAGGGCATCAATACTCTCCCCTATATAAGGGGTAGGGATTTTGGCTCGAGCTTGAGAGATCCCACACATTTCACTCTCTTCTCGTCCTTCTTCTTCAAACCCTAGACCTTGTTAGCCGATCTTCTCTATTTCTCTCACATTCAAGAAGTATGCAGGAAGGCATGCATGTCTTCGAGTGGTAGAAACGAACACAGAACCCCTACTGGGGTGGCAAACCGTGCGGGAACCAGAGGTATCCCTGAGGACACTAAAAACACACACCTTCATCTTCACAGTGAAGTGAGTTCACGCAAGGGATTCTCGTCGACCCAGAGCTTGGGAAGGACGTGGAAAGATTCCTACATGTCTCCCTTACCTAACCAGAGCGTGAAAGCGCTGGGAGAAGGGTATGTAGTTGACATGTAGGTGTGGCTTCCTCTGTCACAGCCTGCGGGCATGGAAGATGGATCTGGGTCGCCACTGGCCACCAGTCACAAGGTGGTAGTTCTGTTCAACTCCGGTGAGGAGAAGGGGGCCTTCTTGGTCGTGCGAAGGGCCCAGGAGGGTGAGGGCCAGTGGGGCGGGGAGCAATCCCACGCCCATCGGCGTAACAGGCTGACGGAAGCCCTGCATCGTAGGGAAGAAGAAGATAGGACAAAAAGACGAGAAAGTCCCTAGAGCATGTGCATTACGGGAGGGGCAGGGAAGTCTTTCACTCCTTTAAAGCACCGACCCAACTTAGTGAAATAAGAAACTATGTTTTGCTGACGTGTCGAGCCTCCATTGGTCGAAAGGTACTTTTCTTTGCAAAATTCATAGAATCTACTAGAAAATGTGGATGAGAAAAGTTTATACATGAAAGTTGCTTAGAAAAGTACGAGGAACACATTAAAATTGGTTTGAGAACCTGATTTCGTTCATATTTGCAAAAGTGTGCAAAGTTAATGAAAAGTGCTTTGAAATTATGTTGGAAACCCTAATTGAAATTAATGGCTAGGTTCATGATGCTTAATTGGCGAAATTAAGTAATAGTAACCTGATAAAATGTTAATGATGAACTTGAACCTGATCTCAATGATTTATTACATGATTTAGGGTTTTACACTAATTATGAATGATTAAGTATTTAGAAACCCTAATTTAGGGTAAAAGAGGATAAGATCATATTTAATTTGAAAAATGTGAAAATATGTTGTTATATGGTGGTTCTAATCTATTTCGAGCATTAAAGTCTTTAATTTTGCATAAATACCCTAAATGTAGTAATTAGGGTCTTTTCATGAATAAAAGGTGAAATTGATGGTAAAATGAGTTCATATGATAATTAGACCCTAATAAACTTGGAATTAATGATAGATGCACATAATGATCTTGTCATGGATTAAAAGGATAAAAATAATAACTTTAATGTAAAAGAAGCTTAATGAAATTAAGTGATGATTAATGTGCCTGTAATATGAAAATAGAGTTATATGTTGTTAAGATAACCTTAATTTTGAAGAATAGATGAGATAGTTAGGGTTTATGAGCAATGGCATAAAATTAGGGTGTAATGTGGTAAAAGATGAAGGGAAACCCTAATTGCAAAATGAAACCCTAAAATGGATACAAAAACGCTAGAAAGTGAATCCAAGTCAATAAAGTAGATTCTTGATAAAGTGTGTAATAAATAGAGTACATATTCTTTTCAGGAATTATGTGATTGCTTGCTTGGATTGCATTCTTGGTTGGATTTGCTTAATGTTTGTGAAATCATCAAATCAGGTATGTGGTTACACTTATGAATAATCACTTTAGTTTCACGACGATTTCCGAATGATTTTATCGGTTGCTTGAAAATAACTGTTGGATGCTTTTATTTCATGGAACTATAGAGTGACTATGACTATCACTATGAATATACATGTATAACTGGCTAGATTCGGGTCCACCTCTGCGACTTGTAAAGGCTAAAAAGGGGTAACCTAGAGTAAGGTCTAGGTTATCAGGGGTTAGAAATTGGGCTACCAAGTGTAGTGCCATGAGACCCATTAGTCTGCCATGAGTTAAGGAGTGGGCTACTTACGAGTAGTGCCATGTGACTCAACCCTAGAAACTGGTTCACTTATAGGTGGGACCATGAGGGGTTTAATGGGGATCTACCATAAGGAAGGTAGTATCCAGGTCCACTGTAGGGATAGCATAGAGGATAAGGTACTCATGGATCGTGGAGTTATATTTAAAACGCAATCTTGGTTGTTAAATGATTAATTGAATGATTACGTTGTTATCATAGTTGCACGTTTACTGTTTCCCCCACATACCATCTTCGGCTGACCGGCATTTTGTTTGTCGGCATTTTAGTTACAAGCCAAAAGGATAAACTATAAATCGTCATATTGTGAAATACATGAAGTAAAATGCAAGGATGATTAGTTAGAGTAGATACATGGATAGAAGTTTAGAAATCCAAAATTTTAAAAAGGTATGAAATTTTTTATTAAATCTTTTCAGTATAGATTATTGAAATTTAATAATTGTTCTTGGTTAAGTGTCGAACCTTTGATCCGGAAGTTATGGATGCGGCTTTGACCTCTCAGTCTCCCTTAATTGGGGGTTATCGGGAGGTGGGTTTATAACATTTAGTATCAGAGCGTAGTTTCCTCACTTGACCATTAATAATTATCAAATTTTATAAACTCCATAGAACCCCAGGGAGTTATTAGAGGATTATCTGAAAGACGGAGGTGTCTAGAAAAGGATCACGACTGGGGGTTGGCAATATTTTCCTCCACACCGCTGGTCGGAATACGAGGACTCCCGTATATGTGTGAATGCCCGACCAAAGTCTTAGGGTATGAATCGAAATAAGATACCTTTAGGACTTTCTCATCTTATTCATCCCTTCTCATCACAAACTCTGTTAAGGACCTGAAGGATTAGGGTTTTCTCTCTTCTCCTCACCCTCTTGAGGTATGAGTAAGGTTAACAAGGTCTAAGGAATCCTCCACCAAATTAATGAAAAGTATGTAAATAAGATGCCATGGACTTAAGCTTAATAGAGTAAGCGTAAACTAAAGAATAGATACATGCTTAGGTCGTATGACATAAGTTGTCATGTCCTCAGAAGAGACTTGAGGCTAGACCTTCTTGTCAGGAGGATAGGTAAAGAGAGTTAGTCTTGGAGATAGAGATCTCCATTGTAAGTAGAGACCTGGCACATCCTCTGAGGATGATGTTAACCCTAACCCTAAGTGAAGGTTAGAGAGAGATGGCATGATAAGTGAGAGTAGGTGTTTGGATGGACATGCCTTGGATGACGTATGAGCCATGAGTGGTTGGATGACCTAGTACCTCTGGCGACCCATCCCTGGGAAGGGTTGTGCATGTTAGAGTGAAGGATAGCTCCTTCATTGTTGAGGTTAGAGAAGAACCTATGGAAACCCATGAGCTTATGTGGGCATAATAAACACCCAGAATGTATCAATAGTGCGAGCAATAGGTTGAAACTCTGGCTGGGAGAGTTTGATGGATAGCTTATGTGATAAGCATGAGGGGTTATGGATAGCCTTGAGCGAACATAAGTTTAACATAGGCTTCATCCAGGTAGAGGCATGCTTTCGAGGTTGATCCTTCAAGAAGAGAGGACCTCTAATGGTGAGGTTGGTTGTAGGGTTAGCTCTAGAGAGAGAGAAGGAAACCAAGTAAGAAGGTTGGAATCCTAGACTCTGAAATATGAGGAAAAGTAGGGAATTGAGGATGATGCGACCTAAGTGGATGATAGTGGTCTCCACATGCTTGATCCCTAGAGGTTGATGATGTCTTGGTTGCCATGAGAAGAACCAAACCCTAGAGAGAGGATGAGGCTTTTGGCACCTATGTGCCTATGGTATAAGTGTTTACCTTCTAAGAAAAGAAGAAGAGTTCCTTAGACCTAGAGAGGTATAGTAACAGGTTATGAGGCCTTGCACCTTGTTGATTGTCCTTGAGGAGGACTCAACCTTAAAGTGTTGATTGATGAGAAGGATGATAGGAAGTGTATGTCATACCCGGTACATGTTTGGTTTGTGGTTAAGAGATTGAGCATGTAGTTGGACACTCAAAGTGAACCTAGGGTTCCTGACCTAAGAGGGGAAGTGGTATACCTAATGCTCATGATGAGAATTAATTTGCTATAGTTTCGAGCATGGTACTCCTCATGTATAAAGGAAAAGGGAAGCCCATTAAGTTTAGGGTATGTTTGATGAACCCCTCATAGTTCATTTGATGGCAAGGGAAGGTATGATCTTGACCCTATGTTGAGGAATGAGAACAAGTATGACCTAGCATGGTTGGTCAGTGGTCCGCTGGTGCCTTAGTAGCTGCTGGGTTAAGAATGCTCATATGGATGTAAACCCTACGGATGTTTGTGACCTTTTTGGTCAAGAGTTGTAGTTTTCCTTCCATCCTGGGAGAGGGACCCTTTGGTAGGGTGTATACTAGTTTTGTTGGTTTAAGTTAACCTAAAGAGATCTCATAGGATCTTGAGAAGCTAAGTGAAAAGTACATGGTATGAGGATGAACCTATAGACCCATAGATAACCATCTCTAAGTGCATATGGATGTGTTACCATGGAGGTAACCGGTTTGGGGCTTGACCAAAGTAGGCAAGTTGCCATGATCTGTATGAAAGGATGAAAGTCAGCCCATGAATGCAGAGAGAGAGTTGATGAAGGCTTGGGTAAGGTTCTAAGTTGAACATGTACTATAAGAGAATCCTAAGTCTATCCTAGGGTCAGGTAGGGATAAGACCGATGGAAGTAGGAGTTGCCTAAATCCCTAGTTGCACATGACCACAGGGTAGGGAGGTAACATCTATCATTGTCTGAGGACCATGGGTTAGGAGATTGATCACCTTCATGAACTCATGGGACCCAAAGGGCAGATGAGTATGGCACTCTCTGAATGCATAAGGGAAGAGGGATGACCCTAAAAGTGTCGGCACCCTATAGACCTAGAGGAGAGGACCAAGGATTGTGTGGTGACCCAAGTAGGTTCGAGACTAGTTTTCCATGGAAGTAATCTTTGATATCAAGATGATTGTGAAGTAGAGACATAAGTTGCACGTTTCAACTTAGATTTAAAGGTGTACTGGCAAGGTGGGATGTACCATCTCTACCCTTGGAACAGGAAGAACTCTATATTTGGACTACAGCCAAATGCTTATTTCCTCTTGTTATGGGAGTGAGAGATAGGACAGTACACATGCCATACACCAAGGACAAAAGATGTTGTGAGTTGGAATGTTGCTATGAGGTATGAGGACAGAGATGATAACATACCCTGGTAAAGTGAATGATACATGGATGGTTTGCAAACATTAAGAGGAATGAGGTAGTCCCCTTATGAGGATGTTGTTATCATGAGATATGAGTCATACAATGTTGAGGATGATCACCCAGAAGAGGATCTCAAAGTGTTCTCAATGAAGATAGACTTAGAGTTTGAGTTTGAGATGATAAGTGAAGTGTATGTCTTCAATGTTACTTAATACCTAAGGATGTGAAGTGGTAATGGATGCTCTGGTTGAGATATATCTGACTAGTTTGGTTAGAAGCTAGAAAAGGTTGTTAGGCTAACCCTAAGTTTGGAAAGGAGATATGTTTGGCTAATACTCTGAGGTAACGTGATCTGTTGAACAAGTTAATAGTTGTTTGGTTAGCCCATCTAGTCCTTGATGCAATGAAAGGATGGTTGTAGAACATCAGATGCATTTCTTTGGATAGGAAGGTAATGAAACCCTGATGAGAGTGGTTTAGGGTTTCGAGGAATCAATCTTGAGGAATCATGACATACAAGAAATCATGGTTGAAGATCACCATATACCGTGGTACTACCAAGATTATCAGTGATAGTAGTACTTTGGATGCCTAAGATAAAGTTGCACGGGGTATGTTGCCATGCAAGCCAGAAGGTGAAGGACGAACACCAGTAACCCAATAAGTTGAAATAAGGGATAAAGAGTCCCGAGAGGGAATGTGAGTTCATCACTATGGATGATGTGGAAAGTCTCTCCTTGACCAAGGAAGGTCATGAGGAAATATGGGTTATGGTAGATCGCCTTACCTAGATGACATGAGAAAGAAAGAGTTCTGTCAAGGGACAGATATGGTTGAACTACCCATGAGGGAGATGGTTCAACTACACCATGATGCGAGTTCAAAGGTTCTAGAGTTTGACCTAAAGGTTCCCTTCCAAAAGGTGGAAGTAGGTACATGAAGAACTCGATGTTAGTACAGTTTATCACCCCTAACTAATGGTTAGTATGATCCAGACTAAAGGGTCACCTGTGCCGTTTATAGATGCCAGGATGAAAGAACTCAGAGAAAGGAATATGTGATGATAAAGGTTCTTTGGAAGCGCCATGAGTACGGTAAAGCCACATAGGGGCCAATGATAGACATGGAAGAGTCTTTTCCTGAATTGTTTGTTTGCTTGATAGAATTTTGAGGACAAAATTCCTATAAGAGGGGAAGGATGTTACAACCCTGATTTTGGGGTCAATTGGTGAGAAATGTAATTTCTCATATTAAAGATATTTAAACAAATAATGATATAATTTGTTTTGAATACATGGATTTTGTTTACAATAGCCTTGATGTTTGTGTTATGGGCTTTATTGGCTATTGGGCCCAAATAATAAGAAAATTCAATTAGTGAATGAATAATTGAATATTTGAGAAAAGAAAAATGTGGAAACCGCTAGGAGGAAAATCCAAAGAGGGATTTCGTGCCTCTTGGGTTCCTTGGGTTCCAAGGAGTCCAAAGTTGCATAAAGAGTGCAATAAGAAAGGAAAAGATCAATTGAGTATTTCTTTATTAAGAAAGAAATTGAAAATAATGATAAAATGTGGAAAACAAGTGAAAAGAGGTGTAATTGAGTTATCCTTAGTGGAATTTCGTATCCCAATGATTCCTAATGATAAAAGGAATACCAATGAGGAAAATAAATGAGAAATAAAGAGAAATCCTCAAAAAGAACTATTTTAATAAGAAATAAACAAGATAATGAGGAATAATGAAGAATAATGCATTTAGATGCATCTAGAAGGATAATGAGTATCCAATAAAAGGATTTCAAAATAATAGAATTTCTTGGGATCCAAGGAGTCCCAATGAAGAAAGAGGAAAGAGAAAATACCTATAAAAGAAATAGGAATATAATGTGAATACATTATTAATGGATTATGTGGTATTATTAAAAAGGAAATAGTTTCTACTAAAGGAAAATAGAAATTTGTGCCAATGGTTTAAAAAAAAAGCAAGAATAAAGAAAATAAATGAGAAGAATTTCGAATTCCTAACTATCCGAGAAATAAGAATATCAAAAAGATGTTTAGGAGAGAGAGAATCTTGCTTCTCAATATAGGAATTGGATTCCTATTGGGAAAGAACCATGTTGCTTCGTGGGCAAACATCTTAGGGCATCAATACTCTCCCCTATATAAGGGGTAGGGCTTTTGGCTCGAGCTTGAGAGATCCCACATGTTTCACTCTCTTCTCCTCCTTCTTCTGCAAACCCTAGACCTTGTTAGCCGATCTCTCTCTTTCTCTATGAAACATCAGTAGAAGGACCGAGATGCCGATGGTAGATTGGGTGGAAGTCAAAATTTTCGATGTATGGGTGATTGATTATTTGAGACCTTCATCATAAAAAGGGAACCAATATATACTCGTTGCTGTCGACTACGTCTCGAAATGGGTTATGCAGGAAGGCATGCATGTCTTCGAGTGGTAGAAACGAACATAAAACCCCTTCTGGGGTGGCAAACCATGCGGGAACCAGAGGTATCCCTGAGAATGCCGACAACACGCACCTTCATCTTCACGGTGAAGTGAGTTCACACAAGGGATTCTTGTCGGCCCAGAGCCTGGGAAGGACATGGAAAGATTCCTACAGGTCTCTCTTACCTAACCGGAGTGTGAAAGCACTAGGAGAAGGGTCTGTAGTTGACCTATAGGTGTGCCTTCCTCTGTCACAGCCTGCGGGCATGGAAGATGGATCCGGGTCGCCACTGGCCACCAGTCGCAAGGTGGTAGTTCTGTTCAACTTTGGAGAGGAGAAGGGGGCCTTCTTGGCTGTGCGAAGGGCCCAGGAGGGCGAGGGCCAGTGGGGCGGGGAGCAATCCCGCACCCATCGGCGTAACAGGTCGATAAGCCCTACATCGTAGGGAAGAAGAAGATAGGATGAAAAGACGAGAAAGTCCCTAGAGTGTGTGCATTACGGGAGGGGCAGGGAAGTCTTTCACTCCTTTAAAGCACCGACCCAACTTAGTGAAATAAGAAACTACGTTTTGCTGACGTGTCGAGCCTCCATTGGTCGAAAGGTACTTTTCTTTGCAAAATTCATAGAATCTGCTAGAAAACTCAGATGAGAAAATTTATACATGAAAATTGCTTAGAAAAATACGAGGAACACATTAAAATTGGTTTAATAACCTGATTTCGTTCATATTTGCAAAAGTGCGCAAAGTTAATGAAAAGTTCTTTGAAATTATGTTGGAAACCCTAATTGAAATTAATGGCTAGGTTCATGATGCTTAATTGGCGAAATTAAGTAATAGTAACCTGATAAAATGTTAATGATGAACTTGAACCTGATCTCGATGATTTATTACATGATTTAGGGTTTTACACCAATTATGAATGATTAAGTATTTAGAAACCCTAATTTAGGGTAAAAGAGGATAAGATCATATTTAATTTGAAAAATGTGAAAATATGTTGTTATATGGTGGTTCTAATCTATTTCGAGCATTAAAGTCTTTAATTTTGCATAAATACCCTAAATGTAGTAATTAGGGTCTTTTCATGAATAAAAGGTGAAATTGATGGCAAAATGAGTTCATATGATAATTAGACCCTAATAAACTTGGAATTAATGATAGATGCGCATAATGATCTTGTCATGGATTAAAAGGATAAAAATAATAACTTTAATGTAAAAGAAGCTTAATGAAATTAAGTGATGATTAATGTGCCTGTAATATGAAAATAGAGTTATATGTTGTTAAGATAACCTTAATTTTGAAGAATAGATGAGATAGTTAGGGTTTATGAGTAATGGCATAAAATTAGGGTGTAATGTGGTAAAAGATGAAGGGAAACCCTAATTTCAAAATGAAACCCTAAAATGGATACAAAAACCCTAGAAAGTGAATCCAAGTCAATAAAGTAGATTCTTGATAAAGTGTGTAATAAATAGAGTACATATTCTTTTCAGGAATTATGTGATTGCTTGCTTGGATTGCATTCTTGGTTGGATTTGCTTAATGTTTGTGAAATTATCAAATCAGATATGTGGTTACGCTTATGAATAATCACTTTAGTTTCGTGGCGATTTCCGAATGATTTTATCGGTTGCTTGAAAATAACTGTTGGATGCTTTTATTTCATGCAACTATAGAGTGACTATGACTATCACTATGAATATACATGTATAACTGGCTAGATCCGAGTCCACCTCTGCGGCTTGTAAAGGCTAAAAGGGAGTAACCTAGAGTAAGGTCTAGGTTATCGTGGGTTAGAAATTGGGCTACCAAGTGTAGTGCCATGAGGCCCATTAGCCTGCCATGAGTTAAGAAGTGGGCTACTTACGAGTAGTGCCATGTGACTCAACCCTAGAAGCTGGTTCACTTATAGGTGGGACCATGAGGGGTTTAATGGGGATCTACCATAAGGAAGGTAGTATCCAGGTCCACTGTAGGGATAGCACAGAGGATAGGGTACTCATGGATCGCAGAGTTATATTTAAAACGTAATCTTGGTTGTTAAATGATTAATTGAATGATTACGTTGTTATCATAGTTGTACGTTTATTGTTTCCCCCACATACCAGCTTCGGCTGACCGACGTATTGTTTGTCGGAGTTTTAGGTACAAGCCAAAAGGACAAACTGTAAATCGTCATATTGCGAAATACATGAAGTAAAATGCAAGGAGGGTTAGTTAGAGTAGATACATGGATAGAAGTTTAGAAATCCAAAATTTTCAAAAGGTATGAAATTTTTTATTAAAGCTTTTCAGTATAGATTGTTGAAATTTAATAATTGTTCTTGGTTAAGTGTCGAACCTTTGATCCGGAAGTTATGGGTGCGACTTTGACTTCTCGATCTCCCTTAATTGGGGGTTATCAGGAGGTGGGGTTGTAACATTTGGTATCAGAGCGTAGGTTCCTCACTTGACCATTAATAATTATTAAATTTTATAAACTCCATAGAACCCAAGGGAGTTATTAGAGGATTATCTGAAAGACAGAGGTGTCTAGAAAAGGATCACGGCCGGGGACTGGCAATATTTTCCTCCGCACCGCTAGTCGGAATACAAGGACTCCCGTATCCGTGTGACTGCCTGGTCAAAGTCTTAGGGTATGAATCAAAATAAGATACCTTTAGGACTTTCTCATCTTATTCATCCCTTCTCATCACAAAATCTGTTAAGGACCTTAAGGATTAGGGTTTTCTCTCTTATCCTCACCCTCTTGAGGTATGAGTAAGGTTAACAAGGTCTAAGGAATCCTCCACCAAATTAATGAAAAGTATGTAAATAAGATGTCATGGACTTAAGCTTAATAGAGTAAGCGTAAACTAAAGAATAGATACATGCTTATGTTGTATGACATAAGTTGTCATGTCCTCATAAGAGACTTGAGGCTAGACCTTCTTGTCAGGAGGATAGGTAAAGAGAGTTAGTCTTGGAGATAGAGATCTCCATTGCAAGTAGAGACCTGGCACATCCTCTAAGGATGATGTTAACCCTAACCCTAAGTGAAGGTTAGAGAGAGATGGCATGATAAGTTAGACTAGGTGTTTGGATGGACACGCCTTGGATGACGTATGAGCCATGAGTGGTTGGATGACCTAGTACCTCTGGAAACCCAACCCTGGGAAGGGTCGTGCATGTTAGAGTGAAGGATAGCTCCTTCATTGTTGAGGTTAGAGAAGAACCTATGGAAACCCCATGAGCTTATGTGGGCATAATAGACACCCAGAATGTATTAGTAGTGCGAGCAATAGGTTGAAACCCTGGCTGAGAGAGTTTGATGGATATATTATGTGATAAGCATAAGGGGTTATGGATAACCTTGAGCGAACATAAGTTGGACATAGGCTTCATCCAAGTAGGGGCATGCTTTCGAGGTTGATCCTTCAAGAAGAGATGACCTCTAATGGCGAGGTTGGTTGTAGGGTTAGCTCTAGAGAGAGAGCAGGAAACCAAGCAAGAAGGTTGGAATCCTAGACTCCGAGATATGAGGAAAAGTAGGGAATTGAGGATGATGCGACCTAAGTGGATGATAGTGGTCGCCACATGCTTATCCCTAGAGGTTGATGATGTCTTGGTTGCCATGAGAAGAACCAAACCCTAGAGAGAGGATGAGGCTTTTGGCACCTATGTGCCTATGGTATAAGTGTTTACCTTCTAAGAAAAGAAGAAGAGTTCCTTAGACCTGGAGAGGTATAGTAACAGGTTATGAAGCCTTGCACCTTGTTGATTGTCCTTGAGGAGTGCTCAACCTTAAAGTGTTGATCAGGAGAAGGATGACAGGAAGTGTATGTCATACCCGATACATGTTTGGTTTGTGGTTAAGAGATTGAGCATGCAGTTGGACACCCAAAGTGAACCTAGGGTTCCTGACCTAAGAGGGGAAGTGGTATACCTAATGCTCATGATGAGAATTAAGTTGCTATAGTTTCGAGCATGGTACTCCTCATGTATAAAGAAAAAGGGAAGCCCCTTAAGTTTAGGGTATGTTTGATGAACCACTCATAGTTCAGTTGATGGCAAGGGAAGGTATGATCTTGACCCTATGCTGAGGAACGATAACAAGTATGACCTAGCATGGTTGTGAGTGGTCCACTGGTGCCTTAGTAGCTGCTGGGTTAAGAATGCTCATATGGATGTAAACCCTAAGGATGTTTGTGACCTTTTTGGTCAAGAGTTGTAGTTTTCCTCCCATCCTGGGAGAGGGACCCTTTGGTAGGGTGTATGCTAGTTTTGTTGGTTTAAGTTAACCTAAAGAGATCTCATAGGATCTTGAGAAGCTAAGTAAAAAGTACATGGTATGAGGATGAACCTATAGATCCATAGATAACCATCTCTAAGTGCATATAGATGTGTTACCATGGAGGTAACCAGTTTGGGGCTTGACGAAAGTAGGCAAGTTGCCATGATCTGTATGAAAGGATGAAAGTCAGCCCATGAATGCAGAGAGAGATATGATGAAGGCTTGGGTAAGGTTCTAAGTTGAACATGTACTATAAGAGAATCCTAAGTCTATCCTAGGGTCAGGTAGGGATAAGACCGATGGAAGTAGGAGTTGCCTAAATCCCGAGTTTCACATGACCACATGGTTGGGAGGTAACATCTATCATTGTCTGAGGGCCATGGGTTAGGAGATTGATCACCTTCATGAACTCATGGGACCCAAAGGGTGGATGAGTAGGGCATTATCTGAATGCATAAGGGAAGAGGGATGACCCCAAAAGTGCCGGCACCCTATAGACCTAGAGGAGAGGACCAAGGATTGTGTGGTGACCCAAGTAGGTTCAAGACTAATTTTCCATGGAAGTAATCTTTAATATCATAATGATTGTGAAGTAGAGACATAAGTTTCACATTTCAACTTAGATTTAAAGGTGTACTGGCAAGGTGGGATGTACCATCTCTACTCTTGGAATAGGAAGAACTCTACATTTCGACTGTAACCAAATGCTTATTTCCTCTTGTTATGGGAGTGAGAGATAGGACAATATGCATGCCATACACCAAGGACAAAAGATGTTGTGAGTTGGAATGTTGCTATGAGGTATGAGGACAGATATGATAACATACCCTGGTAAAGTGAATGATACATGGATGGTTTGCAAACACTAAGAGGAATGAGGTAGTCGCCTTATGAGGATGTTGTTATCATGAGATATGAGTCATACAAGGTTGAGGATGATCACCCAGAAGAGGAGCTCAAAGTGTTCTCAATGAATATAGACTTAGAGTTTGAGTTTGAGATGATAAGTGAAGTGTATGTCTTCAATGTTACTTAATACCTAAGGATGTGAAGTGGTAACATATGCTCTGGTTGAGATATATATGACTAGTTTGGTTAGAAGCTAGAAGTGGTTGTTAGGCTAACCCTAAGTTTGGAAAGGAGATATGTTTGGCTAATACTCTGAGGTAACGTGATCTGTTGAACAAGTTAATGGTTGTTTGGTTAGCCCATCTAGTCCTTGATGCAATGAAAGGATAGTTGTAGAACATCATATGCATTTCTTTGGATAGGAAGGTAATGAAACCCTAATGAGAGTGGTTTAGGGTTTTGAGGAATCAATCTTGAGAAATCATGACACACAAGAAATCATGGTTGAAGATCACCATATACCATGGTACTACCAAGATTATCAGTGATAATAGTACTTTGGATGCCTAAGATGAAGTTGCACGGGGTATGTTGCCATGCAAGCCAGAAGGTGAAGGACGAACACCAGTAACCCAATAAGTTGAAATAAGGGATAAAGAGTCCCGAGGGGGAATGGGAGTTCATCACTATGGATGATGTGGAAAGTCTCCCCTTAACCAAGGAAGGTCATGAGGCAATATGGGTTATGGTAGATCGCCTTACCTAGATGACATGAGAAATAAAGAGTTCTGTCAAGGGACATATATGGTTGAACTACCCATGAGGGAGATGGTTCAACTACACCATGATGCAAGTTCAAAGGTTTTAGAGTTTGATCTAAAGGTTCCCTTCCAAAAGGTGGAAGTAGGTACATGAAGAACTCAATGTTAGTACAGTTTATCACCCCAAACTAATGGTCAGTATGATCCAGACTAAAGGGTCTGATGAGAGCATATGTGCTCATTCAGGGTGATAGTTAGAGATAGTTCTTATCCTATGAAAGATGTGAGGATGACCACCATATCCAGTATCAGGATTTAAAGAAGCTCTGTAAGAGAGGTTGTGTCGGTCACCACTTCAGTAAGGTGATGTTGATGAAAGGACCACATGATGGTTAGAAAAGAACCACAGTGCGTGTAGATGAAGTCGCTTTGATCGTGCAATGGCTGAAAGGAGCCTAGAGATGACGAGAGTCGTGAGCAGATGCAAAGTAGACTGACATGCAGTTCACTGTGGGAGAATATGTGACATGAAAATCTGACACCTCTAAGTTATAGCTAAGAGAGCTGAGTCCCCGATGCATGGGTTCTTTTGACATGTTTTCGTGGAGAAGGTTAAGTTTGACCTTACCCCTCAGGATAAAGTAATGTGTGATGAGTTCCATGTATCCAATTAGGAGTACTATGTGAGGTACCCCAACCATGTGCTGATGCAATGAACCTAGTAAGCCAAGGGAGGCTGAAATGGCCTGAGTCACCTGTGCCGTTTATAGATGCCAGGATGAAAGAACTCAGAGAAAGGAATATGTGATGATAAAGGTTCTTTGGAAGCGCCATGAATACGGTAAAGCCACATAGGGGCCAATGATGGACATGGAAGAGTCTTTTCCTGAATTGTTTGTTTGCTTGATAGAATTTTGAGGACAAAATTCCTATAAGAGGGGAAGGATGTTACAACCCTAATTTTGGGTTCAATTGGTGAGAAATGTAATTTCTCATATTAAAGATATTTGAATAAATAATGATATAATTTGTTTTGAATACATGGATTTTGTTTACAATAGCCTTGATGTTTGTGTTATGGGCTTTATTGGCTATTGGGCCCAAATAACAAGAAAATTCAATTAGTGAATGAATAATTGAATATTTGAGAAAAGAAAAATGTGGAAACCGCTAGGAGGCAAATCCAAAGAGGGATTTCGTGCCTCTTAGGTTACTTGGGTTCCAAGGAGTCCAAATTTGCATAAAGAGTGCAATAAGAAAGGAAAAGATCAATTAAGTATTTCTTTATTAAGAAAGAAATTGAAAATAATGATAAAATGTGGAAAACAAGTGAAAAGAGGTGTAATTGAGTTATCCTTAGTGGAATTTCGTATCCCAAGGATTCCTAATGATAAAAGGAATACCAATGAGGAAAATAAATGAAAAATAAAGAGAAATTCTCAAAAAGAACTATTTTAATAAGAAATAAACAAGATAATGAGGAATAATGAAGAATAATGCATTTAGATGCATCTAGAAGGATAATGAGTATCCAATAAAAGTATTTCGAAATAATAGAATTTATTGGGATCCAAGGAGTCCCAATGAAGAAAGAGGAAAGAGAAAATACCTATAAAATAAATAGGAATATAATGTGAATACATTATTAATGGATTATGTGGTATTATTAAAAAGGAAATAGTTTCTACTAAAGGAAATAGAAATTCGTGCCAATGGTTTTAAAAAAAGCAAGAATAAAGAGAATAAATGAGAAGAATTTCGAATTCCTAACTATGTGAGAAATAAGAATATCAAAAAGATGTTTAGGAGAGAGAGAATCTTGCTTCTCAATATAGGAATTGGATTCCTATTGGGAAAGAACCATGTTGCTTCGTGGGCAAGCATCTTAGGGCATCAATACTCTCCCCTATATAAGGGGTAGGGCTTTTGGCTCAAGCTTGAGAGATCCCACACGTTTCACTCTCTTCTCCTCCTTCTTCTTCAAACCCTAGACCTTGTTAGCCGATCTTCTCTCTTTCTCTCGCATTCAAGAAGTATGCAGGAAGGCATGCATGTCTTCAAGTGGTAGAAATGAACACAGAACCCCTACTGGGGTGGCAAACTGTGCGGGAACCAGAGGTATCCTTGAGGACACCAACAACACACACCTTCATCTTCACGGTGAAGTGAGTTCACGTAAGGGATTCTCATCGGCCCAGAGCTTGGGAAGGACATGGAAAGATTCCTACAGGTCTCCCTTACCTAATCGGAGCGTGAAAGCGCTGGGAGAAGGGTCTGTAGTTGACCTGTAGGTGCGCCTTCCTCTGTCACAGCCTGTGGGCATGGAAGATGGTTCCGGGTCACCACTGGCCACCAGTCGCAAGGTGGTAGTTCTGTTTATCTCTGGCGAGGAGAAGGGGGCCTTCTTGGCTATGCGAAGGGCCCAGGAGGGCGAGGGCCAGTGGGGCAGGGAGCAATCCCATGCCCATCGATGTAACAGGCCGACAGAAGCCCTGCATCGCAGGGAAGAAGAAGATAGGATGAAAAGATGAGAAAGTCCCTAGAGTGTGTGCATTACGGGAGGGGCAGGGAAGTCTTTCACTCCTTTAAAGCACCGGCCCAACTTAGTGAAATAAGAAACTACATTTTGCTGACGTGTCGAGCCTCCATTGGTTAAAAGGTACGTTTCTTTGCAAAATTCATAGAATCTGCTAGAAAACTCGGATGAGAAAAGTTTATACATGAAAGTTGCTTAAAAAATATGAGGAACACATTAAAATTGGTTTGAGAACCTGATTTCGTTCATATTTGCAAAAGTGCACAAAGTTAATGAAAAGTTCTTTAAAATTATGTTGGAAACCCTAATTGAAATTAATGGCTAGGTTCATGATGCTTAATTGGCGAAATTAAGTAATAGTAACATGATAAAATGTTAATGATGAACTTGAACCTAATCTCGATGATTTATTACATGATTTAGGGGTTTACACCAATTATGAATGATTAAGTATTTAGAAACCCTAATTTAGGGTAAAAGAGGATAAGATCATATTTAATTTGAAAAATGTGAAAATATGTTTTATATGGTGGTTCTAATCTATTTCGAGCATTAAAGTCTTTAATTTTTCATAAATACCCTAAATGTAGTAATTATGGTCTTTTCAAGAATAAAAGGTGAAATTGATGGCAAAATGAGTTCATATGATAATTAGACCCTAATAAACTTGGAATTAATGATAGATGTGCATAATGATCTTGTCATGGATTAAAAGGATAAAAATAATAACTTTAATGTAAAAGAATATTAATGAAATTAAGTGATGATTAATGTGCCTGTAATATGAAAATAGAGTTATATGTTGTTAAGATAACCTTAATTTTGAAGAATAGATGAGATAGTTAGGGTTTATGAGTAATGGCATAAAATTAGGGTGTAATGTGGTAAAAGATGAAGGGAAACCCTAATTGCAAAATGAAACCCTAAAATGGATACAAAAACCCTAGAAAGTGAATCCAAGTCAATAAAGTAGATTCTTGATAAAGTGTGTAATAAATAGAGTACATATTCTTTTCATGAATTATGTGATTGCTTGCTTGGATTGCATTCTTGGTTGGATTTGCTTAATGTTTATGAAATCATCAAATTAGGTATGTGGTTACACTTATGAATAATCGCTTTAGTTTCACAACGATTTCTGAATGATTTTATCAGTTGCTTGAAAATAACTGTTGGATGCTTTTATTTCATGCAACTATAGACTGACTATGACTATCACTATGAATATACATGTATAACTAGCTAGATCCGAGTCCACCTCTGCGTCTTGTAAAGGCTAAAAAGGGGTAACCTAGAGTAAGGTCTAGGTTATCGTGGGTTAGAAATTGGGTTACCAAGTGTAGTGCCATGAGACCCATTAGCCTGCCATGAGTTAAGGAGTGGGCTACTTACGAGTAGTGCCATGTAACTCAACCCTAGAAACTGGTTCACTTATACATGGGACCATGAGGGGTTTAATGGGGATCTACCATAAGGAAGGTAGTATCCAGGTCCACTGTAGGGATAACACAGAGGATAGGGTACTCATGGATCGCAGAGTTATATTTAAAATGTAATCTTGGTTGTTAAATGATTAATTGAATGATTACATTGTTATCATAGTTGCACGTTTAATGTTTCCCCCACATACCAGCTTCGGTTGACCGACATTTTGATTGTCGGCGTTTTAGGTACAAGCCAAAAGGACAAACTGTAAATCATCATATTACGAAATACATGAAGTAAAATGCAAGGAGGATTAGTTAGAGTATATACATGGATAGAAGTTTAGAAATCCAAAAATTTCAAAAGGTATGAAAAATCTTATTACATCTTTTCAGTATAGATTGTTGAAATTTAATAATTGTTCTTGGTTAAGTGTCGAACCTTTGATCCGGAAGTTATGGGTGCGGCTTCGACCTGTCGGTCTCCCTTAATTGGGGGTTACCGGGAGGTGGGGTTGTAACACAATGCATCCTGGAAGTACCAAGATGTACAAAAACTTGAAAGACATGTATTGGTGGCCAGGTCTAAAGCTTGATGTGGCGGAGTTCATTGCCAAATGTCCAGTTTGTCAGCAGGTGAAGGCTGAGCACCAGAAGCCTATAGGGACGTTACAACCCTTGCCAATACCCCAATGGAAATGGGATCATATTACTATGGACTTTGTGGTTGGTCTTCCTAGGACAACCAAGGGTCATGATTCCATATGGGTGATAGTAGACTGATTGACTAAGTCAACTCATTTTATTCCAGTTAAGATGATGTTTACAGTAGAGAAATTGACACAAATATATGTTGATGAGATAGTCCGTCTACATAGCATTCCAATGACTATAGTTTCTGATAGAGGTCTACAATTTACAAGTCATTTTTGGGAGCATCTACATTCTGCAATGGGAACACAACTGAGATTCAACAAAACTTTTCATCTGCAGACTGATGTCCAGTCTGAAAGGACTATTCAAACTTTAGAGGATCTCCTGAGGGCATGTGTGCCACAATTTCTTGGTAGTTGGGATTTACATCTGACTCTAATAGTTTGCATACAACAATATCTATCAAAGAAGCATAGATATGACCCCTTATGAGGCTCTGTATGGGAGACAATGTCGGTCTCCTCTTTGCTAGTATGAGACATGTGAATATCAACTTTTGGGCCCTAAGCTAGTACAACAGACTACAGAAAAGATTAAAGTGATACAACAACAGTTGAAAGCATCGTAGGCCAGACAGAAATCTTATGCAGATAATCAACATACACCACTTGAGTTCCAAGTGGGAAACAAAATATATCTTAAGGTTTCTCCTTGGAAAGGTGTGTTGAGGTTTAGAAAGAAGGGTAAGTTGGCTCCTAGATTTATGGGACCATACCCTATCCTAGCTTGTGTTGGAAAGGTAGCATATAAGTTGGAGCTACCACCAGAGCTACATAGATTGCATAATGTCTTTTACATCTCTATGTAGAGGAAATGCCATCCAGATACTGACCATACAATCCAACCAATAGAGGTTGAGTTAAATTAGGATATCTCCTATGTTGAGGGTCCTATGTTGATCCTGGATAGAAGGGTGAAAAAGCTGAAGAGAAAACATATAATACTAGTGAAAGTTTTGTGGAATCACCATGGCATAGAGTAAGCCACATGGGAACTAGAGAATGAGATGTGTAGAAAATACCTATCTCTTTTTGCGTAGGATTTTGGGGTGAAATCCTTCCTATGGGTTTATAGTTGTAAGGCCCCTGAACTTGCTTAATTTGTTGAATGAGCTTAATTAACATAATTGAATACTTATAACCCTAATCTAACATTTTGATATGTTTTTAAATCATAAGACAAGCTTAAGTTTCAAATTTGGTCCAATTTAGACACTGTTCGAGCAAGTTACGTACTTTTCTGTACATTTTGGACTTTTCTACAATTTACCCAATTGAGGGTTTTTCTTTGCAATTTATCACATACATTATGTTCGTTCGATGTTATATTATCATTCTTGAGATTTTGAGCCATGGGGCTCCTAGTTGAGCCATGGTTTGAAGGTATTTTCATCAAAAGGGTATTTTGGGGTTTAACCCTTGATGGATGAGCTACCTTTAGTAGCTATCAACTAAGGAATTATGTGATTGGATGGGAATTTCGACAAAGGAAATATAAGCAGGTCTAGAGGGATGGTGGGAGAGCTGCTTGTGTGTGTGCTTATATATTCTTAATAATTTAAAGCCATGGACACTTGGATATATACTAGAATTTCAACTTTTTCTTTTTCTTAATATTAAAGTTTCATATACTTATACCCAAGCACCAAAACGAGCCACTTTCTCTCCACCACCTCTCTCCTTCTCCCAGCTTCGTTCTCCCTCTGTTCAGCTGCAAATTTTTCTGCCCAAGAAAGAAGAAAGGGGGGATCTTCTTGGAAAAAAATCTAGGGTTGCAATTGATTCCCTTTTTGGATCTATACAGCTTCTTCCTAGTGATATTGACCTAAAAGTGTAAGTTTTTTCTTATTTCCTCCATTTAAATCTTTTCTCTTCTTCCTCCTACATCTCTCCAGGTTGGAACCCTGCTATTCCACGGTGAAAATGACTCTAGAATTAAAAAAACCCTTCCTTCTTATTTCTTTTTCTAGGGTTTTGCTTCTTTGTGGAGAGAACTGCCTATTTGGCCAAGTTCAGATCTAAATCTAGGAATTCCTTGCCTTATTTGCTCGATATTATTGCTATTTGATATCTGACCTACTCTATAGAGGCGAGTTATATAACATTTTTCACTTATGTTGCTTATTAGAAGCTTGTTAGTTCATATTTATGCTTGAATGTGATGATCTAAGTATAGAGAAACCATGCTTGTTTAGAATTACGATTTTTGTGGTGTTCCCTGAGACGTCCGACTCATAAATCACGAGGTAAACTTAGAGGAAGCGGTTTATTAGCAGCGGAATATGAAAAATCACTAAAAATTAAAACTTTTTGGAAAGAGATCTTTAAAAACATAAAACTCTTTTTATAAGAAACAAAATAAACTGTTTACAACATGGTTAAACATTACATCTCTGTGGAATCACCTCTCGAGTGATTATATACATCCATTGCCTTGTTAACTGTACAAGGCAAGGTACAAAATCTCGAGGCTTAAAGCTAAAAACCTCAGACCTACTGACCCCTAGGACATGAGAGTACAGAGACGACATAAGACATGTTATCTATAAGACTGGACAGTCAGTATCTCCACCTGAGATTCACTGCTGCCCCTGGTGTTGCTGCTGCTGATACTGCTCACCCTCGGATTGGTTTCTCCGTCCTCGACGTCCACCTAAAAAGTCGAAACCTACGGGGTGAGACAATTGAATAATTGTCCTAGCGAGAGTTATAACTCTCCGCCAGAAGCTTTATTATAGCAAAGAAAGAATAACATAAGCAGTATAACTTTAAAACATTCAACAGCAAGCTTAGGATTAAGTAAAGCAACTATTACTCAAGAAATCATTACAATATTAGGATATGAAGAACATGTATACTAGCTACTGGACTAGAATATTATAAACAATGTAATATCAATCATTGTTTCTTGTAGTTCAATCTAAGTAGATATGCTACGCGGCTAATTATGTTTTACAAACATTATTATGCCCTGCGGAGATGAGGTATACCGCTCATACTCCAACCGATCACTACTAAGTCGCATTGGTATCATACATAGGTCATCAAAAGAGCTGGATTCTTATGACCTCATCTTCCTCAGTCAGTGTGAGGATCAACATGCAAGACATCTCGTGTCTCTGCTATAATAGCTTTCCAGGGTATTCTGGCAACTTCGCTATTAGAGTCACAGTGGCGTTCTGTACTCTCTTCGTCATCAAAAGATCTCTTGTTTATCTCTCATCGATGCAGCATTAAAGATTCCCTCGGGAGATTAGTGATACATCATCCCGACATAAACACATAATGAAGGATTGATGGATTAAAGTACATCTTACATCAATTCCTACATCAGGACGTGAGGATATTCACGTCCATAAACCCCCACATACTCAAAAGTATGTGATCCAGGAGTTCCCTTAGGAAAACTTGTTTCACCATCATTTGGCTTCTGACAATGATGGATCTATGATCAGGGCTCTACATGATATGATTATTCTTGATTATTAAGATACATTTTAGCATTCTTTTAGCATCAAGCATGTTTTCAAACATTAATCATTAGAACAACAACTATGAAAGAAGAATACTAAATGTATCAAGTCTAACTCACATTAGTTATCATTTAGATACTATTTCTTAACCATCTCATCATATGATTTAGGAACATGGTTATTCAAACCCTTAGATTATCATAACACTTGCTACCAAGTGACATATAAGCATCAAGTCATCTAACAACATGACCTTGATTAAAACAATATATATACTTTTCACATATCATTACTCTTAAAGCTTATAAATGTTTTCAAGGAATATAGCATTATAACCCTTACCTGGCTATGATCACCTCATAATATCAACCTGCATGACTAATACAATTAAGGACATGCATATATAACAATATTAGCATAATAGAAAAACTTTTCAATTTCCTTATAGGACACCACGGCCGTGCTTCCTTGCACGGTCGTGCAAGGGGAAGTTACCATGGCCGTGCTCCTTAGCACGGTTGTGCTGATCAACAACATACCTTGATTTGTTTCTAGGGTTAGGGTTCATTTACCTCATTTAGGGATATTAAACACCCTTAGCTTACAAGGCATAAAGGTTCCTCATGTTATGATTCATTCATAGGGTTTCATGCTTAAGGGCATAACCCAGAATTATTCCATTCATCACATCACCCTGGATTAGGGTTTACTATTCGCATCACATGGTATTGCCCTAGAATTAGGGTTTACTATTCACTTCATAGTGAATTGAGCTCATAGCACCATCATGTATGAAGATTATCATCATTAATGCCTTCAAATTAGGTTAATATTCACTAACCATCATAATTAGGGTTTCTATGATCTCATTATGAAGGATCATACCCTAATCATGTGCATTCATTCATTTTTGAAGGTATTTTACTTGATTCTCACACATATTAGGAGTCTTCTCTCTCCCCTTACTATTAGATGATGTTTACATCATTCTAGATTAGGTTAGATCAAGTCAATTTTGATTACTCATAAGTCAAGTTATCACCATTATGGTCATTAGGGTTTACTTGGTCAAGAGGTGTTATCTACTTGAACCCTTCAAGGTTACTTTAGTAATGTCCACCATTGATCATAGTATACATCAATAAACTAATTACTCGTTCCCTTAGTCTCTTTAGGTATCATTAGGGTTTAGGTTAATCAACCATTGAACCATCTAAGCCTTTAGAACATTAAGTATTAAGCAATCTTGACCTTAAAAGACCCCAAACGGTTTTGAACCTTCAACCTCCAAACGGTTTTGAAACCGCATGGAAGGGTTGACCATTTGGTACCTTTGACTTTCAAGACCGCATGGACAAGTTCATACTCAAAACTGTTTGCTCTAGGTGAGGTGTAAACCGTTTGGTCACGTTGACCGTTTAGACAAGTTTGACTTTGAAACAGTTTGATCAAATCAATTTTGAAACCGCATGAATCTAAACGGTTTTGAAACCGTTTGGTCCCAAATGGTCTTGAGACCATTTGCTCCCAAACGGTCTTGAGACCGTTTTCCCCCAAACGGTCGTGAGACCGTTTGTATTCAAACGGTCTTGAGTCCATTTGGTCCAAACATCTCAAAACCGTATGGACCTAAAAAGTGCATCAACACTTGCAATTGATTAAGGTTTTCAATGGTGAACCCCTCAATTGAGCTAGTACTTATTAGACACTTATCCATTAAGGTAATTAGGTTAATACTTAACCAATTTGATACTAAAAAGACCCTCAATTGATAGCCAATTAGGGTTGGGACCAATTGAATTAGGGTTTGAAATCAATCAACCATCAACATCCATCAACATGAGTATAATTGAAGTTGAACCTATTGAACCATCACCCAATTGGGCCATGACCTGACCCCAAACGGTCTTGGGATCGTTTTGGCATCCTCCAAATGGTCTTGAGACCGTTTACCCAAAGTATCATAAAAAACTAAGTCAATTTGTTAAGGGTTGAACCCTAATTAGGTCACCAAATCAGCACTTTGATTGATTCAACAACCTATGATGATTGGACCTTCAATTGATCAAATTCCATTAACCGTAGACCTCCAAATGGTCTTGGATGATCACCAAACGGTCTTGAGACCGTTTGGGTGGTCCCCAAATGGTTTTGAAACCGTTTGGGCCACTCAACCCAAACTTCAACATAATTGGTCCTTGAAATCAGCAATTGAACCCGATTAGGGTTTAGGTGATTAAAGTGCCTTCAACTTGAGATTTACTTGCAATTAGATTATGATTCTTTATATATGATTAATTCATAATGTTTCCAGAAGACCCTCAAATGGTCAGCACCTGATCAAACCCCCCAAACGGTCTTGGAGACCGTTTGAATCTAAACAGTTTTGCAAACCGCATGAAATCAAATGGTTTTGAAACCATTTGGTTTCAAACGATTTTGCAAACTGTTTAGACCAAAAGGGTGGGAGACTGTTTGGTAAAGTAACATAGGTAATCATGCCCATCGTCATCTACCTCAGGATCAGGGTCAGTTTCTTCATGGTTTTAGTTGCAAGAACTCATAGAAGAGTGGAAGAAGGAAAAGCAAGCATCTATTGCATAAAAAGAAGATGTATAACAAAGCATAAGGGTTTAGAGTTATACAACCCACCTTAAAGTCGTCCCTAGAGCTCCAAGATTCCAAGCTCTAATGGCGTCTTGAGATCCACAGGTCGGCCAAGGTCGTTTCTCCAAGAATTGGTTGGAAGGGATGGCTAGAAAGAAGAACTAAGTAAGAAAGACCATAGAACCAACCTTGGAACATGACTTCCTCCATGAATCCGAGCAAGATGATGATTAAACCTTACTTAGAACTCCTTATCCGTTCTCCTCTTCTCCAGATCTCTGCCCTTATTCGGTCCAAGCAAGGGGATAAGAAGGGAAGTGAAGGAAACGATCCTTGCTAAGTAAAGAAGGGTGTATATATACTTTGGGGGTATTTCCAAGATAAAAACAACTATTTCTCCTATTCTCAACTAGGTCCTCCCTTTCCTTTAGGCACGTCCCTTCTCCTATGCTTAGGTAAAAACTCATCTTAAACCCAAGGTCTAAAGGCAAAGAAAGCCAACATCAATACTAAGTTGTACACATATAAAGGATCATTTTGCTTACAACTTAATTATTTAATTACAAAGGTTATCATTCTTATTTGATTATTCAATTGAAGTACCCTCTTCATAATTCTTACTCTAAATGATTTCAAGAGTCATAAAATATACTCTATAAGGTATATTTTACATGTTGCATCCCATGTTTTGGGTAAATTGCACTTTACATCAAAACTAGGGTTTAGAACACAAGGATTACTCCACAAGCTGCATCTTGGTGCCCAAGCTTGGAGAATCCATCATACTTCATCATATTCTTTATTATGATGTCTCAACACCAAGGGAACATCTTAACATGTGCAATTTGCAAGTTAACCCCTTTTAATTGGGTAATTTGCACATAGGTCCCTGTATTACAAAATAATATTACAACATTGTTCAAAAAGGTCAGAAATAGAAATATATGTTCCTCAGGAGCTTTAATTATGTACCAAAAGATAATCACAAGCATCTAATTACATAATTAAGCAAAACACCTAGGGTTAGCTCATAACCCAGGTCAGGGATGTTACATTCCCTATTTTGTTCTAGTTCTATATGAACTTGTAAACATGTGTACAACCTTTCTAAGGTGTAACATGATCTGGGACAGGTTGATAGCATCAACCTATGGTGCTAAGCACACAATAATTGATTGTTCAAATTAGGGTTTTCAAGCTATTTCCTTCTCTATCACATAACCTATGGACATACCATTCAACAACCAATGGTGTTACTATCTTGGCAACTGATGTTCATGATCAAGGGTGTTAAATGTATGGAGACAACCTATGGTCACCCCTTAGATCAGGTTTTGGCTCAATTAGACATTTAATTATCATCCACTAAGTATTCTAATGATGTTATCAATCGATGATAATATTGTCTTAATATATGATGGTGTTAACTGAATGTATTACTGATCTAGCAACCAATGGTGACCTAATGATCACAATTAATGGTGGATCAGGTCATCACCATATATGATGAATTACGAATGCAATTTTAGATTTGACTAAACCTTAAACCAATGGTTCCTTGGTTCAATTGATTTAATGGTTAGACTTATACTTCAATTGATAACCATGAACAATGAACTTGATCCAATGAATAATATTGGATGGTTTAACATACAATGGATTAGAATAAATCACATGGTATTATATGTGGGTCCTAGTAAAGATAATTCAATGGTTCAATACCATTAATTGGTAGGCTTACCTTTGCCATTATATAGTTATATTTGATAAATCATTATAATAAGTGGATGCGTAACTCCAATGTGATCTAGCTTGTTATACCTAACCGTAATGTAATTATATGATGTTGATTGGTTATAATTAGACCTCTTGAATGATTAATGTGATAATGAATTACACTCTTCTTGTATTGAAACTACAATGTAGTATTATTTGAATATCATTGTGCCTTGCCATGTTAATATCTATGGACATACATGTGCTAATGATCTTTTGAGCCTTGTTTAAGGCATGGAATGATTATGATAACCTTACTATGAATAATGTGATGGTATTAAAGACCTTTGGGCATGTTTGAAGCCATGATTGAGGTGAAATCCTCTTCATGTTCCAATTAGGGTTAAAACCCTGGAACTTGTGATAAGATATTGGTATCTTGCAATAGTATGATGATAAGTGTGGTCCACTAATTTGTAATGAATGATAGCATGTGGTAATGTGATTAAGATTTATATCTCAAATGTTTTATATCTTTTGAAGTTGTTATACATATACTCTTGTTAGAAAAGAATTAGGGTTTGAATGTCGACTTGTATGATAAAGCCATAATGCATTCAATTGGCAGTAATTAATCAAGTGTAACCTTAATCATGTAGAGTCATGTGCCGTAGAGCCATCTTCAGTGTCAGAACTTACTAGATGGTGAAATGAGTATTCCCAAGGGAAACTCGGAGTGCATACTGTTGAGTATGTGGGGGTGGCAAGTTGAGGATATATCCTTGTCATCCACAATTGCAGGTTATGGAGGATGGCTATGGTCATGCCTCTGACATTTGAGGTGATTGAGGACAGCTGTGGTTGTACCTCAGATTAGAGGGTTTTGTATACCCTATTTTATAGTGTCGTAACTTGTACCAAGTACGGAGTAGTTGTTATCAGTTGACTATATGTCACTGTTGGCAGTTTGACTGGTATGTCACTGTAGTTTACTCGCACTGACTGAGGGGAAGATATCTTTGGATACCGATACTCCTAGATCTCATACGGAACTGAATAGCACTTCGCAGTGGTCAGTTGGATTTTGAGTGGTACGACTCAAAATCGCCAGGGCATAATAATAAAAGATATAATACTAGTCGTGTAGTATAATTGCTAGGATTTAATATGTATCACATTGGTTGATTAACCCTTGTTTTGTCTTTACATTACATAGTTCTTACATGATGCAGACTTATGAAAATTAGGTACTTCTACTTGATGTTACAACTTATTTGCTTAACTGCTTAGTATGCTTAAACTGTTCAATCTATTCATATTTCTTAATTAATATCCTAACTTCTCAATGTATTTACTGTTAATTAATATGTTATAATCAACATATGTTAGAGAGAGAGTTATATCTCTCACTGGGACTGGGTCTCACCTGTGGGTCACCACATTTGTTTAGGTGGTCGCGGGCAACGAGGTCGAGGTTGCGCTGTGGAAGAGAACCAATCTTGTGATCAATAGATTCAGAAGGTTGGTTAGTTGTAGATGTTAGTAGTCGAGTCCTAGTGTTGTCTGTGTACTCTTAGGTCTGGGTATGGGATGTGTTTTCTAGATGATATACTCGTACCGACACGAGATTTTGGAAGTATGCCAATGTTTGTAAATATATGGCATGTACATGTGAAATATCTTTTGTATGCAGGATGTGACTGAGGTCTTTGGACCCATATGTAAATACTTGTTACAGTATATGAGAATGGAATGATGGACCTTTTATAAATGTTCTAGAATTTATTTAAATTGTTGGAATTGGTTTTAATTATTCTGCATTTTTGAATATGTGATTAATTAGTAGTTGATCGTGTTTTGAGTAATCTTGTTTAGCATGATGAGGTTTCACAAGGGTCCTCTTAAAGGTAATACTTTAGATTAATGGGAGCAAACTAATGCAAATATTATATCTATTTTGTGGAATTCCATGGAGGTGCATGTTTCCGATCTCACTAGCCACTTTGAGAGATGTAAGGATGTATGGAATCATCTCAATTTCATGTACGAATCAGATATCTCAAGTATGTATGAGATGATTGTGAAGATGTATAATCTTTAATAGGATGATAAGTCTCTAACCCAATACTTTAGGGAAGTATCCTGATCATTGATGATTTGCATTCCTTACTTCCATTGAGTGTGGATATCAAAGAAATCTAGAAATAGAGAGATCAAATGACCATAATTAAATTCCTGGTTGATCTCTGACATGAATATGAATTAGTGTGTCGTAAAATCCTTATTGAATCTAAACTTCCTAAATTTGTTGAAGCATATCAGCGAGTCACTCGTGCCTTTATAGTGTTGACTCTCAAGGTCTAAACTGACTCAACCCTTATTTTGATGATGACTAAACCATTCCATTTATTTATGTCTAATGTCTCTGCTTAGGTGTTTTCAGATTAGGTATAGACACACTCCAAATGTCCTAACGTGTGCATCTTAACTTAGAGAAAAGACATACAAGTGCACATTTTTAGAATATGATGTAAATCCATTAGAATCATGTTGTAAATCACTTGTAATGATTGTATGACTTGTAATTAAGCTTAAAAAAACCAGAAGTACTTAGATTGAATATTTAAGCACTCAAAAGCCATTTTCCAAAATTCACATCAGGATGTTCATCGGTCGAGTTGCAAACTCGACTGATCCTTATTTGATCTTGAAAATGACTTTTGATCAGTCGAGTTTTGATTTCATAGAACTCAACCGATCCCTTTACAGACCAAAATTGATTTATGTGGATCGGACGAGTTACTCCAGGACAAACTCGACCAATGGCTTAAATTTATCTTGTCGCATAGTGGGGTCGGTCGAGTTACCTTTATAGAAACTCAACCGATAACACTATACAGAAAAGTGCATAAAAGTGTTTCTAGCCATTGTGGGGTTGCAAAAATAAAAAATATATCCATTGCAAGCCATAAAATGTCTAGTTTTCATTCTTAAGTGTTCCCAAAGGATAAGAGGCATCCCCAACTATAAATAGGACCCATTGGGCTTCATTCCAAGGTTGAGCATTCAATGCAAAACTCTATATGAGGTTCCTAGTCTATATTCTAGTGCATCCTACATCCTCCTCTCTCTCTAAGCTTAATCACTTGCATCATCAATTAGAGTGAGTCAGATATTTGTAAGAGATCTACTCCTACATGTATATTGTTACAACCCCAATTTTTGGGTTCATATGATTGGAAATGCAATTTCCCCAATAAATGTATGATTATGAAAATTGTATGAATTATATGTAATGAATGGATTTACTTTGCAATATTTTCTTTGTGCATGTGATTTTGTGGATCATAATATATTAATGAGTCCAACATGATTAAAAGAAAAAGAAGAAATCAAATAATGCATCTTTAAGAAGGAAATTTGAGATAATGATGGAAATATGAGAAATATGTAGAAAGATGTCTGATTGACTCATCATGGATGAGATTTTGAGTCCACATGGTTTCTAATGGTAAAAGGAATCCAAATAAATGATATAAAAGAATAGGAGAGAGAAAATATGCATAAACTTGCCTTAATAAGTAATGACTTACATATGAATAAAAGTCTCTCATACTTTTGTATTTGAGTCACAAACTTGGCACACAAGTATATTAAATCATCATGGACTTTCCCATAAAATTTGGGATTAATTTGTCATGTGGTTTGGGAGATATGAATTTTGTAAATTTCTTAAAGTGTAAAAGGTAACATTAAATGTCACCATTCACATTCACATTCATATTCACATTAGAATTCCTTATATTTGGCGTGTGCAATGTGAAACATTGATCTGAGATCCAACGGTGACAAAATTGTCACCTACCTTGTGTCTGAATAGGAATCAAAGTCTATATTAGACACAATTTTCTTGGATCCCAATCTTGCTCTTCTTTCCCATTTGCCATTGATTCCTTTCCCAATGGATTGAGGAGGCAAAACCGAACAAATCGATCCCAAAATTATGTCATTTTCATGTGGGAATGGGATTCTCCCAATTTCCCTATAGAGTCCAAGCTTCATTAACAAATGACCCATATCTACCAGCCTTGCCTATAAAAGGGGTTGTAGACCCATCCCCAACAGAGAGTAGTTGGATAAGTCTCGATTCTCTGGAAGAACCCCTCCATGACCATCTTCTTCTTCGGTGGACTCTCCAGGGACCTTGGATGGCAGCTGTGCCATGGTGGGTAACCAGGCTCTGATGGTAAGTGCACAACACTGGCTTCCACCGATGGTGCTAGCAGTGCCCAGCTTGACCATTGATGACCTGCGAGCCTCTAGGTGGAGGGGGAGGGCTGCCATGCATGACCTTTGCTCTTCTGGAGAAACAAAGGAAGCATCTACAGGAGAGACGCATGAAGGGGGCAATAGGGAGGTCAGCTCTGGGTTCTCGGGTAGATGGACCCTAAACGGGATCCATGAGCCAAGTTGACCGATGAGAGGATAGGAGGCTTAGAAGCTGATGTGGCAGCCATCGATTGGCCAAAGGTAAGATATTTTGCAAAAATCCTAGAAATTAATTGGTAGTTCGTATATGGACAAATTATATACAAAAATTGATAAAAAAATGCAAAGAATTCAATTAAAATATAATTGAGTCATGAAACTGCTTGTAGTTCGAAAAGTTCCTAAAGTTACTATCTTTAATGCTTTCATGAGTAGGAAACCCTAATTTGATTATTAATGAAATTGAGAAGATTATTATGGATGATCTATGAGAAAATTAACATGTTGTTAATAAAAGGATGTTTTGATGTCTAAATAGATAATCCATATACTTAATAGCTTAATTTAGGATTTGATATGTTAATATGCATTAATGGGCTTAGAAACCCTAATCTAGGTGTTAATGGTTTCTAATGAGATGAACTTAGAAATCCTTTGTATAAAAATGATATTAGATTAATCCTAATCCTATTTGATGAAAATAAGGTTTCAATGTGCATAAGTGAGTAATTAGGGTTTTGAACCTAGAAATGTTGTTTTAGGGTTTTGTGGATATAAAAGAGTCAATAAAGTAGATTCTTGATGAAGTGTGTAGTAAATAGGTTGCATATACTTTTTAGGATTTTGTGCTTTTGTGTGGTTGACTTTCTTACTTGGATTGGATTGCCTGATTGATTGGACTGTGCTTATTTCTTGTGAAATCTCCTAATCAGGTATGTGGTTATTTATGAGTATACACTTTAGTTTCCCGTCATTTTTCTGATGTTTTATTGATGCATGGAAATAAACTATTTGGATGCTTTTATTTCTGCAATCTTTAAAGTGAATACGATGATCACAATTTAAATATAAACATGACTTGCTCAAACCTGAGACCAATCCCTAGAGGGAAGGTCTGAAGTGGTCAAGCCCCAGAGGGAAGACCACATGGCACCTAGAGAGGTGACCCCATGTACCAAGCTCAGAATGGAGAAGGTAGCCTTAAAGTCACTTGCAAGGACTTAACCCTAGAGAGGGTATCCCAGAGGATGAGTAAAAGCGGTTGAAAAGTCATATTGAAAAATGTAATCTTGCATTGTTAACAACTATTAGATGTGATCATGTTGTTAGAATTTATGTGCGATATTTTTGTTGTCACCACATACCAGTATATTCATTTATATTGACTAACATTTTGTTTGTCAGTGTTTTAGGAATATCTAAAATTGGACAAATAGTAAAGTGGAACTTGTGAAGATTAAAGTTAATTCATAAAGGAGGATTTAGATAGTTAGAATTCTACTGAGGCTAGAAGTTCAAGTTTCCTATATTTGAAAGGTATGTGAAAAGTAATTTTTATTCCAGTTTTAAGTTTAGTTTCTACTAGAATTTATTAATTATTTTTTATTATTTGCAAAACCATTGATCCTATTTTTGGGATAACGCCTCAGACTTCTCGGTCTTCCTTAATTGGGGGTTACCGGGAAGCAGGGTCGTTACAATTGGTACCAGAGCATGGTTTTTCATTTAATCTCTAATAATGAGTAAATTTTACAAACTCTTTAGAACCCAAGGGAGTTATTAGAGGATTTTCCAATGATGGAGGTGTCTAGAAAAGGATCACGATCCGGGGGCTGGCAAGATTTTTCTCTGTCCCACTAGTCGATCTACGAGGACTCTCAGATTCTATGAGACTTCCTGGCCAAAATTAGAGGATTTGACTCGAAATAAGATACCTATATGTCTTCTTTCATCTGTCTTTGTCCCTTCTCTACCCCATTCATTGGATAACTCTAAGAGATTAGGGTTTCTCTCTCTCCACCACCCTCCTGAGTTTTGGGGTTAAGAATGGTAAGGATTAAGGAATCCTCCACCAAATAATAAAAAGCATGTAAGAAAGATGTCATGGACATAATTTTGATAATTAGAAACTCTGACTGATTTTAGTTACATGCTTAGGTTGCATAACCTGTGTTGTCATGCCCTCAAGAGAGATCTGAGGTTAGACCTTCTTGTAGGAGGATGAGGAGAGAGTTAGCTATGGAGGAAGAGGCCCCCATGAAGAGGTAGAGACCTAATACATCCTCTAAGGATGATGCTAAACCTAACCCTAAGTGGAAGTTAGAGGAAGAGATGACAAGATGAATTGGATACCTTAGTCTTATGTACCTTCAAGTACGTGGGTTAGACATACATGCTTTACATAAAGGTTGAACACACATGAGGAGCATGAACTATGTGTGGTTGTTTGTGTTGGTATGTATGCCCTGAGAGCCAATCATGGGATGATTGGTGGGATACATTAAGATTGATTTGATAAACATCAAAGGCAAGCTTCCAATTCTTTCTGTTTCAGTCATATGAGATAATGATAGAACGGATTGAATGTCTAGAGAATGACAGTACTCAATGACGTATGCTTTCAGGTTCAGGACCTGAACGATGAGATCATACAAATGCTAAAGAGTTTGTACATTCTTATCATGTCCCTAGTCGGATGTCATTGTGGAAGGTAGATAGACAACAATGATACATAAGACTAGATTGTGATGTTGGTTGATGATAGAATCTCATTAGTCATGATATGGAGATATCAAACCAAACACATAGGTACTTGTTAGAGAACAAGTGTACCAGACATACCAACTGTGAGTTTGACACATGGAACCATGACATGGTAGTCACAGTCAGTTCTCACAGTGATGGTGGTTAGTGTGATTCTTTGACCTAAAATCACTACACTCAACAGATGTCGTTGGGTACACTTTGACATCATCAAATGCAGTCTTGAAACATGGGTTGTTATAAAGGTGATGATTGGGTGGATTTGACACATGGGGCTTTTGAGGGGTGAGTGATAGATATGGGATTTGTCCCTCATAAGGGAGTTTGATATCCATGGCCACTTGATGAGTAGGATTGATATAGGCATGCACATGCATGTGTGAATCAGTATGCGATATTGATGTCATACATATCTCCTCCAATCTACTCTGAGATCAAGAAAGTGAATGAACGTTGACATGATGACTGTTCCATGCCTTGAGTTCATTCAGGATATCAGAGACAAAGGAATTATACATTCACTGTAACACCATTCACGGATTGTAGGATTGAAAGTTGTTCTCCAACTTTCTATTTCACTTGGGTAGAAATGATGTGCGACTAGGCACCACTCTTTTCTTGTGAAGTCATAAGTGTTATGGACTTTCACTGCCAATGTGAAATGGGCCTACAGGGTCACACACATAGGATTTAACCTGGAAGAGGAGTTTATCCACAAATGATGTTTATGTTGGTATATATGCCCATAGAGCAAGTCATATGATGATTGTAATGGGATACTTTGTAAATGATTTGAATAATAATAAAGGCAATTTCCAATCTATATGTTTATACTGTTTTTGAGATGATGGTGTAACATGATAGATGTCTAAAGATTGTTTTACTCAATGACGTATGCTTTTGGGTTGAGGACCTAAACGATGAGATCATACGGATGCTAAGAGTATTCTTTTTTGTTTAGTCCCTAGTCAGTTGTTATTGTGGAAATAACCATAGACATCAATAACACTAAAGACTAGATTGTGTGTTGGTTGATGACATAATCTCATTAGTCATGATATGGTGATATCAAACCAAGCACATAGGTACTTGTTAGAGAACAAGGTACCGGACAGACCCACCGTGAGAGTGACACATGGAACCATGACATGGTAGTCAAAGTCAGCTCTCACAATGATGGTGGTGAGTGTGATTCTTAGACCTGAAATCACTGCACTCAACACATGTCGTTGGGTACACTTTGACATCATCAAATGCAGTCCTGAAACATGGGTTGTTATAAAGGTGATGATTGGGTGGCTTTGACACATGGGGCTTTTGAGGGGTGAGTGATAGATATGGGATTTGTCCCTCCTAAGGGAGTTTGATATCCTTGGCCACTTGATGAGTAGGATTGAGAAAGGCATGCGCATGCACGTGTGAATCAATATGTGATATTGATGTCATACACATCTCACTCGGTCTACTCTGAGATCAAGGAAATGAATGAACATTGACAGGATGACTGTTCCATGCCTCGAGTTCATTCTGGATATCAGTGACAAAGGAATTATACATTCACTGTAACACCATTCACGGATTGTAGGATGAAAGTTGTTCTCCAACTTTCTACTTTCACTTGGGTAGCAATGATGTGTGACTAGGCACCGCTCTTTGCTTTTGAAGTCATAAGTGTTATGGACTTTCACTGCCAACGTGAAATGGACCTGCAGGGTCACACACATAGGATTTAACCTGGAAGAGGAGTTTTGTCCACAAGCAATGTTTAGATTGATTACTAAAGGAGTTTAGTAGTTCAATTAAACACTCAATTAATCAATAGCTCAATATCATAATGTTCAAGGTGTTGAACGCATTGATTGGAGTATCGGATTGATTGAAATCGCATTTGACTGATTCTGCACAAATCTCCATTCCCAACCGATCGGTTCATGTGATGAACCGGTCGGCTGAGGTTGCTGAACCGGTCGGCTCAATTGTTGAACCGATCGGCTCATGCACAGAGTGAAACGACCGGTTCAAGTGTTGAACCGACCGGTTCAACTGATGCAATCGAGCAACTTGGGAAAGTAGGATTGGTGAGAATTTTCCTTTCGTTTCAATTGTCCAATTTGATTGGAAATAGGATTGGTATTCGATACCGATTGGAAACAAAAGAAGGAAAGTCAATCGGGAACCAACCTGGAACCCCAACCGACCGGTTCATGAGTGAACGGATCAGTTCAAGGGTCCCAAACGATCGGTTCAGTGGTGAACCGATCGGTTCAGGTCCCCAACCGACCGGTTCACTTGTGAACCGATCGATTCAGGTTGCGAGATGGTTGCTTTTTGTGGAAAATCCTGGACCCTTCTACTCCTGCTTTAGTCCTGTATTGCCGGGCACAGAGAACCCTGTCCCATGACCCACCTATATATATAGGGGTATTGGGGGCTTCTCAGAGTACAACTCAGTGCAAGTTGATTGCTCTGCAAAGTTGTCGTTCTCTCTGGTTTTGGTAACCGAGAGAGAGCCCGAGCAAGTGCTTCCCGCAAAGGGAGGTGCAGCAAGGGAAGGACAACTGCAGTTGCAATTGACAGCAGGAGAGTGTGTTGGCGACTAGTACGTCAACAGGAGGGTGCGACTGATGGAGTTTAGTTTATGCAACACCACTAAAAATCCTAGAGATGATGAGTCTCTAAGTTTAGCCTTGCTAGTACTATGGTAAGAACTCCACCCACATGTGCTAAGACATGTGGAAGTCTTATCGTAGTATAGTTAAGGGTCGAATCCTCGGGACAACGGTCTTGACGAAGTCAAGATGGAAAACGTTTAGCCTTTACTTAACAACTTAAAGATTGATATTTAGATCGAAAGTTTGATTTGGTTGTTTTAAACTAAGTACAAAGAAAGTAAAGCAAGAAAGTAAATAAAGCAAGTAAATCTTAAGAGTTAACAAATGATGATGAATCACTGGGGTTAAGCAGGTATTTACCACCGCTACACATGCATTGTATATGTACTAAGCAAGACTTATAAGCTAGATGCATGGATGTTTCCACAAGACCGATGCCTTATAAGACAAGAGCGATGCGTTGCATCCAAGGGTGTTCCACAAGACCGATGCCCACATAAGACAAGAGCGATGCATTGCACCCTTCGATGTTCCACAAGACCAATGCCCATATAAGAAAAGGGCAATGCATCTCATCCTCCAAGGGTTAAGTAACTCTCATGCGGTACATCACTACGCGTCACTGAAGGATGTAGTCTCCTAAGAGAGAATCTTACTCAACCTCAAGAAACGTGCATCTAAAACTAACAAGCGAGCGATAATTACCAAATCGAATAGCGTCCTTGTAGGCCTAGTCTCCTATTCGGATAACCTAGCTACGAGAAGTGCGGGAATGATGCAACGCCAGCCATTCCCGAACAAATGGTCACATGCTTTACATCATTCCCCTCGCAAAGTGTGTTCCTCGACTTACCAAAGGTCTCTTCCATACAGATGGGAGTGTGCCAAATGATAGTAAGTTTACTCCACTTTTTGAGATACACTTCTAGACACCGAAACGGATGCGTGGTGGATACACACACCAGAAACCAACACTAAATCGGTATTCAAGCCTCGATAGCGGTCGTAGACAAACCACAACGAAAGACAATAAATGCATACAAGAACGTGGCCATCATTCAAGCATGTGTGAAACGATTTAGTATTAAAATGAAATGATAACATCTTTTTTTACAGTACAAAATACAAAACATGGGCAGCGGGGCTAGTCCCCGCGCCCCAGTGGATGGAACTACTCGCTCCTCATAGAGGGAGCAACAAAGAAGGAGGCAAGAAGAGATAGAAAGAACATCATCTCCACTGAGGAGAGAAGGTTGAACCCTTGGTGGAGAGAGCAACGATCTCCACCCCTTGTAGCTTGCTTGATGACGGATCTTCTCCTCTCACCTTCCTTGTTGATGAGAGAGCAACGTAGCTTGCAATGGACGTGAGTCTCAGACCGGCAGCCTCGAGTGATGGATGGAGTTGTTCTGGTAGTGGAGAGACAGCCTCTGGACGTCTGGACTCTCCCCCATGAACGGCCCTGAGGTCTTATTTATAGGCTTTGAGTGAGATCCAAACGGTTTGGAGACCGTTTGGGCTCAAACGGTCTTGGGACCGTTTGGCGTCAAATGGTCTTGGGATCGTTTGGCGTCAAACGGTCTTGGGATCGTTTGGCGTCAAACGGTCTTGGGACCGTTTGGCGTCAAACGGTCTTGGGATCGTTTGGCGTCAAACGGTCTTGGGACCGTTTGGCGTCAAACGGTCTTGGGACCGTTTGGCTTCATGCGGTCTCGGGACCGTTTGAACTCCATGCGGTCTTGGGACCGTTTGGCTTCATGCGGTCTCGGGACCGTTTGAACTCCATGCGGTCTTGGGACCGTTTGGCTTCATGCGGTCTCGGGACCGTTTGAACTCCATGCGGTCTTGGGACCGTTTGGCTTCATGCGGTCTCGGGACCGTTTGAACTCCATGCGGTCTTGGGACCGTTTGGCTTCATGTGGTCTCGGGACCGTTTGAACTCCATGCGGTCTTGGGACCGTTTGGCTTCATGCGGTCTCGGGACCGTTTGAACTCCATGCGGTCTTGGGACCGTTTGGCTTCATGCGGTCTCGGGACCGTTTGAACTCCATGCGGTCTTGGGACCGTTTGGCTTCATGCGGTCTCGGGACCGTTTGAACTCCATGCGGTCTTGGGACCGTTTGGATCTACTCGACCCTTGGGCTGGTTTGTTCTTTTGTTATTTTTTTTGTGCTTTTTCTGCAATTATAAAAGGAAAAGTTAGTTTGATGATGTATTTACAAAAAAAGGGTAAAATTAGGTTTAAGTACAATATAAATGTAGAAAGAGTATGGAAAACTAAAGAAAAAGACCAAGATAAACTACTAAAATAGGAGGTTATCACCCCCCCCTAACTTAGAGTCTAGCTTGTCCTCAAGTTAGATAGAGCTGAGGCATGAAATGGCGCGGCGATCTTAATTAAAATTTCCGTACTCTTGCTTCAATTCTTGACTTGAGTTCCCCAGGGGTCGTATCTAGGCTTATTGCATGCCTTGATCCTTTTGGATTTCGAGAGTTGCTTGGATTTCAGGTTTTTCTGTATCTCAAAGTTTGCCTTGGGACCACATTTATTTTGTGCATGCTGTTGACTCTAATCAACTTTATACCTCTCTGGAAACCTATTGGAAGCTAGAGAGGGTATGAGGGTTGGCTAAAGGCTTTGAAGTGTAACTCCCCTTCGAGTGGGGGAGGGGCTGTCTATGCTTTTTAGGATCTCACTACCGGACACGACACATCTGCCTTTATGAGGGCAGCTGAATGTACCGGCCGGGCAAGTCCTTTATTAGCCTTTTCATATACTTGGAACTTTTAGGGTTTCACTACCGGACGCGACGCATCTCCCTTTGTGAGGGCAGCGGAATGTGCCGGCCGGGTGAGCCCTTTATCAGTTCTTTATATAGGTCCTTATTCGTGGCACAACTCTCATGATTTTATTCGTCTCTCTGGCTTTTATTCAAAAACTCACAGGCTTGGGTTTTGGGATGAGGATTTATTTTGGGCGGCCAAGCCTCTTTTATTTTGAAGAGAGGAAAGTTGTTCTTAAAGTTTTTCAGCATGCACTTATTTGGTTTGTGGTCCACTTGCAGAGCTTTTTGACTTGGAAGTTGCCTGATTTCCCTCTCATCCTTGAGATCTCGGCTTATTTCTGCCCTGATTTTGACCTATGGAGAGTCAGATAAAGAAATGGAGAAAAAATATAGGATCCATAGTGGATGGGGGTTGATAAATCGCCATTTGATGTCTAAGTGCTAAATACTTGTAGAGACTAACATGATTCTAGAGTTAGTTGAGGTGATTTAAAAAGAATTTGTAAAAAGAATCTTGAAAGAATAAAAAGAATTTGTAAAACAAAAGAAATGTGTGGAAAGTGTTTAGAGAAAAAGAAGGGAGTATAGAAGTTGATACCTAGCCCTTGTCTAATGTATCCCCCCCTAACTTATCACACACTCTGTCCCCAGAGTGGCAAAGTGATAGGTTGAGAAAACATTAGAACAAGGGCTGCAGGTTAAGGTAGATTGTCGGTTGCCCCTGGAGAACGCAGTAGTGTAGATGCGAACTGCCCACGTAAGGCGTGGTAATCCACGTCCGTCATTTCCTCCACTGGTCTTTGGAGAACGATTATAGTGTACATCCAGTAGAGGATGTGGAAGCCGCAGTCGTTGGATTGTCGTATTTGCTGGGGGCATTTATGGCAGAAGGCGGGGCGGCTGAAGTGCTCAGTGTTGTATGCCCTAGTGTGCTGACTCAGAAGTTCGATTAATTTCATAGCACACTCCTTTGCCATTTCTTCTGTCGGCGTCTTGGGCGTTACGACGTATTGTCGTTGTCGGGCATTGAACTGGCTGTCGGAACTGTTGTATATTGTAGTGGTTCCGGTGTGGAGATTGGTTGCCAGAAGGAGCCAGTGCTCTTGATGTAGGATCGGTAGCATGATGAACTTCGGCGTTGTATGTTGAAGATATGCAATCGATGCTTCTATTGTGCCGAAGTTTTTCAGTTTGAGCAGATCGTCTTTCATGTACGGGGACGCCATATATGTATCGAGATTGTGTTGGCCAATCTGAGATTGGTAAGCGGCCATGAGGCTGCAAGAAAGTTGCCCCTTATCTTGTAAAGTCTCTCGCAAAGAATCAGCCATTACGATAATGTCTTGAGACATGAATACGATGCCGTCTTTTTCTGCGGAGAGTTTTGCCATGATTATGCGTATTTCAAGGTCGTTTAGACCCTTGCAAGAATCGCGATCGAAATCAGGAAAAGTTGGTGTAGTTGTGTACGCGGGGTCTTTCTTGCTGGTGTCCTCTTTGGGCAACTTGTTTTGTTCTGACTCTTCCAGAACTTGGCGGAAAGGTCGCCGCTGTCGACGTTGCACGGCTGAGTAAAGATACCGTGGAACATCATCTGGTGACATAGTCGGATCGTTGAAAAATCTTCTGTCACAGATGAGTTCCATGGCGTAGCGTCCTCTTAGCGAATGGAAGTCTTCAGCTGCCAAGTCTGTGAATGGGATTTCTTGGTTAAGCGCTTGAATATGTCTGATGGTGTAGAAGGCGCTGTCCCCGGATCCCGTGGTGGCTTGAACTGGAGGGTTAATGATTCTAAACCATGGTTGGCTCCAGTCTTGGCGAAGAGAAGGGCGTACAGCCCAGATTACTTTAAGCAGCCGGAAGGGTATACACCGAGCTTCACCTGCTGCGTCTCCGATAAAGTTAATTATGCCGGATGGTAGCTCGGCGGTATTGAAGTTGTAGACTTTGGCGTCCCTTGCCGCGGTGTCCACTATCATAAAGAGCCAGTGTCCCGAGACTTGGAAAGGCAGCGTGATATAGCGTGCCCGACGTGCTAAACCGACACGCAGCCGCTCAATCGACCTCACCTGCAGGCTTTTGTGTAAAAGGCCAAGAGACAGTGCAGGTGAGGCGTTGAAGGCTGGTTGTATCCGTTTTTTACTTTTATATATTTCTATACAGTTGGCGAGGAGGACACGAAAAATTGACAGTGGCATCGTAGACCGGGGTCGGAGGATGCAACGAAAATCTTCGCGTGTCAACGTACGCCTGGTTTTTGTATTGATGTAAATTGTATCGTCCCCCGCTTTTGCATCGTCTACTATAGTGTTCAGGATGAAAATGTCCTGAGCATCTAAAGTAGAGATGGCTGTCCTGTCAAGATCGTGCATTTTTTGTGGAAGAGGGGGGGGGGGCGGGGGGAGGTTTTGTGGTGGAGGGGAGGCGTGGTGTTCGAAGGCTTCTTCATGGCCTTTGATATTGTCATCCTGGTCGGAGGCGGAGTCAAGATCTTCGTCTGTATCTAGACTCACTCGGTCCGCGTCGTCCAGGTGAGGGGGAGAAGGTGTTGAATAGGGAAGAGGAGTTTTCGGCGAGGTAGCGCTGGCTCCTTTTATGCACTGTTGGAGCTCAGCGAATGCTGCATCTTTGGCGGCTTCTCCCATTGACCCCATAGCGGAGTAATCAAAGAATTGGTCCCCATAAGAAATGTTGACGTTATCGTGCTGTGGGGACTTGGGGTGATAGTCACTTTCCTGGTGACCTTTATCGGACCCTTTATGGGAGGGTCCTGCAGCATTCCCTGGATCTTCGCCATCATCGTGCTTGTCTCCTGGAGGTGTGTCTTTATTGGAGTCAGCAGATGAATCGGAGTCTTCTTCTTCTTCATCATCATTGTCGTTGTCAGCCGCAGCTTCGTCTATTTTCTTCTTATTAGACGGCTTTTTACACCGCCGGTGAGTGGCATGTAGCTCATCGAAAGCCACCTGCAAATGCTCGTGTTTTTCGAGCAATGCGTCGTGGGCTTCTTTGAGATCTGTATATCTGTCCTCGGCGGAGAGGAGGCGTGCAGTCAGATCTGTGACTTGGGCACGTAGTTGTTGTATTTCATTGATGGTAGCCTCCTCTTGATGATGGTGGAGCTGCGTAATTGTTTCGTCGATGGTAGCCAGGCGCGAGCTTAGCTTGTCTTGGTTTTGCTCAAGCTTGCAGAGATTCTCTTGCAGAGGGTGAGTCTGGGTCGAGATCTCATCGACTTTTCTCGTCGTAGCTTCTTGCTGACGTGTTGCCTCAAGGATCAGGTCCGGCAGGTTGTTGGTGTGGCTGTTGATATGTTCAACTTGCCTAGCCACTTCATCCTGTCGTTGCTAAATACCTTGTAGGACGACAGGAAGAGCTTGATGCTGATTGTCGATCCTGGTTACCTGTTTAGTTAAATCCTGTACACAAGAAAAAAGAGAATGTAATAAGTTAGACGGATCGGTGAGGAGGTGTCGGACAGCGTCAAATTGACGGCCGAATTCCTCACCGATGTTAGTAAAGGGGGCCCCAGAGGCGGAAGGGTGATGTGGCTGGGGCCTATGTGGGATGGTGGTAGTGTCTTGCGGGAAAGACACTGATGGAGGCCCGAACTGCGTAGTGACTGTTGATGAGGTCACCAGCGGTGTCGGGGTGGTGGCGGATGTGAAGAGTGGTGGAGTTGATGATGAAGGGGTGGGGATTGTGGATGGTAATGGAGAGATGGTGAAGTCGGGCATGGAGGTGAAGAAAGGTAAGCCCGATGTTGGGGTGGGTGAAAAAGTGGATGTGAATGCTGATGTGGATGCGGAGGCAAAGGTGGTGAAATCAGGCATGGAGGTGGGGAAGGGGAAGCCCGATGTTAGGGAGGGTGGAAAGGTGGATGTGAATGCTGGCGTGGAGGTGGAGGGGAAGGCGGTGGTGGGAGCAGTGGAGAGCTGCTCGTTTAGACTCTGGATGAAAGAGTCAAGGGAGGATGTTGTGAGAATTTCATCGTTGAAATGCTCATCCTCCGGGTTGGGGCGGGATGTTGGCGTCTCCGACAGCTGCTTGGCCTGTAACAACCTTCTAGAGAGCCGTTTGACAGGGATTTTTGTAAGTCGTGCTGTCGGGGCTGTAATACTCATCTCGGTTGGACCCGCAGTTTTTTCTTTCTCGGCGGGTTTGATCGAAGTTAGCAACTTAGTAAGCTCATCGTCAGAAAACAGGAGCTGTGTCATGTCATAGTGTGCTAGCTCTGGTAGCGGGAGGAGGGTTCTTGAAGATTTAACCATCGGGCAGAATACGTAGTGTATTTTCCCATCCTTTTCTTTGATTATGAACGAGTTTTTCAGAGATTGCTCGTTCGTAAGGATGTCGCCCTTGATTGGCGTGCATTGGGGTAGTAGCCTGTCCATCTTAAGGAATTTTATTATGGAAGTGACATGGCCCCCCAAGCAGATCTCTTTCCCTATTAGGGCAGCAGAGAATTTCTGGACCATCAATCGTCCAATGTTTACTGGCTTGTCGTTGAGGATAGACCAGAGGACAAAGAGGTCAGATATTGTGACGTTTCCTCCTTCCGATCTTGGAAAAAGCGCGCCAGATAGGATCTTGTGCAAAGTGCGCACAAATCCGGAATGTATGTTGGACGCTTTACAGGTTTTTGCGTCGTAGGTGGGAAGTCCGGTTAAGCTTTTCCAGAATGTATGGCGGTTGAAATCTGGGTGATCGGTTCCCACTAGCTTGGCCTTTTGTAGCTGCTCCGTGTCGTCGATGAACATAGAATTCAGCATATTTTCTGTCAAGACGACATCGCTACCAAAGATCTGGGTGACAATTCTTCTGTCGCCCCCATCCCGTGACCTATCAGCGATGTCAACGGGCTCCTTTCTCAGAAAGGAGAAGAATTCCGCCGTAGGTTCAAAGTATGACACTTCAGGTAATGAGCACAACCTGGCGAGGTTGGCTTTCTGTAGTACGCTGAAGATGCGATCTTGAATTCCCATTTTGACTAGTATGCTGGAGCAAACATACTTAGTCGGTTTGAGGGTTTTGTCAATGGAGATGGAAGGTTGTATGTATAGGTTTTGAGGTGGTGGAATTGGAGCAGTAATGGGAATGAAGGTGGTAGGGATAGTAGCTGCAGAGGTGATGGTGGTAGCAGCGTAAGTGGATGGTTTGGCGAAGGGTTGGTCCATGGCGGATGAAGGGTGGACCTGTTTTCTTGCCCTTTTTGGAGGCTGCCCAGATGCAGCCTTTGCAGCCTTGCGTTTCCCCTCTGTCTCTTGGGCAGAGGAGTCCTCATCGGGGTTCGGTATGTAATCCGAACCTTCATCGTCATCCGAAGAGACATGCTCAATCTCTTCTTCAGGAGCCTCACCCAGGCATTGGGTAAGGCGGGTTATTTCACATAGGACGTCGATGATCTTGATTTTTGGAGGGACAACTCCAGTGGTGTTGTAGGTGTCCCTGATTTGCACGAGTTTTTCTCGCTCCTCTAGCATCTGCTCCCTTGTCAGAGCAGGGGCAGATCCGGAAGTCTTGTTTGATGCCATTTCTGAAAAAGATACAAGTTTCTTAGTTAGAAAAGAGGATTGAAACAATTTAGATTAAGAAACAATTTAGAAGCTTCTTAGTTTCAGGACCGTTTGATTCCAAACGGTTTGAGGACCGTTTGGTCCCAAACGGTTTCAAGACCGTTTGGTCTCAAACGGTTTCAAGACCGTTTGGTCCCAAACGGTTTGAGGGCCGTTTGGTCCCAAACGGTTTCAGGACCGTTAGATTCCAAACGGTTTCAAGACCGTTTGGTCTCAAACGGTTTCAAGACCGTTTGGTCTCAAACGGTTTCAAGACCGTTTGGTCTCAAACGGTTTCAAGACCGTTTGGTTCCAAACGGTTTCAAGACCGATTGGTTCCAAACGGTTTCAAGACCGTTTGGTTCCAAACGGTTTGAGGGCCGTTTGGTCCCAAACGGTTTCAGGACCGTTTGGTCCCAAACGGTTTCAAGACCGTTTGGTCCCAAACGGTTTCAAGACCGTTTGGTCTCAAACGGTTGCAAGACCGTTTGGTCCCAAATGGTTTCGGGATCGTTTGGAAAACCGTTTGGAAAACGAAGAGTCGCAGGTTGCCGGCACAGGGGAAGGCGAAACGGCGCGAAGGTGAGCGCGCCAGCGACCTCGACGATGACGAAGACGATAGGAAAAACAGCGACGGCGGTGGAAGCGGTGGAAGAATCGGAGTTTCTTTCGAAGGCGACGGTGGTAGCGGAGAAAAAGACGTTGCGCGATGGTCGAGGAGACGGCGACTGGTTCAGTGGTGGTGGCGACACAATGGCGCGGTGACGAAGGCGACAGAGGAGTCGGAGAACTTCGTTCGATGACGGCTGCGATGGCGGTGTAGGAAACATCGGCGTGAGCGGCGTGTTTGTAGTCGCCGGACTACCTTGCGGAAGAAGGTCGAACGAACGGGTGAGCGGCTAGGGCGAATGCAACAGTAGCAGGAAGAAGACTCTTCGCACGAACGCTCTGGAGAATTCGAAGATTCGAAGAGAGAAAGATGGAGTAGGGATGGTGTATATATATAGTGATTGGTTGGTGGTCTTTCGTATTCCAAACGGTTTTGAAGACCGCTTGGTCCCAAACGGTCTCAAAATCGTTTAGTCCCAAGCGGTCTCGAGACCGTTTGGTCCCAAAAGGTTTCGAGACCGTTTGGTCCCAAACGGTTTCGAGACCGTTTGGTCCCAAACGGTTTGAGGACCGTTTGGTCCCAAACGGTTTGAGGACCGTTTGGTCCCAAACGGTTTCGAGACCGTTTGGTCCCAAACGGTTTCGAGACCGTTTGGTCCCAAACGGTTTCGAGACCGTTCGGTCCCAAACGGGCTTAAGACCGTTTGGAGGTAACAAAAGGGGTTATATATTTTTATGTTTTTGAGTATGTATATATTTGTATATATATATATATTTTTGTATTTTGGTTTATGGATTTTTATGTTGTTTGTTTTATATATTGTTTTTGTAGTTTTTATTATGTAGATTTTTTTTGTATTTTTAGATTTAGTAATAAAAGAACTTGAAGAAAGCAAAACAAAATTAAGAGAGAATAAAACTAGAAAAAAGAGAAATTGATGTTCAGGTCTTGGGTTGCCTCCCAAGAAGCGCCTTGGTTTTACGTCGCTGGCTCGACAAGATTATTGCTCCGGCTATGCTGACTGTTCAGGGTTATGACAGGGGTTTGCCTCTGGTTGCCCAGCAAAAGTGCCGGCTTGAGGTTTCAATTGAGCGGCAACCTGTGCCAGTTGAGCTTCTACGGATTTTCGCTGAGCTTGTTGATTTGTAAGCATGGTTTGTTGCGATTGAAGCATTTGTCTAATCAAGGATATCTCATCAGATGATTGAGGAGGAGCACCCCTTTGTTGATACTGAGTAACTTGCTGTCCTGGTTGTTGTAAAGGTGCAGTTAACTGTGGCTGCAGGGGCTGCTGCAACTGGGGTTGCTGTGGCTGCTGCAGCTGGGGTTGTTGCAACTGAGGGTGCAGTCCTGAATGAGTGTATTGGTAAAAAGGATTCCTGGGATAGTTAGGTCTTTGAAAACCTTGTCTGTAATTCCCTTGACTGAAGTTATTCTGGAGTCCCGGTGGTTGTCTGTTGAAAGATCCACCTTGTGCCTGCTGCTGTGGGTTGGCAGTCCCTGCAGGATTCCCGTATTGGAAACCAGGATGGTTCCTTGGTTTATCTGGGTTGTAATACATTTGGCCAGGTATTGAATGTATGGAGTTGACTTGCTCTGGCATTTGGTCTTCGGGATGCTCGATGATGGGTTCATATTGCGGCATAGGTGGTTGTAAATCCATCATGACATTGTACAACAATCCACATGATAATGTGGGATGATCGGATGCATGACAGGCTTCACAAGTTCCAGTAGCTGCCTTGACTTGTTGAACCTGGGAGCTTTTCTTCTTATCATATTCCCCGAAAGAAGTTTCAAGGGCTTGTTGCTTGCTAGCAATAGTCTTCAAAGCCTCAGCAATGGCTTTGAGTTCCATAGATTCTTCTGCTTTGTAAACCTTGAGAACACCTTTGGGTTGGTTAGATGACCTTCCCCAATTGGATTGGTTCTCGGCCCCCAACGTAACTATATTCCAGGCGTCTTCGTAGTTCTTTCTCATAAAGTTTCCTCCAGATGAGGAATCTAGGAATTGCTTGATATCATCACTTACTCCTCTGTAGAATGTTTCTATTAGTTGATTTTGAGAAATGCCATGGTGAGGACACTTTCTCAGGAGTTCTTTGAATCTTTCCCAAGCTTCAGAAAGTGTTTCTCCAGGTAATTGGGAAAAGTGATTAATCTGTCCCCTGATCTCATAGGTTAGGGAAGGTGGGAAGAACTTCTCAAGAAACTTCTCTTCTAAGGGGGTCCAGGTAGTGATGATAGGGTGTCTATCCAAAGCGTTGTACCAGCTTAGTGCTCTTCCAGATAGGGTGAAGTGGAAAAGGTGTAACATGATTGCTTCCATTGCAATGCCTGCTTGGGGTACAAGTCGGCAGAGTGACTTGAACCTCTTAAGGTGATCCATGCAATCATCTCCGTGTGCTCCGGAGAAAGAGATGCCTTGCATGATCTGGATCCATTGCGTCCGAATTTCAAAGTGTGGTATGTTGATAATCGGTGGTCGGACAGGATGATCATCTTGATAATTCTTTGGGACTGCATAGTCCCGAAGTTGCTTGTTTCTTAACGCAAGTTGAGCAGCAGCCTGCTCTGCTTGGATGCGGGCTTGTTCCTCAGCTCGGATCTCAGCTTGCACCTGAGCACGAGTGTCAGCAATGAGTTGTGCTCGTTGTGCTGCTATGGCGGCGTTGACTCTTTCTGCAATAAGGCGTTGCTCTTCGGCCATCTGTCTGGCTCTTTGGCGGTTAAGTCTATTCCTTCGGTGAAAACTTCTTTCTACCTCAGAATCGTATTCTGGTTCAGGGGAGAATCCGATGCTATGCGGGGGTTGCATACACGTTTTCTACCTGAGTAGAAGGAAAATCTCAAGTTAGGAAAAATGGAAGGAAATGAAAAAGATCAAGAAATATTGGATTGGTTATTAAGAAAAAGTGTAAAATCCTAATCAACCAAGAAATTGGTAAGTAAAAACTAAAAAGCTCCGTTGTCCCCGGCAACGGCGCCAATTTTTGATGGAGTTTAGTTTATGCAACACCACTAAAAATCCTAGAGATGATGAGTCTCTAAGTTTAGCCTTGCTAGTACTATGGTAAGAACTCCACCCACATGTGCTAAGACATGTGGAAGTCTTATCGTAGTATAGTTAAGGGTCGAATCCTCGGGACAACGGTCTTGACGAAGTCAAGATGGAAAACGTTTAGCCTTTACTTAACAACTTAAAGATTGATATTTAGATCGAAAGTTTGATTTGGTTGTTTTAAACTAAGTACAAAGAAAGTAAAGCAAGAAAGTAAATAAAGCAAGTAAATCTTAAGAGTTAACAAATGATGATGAATCACTGGGGTTAAGCAGGTATTTACCACCGCTACACATGCATTGTATATGTACTAAGCAAGACTTATAAGCTAGATGCATGGATGTTTCCACAAGACCGATGCCTTATAAGACAAGAGCGATGCGTTGCATCCAAGGGTGTTCCACAAGACCGATGCCCACATAAGACAAGAGCGATGCATTGCACCCTTCGATGTTCCACAAGACCAATGCCCATATAAGAAAAGGGCAATGCATCTCATCCTCCAAGGGTTAAGTAACTCTCATGCGGTACATCACTACGCGTCACTGAAGGATGTAGTCTCCTAAGAGAGAATCTTACTCAACCTCAAGAAACGTGCATCTAAAACTAACAAGCGAGCGATAATTACCAAATCGAATAGCGTCCTTGTAGGCCTAGTCTCCTATTCGGATAACCTAGCTACGAGAAGTGCGGGAATGATGCAACGCCAGCCATTCCCGAACAAATGGTCACATGCTTTACATCATTCCCCTCGCAAAGTGTGTTCCTCGACTTACCAAAGGTCTCTTCCATACAGATGGGAGTGTGCCAAATGATAGTGAGTTTACTCCACTTTTTGAGATACACTTCTAGACACCGAAACGGATGCGTGGTGGATACACACACCAGAAACCAACACTAAATCGGTATTCAAGCCTCGATAGCGGTCGTAGACAAACCACAACGAAAGACAATAAATGCATACAAGAACGTGGCCATCATTCAAGCATGTGTGAAACGATTTAGTATTAAAACGAAATGATAACATCTTTTTTTACAGTACAAAATACAAAACATGGGCAGCGGGGCTAGTCCCCGCGCCCCAGTGGATGGAACTACTCGCTCCTCATAGAGGGAGCAAAAAAGAAGGAGGCAAGAAGAGATAGAAAGAACATCATCTCCACTGAGGAGAGAAGGTTGAACCCTTGGTGGAGAGAGCAACGATCTCCACCCCTTGTAGCTTGCTTGATGACGGATCTTCTCCTCTCACCTTCCTTGTTGATGAGAGAGCAACGTAGCTTGCAATGGACGTGAGTCTCAGACCGGCAGCCTCGAGTGATGGATGGAGTTGTTCTGGTAGTGGAGAGACAGCCTCTGGACGTCTGGACTCTCCCCCATGAACGGCCCTGAGGTCTTATTTATAGGCTTTGAGTGAGATCCAAACGGTTTGGAGACCGTTTGGGCTCAAACGGTCTTGGGACCGTTTGGCGTCAAACGGTCTTGAGATCGTTTGGCGTCAAACGGTCTTGGGACTGTTTGGCGTCAAACGGTCTTGGGACCGTTTGGCGTCAAACGGTCTTGAGATCGTTTGGCGTCAAACGGTCTTGGGACCGTTTGGCGTCAAACGGTCTTGGGACCGTTTGGCTTCATGCGGTCTCGGGACCGTTTGAACTCCATGCGGTCTTGGGACCGTTTGGCTTCATGCGGTCTCGGGACCGTTTGAACTCCATGCGGTCTTGGGACCGTTTGGCTTCATGCGGTCTCGGGACCGTTTGAACTCCATGCGGTCTTGGGACCGTTTGGCTTCATGCGGTCTCGGGACCGTTTGAACTCCATGCGGTCTTGGGACCGTTTGGCTTCATGCGGTCTCGGGACCGTTTGAACTCCATGCGGTCTTGGGACCGTTTGGCTTCATGCGGTCTCGGGACCGTTTGAACTCCATGCGGTCTTGGGACCGTTTGGCTTCATGCGGTCTCGGGACCGTTTGAACTCCATGCGGTCTTGGGACCGTTTGGATCTACTCGACCCTTGGGCTGGTTTGTTCTTTTGTTATTTTTTTTGTGCTTTTTCTGCAATTATAAAAGGAAAAGTTAGTTTGATGATGTATTTACAAAAAAAGGGTAAAATTAGGTTTAAGTACAATATAAATGTAGAAAGAGTATGGAAAACTAAAGAAAAAGACCAAGATAAACTACTAAAATAGGAGGTTATCAGCGACTCCTTCCACTTCCTTCTGGGACAAGGAGAGTGGAGTTCCGGGTGGTCCGTGTGGACTACTTCAGAGGGGGGAGGTCACTGCCGCTCAGGAGGACAACTGTCATCCGACAGTCCGGTGGGAGGAGGAGTCTTCAGTCCCGGTGCGACCAGGAGCTGCACAAACACCGTCCAAGACCGGAGGTGAAGACCGTGCAAGGCGCATGGCATTGTCACCGAGCAAGCCTCGGGACAAGGTATGATTCACAAACTATCTTTCCTATTATATAGATGTTGACGCGATTCCTTTTGTTCTGGGTTTGGGGAGAAATTTTTTTTGTTTCCGCTGCTTCTCTGCCTCCTCTAAAACCCAACTGTGGTATCAGAGCCACGTCAACCTCTCTATATTTTAGGATTATCGATATGATCGATTTTGGTTTGTCGCCTTTATTTATTGCATGCGATGCGAATAATATCGGCTTTATACATGTCCAATCCACAAATCCCTATTATACATATATGATATGTAATATTAATGCACTCGATATGCATCACCCTTAAATGAGTTTTGTGGTGGATGTGTAGCATGATTATGGCATATAAACCCCTATATATGTATGGTTGTTTGTGTGGTTGCTTGCATCTCGGTCTGTGCACCGATTCCCTTTCTCATATTCCTGATGTAACTCGAAATAATTCGAGAATTCTTTTCCTACCTTTTCTCCCCCCGAATGTAACTCGGGGTTTCACAATTCAATTGTAAAATAGGATAGATTTTATTTCCTGTTATGTCAAAGAACGGCGGACAACCTGAAGACGATCGGTTCAAGGAGTGAATCGATCGGTTGGTGATCCAGATGGCCGGTTCAAGGAACGAGATGATCGGGTGGCGATATGAGGAGATGCACGATGACCGGTGAACCGATCGGCTGGAGGCGCCAGTCGATCGGCTGGTGGCACCCGAACAACCAACCTGATGGCGAGCCAATCAGTCATGGAGATGAGCTGATCAAACCCATAAAGGCAGGCACATATTTCATCTTGTACAAGTTGCATGTGATGTAGACCTAGATGACCGTGATTCCTCTTGGCTCGAGGAATCACAAATAGGATGGCCATAATCATTGCTTTTTATCATTTATGCATGTTTTCTATGGGATATAGCATGTATATGATACGTACTATATATTGTGGTGATTGGATATGTATATGTATATAAAACCAAATCCCTCATTAAATATTAAGTCTTATATGCCTTCCATTAGCGACACACATGGCAAACTTGATCGACCAAGCGTAGGTTACGCCAAAGCGTGGTGCGCCGTCTATCTTGTGGAAGTGTGAAGGGTCGACATGTAGGTTCTGCCAAAGCAGGGTGCATGTTTACCGTGTCAGCTTTTGGGTTAGACTTAACTGGTGATTCTTAGAGCGTCTAAGCCCAGAGGCACAGAATGTTCATGGCAAGGTGTTGTGCATGTTCATTCATCAAGAGTTGCATATGATGCAATTGGCAAGAGTTGCCTACCCGGAAGATCTGAGTTGTGGGTGACAGCCAAAGCTGGTCCATGGCTTAGAGGATTCTAGGATCTTGACCCACTAGAAGATTGTACGCTACAATCTTCCGAATTGATGGTGAGGGCTATCAATTTGAGTCAAAATAGTGGGAGCGGTAATTAATTAAAGGCCTAATTAACTATCGTCAAATTTTATTCAAATCAAATCAAAAAGGTTTTGACAAATGCAAATTTTCTCTTGTAGAATGGCAAAAGAATCATCTTTTAAAATGGGCAAATTAATTGAGAATAAATTCCATAACTGGTTGAGGACTGTGAGAAGTGTTCTGCACAATCCAGATATACCAGGAGCCTTAGAATCCACTCTATGTACGCTTAATGCGTTGGTGAAGAGGAAAGTAGGTAAGGGAGAGAAGTGTTCTCTCGCCAAACCAATTTCTTCTACATGGAGAGGATGGAAGGAACAATGGAAGAAGAAGTCGGAGATAGAGATCTCTACTTCTGGTGTATACATGATAGATATTAACTTTACTACTTCTTCATCATGGGTACTTGATACCAGATGCGGATCTCACATTTGTTCAAATGTGAAGGATCTTAAGAGAAGTAGGCCTTTGGGGAAAGGCGAGGTTGAACTACGTGTTGCTAATGGGGCAAGAGTTACCGCCAGTGCCGTAGGAACCTATGAGTTAACTCTACCTAGTGGGCTAATAATAGAGTTGAAGAACTGCTATTATGTACCTGCCATAAATAGGAATATCATCCCCGTCTCTTGCTTGGACAAAGATGGATATGAATTTCTTATTAAGAATGGAAAGTGTTCCATTTCTAAAGATGGGATCTTTTATGGTAGTGCCCCTATGTCTTATGGTCTATACTTGATAGACTTGGAGACAAGTGTATACAACGTAAACACCAAAAGGCAAAAACTCAACGACTCAAACAAAACATATCTCTGGCATTGTCGTCTAGGGCACATAAATGAGAAGCGCATTTCTAGACTCCATAAGGATGGTTATCTAGACTCTTTTGATTATGAATCAATAGAGACATCTGAATCTTGTTTGTTGGTCAAGATGACCAAGACTCCCTTTTCAGGTAAAGGTGAGAGAGCTAGTGATCTATTAGGACTCATACATACTGATGTATGTGGGCCTTTTAGAACTAATGCCAGAGGTGGGTATCAATACTTCATTACCTTTACTGATGACTTCAGTAGGTATGGCTATGTGTACATGATGAAACATAAGTCAGAAACCCTTGAAAGGTTCAAGGATTTCATGAATGAAGTACAGAACCAGCTTGGTAAAAGTATTAAGGCACTTCGTTCCGATCGAGGTGGAGAATACTTGAGCCAGGAGTTTGAGGACCTTCTGCGAGCCCGTGGTATTGTATCACAATGGACTCCGCCTGGAACACCACAACATAATGGTGTGTATGAAAGAAGGAATCACACATTGTTAGATATGGTGCGATCTATGATGAGTTTTGCTGATCTTCCAATTTCTTTCTGGGGTTATGCTCTTGAAACCGCCGCGTTTACACTTAACCGTGTACCATCTAAATCGGTTCAAAAGACACCATATGAGATATGGACTGGAAAGCGTCCCAATTTGTCTTTTATGAAGATTTGGGGTTGTGGGGCTTACGTCAAGAAAATGTTTCCTGATAAGCTTGGACCCAAATCTGATAAATGTTACTTTGTTGGATATCCCAAGGAGACCAAGGGATACTATCTATACCACCCTACCGACAACAAAGTGTTTGTTGCCAGGGATGCTGTGTTCCTAGAGAAGGAATTTATTTCCAAAGGAAACAGTGGGAGGAATATAGAGCTTGAAGAGGTTCAAGCCCAACAAGAGAACATTGAACCGATAGATGTACCAGAGGAAAATGTAGATTCACAAGGTGTTGTGGAATCTCAGTCTCCTCAGGTAACACAAGGACCTCGTAGATCTAGTAGGACTCGCCTTGAACCTGAGAGGTTTGGATACCTTGTAACTCAGGAAGGTGGAGAGTTGATCATAGATGATGATCCAACTACCTACGTAGAGTCTATGGAGGGACAAGATTATGAGAAATGGATAGAAGCCATGAGATCCGAGATGGAATCCATGTACTCCAACAAAGTATGGACTTTGGTGGAACCACCCGAAGGGGTAAAAGCCATAGGGTGCAAGTGGGTCTTCAAGAAAAAGACCGACATGGATGGCAATGTGCAAACTTATAAAGGTAGATTGGTTGCAAAGGGTTTTCGACAAATTCAAGGTATTGACTATGACGAAACCTTTTCTCCAGTTGCCATGATTAAGTCCATCAGGATCATGCTTGCTATTACAGCTTACTATGACTATGAGATTTGGCAGATGGATGTTAAAACCGCATTCCTTAACGGGAATATTCATGAGGATGTGTACATGACACATCCTGAAGGTTTTGTAGATCCAAAGAATGCCAATAAAGTCTGTAAACTGCAAAGGTCAATCTATGGATTGAAGCAAGCATCTCGGAGTTGGAATCTTCGATTTGATGAAGAAGTCAAAGTGTTTGGCTTTATTCAAAATGAAGATGAACCTTGTGTGTACAAGAAGGTTAGTGGGAGCTCGACCACATTTCTCATATTGTATGTGGATGACATACTTTTGATGGGGAATGATGTCTTAGCCTTAGAGAAGGTAAATACTTGGCTTGGGAAAACTTTCTCAATGAAGGACTTAGGAGAAGCATCCTATATTCTAGGAATTAAGATCTATAGAGATAGATCTAGAAGGCTTCTCGGACTAAGTCAGAGCACGTACATTGACAAGGTGCTGAAGCGGTTCAGCATGGAGAACTCAAAGAGAGGCAACGTCCCTATGCTACATGGAGTTACCGTCTCTAGAGCTCAATGTCCCCAATCTTGTGAAGAGAGGGAGCGTATGAATGGGATCCCATATGCATCAGCCATAGGATCCATCATGTACGCTATGTTGTGCACATGCCCAGATGTCTCGTATGCTCTCAGCATGATGAGCAGGTACCAGTCAGATCCCGGGGATGCTCACTGGACAGCCGTGAAGAACATCCTCAAGTACTTGCGAAGGACTAAGGATCAATTTCTTGTATACGGCGGCGAGGAAGAGCTGGTTGTAAAGGGTTACACCGATGCAAGCTTCCAAACCGATAAAGATGATTACAGATCGCAGTCAGGATTTGTGTTTTGCCTTAATAATGGAGCTGTGAGCTGGAAGAGTTCCAAGCAAGAAACAGTTGCCGATTCTACTACAGAGGCCGAGTATATTGCTGCTTCGCATGCAGCAAAGGAGGCTGTGTGGATCAGGAAGTTCATCTCTGAACTTGGTGTAGTTCCCAGTAGCTGTGATGCAATTGAGCTTTATTGTGACAACAATGGAGCTATTGCACAAGCTACGGAGCGTAGATCACATCAGCGGTCCAAGCACATACTGCGGCGCTTCCATCTCATACGAGAGATCGTACAGCGAGGAGATGTGAAGATTTGCAAAGTACCAACTGAAGACAACATAGCTGATCCACTGACTAAGGCCCTTTCTCAGCAGAAGCATGATGGTCATGCTAGGTCACAAGGACTGCGTTTCCTTGGTGACTGGCTCTAAGTGCAAGTGGGAGTCTGTTGGTATGTATGCCCATAGAGCAAGTCATATGATGATTGTAATGGGATACTTTGTAAATGATTTGAATAATAATAAAGGCAATTTCCAATCTATATGTTTAAACTGTTTCTGAGATGATGGTGTAACATGATAGATGTCTAAAGATTATTTTACTCAATGACGTATGCTTTTGGGTTGAGGACCTAAACGATGAGATCATACGGATGCTAAGAGTATTCTTTCTTGTTTAGTCCCTAGTCGGTTGTTATTGTGGAAATAACCATAGAAATCAATAACACTAAAGACTAGATTGTGTGTTGGTTGATGACAGAATCTCATTAGTCATGATATGGTGATATCAAACCAAGCACATAGGTACTTGTTAGAGAATAAGGTACCGGACAGACCCACCGTGAGAGTGACACATGGAACCATGACATGGTAGTCAAAGTCAGCTCTCACAATGATGGTGGTGAGTGTGATTCTTAGACCTGAAATCACTGCACTCAACACATGTCGTTGGGTACACTTTGACATCATCAAACGCAGTCCTGAAACATGGGTTGTTATAAAGGTGATGATTGGGTGGCTTTGACACATGGGGCTTTTGAGGGGTGAGTGATAGATATGGGATTTGTCCCTCCTGAGGGAGTTTGATATCCTTGGCCACTTGATGAGTAGGATTAAGAAAGGCATGTGCATGCACGTGTGAATCAATATGTGATATTGATGTCATACACATCTCACTCGGTCTACTCTGAGATCAAGGAAATGAATGAACATTGACAAGATGACTGTTCCATGCCTCGAGTTCATTCTGGATATCAGTGACAAAGGAATTATACATTCACTGTAACCCCATTCACGGATTGTAGGATGAAAGTTGTTCTCCAACTTTCTACTTTCACTTGGGTAGCAATGATGTGTGACTAGGCACCGCTCTTTGCTTGTGAAGTCATAAGTGTTATGGACTTTCACTGCCAACGTGAAATGGACCTGCAGGGTCACACACATAGGATTTAACCTGGAAGAGGAGTTTTGTCCACAAGCAATGTTTAGATTGATTACTAAAGGAGTTTAGTAGTTCAATTAAACACTCAATTAATCGATAGCTCAATATCATAATGTTCAAGGTGTTGAACGCATTCATTGGAGTATCGGATTGATTGAAATCGCATTTGACTGATTCTGCACAAATCTCCATTCCCAACCGATCGGTTCATGTGATGAACCGGTCGGCTGAGGTTGCTGAACCGGTCGGCTCAATTGTTGAACCGATCGGCTCATGCACAGAGTGAAATGACCGGTTCAAGTGTTGAACCGATCGGTTCAACTGATGCAATCGAGCAACTTGGGAAAGTAGGATTGGTGAGAATTTTCCTTTCGTTTCAATTGTCCAATTTGATTGGAAATAGGATTGGTATTCGATACCGATTGGAAACAAAAGAAGGAAAGTCAATCGGGAACCAACCTGGAACCCCAACCGACCGGTTCATGAGTGAACCGATCGGTTCAAGGGTCCCAAACGATCGGTTCAGTGGTGAACCGATCGGTTCAGGTCCCCAACCGACCGGTTCACTTGTGAACCGATCGGTTCAGGTTGCGAGATGGTTGCTTTTTGTGGAAAATCCCGGACCCTTCTACTCCTGCTTTAGTCCCGTATTGCCGGGCACAGAGAACCCTGTCCCATGACCCACCTATATATATAGGGGTATTGGGGGCTTCTCAGAGTACAACTCAGTGCAAGTTGATTGCTCTGCAAAGTTGTCGTTCTCTCTGGTTTTGGTAACTGAGAGAGAGCCCGAGCAAGTGCTTCCCGCAAAGGGAGGTGCAGCAAGGGAAGGACAACTGCAGTTGCAATTGACAGCATGAGAGTGTGTTGGCGACTAGTACGTCAACAGGAGGGTGCGACTCCTTCCACTTCCTTGTGGGACAAGGAGAGTGGAGTTCCGGGTGGTCCGTGTGGACTACTTCAGAGGCGGGAGGTCACTGCCGCTCAGGAGGACAACTGTCATCTGACAGTCCGGTGGGAGGAGGAGTCTTCAGTCCCGGTGCGACCAGGAGCTGCACAGACACCGTCCAAGACTGGAGGTGAAGACCGCGCAAGGCGCGTGGCATTGTCACCAAGAAAGCCTCGGGACAAGGTATGATTCACAAACTATCTTTCCTATTATATAGATGTTGACACGATTCCTTTTGTTCTGGGTTTGGGGAGAAATTTTTTTTGTTTCCGCTACTTCTCTGCCTCCTCTAAAACCCAACAGTTTAGATTGATTACTAAAGGAGTTTAGTAGTTTAATTAAACACTCAATTAATTGATAGCTCAGTATCATAGTGTTCAAGGTGTTGGACCGATTGATTAGAGTATCAAATTGATTGAAACTACAATTGACTGATTCTACACAGTCTGCACTCCCAACCGATCGGCTCATGTGATGAACCGAACGGCTCAGGTTGGTGAACCAATCGGCTCATGTGATGAACCAATCGACTCAGGACATGCTAAATCGACCAGTACAAGGGTTGAATCGATCGGCTCAACTGGTCCAACTGAGCAAGTTGGGAAAGTCAGAAATTTCCTTTTGTTTCACTTGTCCAATTTGATTGGAACAAGGATTGGTACTTGGATCAATTCGAAACAAAAAAGGAAAAGTCAATCGGGAACTGACCGGTTCAGAAGTGAACCGACCAGTTTAGGTGCCCCAACCGATCATTTCAGGTGTGAAACGATCGTCTCAGCTGGCATAGTTGGTTGTTTTGTGGAAAATCTCGAACCCTTCTACTCCTGCTTTAATCTCGCATTTCCCGGGGTAGAGAACCCTGTCCCATGATCCTCCTATATATATAGGGGTATTACGGGGGCTTCAAAAAGAATAAGTCAGAACACCAGTTGCTCTGCAAAGTTTTCGTTCTCTCTGGTTGTGGTAACCAGGAGAGCCTGAGCAAGTGCTACCTGAAAAGGGAGGCACAACAAGGGAAAGACAACTGTAGAAAGGCTACTGGTGATAGGAGAGTGTGTCAGTGACTAGTACGCCAACAGGAGGGTACGACTCCTTCCGGTGACTTGTGGGACAAGGCCATCGGAGTTCTAGGTAGTCTATGTGGACTACTACATAGGCGGGAGATTTTTGCCGCTCAGAGGATAGTTGTCAATCCTGACAGTCCCGGTGACCAGGAGATACACAGACATCGTCCAAGACCGGAGGTGAAGACCATGCAATCCGTGAGGTAACGTCGCCGAGCAAGCCTCGGGACAAGGTATGTCTCTACAAACCATCCTTCCTACTGTATAGATGTTGACGCGATTCCTTTATACTAGGTTTGGGGAGAAGAAAATTTTTGTTTCCGCTGCCTTCTCTACCTCCCATAAAACCCAACAGTGGTTTCGAAGCCATGTCAACTGCTCTATACTTTAGGATTATTGATATGATTGATTTTAGTTTATCGCCTTTAATTGTTGCATACAATTTGAATAATATTGACTTTATGCATGTCCAATCCTAAATCCACAAATCCCAATATACACATATGATATATAATATGAATGCACTCGATACACGTCGCCCTTAAATGACTTTTGTAGTGGATGTATAACATGGTTATGGCCAATAAACCCTATGTTTGTGTATGGTTGAATGTGGTTGCTTGCATCTCGGTCTGTGCACTGATTCCCTATCTCTTATTCCTGATGTAACTCAAGATAACTCAAGATTTCTTTCCTACCTTTGCTCCCCCCAAATGTAACTTGGGGTTTCTCAATTCAAATATAAATAGGATAGAACTTTTATTTCATGTTATGTCAAAGAACAGAGGACAACCTGATGACAACCGAGATGATCAGTTCAAGGTGTGAACCGATCGGTTGGCGTTCTAGATGATCGGATCGAGGAACAAGACAAGCAGGCGGTGACCTGAGGAGATGCACGATGACCAGTGAACTGATCGGCTGGTGGCACCCAACCGACCGGCCTGATGGTGAGACGATCAATCATGGAGATGAGTTGATCAAACCTAGAATGACAGAGCACATAGTTCATCTTGTACATGTTGCATGTGATGTGGACCTAGATGACCGTGATTCCTCTTGGCTCGAGGAATCACATTAGGATGACTATAATCATCGCTTTTATCATTTCACATGTTTTCTGTGGGATATAGCATGTATATGATACGTACTATATATTGTGGTGATTGGATATGTATATGTACCTATAAAACCAAATCCCTCATTAAATATTAAAGTTTTAGATGCCTTCCAAATGCGACACACATGAAAAGCTTGATCGGCCAAGTGTGGGCACGCCCTAGCGTGGTGCACCGTCTATCTCATAGAAGTGTGAAGGATGGATATGTGGGTCTACCCTAGCAGGGTGCATATTCATTGTGTTAGCTTTGGGTCAGACTTAACAAGGAGACCTAGATAGGATCTAGAACCTTGATGCATGGAGGTGATCATGGCAAGGAGTTGCATATGACATCTTTCAAGAGTTGCATATGATGCAATTGGCAAAAGTTGCCTACCTGGAAGATCTAAGTTGTGGGTGACAGCCCTAGCTGGTCCATGACTCAGAGGATTTTAGGATCTTGACCCACTAGAAGATTGTACGCGATAATCTTCCGAATTGATGGTGAGGGCTATCAATTTGAAAAAAAATAGTGGGAGCGATAATTAATTAAAGTCCTAATTATATCGTCAACCTTTCAAATCAATCAAATAAATCAAAATTGAGTTTTGGACTAAATTGCATATATTTCCTTTTGTAGCACAAATGACAACAAACAACAATCAGTTTTCATTGCGATCGGTCCTTGAAAAGGACAAGCTGAATGGGACTAACTTCCATGACTGGTTTAGGACATTGAGAATTGTTCTCACTCAAGAGAGAAAGCTCTTTGTCCTGGATACTCCAGCTCCAGAGGAACATGCTCCTACCGCACCAAAGGCAGAAAGGGATGCTTACAAGAAGCATTCTGAAGATGCCATTGATGCAAAGTGCTTGATGTTATGCTCCATGAACCACGAGTTGCAGAGACAACATGAGAACATGGGTGTCATTGAGATGATTCAGCATCTCAAGAACATGTATGAAGATCAAGCACGACAAGAGAGATATGATGTCTCTAGGGTACTATTCAAGTGTGTCATGACAGAAGGAGATCCAGTTGGTCCTCACACGCTCAAAATGATTGGGTATGTAGAGAACTTGACAAGACTAGGATTTCCCATGAGCCAATAGTTGGCTACTGATGTGATACTACAATCATTACTAGAATCCTACAGTCAGTTTGTGATGAACTACAACATGAACAACTTTGACAGGCTGTTGACAGAGTTGTTGGGCATGTTGAGGATAGCCGAGGCACAGATGAAGAAGTACAAGCCTAAGTCTGTGATGATGATCAACAACAACAAAGGCAAGTCCAAGCGCAAGGGCAAGTGTAAGGCTAAGAAAGGTTTTGATGCTATCCTGCAGCCCAAGTCGTCTTCAACTCTCAAGGCCAAGGGAGGTGTGACCAAGAGAGGCAATTGCCACCATTGTCAAAAGCCAAGACATTGGAAAAGGAATTGTCCACTCTATCTAGAAGAACTAAAGAAGAAGGAGGCGACATACGTCTCCACCTGAAGGTGTTATGAAATAAACTTATAACACTTTTGAGGTTTATGATACCAAGATATAAAGTGTAAAATACCCAATAAATGGGGCAAGTGTTGCCGCCATAGATAGGAGTACTTTAGTTTATTATCAGCCTTGAAGGCATGTAATAGAGTTATGAACTGCTATTTCATATTTGCCAATGGATAGAAACACCTTAATTTTTTGCATATCGTATGACAATGATGATAATTAATAAAGTTGATGTTTCAATCTTTGTGGCAATACCTTGTTTATCTTGTGGTACTTGGTATGCATAAGATAAAATGATACCTAAAAGTTATTGATAACTCAAACAATCAAATTAGCATAAATCATGAGAAATTCATTTCTAGTTTCCATATGATGGATAAGTCTATACTCTTTTTGGTTAGAGAACCAGTAAGAGACATGAATCTCTTGGACATGATCAATCTTCACTAGTCATAGTGGGAGATTGATTATCCTATTAGGTATAATACATGTGATGTATTTACATACCTATTAGACTTAATGCTAGTACTTCAAACAATGTTTAGAGAAATACCAATATGAATGTCTTGAAGTGTTCAAGAATATCTTAGATGAAGTACGAATTTGGTAAAGTGTTAATTCTTGATGAGATCAATGAATGAAATACTTGAACCAAATGTTTGAGATCCTTATGAGTGATTATGATAATGTATCATAGTGAGCTCGTGATTAAGGCATGGTGATGTCTAGATCAAAAGGAGTCATACTCTAAGGAGTTAGAGGATAATTATCAAATAACTAATTTCTTCTTAAATAAAGAATACCGTATACTAATAAAGGACATTAAGAATCACAAAGGGTTGTGAGTTCTTATACCCTTGATAGATACACCTCGATTATCTATGTGATGAGTTGGTCATGTGACGAGTCAACTATCTACATGAATATTGAGGAACCAGATTTTGAGTTATGGTTTATGATCATTACATCCTAAATGACTTCCATGTGAACCATAAGGTATGACCTTGATGGTAGCACCTATTGGGATGAAATCCATAAGTGCGAATGAGTCTTAAGCATTAAGATACATGGATGATGCTTGTTGATTGCAACTTAATGACTAAAAGATTTGGCATACGGATACTAAAACCGCATTCCCGTGAGGAATAAAACAAGGATGTGTACGTGACACAACCTATAAGGTTTATGAATCCATTAATGCAAATAAAGTCTATAAGTTACAATGGACTAATCAATGTGATTAATTCAGTACAAGCAACTCAGAATTGTGATCTTTACTTTGATAATATAGTCAAAGGTTTTGACTGATATGACAAAGATAAAGAAGGGATCTGTGATTTAGTGGGAGTGAATTTGCATTCCACATATTGATAAGGAATGAAATGTTCTAGAATGGAAATCCAAAGTGGAAATTTTCTTTAGGGAAGATAGAGATGTTTCCTATGTAATAGGAATAGAAATCTATAGAGATAGTTCTCAAAAACCTCTTGACCTAAAAGGAGAGAGCATACATTGGCAATCTATACTGAAGGGTTTAGTATAAGCAAATTCAGTGGAGTTAGTATCCCAGAGCCAAGTGTCTCAATTCTTACGAAGAATGGGAACACTAAGAATAGATATGGATCTATCATGTATGTAATCATCCCATTATATTGCATGTATGGACATGGCAATAATAAAAGGCATTCATCTTGTATGTAGAACATGACAATGTGATATGATCATTTTGATAACTCGTATGTGGGACATGACGAGTGGATGTCTGTCTAGTTCCAGTAAGGGTTACTGGAATACCATAAGAACTTGATAAGTACTTGAGAAGTACTAGTTCTATGGAAATAAGGAAGGATTCACTGTAAAGAGTTACACTGATGCGAACTTCCGAAAAGGACAGAAAATTAATCACAAAATATATATGGGATATATAAAAGTGAATGTTTGTTGATAAATGGAAACGTTCCAACAAATCCGTTTAAAAGGAAAAGGCTGTGTATCCGTGTGTTAGAGAACATTAGTGGATGACATATGGATCTAGAAGTTCATGAGATGAACTTATAGATATTCCGGTCTTTGATGACAAGTAAGGAGTACTTGGTCATGCAATGTGGCTAAAGGATAGAAAAGGAATACTAGATCACATATTATGGCAACACCATCTCATACGTGTGACGTACAACGAAGAGATGAGAGACATGCAATAAATATAGACTTTGGTAAGGTGTTGCCATAACTCACTGTGTAAGCACTAGAACATAGTAACATGTGGGACATGTTTGAAGATCACTAAGAATATGATTCAAGGGTGATTGGCTCGTAGTGCAAGTGGGAGTCTGTTGGTATGTATGCCCTGAGAGTCAATCATGGGATGATTGGTGGGATACATTAAAATTGATTTGATAAACATCAAAGGCAAGCTTCCAATTCTTTCTGTTTCAATCATATGAGATAATGATAGAACAGATTGAATGTCTAGAGAATGACAATACTCAATGACGTATGCTTTCAGGTTCAGGACCTGAACGATGAGATCATACAGATGCTAAAGAGTTTGTACATTCTTATCATGTCCCTAGTCAGATGTCATTGTGGAAGGTAGATAGACAACAATGACACAGAAGACTAGATTGTGGTGTTGGTTGATGACAAAATCTCATTAGTCATAATATAGAGATATCAAACCAAACACATAGGTACTTGTTAGAGATCAAGTGTATCAGAAAAACCCACTGTGAGTTTGACACATGGAACCATGACATGGTAGTCACAGTCAGTTCTCACAGTGATGTTGGTGAGTGTGATTCTTTGACCTGAAATAACTACACTCAACACATGTCGTTGGGTACACTTTAACATCATCAAACACAGTCCTGAAACATGGGTTGTTATAAAGGTGATGATTGGGTGGCTTTGACACATGGGGCTTTTGAGGGGTGAGTGATAGATATGGGATTTGTCCCTACTGAGGGAGTTTGATATCCATGGCCACTTGATGAGTAGGATTGAGATAGGCGTGTGCACGCATGTGTGAATCAATATGCGATATTGATGTCATACATATCTCCTCCAATCTACTCTGAGATCAAGAAAGTGAATGAATGTTGACAGGATGACTGTTCCATGCCTCGAGTTCATTCGGGATATAAGAGACAAAGGAATTATACATTCACTGTAACACCATTCACAGATTGTAGGATTGAAAGTTGTTCTCCAACTTTCTATTTCTCTTGGGTAGCACTGATGTGCGGCTAGGCACCGCTCTTTGCTTGTGAAGTCATAAGTGTTATGGACTTTCACTGCCAACGTGAAATGGGCCTGCAGGGTCACACACATAGGATTTAACCTTGAAGAGGAGTTTATCCACAAATGATGTTTAGATTGATTACTAAAGGAGTTTAGTAGTTCAATTAAACACTCAATTAATTGATAGCTCAGTATCATAGTGTTCAAGGTGTTGGACCGATTGATTAGAGTATCAGATTGATTGAAACTACAATTGACTGATTCTGCACAGTCTGCACTCCCAACCGATCGGCTCATGTGATGAACCGATCGGCTCATGTGATGAACCAATCGGCTCAGGACAGGCTGAATTGACCGGTTCAAGGGTTGAACTGATCGGCTCAACTGGTCCAACCGAGCAAGTTGGGAAAGTCAGAAATTTTCTTTCGTTTCACTTGTCCAATTTGATTGGAACAAGGATTGGTATTTGGATCAATTCGAAACAAAAGAGGAAAAGTCAATCAGGAACTAACCAGGGCAGTGAACCGACTGGTTCAGGTGCCCCAACCGATCAGTTCAGGTGTGAAATGATCAGCTCAGGTTCCCAACCGATCGTTTCATGCTTGAAACGATCAGTTCAACTGGCGCAGTTGGTTGTTTTGTGGAAAATCTCAAACCCTTCTACTCATGCTTTAATCCCGCATTGCCCGGGGTAGAGAACCCTGTCCCATGACCCTCCTATATATAGGGGTATTGGGGGGGCTTCAAAAAGAACAACTCAGAACACTAGTTGCTCTGCAAAGTTGTCATTCTCTCTGGTTGTGGTAACCAGGAGAGCCTGAGCAAGTGCTACCCGACAAGGGAGGCACAACAAGGGAAAGACAAATGCAGAAAGGTGACTAGTGACAGGAGAGTGTGTCAGTGACTAGTATGCCAACAGGAGGGTACGACTCCTTCCTGTACCTTGTGGGACAAGGTGATCAGAGTTCCAGGCAGTCCGTGTAGACTACTACAGAGGTGGGAGATTTCTGCCACTCGAAGGACAACTGTCAATCCCGACAGTCCCGGTGACCAGGAGCTGTACAGACACCGTCCAAGACCGGAGGTGAAGACCGCACAAGTCGTGAGGTAACGTCACCGAACAAGCCTCAGGACAAGGTATGTCTCTACAAACCATCCTTCCTATTATATAGACGTTGACGTGATTCCTTTATACTGGGTTCGGGGAGAAGAAATTTTTTGTTTCCGTTGCCTTCTCTGCCTCCCATAAAACCCAATAGTATGACCCTTGTGCCTTTTGGTGACTCGACTTTGGGTGGTCATGCTTGTTAGGGTGAGGGATAGATCCCTCATTGAGAAGGTTAGTGGTGACCATATAGGAACCCTGACAGATATATATGAGTAGGAAAATGGCACGTACTAACATAGAAGAGAGTGGTAGTAAGGTTGGTAGCAGGTGTTAGAACTAAGCCAGATAGGTTATGACTGATGGTTATGAGATGAGCATGCAGAGCTTTGGATAATCTTGGCTAAACATAGGTTTTGGATCATACATCTCACCGAGGTAGGTGTAGACATGTGTCCTAAAGGGCTTGACCCATCTTCTAAGAGAGAACCTCCAGTGGTAGGACCAGTTGTAGGGTTAGCTCTAGAGAGAGGGCAAGACCCGATGAATAAGGTTAGAGACCTGAACTGTGAGACATGAGGAATCATGAGAAGTTGGATATAATATGGCCTGGAATGGACAACCCTAAGTAGATGTATGTGGTTGCCTCATGAACGATCCTTATAGGCTTGTCATACCTTAGTTGCCTTTAGAGGAACCAAACCCTAGAAAGAGAAAGAGGCTTCTTAAACTGATGTACAAATTATATAGGTGCCTACCTTTTAGGTATAGGAAGGAGAGTTCCATAGACCCTGAAAAGGCATGATAACAAGTTGTGAGGCCTCAAACCCAGTTGGTTTTCCTGGGGTAGGACTCTAAAGGTTGTTCATGTGGAAGTGTTAGGATGTGTATGATCTACCTGGTATAGGTTCAGTTCATGGTCGAACAACTGAGCATGTAGTTAGACAGCTAATGCATAAGAGGTGAACTTGGGGTTCCTAGACCTAAGAGGGGAAGTAGTAGTACCCAGTGTACATGATGTTCACGAGGTCAATTGAGTTCATTGTATTTGAGTATGGCACCCCTCATGTGTTAGAGCTATAGGAAACCCCACTTGAACTGAGATATATGTTAATGAACCCCTCCCACAAGTTGGTGACATATGATATTGGTCCAACCTTGAGGAATGATGAATATGTATGACATACCAAGAAACTTAGCATGGCTTAGTTGGTTGTATTCTTGCTAGCTACGTGCATTAGTAGCATGGTAGGGCTAAGTATGCATATGATGATGTAAACCCTAGAAGTAAGGACGTTTGTGACCTTCATTACTATCAAGAGATAGTTTTCCTCCCATTCTGGGAAGGGACTCTTTGGTAGGACGAGTACCAAATTTTGTTTAGGTTTGAGGTAACCTAAAGATGTCTCTCATAGGAGCTTGATGAGATAAGTGGAGAACACATAGTATGATCATGAATCTATAGACCCATATGTGACCATCTCTAAGGGCAGGAGGATATGTTGCCACAGAGGTAACTTGTATGGGGTAAGACCGAGGTAGGTAGGTCACCATGATCCCTATGAAAGGATGTAAGTTTGACCATGAGTGCCCATAAAGGGGATGGAGTTTTAGGTAAGGATTCAAAATTGAGATGTACCATGATAGAATCCTAAGTCAATACTAAGGTCAAGTGGGGATAAGACCGATGAGAGTATGAGTTATCTATTCCCTAGATGCACGAGACCATAGGACCGGGAGGTAACAACTATCTTTGTTGAGGACCATGGGTTTGGAGGTTGACCACCTTCATGAGTTCATGGGGCCCAAGGGAAAATGAGAGAGGCACTCCCTAGATGCATAAAGGAAGGGGGATGACCCCAAAAGTACTGGCACCCTAGAGACCTTGAGGAGATGACTAAGGATTAGGCATATATATGAGTAATATGAAGACCCAAGAGTGTTTGGGTACAACCTTCCATGGATGTAAACTTGAAATCAAGATGTTCATGATGTGGAGACATGTGATGCACATTTCAACTTAGATTGGAAAGTGTACTAGCAATGTGTGATGCACTATCTCTACTCTTAGAATGGGATGAACTCTGTATTTGGACTGCAACCAAATGCTTATTTCCTCTTGTTATGGGTGTGAGAGACGGGGCAAAGCATATGCCATATACTAAGGATAAAAGTGATATGAGTTGAAACTGTTCTATGATGTTTGAGGATGGAAGAAGTGCCACATATTTGAGGGTATGTGGGATATATGGTTTGAAACCACGAAAAGAATAGAGGTAATATGATGACGTATCTCTCTGGAAGTAGTTTGGAATCTATGAATTACAAGTTTGGGTTTGATAACTGAGATGACGGGCTTGGAGTTTTCTTGACTCAGTTATTAAAACTGAAATGAGGATGTTGGGTGGGGTATATGAAGGTTTATGCTTTCACCACCACCTAGCACATAAGGAAATTAATGTGGTGACAAATACTCTTAGTCGAGGCACAATTAAGGTATAGAACTGTCTTGTTTAGCTAGTAGAGAGGCCAAAAGAGGTTGTTAGGTGAACCCTAAGTTCGTTAGAAGATGAGACTTGTATGGATAACACCCAGATACAACCATACCCATTGGTCAAGTTGGTGGATACTCAGTTAGCCAACCCAGAGCTTGATGAGATAGAAGGATGGTTGTACAAACCTCAGATACACCTCTCAAGAAAAGGAAGGTGGTGAAACCCACTACGAGAGTGTTTTAGGTTTTCTGAGGAGGCAACCTTGAGGAATTATGATATGCAGGAGTTCATGATTTTGAGTACACCATACACCATGGTACTACCAAGATGGTGAAGGTTTACAGAGGTACCTAGAAGAAGGATATAGAGTTGCATGTAGCCATTTTTCGTACATGCCAGAGGGTGAAGGCTGAACACTAGTTGCCCAGTGAGTTGCTACAGATAATGAAGAGTCACTAAGAGAGAAAATGGGAGTAGATCACCATGGATATTGTGGTGGGTCGCCCCTGGACCAAGGTAGGTCATGATGCAATATGGGTTATGGTGAATCGCCATACCAAGTTGACCTAATCCCTTGCCTAAGAGAGAGCACTATCAGTGTGACATATCTGGTTGAACTATATATATAGGAGAGAGAGATAGTTCAACTACACTGTGATCCAAGTTCAACATCTTGAGCATGACCTCAAGTTCACTTCCATGTAGTGGAAGTAGGTACATGAAGAACTTGATGCTAGATTGAAGTGTGTACAACATGCCACCCCTGACTGGTGGATAGTCAAGAGAGTATGATCCAAACTTTAAAGGGTCTGATGAGAGAATGTGTGCTCATTCAGGGTGATTCATGGGAGTAGTTCCTGCCCCTAGAAGAGTTTGTTTGACATCATAGCCACCATGACCAATATTGGGATGCATGAAGCTCTGTAAGAGAGGCTGTGTCGGTCACCGCTTCACTTGGATGATGTCAATGAGAGGACCTTGTGAAGGCCAGAGAGACCACAGTGGGTGCATATGAAGTCACTTTGATCAAGCAATGGCTGAGAAAGCCCAGGGGCAACAGGAGTCGTGCGCTGATGAGAAGCAGACTGACATGTAGTTCACTCTGGGAGAACATGTGTTATGAAAATCCGACCCTTCTAAGCTATAGCTAAGAAAGATGAGTCCCCGATACATGGGTCCATTTGAAATTGATTGGTGGAGATGCTTGTGTTTATCCTTACCCCTCAGGATAATATTATGTATGATGTGTTCCATGTGTCTGATCTAGAGCACTATGTGATGTACTCGAGCCATGTGCTGAGCATTGAACCTATTGAGCTTCAAGGGAGGCTGGCATATCCTGAGTCACCTATGAGGGTACGAGATACCAAGGTGAGAGAGAACTCAAATACAAGAATATAAGATGATAAAGGTTCTTTGGAAGCACCTTGGAGAGGATGAAGCTACATGGGAGCCAATGATGGACATGGAAAAGTCTTATCCTGATTGTTTGTATGTTTTTGGAATTTTGAGGGCAAAATTCCTATAACAGGGGAAGGATGCTACAACCCCAATTTTTGGGTTCATATGGTTGGAAATGCAATTTCCCCAATAAATGTATGATTATAGAAATTGTATGAATTATATGTATTGAATGGATTTCCTTTGCAATATTTTATTTCTGCATGTGATTTTGTGGATCATAATATATTAATGAGTCCAATATGATTAAAAGAAAAAGAAGAAATCAAATAATGCATCTTTAAGAAGGAAATTTGAGATAATGATGGAAATATGAGAAATATGTGGAAAGATGTGTGATTGACTCATCATGGATGATATTGCGAGTCCACATGGTTTCTAATGATAAAAGGAACCCAAATAAATGATATAAAAGAATAGGAGAGAGACAATATGCATAAATCATGCCTTATTAAGTAATGACTTGCATATGAAGAAAAATATCTCATACTTTCATATTTGAGTCCCAAACTTGGTAGCAAGTATATTAAGTCATCATGGACTTTCCCTTTAAATTTGGGATTAATTGGTCATGTGGTTTGGGAGATATGAATTTTGTAAGTTTCCTAATGTGTAAAGGATAACATTAAATGTCACCATTCACATTAGAATTCCTTATATTTGGCAAGTGCAATGTGAACCGTTGATCTGAGATCCATCAGTGACACACTTGTCACCTACCTTGCATCTAAACAAGAATCGAATTCTACAGTAGACATGATTTTCTTGGATCCCAATCTCGCTCTTCTTTCCCCTTTGCAATTGATTCCTTTCCCAATGGATTCGGGAGGCGAAATCGAACAAATCAATCCCAGACTTGTGTCATTTTCATGTGGGAATGGGATTTGCCCAATTTCCCTACAAAGTCTAAGCTCTGTTAACAAATAACCCATCTCTACCAGCGTTTCCTATAAAAGGGACTGTAGACCCATCCCCAACAGAGAGTAGTTTGATAAGTCTTGGTTCTCTGGAAGAACCCCTCCATGACCATCTTCTTCTTTGGTGGACTATCTGGGAACCTTGGATGGTGGATATGCCATGATGGGTAACTAGGCTTCGATGGTGAGCACACAACGTTGGCTTCCATTGGTGGTGCTAGTAGTAAGGGAGTCGAACACCCAGCTTGACCATTGACGACCTACGAGCCTCCAGGTGGAGGGGGAGGACTGCCACGCAGGACCTCTATTCTTTAAGAGAAACAGAGGAAGCATCTATGGGTGAGACACGTGAAGGGGGTGACAAGGAGGTCACGTCTGGGTTCTTGGGTAGATGGACCCTGAATGGGATCTGCGAGCCAAGTTGACCACTGAGAGGATAGGAGGCTTAGAAGCTGACGTGGCAGCCATCAATTGGCCAAAGGTAAGATATTTTGTGAAAATCCTAGAAATTAATTGATAGTTCGTATATGGACAAATTATATATGAAAATTGATCAGAAAATGCAAGGAATTTAATAAAAATATAATTGAGGTCTGAAACTACTTATAGTTTGAAAAGTATGTAAAGTTACTATCTTTAATGCTTTCATGAGTAGGAAACCCTAATTTGATGATTAATGAAATTGAGAAGATTAAAATGGATGATCTATGAGAAAATTAACCTATTGTTAATAAAAAGACGTTTTGATGTCTAAATAGATAATACATATGCTTAATAGCTCAATTTAGGGTTTGATATGTTAATATACATTAATGGGCATAGAAACCCTAATCTAGATGTTAATGGTTTCTAATGAGATGAACTTTGAAATTCTTTGTATAAAAGTGATATTAGATTAATCCTAAGCCTATTTGATGAAAAGAAGGTTTCAATGTGCATAAGTGAGTAATTAGGGTTTTGAACCTAGAACTGCTGTTTTAGGGTTTTGTGGATATAAAAGAGGGAAGTTCTAAATAGATTTAAAGGCACCCTAATGAAACCCTAATTCGGATTAGAAAACCTAGAAAGTAATGCCAAGTCAATAAAGTAGATTCTTTATGAAGTGTGTAGTAAATAGGTTGCAAATACTTTTCAAGATTCTATGCTTTTGTGTGGTTGACTTGCTTGTTTGGATTGGATTGCCTGATTGATTGGAATGTGCTTATTTCTTGTGAAATCTCTTAATCAGGTATGTGGTTATTTATGAGTACACACTTTAGTTTCCTGGCATTTTCCTGATGTTTTATTGATTGCATGGAAATAAACTATTTGGATGCTTCTATTTCTGTAATCTTTAAAGTGAATATGATTATCACAATTTAAGTATAAATATGACTTGCTACATACATACCTAGATATAAGATAAGAGACCAAGACCCGGAGGGAAGGTCTGAAGTGGTCAAGCCCCAGAGGGAAGACCACAGGGCACCCAGAGTGGTGACCCCAGGTACCAAGCTTAGGATGGAGAAGGTAGCCTTAAAGTCACTTGCAAGAATTTAACCCTAGAGAGGGTATCCCAGGCGATGAGTAAATGCGGTTGATAAGTCATAAGGAAAAATGTAATCTTGCATTGTTAACAACTATTTGATGTGATTATGTTGTTAGAATTTATGTGCAATATTTTGGTTGTCACCACATATCGGTATATTCATTTATACTGACCGACATTTTGTTTTTCAGTGTTTTAGGAATATCTGAATTGGATAAATAGTAAAGTGGAACTTGTGAAGATTAAAAGTAATTCATAAATGAGGATTTAGATAGTTAGAATTCTACCGAGGGTAGAATTTCAAGTTTCCTATATTTGAAAGGTAATTGAACAATAATTTTTATTAAGTTTTAAGTTTAGTTTCTAGTAGAATTTATTAATTATTTTTGATTATTTGCAAAATCATTGATCTTGTTTTTAGGATAATGCCTCTGACTTCTTGGTCTTCCTTAATTGGGGGTTACCGAGAAGCGGGGTTGTTACATATATCTTGTGAGGCTCTCACTTCCACCACCTCCCAATCTCTCTTTTCAACCATGAAGATGAAGGTTCTCTTTCTTGGCTAAGAGAGGTGAAGAAGAATAAGGAGAGATGTCCCTTGGTGAAGATATTCAAGGTTGAAGACTTGGAGATTGAGTGGGTAAGCCTTGGTGAAGGAAGAAGACTCCTTTCTCAAGTGGGTAAGTCCTTGGTGAAAGCTTCTCCGAGTGAAGGTGAAGTCAAAGGTTGAGGATCCAAGAAGAGTGGGTAATTTCTAGAAGGCTGGAGACTTGTGCAAGAGTGGGGAAGTCTTGAGAAGGCCAAAGACTCATTACAAAGTGGGTAAGTCCTTGGTAAGGTTGAAGAATCTTTGTATTGGATAGGTAAGTCCTTTGGTGGGTCATGTATTGTAAGTCTTATGAATGAATATAAGAGTACAATGGTTAAGAAATCCTAGAGGTTGACCTCTCTAGGTAGTAGACTGACATACTTCTAGTTTGAAGTGTGGAACCACTTATACATAGCTTGTCTATTTGTGTATGTTCAATCTCTCTCTCCCTTGCTATGTATGTTTTAGTTGCACTCAAATTTCTTATTTAGAAACATTATCTTGTGATATAACTTGAAGGTCTAATGAATTTTGTTTGAGTGCATCTAGCTCTATTCACCTCCCCCTCTAGAGCATCCAATCACCCATCCTAGGATCCAACATATAGATCATGTTCCACATATATATTTTGATAATTCTGCCATGGTTGTTGCCACAAATAGTCTTATCAATACTGGTTTCACTACTCATGGAATATGATGAGAAGGACGTAGAGGATGAGGAGGTTGTAGAGCTAGACCTCAGGGAGGGTGAGTCCGCCTAGAATGCACCCATTGTGGAAAGATGGGGCACTATAAAAACATGATATGAGATTCACAGGTATCATTCAAGAAACCCATATGGAAATATTGAATCTATTAAAGACATTCTAGGAGATACCACCCACCAAATTCAAGCAACTGATGATGAGTACAACCAATTCTACCAGTACAAGGCATCCCAACAAGCCTCATCATATGTTGTAGCTATGGCTTCCTTCGTCCAACAGCCTGATGATCATATTGCAATCTTATCTCAAGCTTCTTATACATGTTCTTCTTCTTGGGTTCTTGACTAGAGTGCAACATATCACATTAAGGTACAAGCAACCTTATTTCTAACCTATCCACATACAAATCATCACTACCACCAGTTGCCATTGCCAATGGTTTAAAACTGCTTGTGCAAGGCATAGGAACCATCAACCCTTACCTACCATCAACCTTATTTGTTCTTGAGTTTCCTTTTAATTTAATTCCCATAAGGAAGTTAACACATTCTCTTAAAGCCTCAATTACATATAACCTTGATGATTGTGTTATACATGACCTTCAAATGTAGCATGTGATTGGTGGGGAGTATGACTTTGTGGGTCTCTACTATCTCGTTCTAACTTCTAAAGTGTGTGCGAAAACTACTCCTATTCTTATTCATAGTTGGCTTGGGCATATGTCTCTGGATAATATTATGATTATTCATACTCAACTATCTAGTCTTGGTAAATTAGAATGTTACTCATGTTAGTTAAGAAAGGATCATTTATTTAACTTTAAATCTAAGGATCAAATGAGTGTTAAGTCACAGTTTGATATTATTTGTTCGGATTAGGGACTAGGTCATGTTCCTTCAAAACTTGGTCATAAGTATTTTGTTTCCTTTATTTATGACTTTCTAGAGTCACATGGTTATATTTAATGAAAGATAATCCAATTTTTTTACAATGAAATTGAAACTCAATTTTCTCCGCGAATTTGTATTCATCGAACTAATTATGCAACAAAATATTTTGGTCATGCTCTCAATCAATTTCTATGTTCAAAAGGGATTGTTCAAAAATCCTTTTGCCCCCACACTCCTCAACAAAATGGTATGGTTGAACTAAATAACTGTCATATTATTGAAACCATCCCACTTTTCTTTTACATATTAAAGTTCCAAAGGAGTTTTGGGTGATGTTTTCTTACAAACACATATCTCACTAACTGCATGCCATCATCCACCTTAAACAATCACATACCTTTCCAAATCCTTTTTCCAAACCATCCCATTTATAATTTTTCTCCCAAAAAAATTTGGATGTGTTTGCTTCATTCATAATGTTGGACCTAGTCGGGATAAACTCAGCTCAAAACCTTCCAAATGTGTGTTTCTAGGTTATTCTAAGACTCAAAAGGGATAAAAATGTTATAACCCTATTCAAAAAAAATTTATAGTCTTTCCTAATGTCACCTTTTTTGAAGAAACTCCAATTTTTGGAAATTCTCAATTTGTAGGAAAACTTGAGGAATCTCTCTACTTCCCATGTTATTGATATTTTCATCATCCAAATCTCCTATCCAAGGCAAATCACACGCGGAGGAAAATAATTTGGAACAACTATTAGACAATGCAGATGGCAACCCTCCTTCAATCACCACTCAATCTGGAGAACCTGTCAGCAAGAATAGTTCTCTTGATCTACATATTGCACTTTGGAAAGGAAAATGATCATGCATTATTTGTCCCATTTCTAATTTTGTTTTGTATGACTTTTATCTCCCTCATACAAAGCATTTATCTCATCCATATCCTATATTGTTGTTCCAAGTTTGGTATCTATTGCTATGGGTCACCCATACTGGCATCTTGCAATGGAAGATGAGATGAATGCTCTTTGTCAAAATCACACTCAGAGTCTTGTCCCTACTCTGAAAGACAAGGTTATTGTGGGTGGTAGTTGGGTCTTTTCTGTGAAAGTAGGACCTACTAGTGTTGGCATCTTTCTATGGAAGATGAGATGAATGCTCTCCGTTAAAATCACATTTGGAGTCTTGTCCCTACTTTGAAAGACAAGGATATTATGGGTTGTAGAAGGGTTTTTTCCGTGAAAGTTGGACCTACCAATGTTGTTTATTGTCTCAAGGCTCAGCTAGTGCTAAGGGATATACTCAAGTATATGAAGAATACTATCTCGAGACCTTTTCTCTAGTATCTAAAATGTCATATGTTTGACTTTTTATTTCCATGTATGCTCATTTTTGTGGGACTCTGCATCACCTTGATATTAAGGATGCCTTTCTCCATGGTGATTTCTTAGAGGGAATTTATATTGAGAAACCTGTTGGGTTCATTGCTTAGGGGGAGTCTCATCTTGTTTGTAGGCTTCATAAGTCACTCTATGGGATTAAATAGTCTCCACGAACGTGGTTCGACAAGTTTAATAAAACCCTCTTGAATTTCACTCTCCTAAGGTCTAATGTTGATCATTCATTATTCTATCAGCAAGGGTCCCCTGGTGTTGTCCTCCTTATTGTGTATTTTGACGATATTGTTATCATTGGAGATAATCAACATCATATTCTACAACTCAAACAATTTCTTCAAAACAAGTTTCACACTAAAGATTTAGATCCTCTAAAATACTTTATGAGTATTGAAGTGTCTTGATCTCTAGATGGTATTGTTATATCACAAAGGAAATATACTCTTGATCTACTTGAAGAAACAGACCTACTTGGAGCAAAACTTGTAGATACTCCAATTGATCCCAGAGTCAAGTTATATAAGGAGTAGAGGGAGCCACTTGAAATCAGTGGAGGTATAGAAGACTAGTAAAAAAACTTAATTATGTTACTGTCACTCATCCAGATATATCCTTTTCTACTAGTATGGTTAGTCAATTTGTGGATAAACCACACACTAGTCATATGGAGGTTGTCATTCAAATTCTTCAATATCTCAAGAAGAGTCCATGAAAAGGAATACTATACTCATCATGGACATCTCAAAGTACAAGGGTTCTCAGATGTTGCTTGGGTTGGATGTGTTAATGATCACATGTCTATTTTAGGATATTGTGTATTTATGGGAGGCAATCTAGTATGATATTGTCATTGGAAAGTAAGAAGCATATTGTCATCACACGGTCCATTGCTAAATCTGAATACCGAGCCATGGCTCATATGACCAACATTCTCTTGTGGACCAAGAACATTCTAGAAGAACTTGGGTATATCCTGTCTAAGGCAATGGGGTTTCATTGTGATAACCAAGATGATGTTCACATTGCATCCAACCTAGTTTTTTTTATGAAAGAATGAAACACATCGAGGTCAATTGTCATTTCATTTGGGAAAATATACAAGATCATCAAATCATGCTTCTTCTTATCTAATTAGAAGACCAAGTGGCAGATCTATTTATGAAATCCCTTATTGGTTCTTGGGTCAAATTCTTATGAAACAACCTTGGTGCATCTGATATCTATGCAACATCTTGACGAGTGTTAGAATGATAAGTATTTATTATTTTGTTTTATTCTATTCATTTGTATATATGAGATTAGTCCCACACTGTGTAATTAAGTTATTGTCCACTACCCAAGTCCATATATATAGGTCTGCCCTATGAATACAAATATACAAGTTTCTCTGCCTCATTATTTTCCTGTTAACATGCCCAACAATTAATTAACTAAATAATAGAACTCTCCAACAATCTCTGTAAGATCTTCAAATTTGGTAAGTTTGAATTCTATTAATATAAGATTGGATTAGATAAGAGAACTTCTATAAAGAGCGGGACCCGATAGGGAACCAATGTTGGGTTTTATGGAGAAAACATGTGCGGCAGAAGCAACAAAAAAAATTCCACGCAACCCAAAATAGGATCTCGCTGACAATAGTGTATTCGGAAGGAGTGTTTGCAGGATATACCTTATCGCGGAGAAAGTCCGGCGATGTCCCACTACACGATGGTGTGCAATGTTGCTGGCCTACACTGACGGAACTTCTCTCCCATTTGCTGACTGCATCGCAGGAAGATCTGACGACACTCCTTTCGTGCGGTGATGTATGCCGCTCGTAGCGCGTACAAATGGTCGTTGACGTCCTTCGAACATAGGCGACTGAGTGTCTGCATCTCTACTTCATCCACACAGATGGACTAGAACTCCACATCGCACTTCCTAAGCCGGCGAGAAGGAGTCGTCTCTGTGTGGCGACGTGCTAGCGTCGCGGTGCTCTCCTTTCTTTCCTGAGGTCGGAGACGGATAGCGTTTACGTACGTGAGCGTAAACTGAAAAACCTCTCTCTATATCTTATATAGATATCGGCCGTCAACCCCCTTTAAATAGGAGATGAAAGGAAGTAGGGTTTCCTAAACCCATCGGTAAACAGAAACACTATGTTAAATAAAATACTCGTGAATTAATTAGAATATTATGGAATTAATTAATTAACCAAATAATCATATTAATTGATTAATTAATATCTGACTTTATGCAATCGCTCAAGATGGCTCTATGGACATATTTACCAACAACCAATCCTTACTTAATTCAAGAAAATAATCTGCATATAACCCCATAAACTCAAATATGACCAAATAAAAGGGGTGCAATATTTTTTTCTCAAACAAATGAGTACAAAAACACAATTTTGTTGCAGTGGAAAATAAAAATCCAACTATTACATGAATTCATTGTTCAACTTCACATTGGGCCCTATAGGAAAAGTCTAAATTATGAATCTAACTATCAGGATCATATTGTGATAATAACCTTCTCATCTCGGAACTCATACTAACACTTTGTCGTGAGCTAAGTCCTCTTCTCCCCAAATCTGGGACTGTGCTAACTCTGGGTGGGTTGAAAAATAACACCCACGAAAAGGAAAACAAAAGAAAAGGATGTAAAAAAAAACTAAGTATGTGCAGTCAAAACAACTAGACAATACATAACACAGTAAAAGCTAATGTAGGTTATCAAATAAAGGAAAGCTTCAAAAGAAGAAGTTTTAAGAGAATTTATCACACCAAAAGATGAGGCATTATAATAAAAGAGATCATTGACGGAAAGAAAATCTTGCCATAAAATAATAATAATAAATAATAAACAGTGTATATAAACAATTAGACCACTTTTATTTATGTAGGGCCAAGATCCATAAATCTCAAGCCTAAGTCGGCTGGAAAGGTGCACCCTGGGCGGAAAGGTGCATCCAATATATGTAATACGAGTTGAAAGGGACACTCGAGGTGGAAAGGCACATCCAGATATTATGATAATATATATATACATGCAACTATAAATAAATTTAGCCTATTTGCACCCACACATGATAAAAAAATATAATTTCAATCATCATCAAAAGAAAAGAGATTATCTCAATAAATAGGCTTGATGATCTTAAATAGTAGAATCTCATGGTATCAAAAATAAATTAGGAAGTAGCAAGGAAATGTGAAGACATATTCAAAGATGAACACATTTTAACCAAAGAATGCCTCATATGAGAAATTTGTTGGTGAACATAGTATTGTCTTGATAATCGCGGAAGATGCACATACCTCAGATAGAGTTTACATGTATCTAAGGTAAAAATCCTAATTTACATCTCAATCCCAACCACACGGTGATGTAATCAAGAAAATGGTATAGGAAAACCATCGAGGGCCTCCGTCAAAGCCTACCATGATGACTTTGTGGGGTGAGAGGGTTTGAGACCGACCATTTTGAAGAGGTGATGGCTGATGATAATCGGGTATCAATAGGTGTATCAGAGACATAACATGTGATCAAGAAAGTCCTTGGACGGATTTTATATAGGTTATCATGCATGAGTTTCTTTGGGGAGTGGCATAGAGGTAGCAGGCAATCATCGTCTATGCTTCAGAGAGCACATATCTTGGGGTATACATATTACTATCATCAACCAGTCAAATAGGATATTACAAAAAGATAAGAGAGAGAAATAACTAAATAAAAATGTAAATATCATTGGAGGGATGTGGGAGAAAGCAAGGAAAGGTTAAAAAAGGAAAAAGAGGAAGGGAGTGAGAAGTAATAATTGGAAGAAAGAGAGTACCACATGGAAAAAGAAAAGGAAAATAAAACATGAAGGGAGAAAATTAGAAACCATATCAAACATAATGTATTAAATTAAATAATTAAAAATTAATGTTTCTAATTGTATATTCTATTTTTAAATTTATTTCAGGGTCCAAGCAAAATATTTTTTTGACACATTGGTTAACTAAGACTTGTAGAATTCAAAATTTACATTAATTTTGATTTTTCATGTTCAATATGTCATTTACATTATTTGAATCCTTTTAGCATTATCTTGTTTATTTATTTTATAATTTGTTTATGGATACTAGTATTATCCACCTAAAATAGAATTTGACAATTGGACCATTAATACATGAGAACTAAATTTGACTTTACTTTCTTGATTAAAAATTGTATAGTGGATTATTTCATATACACCGATGTTTTAGCAATGTTAAAATAAATATTTATATGGTGTATATTGAGTTACTATATTGGGTATTTGTGATACTTTCAAGATTATCCACTCATGAGAGAAGTAAAGAATATTTTATATTTATTAAAATTCCTGATTCTCTCTTCAATTATCCTCAACTATGTTTATTTCTAATTTCTTTTGAATGATAGTAACCTAGTTCATGTTAATTGTTTCCATAATATTAGTAACATCCTCTACATGTAATATAAGAGGGGAAATTTGTATTCTCTTACTACTCTTTACTACTGCCCATTTTACATCCAAATATTTAGTACATATGAGTGTGATGTTATTCTTTACATATGTATTAATTAGTGTGTTTCTAAAATAAATTTTGGATTTTATCTTTTATGATAATATTTATCATGTATGTACAATATTGATTCCCATTATATTACACCAATTCTATTTATAACAATCCATACAAGTTGGTTTATATTATCATTTAATATATTAAATGTTTTCTTTTTAATAATAAATGCAATTTTTTAGCCTTATCTTTCATTTTCTTTTCTTAAAGAATTTGAGGCATCTATAAACTCCTAAAAATGTGAAACTTAGATGAGAAGCAAACTTGAAGATGAGGAAAATGATTTTATAATTAATTCTTCATGTTGTAGTTGTTTAGTATTTTATTTAATATTTTGGGCTTTAATATATATTTTTTCTCCTAAACTACACTAGGATGTTCAAGTATTATGGAAATTCACACACATATTGATTTTGGTATATAGATTTCAAATTTGGGATTTATTTCTACTATTGAAGTTATTTATTAATTTATTTAACATGTTTGGATTTTATTCTTATTTTCTTCTCTAAATAGAATTATAGCAATTGTCATTATGCAAACAATGTGAAACTTGGCACCCAAGGCAATTGGGACCCAAGGAACATGTTTTTACCATTATATTTTACTTTTGAAATTCCTTTTATGAGTTATGGCACCATTAAAATGTTTGAAATTTTACCATTATGTTTATCAAAATATTATACCTTCATTATATATATCCACTCAATTGAGTCCTGTTATATTCAATACATTTTGAAGAACTATATATTATTATTTTGCACAAAATTCTACATTTTACTTATTTTACATATTTTAACCATTAATTTTATATAATAGAAAATTATTAATATTCATGGACATAGAATTATCAATTGTTACTCCAAAGCATATTATTCATTTTTATTTAGCCATTATGTTAGTAAAGGATTTATGTAACATATTTCATGATTTTATTACATGTTGGCACATAATTGTGGCAGAGGAGTAGGCTGCAATGGATTAAAGATGGGGACTTGAATACCAAAATGTACCACTCTGCAGTACGGAAGAAGGAAATGCGAGAAACAATGCACCAACTCATAAATGAGGACAGAGAGGTTGTATACAACAGGGATGAGATGGCCCGACATACCATAGATTTCTTTGAAAATCTGTACAATAAAAAAGGGCGTCAAGGAAGCATTGAAGAGACCATCTTTCCGAGTGCAAGGGTGACAACGGAAATGAATGATGACATGTGCAAGGAGGTGATAGAGGAGGAAGTTAAGCGCGCAGTTTTCTCCATTAGTCCGGAAAAAGTGCCGAGACCAGATGGTATGAATAGCAAGTTCTACCAAGCTATGTGGGAGTACATTAAAGGAGACATAGTGGAAGCCATGAAATGGTTGCAGCAGGGTGGCGACATGGTCCGTGCAGCCAATCACACCTTCATTAAGTTTATACCAAAGGTAGAGTATCCAACTTCGATCAATGACTATCAGCCTATTGCCTGTTGTACCACTATCTATAAGATTTGGGTGAAGGTACTGGCTGGTAGATTGAAGACGTGGCTGCCTAAGATGATTTTCGAAGAACAATGCACGTTCATCAAAGGCCGCAAGATAGCGGATTGCGCACTGCTGGCTACTGAGTACATTACGGGCTTCAACAACAAGCGATCGAATGCGAAAGCGTGCATAAAAATTGATCTTACTAAAGCTTACGACCATGTCAGATGGGATACTTTGTGGAAGATCATGGAAGCTATGGGATTTAACAGGAAATGGGTGGACTTGATCAAACAATGCGTCACCACTACTTCCTTTTCTGTCCTCCTTAATGGGGGTCCGGTGGGAATGTTTAGAGCCTCTAATGGTCTTAGACAGGGGGATCCCCTATCCCCTCTCATCTTCACCCTCGTCATGGAGGGACTTACTACGATGATCAAGAAAGCTGAAGGTGAGAACCTTATTCGGGCCTTCAAGATTAGAGGTACGAAGGTGAGATCACATCTCATATTCGCCGATGATGTCATGGTGTTCTCTACAGGGCATGCTAAGAGATTGAAAGAATACAAGAAAATTCTTCTGAAGTTTGGGCGATCCACGGGGCTGTATATTAGTGATATCAAGTCCCGGATCTACCTCTCTAAATCCTGTGACTCACGAAGGGGGAGGTTAAAGTCTGCAATGGGTCTTGAGATGGGGCTGTTGCCTATAAGATATCTGGGGGTACCAATTGCTGGGAGTAGAGGCCACACTGGCGACTTTTCCTACTGCCTTGACAGAGTTAGGCAAAAGGTTGCTAGCTGGACAGGCATCCGTATGTCTATGGCGGGGAGAATGATGCTGACAAGATCTGTCATATAGGCCATGGTTAGATTCTGGAGTGATATGTGTGTTCTCCCTAATCCAACCTGCGAGAGTATCACCAGGGTTATTACCAATTTTGTGTGGAGTGGCAAGGCAAGGGGCATAGCTTGGGATACAATGACTAAATCTTTCAAAGCTGGAGGCCTGTATTTGAAAAAGATTGAAGACATTGTTGCGGAAGGGAACCTGTGCAGGCTGCACAGATTCCTAACTGACAGAGATGGCATTTGGGCGAGCTGGATGAGAATGCGATACAGCTGTACGTCTGCAATCCAACATCACTCCTCACGGATATGGGGTGCCATGACAAAGGCGTGGAATGCTGTAGGGCATCATTACGAGGAGGATGGCAACAGGTTCTATGCGCTGGTGAGCCAACAGAAACCGTGGATCCAAACTGAGGCGAGTGTACAGGCCCCCTGGGTTAATATGTTGTGGGGGAAGGGCCATGTTCCCAAATGGAGTGTGGCCTGTTATAAGGCAATCCTCGAGAAACACATCACGAGGGACAGACTCGCGAAATGGGGCTTGCAGGTTAACCCAAAATGTCCGTTTTGTGCTGAGGAGGAGTCCAACCATCATCTGTTTCATACGTGCCCTAAGGCTCGCTACGTCTGGGCGTTGGTTTGGTTAAAGAACGGATGGGGGCAGTGGACATCTGACAACCTGGTGGATACGCTTGAGTTGGCTAGGAGGAATGCCAAGAACAAAGAGGAGGAGAGGTTCGCGGGGCTGTGTTGCACGAACATCTGCTTCAATATTTGGAAAGCTCGCAATATGGTGGTTCACGGTCGTGTGTCTTCAAAGGACATCTTCCATTTTGTAAAAGTAGATATCACTAACGCTGTAATGGCCAACCATACCCTGAGTAGGGGATTAAATCCCACAACAAGGTTATACTGGGGTTTTTTGTAGTTACTTACACCCCGTATACACTCACCTTTTGTTTGTTGTTGTACAGTGTAGCTTAGCTACCCTTCTCTTTTGGCAATATATTTACCTATTTCAAAAAAAAAGTCATTATGTAAATAAATTTTGATTTTTATCCTTGTTTGGTCAAATACAAGAAACCAAATCTTACTAGATTTCTAATTATAGAATATAGTAAGATTCCAAGTTTTGCTTCGTTACAACACTCCACTTTTTTTTTTTTTTTTGAAAAAAGTTGGACATTTACTAAACACACATAGGATAGCTGTTCACACCATTAAAATCTAAACGCGACTTGGATTAATGCAAAAGATAGCCACCAGACATTTCTCAGCCAGATTTCCAGATTAAACGAGCCGTCGGATGGGAACGATCCAGAAGTGTCCTGGTACACACCACTGATTAGGGGATAGGGTTCAAGGGTGCGACTCTTTGAAAATTGAAGTGAGGTTTTATCTTAAGCTGTAGCAAATAGAAAAAGAGAATTCAAGACATGTCTGCGAAGAAGAACCGTATCGATACCGGCAATGCCCATAATGGGAGATATCCAAGTGCTGCTATTCAGTGCGAGCCAATTGCTATCTGCCTGCAAGAGATCTATTCTATCTGGGTAGGATCCTGATTGAGGTCAAACTGCCTGGGACCGCCTCTCCGTTGTCCTACAAAATCATTGCTTCCTGGCTGTGCTCCCTCTGGTGCTCTCACTGCCGCACTGGCTACCCCGGAGGCGTTCCCCGACCCACCGCTCGCGCCACCGAAATCTTCAACCTGGAAGACCGGCCGCCACATTGCCTCTTCGTCATCCCGCCTGTTCTCGCGGGCTTCCATTTGCTGCTGTGTTCCAGGAGTACTGCCGCTGGGCATCTGCACCCGAGCTTGATGGATCCGCTGAATTATGGCGAAGAACGCGTCTATTTCTTCATCCGTCGCTCCTGCCGGCGGTTGTGGCGACGGAACTGCAGCATCGACCCTATTGCTGCTGCTCCTGCTATTGGCGCTGCTGCTGCCACTGGCACCTTTATCTCCTCCCTTGCCTCTGAACCTAGATGCCCTACGTTTGTCGTCGCTGCCTGCTTGAGATCCATCCCTGACTGGTCTCTTGGAGTTGGACCCTTTTCTTGAGGACCCTTCCATGTTACCCCCTCCTACCACAACCATCCACTCTTTAAAGAGAATTGATGCAAGGTTTCCTTAATGGTGTCAGTTATGTCTACCCAAGGTGGTCCACTTAGATAAATCTGTTTAATTACCCCAATTAGGATGTAGTTGTTGTAGATATTTTAGTTTGATTAATTGCCTAAAAGTTTGGTAATATATATTTTAGTCCAGAATCTTTAACAAGTTTTTTTAATTATTAAAGATTAAGGCTTTGAGACCCTTCCTAGAGAAGGAGATTCTAAAACCCAACTAGTCTCTTTATATGGGTAGTATGAGGTACAACAACTATGTCTGAATAGATCTTTTCCAGATCAAAGGTATCAGTTGTCCTAATAGGTTGGTCTTCCTAAAACATAGACATAACTTATAAGGAAAAGGGTTCCGAAGACGGATTTTTGAAATAGTTAGATTGCAAAGCACAATTATGCTCTGCTACCATCTTACACTCCTTATTTAATTCAAGAAAATAATTTACATATAACCCCATGAACTCAGATACGACCAAATAAAATGGATGTAATATATTTTTTTTCTCAAACGAATGAGTGAAAAATAAAAATCCAACTATTACATAAATTCATTGTTCAACTTAACATTGGGCCTTATAGGCAAAGTCTAAATTATGAATCTAATTATTGAGATCATATTATGGTGAACAACCTTCACATCTCGAAACTCATCCTAGCACTTGATCCTGAGGTAAGTCCTCTTCTCCCCAAATTTGGTGTTGTACTAACTCTGGATGGGTTGAAAATAACACCCAAGAAAAGGAAAATAAAAGAAAAGGACGTCAGAGAAAGTTGAGTATGTGCAGTAGAAACAACTAGGCAATATATAGTGAAAGGCAACACAGGATATCAAATAAAGAAAAGCTTCAAAAGAAGAAGTTTCAAGAGGATTTATCATGCCAAAAGATAAGGCATTTGATGCGATGATTTTGAGTCGCATTTATAGGCTTGTTTTATATGTGTTTTATGCATTTATTAGTCATTTATGTGGTTAATGTTACATAATTCATCTACTTTGGTCTATGATACTTCTCTATGTCAAATCCCCCTTATTTCAGTATTTTGAGCATAAATTATCACAATAATATGTTTTGTTTCGGCTTATGTGGTTTCATGTTGAAATTTCAGGAAAAATAAGTATCTGCTGCTCTCGATACCATCGACAGTGGTCGATACCATCGACACGACCACAGGCGGCCAGCCGCAAGTAGCAGAAGAAAGTCGATACTAGCGACAGCAGAGTCGATGGTATCAATTTACCATCAGGTTGCTAGCGAAGAGGGAGTCGATACTATCGACACAAATGTCGATACCATCGACACAAATGTCGATACCATCGACTAGTGGAGCTACAACGACGGTAAAAGGACAAAACCGACGCCTATGAATGTCGATACCATCGACCCGCGTCGATGGTATCGAGGTGGCATCAGTTGCTACAAAGAAAAGAAATCCAACCGATACAGTGCAGGGTCGATACCATCGACTCGCGTCGATGGTATCGACACCGTCAGATACATGTTTGCTTCAGATTGATCTAAATCCGACGACTGTGGTAATTTGGCGACCTAATTCGGTGATTATACCTAATGATGGCGGCCAAGAGCAAGGGATCACGTCATTAGCCGTGGCACACGTCCCGAGAAGGTGTGGAGAGAGGAACGGAGCCAAGAAGCACGCCCAGCCGATTCGGACACCGAAGAAGACGATTTCTACCACCGAAAGGCGGGAGAACGCGTGTTCTACGCCAAGGATCGCTTGGATCTTCTCCGTACAAGGGTTTCACCACTCAATCACGTTTTTCTCCATGTTTCCCTTTTTCTACTCCACGTTTTGCTCTGAGATGAACATGCAGAGCTAATCCCCTTTGTCTTTAGGACCGGGAGTAGCCCGAGAATTCATTATATGACAATTTTATCATAGTAATTCATATTTATCTCTTAAATCCGTGGTATAATTTTGTTTTATCAATTATATTGTTATGCTTGATCACCATAATAATAATCTAATGCCCTTAATTACTTTGAAAGAAGAATTAATGGTTGAAAAGAGACGGAATTTACATTAATTGACAAATCCCTTGAACAAGGTGGTGTAAGGTTAATGGTGGATACCGAGAGGTCGTTTTTAATGCACCTAGTTTAGGGTATAGGTTACTACGATGGTGGAACTGACCTAGACGTAGGTAGTGAATTGTACCACGACAGTGGGCAATTCTGATTTCAGGCCACTGCCCGGATAGAGAGATAAATTTGAGTGACTACATAGAATTTAATACAATGAAAACCCGCGGTGAAACTGCAATCCTAAAGATCTCATTTTGAATTGATCAAACCAAACATTTAATCGATTGCTTTGTTTTGTTTTATTTTCTTTTTCTTTTAATTTTAACAACAATTTCCAACTCTTTAATCGGTCTAGCTGATTGCGAGTAGTTAGTAGTAGTCTTCGACAATTCACGTATCCCTGAGTTCGACTTGGGCCTCACAAAGGCCTATATTACATTGACGCGTACACTTGCGTTTCTACGCACGTAAAAAGCGTGTCAAGTTTTTTGCGCCGTTGCCGGGGACACGACAAGTTGTCGACACTACGAGTGTTGCAAGCGGCCACTCTAGGCCACTTTTTATTCTTTTTTATTAGTTTGAAATCATTTCAAAAATTCATAATCTATTTTCTAAATTTTTGTACTCGTCAAGCACTGTACTGAACTTAAAATTTTATTTTTGCAGGTACTGTGCATGGTGCAGACGCGTAGCACTGATTACACGCAACATGCACCAGAGGTTCCACTGACGGGACCTGACAATGAGGAAGGCAACAATAAAGACCACTTAGAAGAAACAGATTCAGAACCCGAACAAGAAGAAATGGCAGAGCCACAGAAAATATGGGAAAAGATCAAGGCTTCTTCTTCATCTGCTTCAAAGGGGCCGATCAAGAAGCAGGCGATCAATATTCTGACATACAAGATTGATCCTACATTGATTAATTTGGTCAAGTCAAACACTTTCCATGGGCTCAAGAACGAAGACCCAGTCACGCATATAAGCCAATTTGTGGAGAATTGTGACATGATAAAAATAGACAGATTTCCATAGGATGTTCTCTATTTGAAGCTCTTCCCGAGTTCTCTAGCGAGAAATGCATGAGAGTGGTTGCACAACCTGGACGATGAATATGTGGAATCCTGGGACCACATGGTGGAGGTTTTCTGTGAAAGGTTCTTCCTGCCCGAGAAGACCAACGATCTGATCAGAAAAATTCACAACTTCACTCAGAAGGCAGGAGAGACCTACTCGGAGACGTGGGAACGCTTTCAGATTATGTTAAGGAGGTGCCCACACCATGGTTTGGATAAGGAAAAATAGGTTAAAATCTTCCATTTTGCTCTTTTCGAGCATGATAGAAGTAACCTTGATTCAGCAGGTTCAGGATTCTTCTTACATAACACAGATACAAGGTGCTGGGAGATACTGAAAAACATGGCAAAGAAACAGTCTTGGGGTGATAGGGATGCACCAGAACAAGTCAAAGTTGTAGGTGAGTCCAGGGCCATCAAAGAGCTGAATGACAAGCTAGACCTTCTAGCCAAGAAATTGCTTGCCAAAGAAAATGCATCATATGATGAAGAAGCCCAGGTAAAATTTATGCAACAACAAGACTATAGAAATAATGATTATGCTTGGAGGAGGGACAAGAAGTTCTCATGGAAGGATTCAAACAACTTCCTACAAGATCCTGATGCAAAGCCACAACCAAGAGCCGAAGATAAAAGCACCGAGTTACTTAGTCAAATGGTGCAGCAAAATCAGGAGATGATGAGCATGTTCAGTAAGCAACTGCAGTCCCAGGGTGATATTTTGACCAAGTTTGGGAAAACACTGTAAAGTCATGGAGCACAAATGAGGGCTCTAGAGACAACTGTGACTCAAATTTCAAATGAAGTGGCGGCCATAAAGCATGCCAATCAACAGAGACAGGTTGGGAACGCAGATGTTGTTCAAGCACATCATCAAGTAAAATATATGTCTATGATTAATGAGGCAGAACCCCCATTGGTAGAGGCTCAGGACAAAAACAAAATGATGTTTGATACGGAGGCTATACCGGAAATACCATATCCTCACAGTCATTATGGACTACCAGGCGGATACACTCTATTCAGAAAATCCCGCCAAGAGCCCATGATGGTCGCGCCCACACCTAGGAAAGAAGAGCAGGTGAAGGCCATTTGTCAAGGTGAAGATACATCCACTGTGAGAGAGGTCCAAATGCAAGTTACACCTGTTGAAGATGATCTACCAAAGTCTACGTCAGAGGGAGTTATTGAAACAAACTTAGGGGAGCTTGCCCCGAAAAGCTCATATGTGCCACCTCATAAGCCTCTAAATGAGGCAGTTGTGTCTAGTCTGGACAGCCCGAGGCCAAAGAAAGAGCATCGACACTATAGGAAATTCTTGGAGATGTTCAGAAAACTTCATGTAAATATTCCGTTAGTGGAGATGATAGAGAAGATTCCCGCCCACGGGAGGTTTATCAAAGAAATCATCAACAAGAAGAGGCGGATTAAAGACATAGATATTTGCCGAGCAAATGAAATGGTGAGCTCGATTATTCATGGGAATTTACCACCAAAGAGGAAAGACCCAGGAAGCTTCTATGTTCCATGTTCTATAGGCGATCAACATTTTCCACGAGCAGAGTGTGATTTGGGCGCCAGCATTAATCTTATGCCACTGTCCACATTTCAAAATCTTGGGTTAAAGGAAATGAAGAAATCAACAACAACTATTGAGTTGGCGGATGGGTCCATTGTAAAGCCATACGGAGTGTGTGAGGATGTACTCGTCAAGGTGGACAGGTTCATCTTTCTGGTGGACTTCGTTATCATGGACATGCCACAACTTAAAAGTTGTGAGATGCTATTGGGTAGGCCGTTTCAAGCAACGACCGATGTAGTCACTGCAATTGGGAGAGGTACTCTGACGTTGGGGATTGGCCAAGATCGAGTTGAGTTTAAACTACTGCACGATCCCCTGGGCACACTCTCTAAAGTCTTACATTGACGAGGAGCTAAATGTCGTCTAGCCTAAGACGTTAAATAAGGGTGCATGTTGGGAGGCAACCCAACCATCAGTACTTTAGTTTAGTTATTCTACATTCGTAGTTTGATTTGTTTTGACTTTGTTTTTAGTGTAAAAAAGATACCGTGATCGTTTGCTATATGTGTAGGGCTGAGGAAGAGTCGAATATATCGACACTTGTGTTGATGGTATCGACTGTGGTACAGGTTGGCGACTACAGAAATCGCACTGCGTCGATACTATCGACAACCTCGTCGATGGTATCGACATACCAACAGGCAGATCGCAAGCAGAGGTCGATAGTATCAACATGGGTGTCGATACTTGCGAGATCTCTGGAGATATTCAGAAGAAATCATCTCAGTAAAGTCGATACCATCGACAGGCCTGTCGATGGTATCGACACATTCACATACAGAAGGCGGCGGCTGGCCTCGCGAGGGTTTGCCCTAATCAGAGAGTCGATACTATCGACTCGCATTGATAGTATCGACGATCCATGTCAACAATTCGCGAGGAGAGATCTACGGTGATCATGACAACCATAAAGTCGATCCGTGGGACGGGTCGATACCATCGACACCTGTCGATAGTATTGACACATCAGCGATCCGGGCCCCACAAATCCAGCCATCGACGACCGTCGATACCAGCGGTAGTACGGATTGTGCTACGCGTGTCGATACCATCGACCCGCGTCGATGGTATCGATGGGCATACAGCAGCGCCGGCCACGGCTATATATGAGAAGGATTGTCGTCATATGACGTCACAACTCCAGAGCAATCCTCCTCCACCTGTGTCGAGCGTATTCCAGAGCGATCCGAGCCCGACGACGAGCAACAAGGAGCACGTTCGTCATCGAGCGGAGATTTCTTTCTCCAATCTTCACCGAGCTCTCTCTCTACTCCTCCTTCTGTCGCAATCATGGTGCATGTTGCTGGTGCATCTTCTTCACGCGCCAACCCGATGGACATCCCGGAGTTTGTGCCACCACCTACCGCTTCGATTTCACGCCCACGACTTATTCATCCATCCGCGGAGGTCAAGAAGATCTATGAGGAGATCCTGAAGAGAAAAATCGAACCGACCCGTTATGTTGAACGAGAGACAATCCGCAACTTGGGGTTCGAAGCCAACCTCGCCTACGTTCTGAAGGGGCAGGCCCGACACACGAGCAGGACACCCGATGAGCTAGAGTACCACGCCGATGGCCAGCCGTTATTCGGTGAGTGGCCTACTTACAAGGAGCTGGTGGCTGAGTTTATGGCGTTGCTGGACGTCTGTGTCGTGCCAAACGACATCATAGCCACCGACCGCGAGTGGATCAAGGGCCGGGTGTCTTTCCAGCTGTACAACAATGACTACAACCTTACACTCCGTCAGTTCAACGAGATTTACAACTGGAATCATTTGCGGTCTGACTATCGGCGGCCGGACAACCGTACCGACTACGACGCGATATTCACAAAGCTTGTGACAGTGCCGCCGGGAAAATCAGTGAGCTACCACAATGCTGCGGTAGCCGACTTTGAGCATCCGTTCATATAGATTCTCCACCGGATGCTGAGTTCTACTTTGTTTGCTAGGGGTAATCTGTCCCTTAGCAAATTCTAGGAGTCAGACCTATTTTTCTTGTATAAACTCCTAAAGCGCCAAGAATGCAACTGGGGAGCTTTCTTTTTGCAGCGGGTCTTGGCAGTAAAGCGGAGCACGCAGAGGGCTCCAATTCACTTTGGAAGACTCATTACTCCGCTGGCACACTACCTTGGGCTGAATTTCTCAACTTTGACCCCGCTCTCCAGTAGAAGCAAGGTTAATGTGCAACATCTTCACCGATCAAATTTGATCCTGCTTCGGGATGGTTTACCTTATGCGCATTGCCATGTCAACCATGCTTACCAAGAATGCTCGCTTCCCGATCATATCTTCAATATCGAAGGGCTCAACATTTCCGATGGCCCATCATAGCCATTGCTGACTCCGATGAAGACGACGACAATAATAATGACGACGAGGCTGAAGAGAAAGAGGAGGCCTACACTCTCTTCGGGCACGAGTGGAACCAAGGAAGCGTCCTCGCATGCATCCGGGTGCATCTTCATCTTCGTAGCCTCTGCCACCACCACCGCCCTCACAGCCAAGCGAGGATGTCTATTCCATGCAAGGAATGTATGCCATGCTGCAGGACATACATCAGACGCAGCAACATCACACTACAGTGTATACCGGTATTCAGGATACTACGAACCGGTTACTTGACAATCAGCGGGCGATCTTCGAGAATGAGCGCCTCCTCCTCGACAACCAACAACAGATTCATGGACAGTTGCATAGGATGGAGATGGAACAACAACCCTTTTATGATCACTATTGGAGCCAGAACTACTTTGGAGGCTATCCACAACCTCCACCCAGATCCCAGTTTGATCCGAGCTTTTAGGGAGAGTACCCATCCTGGGACCCTACGACTCCACAGTACCCACCTCCGCCAGAAGAGTAAATTGGTATCTCTGTTCTAACCTTTAAGATTGTTTTTGACTATGAGGCCATAGTCAAATTCAAGCTCAGGGGGGGTGTTGGAACAACTCTATCTTTTATTTTCTCTATTTTTAGTTTTATTGCTTTTGTTCTTGTTATTTCTTGCAATCTTAGTTTAATCCACGTTCTATCTAGTGTAATTGTGGATGTCTTAGGTCTTGTGTCATCTCAGTTGCATGTACATGGGAATTAAGGGAAAATTATTTTTTTTTAGTGTTCGCAAGCTTGAGTGTTGTTCAACTTTGAGCACATAACTTAAGAAAATGATTGGTTTTGTCAACTTTAAAATAGAAAATCACAACTATACATTCCTAATGATTCATGAAAAGTGGATGGAATTGGTTGTTTGAGCCTAAACTGACCAAATGATAATGAGACTCTAATTTGAAGTAAGAGAGAGAAACCTCTTAACTACTACACAGGTCAGTGAGGAGGGACACATACTACTTTTCAAAGGTTCAGTCAATTAGTCTTGTGATCTTTCCACCCAATTGCTTTTCACAATCCACCATAAGAATTGGAAGTACTTTACGGTTTTAACCTTTTTGATTGCATATGATGTAGACAAGTTTTGCATTGCAACCACTTTCATATGTTTTGCATAAGAAAAAAATAGAATAGTTAGACATGCACATTATCCTTAGGTGCATGTCATTTAGTTGCATTCATAATTTTTATGCATAGAGTACATCATGTACCTAATTCCTTCTTTAATGGTGAATTAATTTGTTCCATACCTTCTATATAGTTCAAATATTTGAGTTATGCAGAAAAAGTAAGCCCAACTAATTACTCATTGTCATTTGTGGATATAAGGGCCAGAAAAAAAAAGAAGAAAAAAAATTTGAAAAAATGAAAAAAAAGAGAAAGTTAGTAAGAAGCAAGTAGAATAAGAGGGAGAAAGGAACATAATCTCACCTGCGCCTTAAGATGAGTAAGTACATGATGTAGCTCAGTTAGATATCCATCTCATTTTGAGAAGGGATGCATGTGCAATTGCATCATTTAGGGTATTTTTGTTTTATGCATGTTGAAACCGTATATTGCTTCCATTTCTTCCATCAACCACCCATTCCATCTACCCGTTGCTCGAATTGGTAGGCCACCGTGATTTTCTCCTCACTTGTGAATATCAGGAGAACTGCTTCCATGTAGATGGTAGTTAGGGTGAGCAACGTAGTATAGGAGATCACAAGATCCACCGAGTCTGGACCGGCAAATTTTATTATGTTAACTGCTTTATGTGATAGTGTTCATCAGTTTTGAGGTAGATATCTTTTATGGATGATTACTATCGCCTGCAGGGTAATTATCATTTTGTGGTTAGTGAGGGCCGGTATGTGAATGTCCGGTGGGGATCATATGGGATGTTGGTTGTGATGATTTGTTCTTTAGTTGACTCTGGCAATTCTATTCTAAGGTTTAGTTGCTTGAGGGCGAGCAATGTTCAAGCTTAGGGGAGTTTAATGCGATGATTTTGAGTCGCATTTATAGGCTTGTTTTATATGTGTTTTATGCATTTATTAGTCATTTCTGTGGTTAATGTTGCATAATTCATCTACTTTGGTCTATGATACTTCTCTATGTCAAATCTCCCTTATTTCAGTATTTTGAGCATAAATTATCACAAGAATATGTTTTGTTTCGGCTTATGTGGTTTCATGTTGAAATTTCAGGAAAGACAAGTATCTGCTGCTGTCGATATCATCGACAGTGGTTGATACCATCGACACGACCACAGACGGCTAGCCGCAAGGAGCAGAAGAAAGTCGATACTAGCGACAGCAGAGTCGATGGTATCGATTTACCATCAGGTTGCTAGCGAAGAGGGAGTCGATACTATCGACACAAATGTCAATACCATTGACTAGTGGAGCTACAATGACGGTAAAAGGACAAAACCGATGCCTATGAATGTCGATACCATTGACCCGTGTCGATGGTATCAAGGTGGCATCAGTTGCGACAAAGAAAAGAAAAGAAATCCAGCCGATACAGTGCAGGGTCGATACCATCGACTCACGTCGATGGTATCGACACCGTCAGATACATGTTTGCTTCAGATTGATCTAAATCCGACGACTGTGGTAATTTGGCGACCTAATTCGGTGATTATACCTAATGACGGTGGCCAAGAGCAAGGGATCACGTCATAAGCTGTGGCACACATCCTGAGAAGGTGTGGAGAGAAGAAAGGAGCCAAGAAGCACGCCCCAGCCGATCCGGACGCCGAAGTAGATGATTTCCACCACCGAAAGGCGGGAGAACGTGTATTCTATGCCAAGGATCGCTTGGATCTTCTCCGTACAGGGGTTTCACCACTCAATCACAATTTTCTCCATGTTTTCCTTTTTCTACTCCACGTTTTGCTCTGAGATGAACATGCGAGGCTAATCCCCTTTGTCTTTAGGACCAGAAGTAGCCCGGGAATTCATTGTATGACAATTTTATCATAGTAATTCATATTTTATCTCTTAAATCTGTGGTCTAATTTCGTTTTTTCAATTATATTGTTATGATTGATCACCATAATAATAATCTAATGCCCTTAATTACTTTGAAAGAAGAATTAATGGTTGAAAAGAAACAAAATTTACATTAATTGACAAATCCCTTAAACAAGGTGGTGTAAGGTTAATGGTTGATACCGAGAGGTCATTTTTAATGCACCTAGTTTAGAGTTTAGGTTACTACGACGGTGGAACCGACCTAGATGTAGGTAGTGAATTGTACCATGACAGTGGGCAATTCTGATTTCAGGCCACTGCCCGGATAGAGAGATAAATTTGAGTGACTACATAGAATTTAATACAATGAAAACCCGCGGTGAAACCGCAATCCTAAAGATCTCATTTTGAATTGATTAAACCAAACATTTAATCGATTGCTTTGTTTTGTTTTATTTTCTTTTTCTTTTAATTTTAATAACAATTTCCAACTCTTTAATCGGTCTAGCTGATTGCGAGTAGTTAGTAGTAGTCTCCGACAATTCACGTATCCCTGAGTTCGACTGGGGCCTCACAAAGGCCTATATTACATTGACGCGTACACTTGTGTTTCTACACACGTAAAAAGCGTGTCAGCATTATAATAAAAGAGATGATTGAATGAAAGAAAATCTTGCCATATAAAAACTATAATAATTCATAAATAGTGCATGAAAACAATTAGACCACTTTTATTTATGTAGGGCCGAGACCCTTAAATCTCAAGCCTAAGTCAGGTGAAAGGGCACACCCTGGGTGGAAAGGCACGTCCAATATATTATATACGAGTGGAAAGGCACACTCAGGGTGAAAAAGACACACCCAAATATTATGGTAGTACAGAAGTACATGCTACTATAAATAAATTTAGTCTATTTGCACATGCACATGATAAAAAAACAACATATAATTTCAGTCATCATCAACTTGATTCAAATAAGAGAAAGAGATTATCTCAATAAATAGGCTTGATGACCTTCATAGTAGAATATCATGGTATTACCAATAAATTAGGAAGTAGGAAGGAAATAGGAAGGTATATTCAAATATGAACAAGTTTTAACCAAAGAATGTCACATATGGGAAATTTGTTGCTGAACAGAGTATTGCCTTGATTATCGAGAAAGATGCACATACCTCAGAGAGAGTTTACATGTAACCAAGGTTAAAATTTTAATTCCCATCTCAGTCCCAAGCACACGGTGATGTGATCAGGAACATGGTATAAGAAAAGCGTCGAGGGCCTTCGTTGAAGCCTGCCATGATGACTATCAAGCAAGTCCTTGGATGGATTTTATATAGGTTAACATGCATGAGTTTCTTTGGGGAGAGGCATAGCGGTAGCAGACAATCATCATCTATGATTTAGAGAGCACATATCTTGGGGTATATATATTACTATCATCAACTAGTCAAATAGGAAATTACAAAAAGGTAAGAGAGAAAAATAATTATATCAAAATGTGAATATCATTGATGAGATGAGAGAGAAAGCAAGGAAATGTTAAAAAAGGAAAAAGAGAAAGGGAGAGGGAAATCAGAAATTGGAAGAAAGAGAGTACCACATGGAAAAGGAAAATAAAACATTATAGGAAGAAAATTAAAAACTATATCTAACCGAATGTATTAAATTAAACAATTAAGAATTAACACTTCCAATTATTTATTCTCTTTTTAACTTTATTTGAGGGTTCAAACAAAATAATTTTTGACACATAGGTTGATTAATACATGTAGAATTTGAATTATACATTAGATTTCATTTTTATAATGTTCAATATGTTATTTACTTTATTTGAATCCTTTTAGCATTGTCTTGCTTATTTATTTTATAATTTTTTTATGGATACTAGTATTATTTAACTAAAATAGAATTTGATAATTGGATCATTAATACATTAGAACTAAATTTGACATAACTTTCTTGTTTAAAAATTGTATAGTGGATTATTTAATATAAACGAATGTTTTAGCAATGTTAAAATAAATATGTATATGGTGTATATTGAGTTACTATATTGAGTATTTATGATCCTTTCATAATTATCCACTCATGAGAGAAGTAAAGAATATCTTATATTTACTTAAATTCCTCGATATCTCTTGAATTATCCTCAACTATGTTTATTTCTAATTTCTTTTGAACAATAGTAACTTAGTTCATGTTAATTGTTTCCATAATATCAGTAAAATCCTCTACAAATAATATAAGAGGGGAAATTTGTATTCTCTTCCTACTTTTTACTACCGACATTTTACATCTAACTATTTAGTACGTGTGAGTGTGACACTATTCTTTACATATGTATTAATTAGTGTGTTTCTAAAATAAATTTTGGATTTTATTTCTTTTATGATAATATTTTTCATGGATGTACAATATTATTTCCTATTATATGACACCACAATTCTATTTATAACAATCCATACAAGTTGGTTTACATTATTTATTTAATATATTAGATGTTTTCTTTTTAATAATAAATTTAATATTTTAGCCCTTATCTTTCATTTTCTTTTCTTAAGGAATTTTAGGCATCTAGAAACTCCTAAAAGATGTGAAACTTTTCCTACAAGTAAACTTGAACATGAGAAAAATAATTTTACAATTACTTCTTCCTATTGTGGTTGTTTAGCATTTTATTTAATATTTCAAACTTTAATATACATTCTCTCTCCTAAACTACACTAGGATGTCCAAATATTGTAGAAATTCACACATAAACTGATTTTGGTATGTAGATTTTGAAATTGGGATTTATTTATACTATTGAAGTTATTAGTAATTTATTTAACACTTTTAGCTCCTTTTCTTATTTTCTTCTCTAAATAGAACTAAAATAGTTATCATTATGCAAACAATGTGAAACTTGGCACCCAAGGCAATTGGAACCCAAGGAACACGTTCTTACCATTATATTTTACTTTTTAAATTCCCTTTTATGAGTTATGGCGCCATTAGAATGTTTGGCTTATTACCATTATGTTTATCAAAACATTATACATTCATTATAAATATCCACTCAATTGAGTCTTATTATATTCAATACATTTTTAAAAGAGCTATATTATTATTTTGCACGGATTTCTACATTTTACTTATTTTATATATTTTAACTATTAATTTCATATAATAGAACATAATCGATATTTATGGACATGGAATTACCAATTGTTACTCCAAAAGATATTATTTATTTTTATTTAGCCATTGTGTTAGTAAATGAAATACATGTACATATTTCATAATTTTTTTACACGATGACCATAACTAAGTAATTATGTAATTGTGTTTTAATTTTTATCCTTGTTTGGTCAAATCTAAGAAACCAAATCTTTCTAGAGATCTAATTATAGAATAGGATAAGATTTATATTTTGGTTTGTTACAACTTATTGCAATTGACAGAACAATAATAATGTTATCTATGAGGCATGGGTTTACCCATGGCCCAAGGGAGGCCCATGAGACTATTTTATTTGCAAATAAGTCCTTGTGGTGCAAGTTAAATAAGAGAATTTTTCCATAAATAAATAATAATGACTTTATGAGTTTCTAGATAATTGAAATATGGGATAAAAGGCAACTTTCCAAAAGGTGCTACCATAATGTGTGGTTTAGATAATTAATGGAGTAATTATCTGACTCTGACTAGAAAAGCAAGTTGTAGGCATCAAATAAGGATATTTCAGTTTGACTTTTCAAATACTTGAACATAGTAAGGAAAATAAGATGATTCTAGAATTCGAGAAAGAAATGACATTCCATATGATGTGGGTAATTAATTTAAGGATATACTCAAAGGGAAAGTTTTGGCTATGAGAGTGATCCAATAAATCTCAAAAGAATTAGATATAATATTGGAAAGGCATTAATGAGTTACCCTCTGAGTTTCATAGAAAAGGAGGTTCCTAGTGGCCTATAGGAAATTGAGAAGAAAGAGGGACTTGATTGTAATAAGTACATGTGATTTCTATATTTGGAAAATGATTGAATATATTTGAGATTAGCTGGATAATACACACTCCCCTTTGATGTGTCATACTTAATGCCACAGTTAGATTAAAGATCCACTACGCTCCTGTTGTCACCTACCTCTAGCCAAAAAAGGAAACATAAGCCATAAATATCGCGATCTTTCCTCACCTCGTTCTCTCTCTCTCTACTTCACATTTTTTTTTCTATTTTTGTTCCAAAAGGACTGGGAGGCATAGATGAAGCTAATGAGACATTATATAGATGTTACCTTGACGATTCTAAAGAATACCCAATTCCCATTCTCTTTGAGAAGTTCAGACTTAACAATGAATTCCTCTAGACTACCACCCATGCCCACCCAATTCCCATTCTCTTTGAGAAGTTAGGACTTAATAAGGAATTACTCTAGACTACCACCCATGCCTATATAATGTAATGGGGAGTTCACCCTCGACTCATACAATCTTCCTCTCCTCTCGATTATTCCCAAGACTACCCCAATGCTGCCAACCCACTCCATAACCATCTCTGGTGACCTCAACCATGCATAATCAACCCAAGAAGTCTCTAGCCAATTTCTTGGGCCTATATCATTGAGGGGGCTTAGCGAGAAGTTTTTGATATTCACGAGGGGCCGAGAAGGATTAGGCACATATCCCGAATTGATGTTGTCAGGCACCCGAAGCTCATCTTTGGGAGTTCACAATGATTCATCATGGGCCAACCTAAGGAGTGGGAAATGATCCTCGGAGTCCTAGGAAGATTTTCCAACACTCATGTTGCCCCATGCTAAGGTATTTTCCTCCTAACCTTGATCATTGTTTATCTACTTAAAACCAAGATCCCATCTTAATGTTCATTTCTCCTGTGGCTTGTCATAAGAACAAGACACCTCGCCAACCTTGATCGAAGACAACTCAATCATGAATTGGAGCTTCCAGGGCCTGAGGGTGTGAGTCAACCTTGGTGTTGACCAACACCATGACTTACTGATCATCCGTCAAACTAAGAAGAGAAGGAAAACAACCTATGGGGAAAGACTAGGCTACCCCCAATCCGTGTGATCAAACAAGATCATTGTACGAGGGTAGTTGGGTCCATCTAGGGAAATACTTGCCACTCACACTGGAAGCACTTAGCTGAGTTGGCCAGAGCCAATTGACTGGGACCAGGCCCGTGTAGGTTTTAGATGATAGATCATTTGTTAACATCGCCTACTCTAATTGGCCCAATATATTAAAATTGCATTAATTCTAGTAATCATTTGGCAGGTCATAATATATTGAATATATACATGAAAATGATTAAAAAATGAGTTGAATCCAAATAAAATGCATTCGAGGACTGAATCTAAACACAGTTCCAAAAGTAGGGCTATTACATGTTTAAGTGGTGATTAATATATGGAAACCCTAGATATGATAATTAATATGTTAAGTTTAATAAAATATTTACTTTTCCATATATTATGATATTGTTGAATATAATGAGAATTCAAGATGATGGTGAATAATTAAGGTTTCTAGACCAATTATCATACATATGAGGAATTAAGGTTTTCAAACCAACGATCATAACATGCAATGTTAGTAATGCACAAAACTGAATATAAGTGCTCATAATGCCATGATATGATATATCTGATAATTATGGTTTCACCTAGTCTCTAATATGGGTTCATAATCCTAATGAATCATGATGTGATGGAATTAGGGTTTGGTACCGTCATTCCTTATCCAAACCTAAGACAACACTAAACCCTAGATTAGGCCCTGAGGAGGGCTTAATATGAATAATACGATGGTGGCTATTTGGGATATACATACATGCATATCAAATATTGATTGTGTAAATCCATCTTTGCTTGCTTGATTGGATGATAGTATTTAAATACTCGGAGTATGATTACATGGTAGAATGGTATCAACAATGAGGCACATGATTACAATTATGAATACTCACATGTATTGACTTTTGGAGATTGCCGATGGTTTATCGAAGATTGATGAAATGAAATGTTGGATGTTTATTTACATTATGTTCAACTATAATGCCACTATGAGTATCACATAAAGTAAGTCATCATATTTTGAACCCTAGAATGACATGTATCAATGGGTGGTGCACATGAGCCCTGGGAGGGACAATGATTACGTTAACATATCAAGCATGGGTTAGAATATGTAATGACAATGCAATTCTTATTTCAAGTAATTGATTGATTATAGGTTCTTATCTTACTTGCACACTTTTGTATGCACCTCACATACACAGACTACTACATAATATGCTTTTTACAACAGTTCATTTTTCTATTTTACAATGGGTGTTAACCGTTGTATTAGATCGTGTGGTCTTATGGGGGGTGCTTTATACAACATGTGATCGTATGTTGTAATACATGTATTTTATACAACAATTAAAACATGTTGCTTTTTAATGAATGGCCTACTATAATATGGGTATTTTGTACAACATGTGGTGCACCCGTTGTAATATATATTATACAACAGTTAACCATTGTATTAGATTGCGTGGTCTTATGGGGGTGTGCTTTATACAACATGTGATCGCATGCGGTAATACATGCATTTTATACAACAGTTAAAACATGTTACCTTTTAATGAATGGCCTATTGTAATATGGGTATTTTATACAACATGTGGTGCACCCATTGTAATATATATTATAAAATAGTTGAATCATGCCGTCTTTAACTAAACACACCCATTGTAATAGGGGGTTCTTTTATAACATGCGGTGCACCCGTTGTAATATATATTATACAACAATTGAAGTATGTTGTCTTTCACTAAACAAACCCGTTGTAATAGGGATGTCTATTACAACATGCAGTGCACCTATTGTAATATACATGTTTATACAATAGTTGAAGCATGTTATGCTTCGACACAATCAACCATTGTAATAGGGATGTTTATACAACATGTTGTATGCCTGTTGTAATATACACATTTTACAACAGGTTGTGCATGTTGTAGTTCACTAGAAACACCTGTTGTAATATGTGTCTTTTTTCCAGACACACCTATTGTAATAGGTGTGGATAATACAACATGTGTTGTTTGTTTTAGTATCATACATTTTACAACATATCATAAATTGTTATATTTGATAAGAGTTTGACAGGTCATATATCAAACCAATTTTATTGATCAAATCAGCCATATTATTAATAAATTATAATAAATATGAAATTATACTTTTTTCATTTCACAAACAAGAACATAATTGAACAAACTTTCCATCAAACCTTGAAAAAAACTTGTACTGGATTTAATAAATATTAACATCATCCATAAAAAAAATTCAATAATACAAAGTACTGAGTACCCACTCTAGAATCAAATTGAAAACTAACTAAAAAAGTTTCACACATTGGTCTATGCTAAAGAACAAATGTCTCCCCCTCATGTCACATAATATTATGTGTGCTCAAGAACACATGCCGCCCACTCATTTTGGACCTCATCGATTTCTTCTTGGTTGAAGCAACGACCAATATACTTCGAATAATACTACAATCATATGACAAATATATCAACATATTGTCATTTTTTAAATTTATTTAGAAATTTAAATAAACTAATTGAATATAATGATAAGTAGCTTACACATTCAGAAATATTTCTAATTCTTGTATCAATGATGTCTCTCATGTACTTCTACACATAATACCCGCAATCTGTGTTGTTCGACTGCTTTGGACATTGTATAAAATAAATATGAATTTCTTATCCAAATAATTGTGAGAATTTGTTAACAAATAAGAGGATGGAGGAAGTATAAATAACCAGAAAACCTAATAAAAGGTATGTGTATACAAAATCAAAAAATGCTATTCCTCATTACGATAAATTCTTCACAATGGTTGTCCTTATTCTATTCCTGACACAATTCACTTATGTAGAATTTTTTTATGTTGATTGGATCATCATGTCTATTTTTCAGTGCTGATTAGATTACTTTATTATGTTGTTCAGAAAGGTCTACTGCGGGAGGGCTATTTAGGGCTTTAGAAGCGTCGTCTGTCTGCGTCAGGCTTGGGGGAGGGGCTGGGCGCCGACGAATACCACCTACTCCCCCTGGGCCTCTTCCTCGATTGGTACCCGCTGGTGCTGTGTCTGGCGGAGAGTCGCCTCCTATCCAACCTCTGTTTCTTCTCCGATCTGGTTCTTTGGCGTCTGGGTCCCTGGGCTTCAGTTTGTCAGGATTCTAGACCAGAGGCTGTCTTCAACCACGACAATGCTTGTGGTATGTTTGCAAGGGGACGTCGTTACTAAAGGTGGGTAGATCTTGGCCGATCGTGGTGCTAGGCAGTAGATTGAGGCTTTTTTATTAGATTTCTACTTTTCTGTGGCAAGTATCTGCCTTTTTAGTCACCGTTTATCGGCATGTTTTAGTTTGTTGGTCCTCCTCTGAGGCCGCACCCCTCTCCTCCATTTTGGCTCCTCTTTTTGTTTGAGTCTATCTGTGGTGGTTGTTTGTTGGTCATGGTTGTGCCTCAGGTTCCTTCTTGGGAGGACGGTGAGCTCGGGTGCCCCTTGGTGCTTCAGGCAGAGGAGGAGAAAGTTGGGTTTATGCTTCGTGTGGGTCTTCTGCCCCCTGTTCGTAGTGGTGGTCGGGAGTTGTGGTGGAGTTCCCGACACCCTCTACTCCCCGCCTTTGTATCCACATGAGCCATCCTTCCTCTGTATCTGCATCGCTGGGGTTTGGCCTCCTTCTCAAATCTCCTGGTTGGTGCAACCTTAGTGCTCATCACTGGTCATTGTGTTTCTAGTTTAGTTTTGTGTGGCGTTGTGTCTGTGTTGTTACATTGTGGTCGAGCTCTTTGTTAGGTGATCTTTCATTGTCTTCATGATGGTAATCTCTATCAGTGGCTATGCAAACTCCTTTCTAGATTTACTCATAGGCACTTGTAGATTGATGAATTCCATCCTAGATAGCTGTTTTAGACAACCACTATAAGAGGTGGACGGTGCTAAAATGTACCTATCACATCCCAATCTAAGCCTTGTGCTATGTCTTTCTGCAAAAGAAGTTGCTGCTTGGTTACTTGATGAGAGATGCCTATCTTGTAGATGCTGTATGGCTTACTTTTAATGATATTGAGCTATTTAAAAAAATCATGTCTATTTTCAAAAATGTTAAAATTATAACAAAACTTCCTAAAAAGCCTTTAAAATACTTCGTCACTCCATATAGCATGTGTGTGCCATGAAAGTGCACTCTAACATGCTATTAGAAGTGTGTCTTACCCGTCCTTCAAAAAAAACAAGTGAACAACTATAGTAGATTAGCTGAATTGCTTTATCCAACATTATTAATTATCTGAAATATGATCAAATTTACTTGATCAGTACTTAGTAATTTCTAAAATTGGCGATATGTTTCCAGGTCTAATAGGGAACAAACTTTGTTTTTGGAAAATGTTAATGTGTTCCTCCTGAATATTCCATCAAAACACTTGATAAACTATCTTGTTTCTACTGGACTCTATCAAAAATAAGGAGAAAGAAGCCCTACAAGTTCGAGTAGAAGCACACAAACATCCAAGTGATCAACTGTTATGGGTAATATCTAAAATGAAATTTGATGAAGGAAGAGTAGTCCTTTCCACCGAAGAGTTCGTGATTAGGTAGAAATTGAGGATATTATGGCACAAGCAGGGAGACAAAAACTCCAACTAATTTTATGCCTCTCTAAAGACACGGAGAAGAACAAACCATATCAAACAAATGGAACACGAGGGAAAAGTAATAATATGAATACATGAATTACTATCACAAGTTGTTCAATTGGGAGCACAACACAAGGACACTCAACCATTTAAAGATGCCCAAACTGAAAAAATGAGACATGTTCGACCTTAATACCCGAAGAACTAATGTGTATACTAATGAAGTCATTTAAAAGTCATATGGAAATGAGACACCAGGGATTTATTGCAATTGTTGATTATACATTAGATACAAAATAGATTACAATTTGGTTTCTTCAGTCAGTATATAGACCATAGATAAGAGAAGTCATATGGTAGAACATTGGTATATGAGACAACTACAAATAGCAGTTTTAAGCATATACAAGGACACAATGTAACAAAGATAACAAAGAACCTGGAAAGTAACATTGAGTTCATAAAATTTTATAGGAGCTACATTCTACCAGCAAGAACAATAAAGAACTTATAACATTCATGGTGAATGATTCACTGTGAATCTGAGCTGGAAATGACATCTAACATTCATGAGTTTACAATAGAGATTTAGAAGATAATAAAACATGTAGACTACAAGATCATCTAGAGCATATCCTACTATCTACCCTCCAAACTTTGTATCTATCATAGTAATAAAACATGCGGTTATCTTATTATATTCAGATCAAACCTAAATTTGTGTAGAGTATACATATGTCATTTCTATCTTTTAGAGATTGCTTGATTGGGCATGAGTTGTACACAAAAGAAGTGCTACATGTAGGGGTGACCAGAGGGAGTTGTGTAGCCCAATTGGATCCTCTTTGTAACCACTGAGTTGGACATCTATGTGCATCAATGAGTAGCCTTTGGTCTATCATTGATGGCCTTGCCCAAACTGCTACTTTCACCCATTTTTGGCCATATGCTTCTCTAGCAACATTATTGGTGCAGCTAAATTGATCATTACTCTTTGTTATTTTCATATGTCAACTTACTGTCGTCTATCTTCATCCTCAAGCATTTCTGCATTGCCTTGAGGATCAACTTTGAGTGAGTGAAGTTCACTAGAAACTCATATTGAGATACCAACCCTTATACTCTGATCAAGGCATGGAATGGTTATGCCCTCTTTCCAAATTAGCAAACATTGTATGTAGTATTTAACTAACATTACCCTCATGGAATAAAATTGAAATAGAGGTACACACTAGCATTGTATAATCAGACCTGGTGGTTGAACTGTGTGACCAGTTTCCTAATCAATCTAGACTACATATACTAATGGTTGTCAATATTTTCTGTTGGGTTTGGTAGCTGCATAGAATAATAAACAACTGTTGAATAACAACCCAACTAAATAACTATTGTCAAATGCAAAACCTAGTAAAATTTTCAAGAAAGAGTACCATCACTTAAGAAACTAAACAATGTTACAAAATAAGAGAAAGCAACTAATTTTCGGATTTTGCATTCAAGCATAGTACTTTGTTAATTTTTCATATGAGTAGATCATACCAGACATAATTGTCATTTCATGCCTAGGAGGAATATGTCTATATCATAATTCATAACCAAATCACCTATATAAGGCCCCTAGTCACAAGTCATAACAGAGAAGATAACTACTAATCACTAACTAAGCTACAAAGTAGGAAAAGTAAGAAAATTCAAAGTTTTAGGTATTCTGAAATGTGTATATCTTTTAACTCATTGAAGATACATGATTATTAATAAACCACAAAGCGTCAAACTAGAAAATTTACAACAAATCATGATTTCATTCTAGGATTGACTAGACAATATTTTATTACCAATGCATGTACATAGATCTAGGCCCCATATTAGTCTGTATACAGGGCCAGACGGTGGAGAAGAAATAATTAAGTGATAACAGATGTAAGGCTGATTTTGATAGCGACTTAATGACGATGGAGATTTTACAAGAAAGCTTTCCATATTTAAGCTATGGAGTAGTCCAACAAATAATTGACCGTGTACAGTCTTTAGTAAGATCGACCATATAATGGATGTAGTACTAAGTCATATTGGACAGATAGTAGACCGTATATAGTAATAATAATGAGTCAGACTTGACAAAACAAGATTCAAGTCAGACTTGATAGAACAACAACCTAGAAGATGATAAATGGGCATTGATACGAAAATAAAAAACCATGGATAGTTTCATATGTCTGCCTTCACATTCTTAACTGTCTTAGTCAAAGAGACACTTTCATATGTCATTTTCTGGTATTCCTCTTGTAAGTGTTGCAACTCATCTATGAGTAATATCATGAGTAACCTACTCGTATAGAAAGTTCCTCACACTATACCTACTTATGTAACTTCACCTTCATGCTCACTAGAAAGAGCCTTACCTATATGCCATCCATATTTGCCCAATCTAGTCTATTGAACCCTTTTATCATTCCTGGTACATGATCCTCCACTAGTATTGGTGGTTGTGCTCTGTAGGTGATTGTTATATACCCTACTAATGGTTTTTTTCTTCTCTGAAGATCTTATATCTATGCTTATATTCATGGTTTGTTCTAATTTAAGACTTCTCACTTTGAATATGTTCATGTGAACCTGTTGCAACACTTTTATTGAATCAAGTTGACTATAGAGATTTTGTGGATGTCTCTGATTTGCTTACTGGTGAACCTATGCCTCTTCTTGCTCTAGTGACTTCATAGGTCGAGTTGGATCATTGTTGAGGTCAATTAGATATTTACTTATTTGTTGTGCAATTCATTTCTTAGTTTGAGAAGAAACTTCATTTTATTCTCTATTTGGGTTGATTTGAATAAGTTAAATGCTCGCTACTTCATAATAATTGTTGAAGAAGTTTCTATCCTGCTTGATGTCTTTGAATTTAATTTGTAATTCATTTTTCCGATGGGGGGAGCTACCTAGATGTACATATCTACCAAAGACCCCCAAATGCTGTGAATACATGACTGGGGGGGACATAAAAAATAGTGTACTAGAATTCATATGGAATTCATTTTGTAGCCCAACTAGCACTATTTTTTTGCAGCTAAAATGAACAACACTTCTATCGCTGACAACAACTCCTAGACTGACAGACGTACTGACATAGCATGTAGGTATCATCATCAACACATTTTACTTTAAGTTGCCATCTTCTCTTAGAATTATATGCATCTTGGACTGAATTCATGTGTTCATGGGTGTCATTGACCAACATGATATTAGAAGGATGTTCACACACTTTAGTCATCCTAATAGATCCTTTCATTTCCAATTATTGTCACCCTCTTTGACTACTAACATATGCTCCTTTGACAAATTTTCAGCCTGGAGCACACATTTCCTCTTCATAGTAGCAGTGAAAAAATCCTGATCATTGACATCATTGGAGTCATCATTTACTTCGCATGGTTTTCCAAACCTATCCCAGACACTAACATTAATTCCATTTTGTGAACAAGATGCTTCACATGTCACCAATGACTACTCTCACAACTCTCATTTGGTAGGGAGGGGGCAATAGACATGAGTTTCACTAGAGAAATATTGGGTATTCATTGCAATATCATTTGCTTTATTTTCATTTTGTTCTATGAAGGATTCACATGCATATTACTAATTGAACTGTGTTGTTTACAACCTACATACCATATGTCACATACAGTGGGTGTGGTACAACTGAAGAGAAGTCAGCCGTCAAGAGTGGGCAATATCTATTAGGGTAAGTTTGCCACTATCAGGGTAAGATGGGGTTGCTACATATATACACACTCAAGGATAGCTTAAATGCTTATCTAGTAACTTCGTGTGGCAATCTATATCGGTAAATATGAAATATCATAAACTAACCAAACTTTGCAAGAATTTCTATAAAGGATTATGGTAAATAAATTATACTAAAAAGTCATGCACTAAATTTTACTCAAATGAATTATATATTAAGTACCTAATCCATGTGATTTAGTTCATATTCTAGTAATAGCACAATTCAAGAATTCAAATACTTGTTGGGGGATTAGGGGAAGACAAAAATCTTCTTCATGTATCTATGATCAAAGAGGACCTCACAACAACCATTTATTCAAGTGAGATGATGAAAAGGGAATCACCAGGACAAACCCATCTATGTATCTCTTCTAAAGTCAATCAGAACTTAGAAGGATAATAATGTGCAGGAAGAACACTGGAGATGAATAATATATTAGCACAACCATGAAAGAAAACATATGCACATATTTGACATTAAAAAATGTAGCATCTACAACGAGCAACCTAAATTAACTATGCGTACCTTAATACAGTGCACATATGCTCAGAAAATCTAAGCAAACAACCAACACAAGTTTCTTATGGGAACAACTGAAATAGGACAATAAGCAAGACATTCACCTTTTTATAACCAGTCACTCTAAAAAAGATGTGATGATATCTATATGTTGATGTCTATGCCCTGAGAATGTAACAAAAATTATAAAACAAATGTGAACTAAAGGTAGATTCGAGGATGAGAGGTTTCTTACTGATGGTAAGATGATTATCAATCCTATGTAGATAAAGTCAACCACAATATGCAATGATAGGGTTTAAAAGAAGATGAAGTAGCTGCAGAGGCAAAAGTGGTTATCGGTCACCAGAGAAAGAGGGGAGGGTTTGATCATCAACCTTACTCCATTTGAGGTTCATGGCACATAAATTGAAGGATGATTCCAAGCAGGAAAATACAAAATACTTTGTTAACACAAGAAAACCAATGGTAGGTGGAACACATGCCAATATCCTTAAAGAACTTGGAATCAACCTCGTGTTCTTGGAGAGAGAGAAAGGTTATCAAGAAGGACCAGAGAATTTATATGATCCGACCATGGATGTTGATGCCATGGAAACTAGAGAGAGTTAGTTCCTTCATATGCAACTAACTCAATGGAGAAATGATTCAGGAATAAAAACTTGCAAATGGTGAATCTGTACCCAGCCTATCTTATACAAAGATACAAAGAGTAATTAGTCATATAACTTTGCCATTCCTGGGAATTCCAGATCTAAATGTACATATCACAGAAAAAGACATAAAACTTGAGAGGATGATGACACACCATCATTTAAGATAAAAGAAACAATATTTGAAGAATTGGTGACACAATGGAGCTCTTATGTGATCGTCAAAGTGCTAGTTAGAGAGGTTCGATTCATATCCTTACATGATAGAATCTTATCGATGTAGAAACTAATCGAAAACTTTCAATTGATAGATCTGAGGAATAACTATTACATAGTCCAGTTAATGTGTAAAAATGATTACATAAATATGTTAATAGGTAGTGCTTGGCCTGTGCTGGGTGCTTACCTAATAGATGTGAGTATGAATATCATCACATGGAAGTGAGATACTCTCCCACCTTTTTAAGTCATCCAGAGAAATACATCATGGTGGTATTATTCCTTGTTATATATCATTCCTACAACTAGGTCTCGATTGCGGAAGCTTATTTCAAGACACTAGGACAATTTCAGACAAAGATCTGGTAAAGTGGATATGAATAGTGAAATAGCTTATGTATATGAATGGTTAAGGGGGAGGAACTCCTATACAAAACACAAACATGATGATTTTGGAGGAACTAGAGGACCCACAAGTGAACTCTATGATAAGCCTCAAAGGCAACTAAGATAGATGCTTCATTCGCAATCAGTTCATAGAAAATACATACAAAAGTAGACATTCACCTACTTATTTTCTCAACATGGAATGCATATACTTGGAATACAATTTATAATAATTGAAAACATTTTCAAACACAACTATATGCTCGAGCATTGAAGACATGGTTTTGATATGAGGTCTCAATGCAAATTTAATGAAATGATACATGGAAGTGAGTATCTTGTTCCATAATGAAGGGGGATTGTAATGACTCGACATGTTCCTACTAATTGGTTAAGATAAAATATTGGTTTAAATGGAAGGATGATATCAATACATGAGGTTTGGAAACCATATAGTCAAAAGTATATTGGTGGTTATTGGGTTGAGTGGATTCTATGATGAATGGAGGCAGAACCAAGTGAATTTTGAAAAATACTTTTTACTGGAACCCCTCATTCATCATATTGCTAATATTTTTTAGACATAAATGTGAAGCTTAAGACTTCCATATACTTGATGTTCTAGCTATTTTCCTAGCCATTGTGAAACATATTCAATATCAACAATTATAATATAATATGTAATTAATTTAGTAAGGTGAAGAATACAGAGGGTGGATAAGTTAGAAGATTATATTATAGGTTACCTACAGCTTGAGAGTGCCTCCATTGGGTCCATGTGCTAGGGTACCATGTTGTAGTTGAGCATGTCCTATTACAAGGAAAACTAGGAGCTGGAGGGATCATAGTTAGATATGAAGACCATGTTCATTAGCATCTTCACATACATAGCCTTTTCCTCTATGTATTTCATCAAACCACATTCACCAACTTCTCCCTCACTGACCACCAGGGATGAAATACATGAATGAATTCCAAGTGACCAACTCGACACCGTACAACCATGACAATGCTGGTAAGGTCCTCAGAAAGGTTGATGAGATTGCTTCTACATTGTGTGCTATTGATTTTTTTTGAAACTTGTATTGCGAGATCAGTCATGAAACATAGAAATTAAAAAATAAGTAAACCAAAACCACGTTTAATCACTATGACACAAACATGTATTTTTTTAAAAAATTAATACATATAATTTAATGATGTTCTGTTTAAAGATGAAAAATTGCAATGTGTAGGATGACATTATTTTCTTATGTTTTATGTACTTTATTTTGTTTTTTATAAAAGCAGATAAGGATAACAATCATGAGACAAAGATGCAATTGTATAAATATATGATAACAATCATGAGATGGATAAATCACATCACATTGTTGGGCCACCGTTGTCTTCAGTTTCATAATTGTAATGCCAACCTTTATGTTCTTCTCTTCATGAGAGTGGAAAATTCTAGCCACTTCTTAGATAAGAAAAAATTGAGCTGGAAACCGTCCATGTGAAAAATATAAATCTACTGTTGAGCATATTACTTTGCAACTATTAAAGCATCATATTGATTTCCATGAAACATAAGAACTACTACAATAATGAATAAAAAAATAGAGTACATTATTGTTACAAATACTGATACGATACATTTAAAAACAAGACATTGATACTTGTTCAATAAACATATGTATGTGCTTTGGGACAAATCACTTAGAAATACTTAATGCCTTATTGAGAAACTCTAAGTAAACAAGTCAGCACTAATGGATATAAAACGTTGGTCAACCACACAGAAAGGGGGCAGGAAACAAATTTAAATTTGATGATGGTAGCATAATAACTGAAAGGTACAAACCAAACACGATAAGGAAACCATAAGCAATGTAGAGTTGATGATCAAGATGTATTATATATTACTAATTAGTAAAATCACAGAGCCGATAAGGAGTCACATTATATCCTTCTATATAATGTGTCAAGATCCCACCCCTCTACTAATCACTCACAAGTTATCAACACAGAGCCATTTCCCAACAACTGAAACCAGTTGTGTGTTTCCCCAAGGAAGCATTCATTGAAAATAGGGGAAAGATCATCATCAATCCATGAAAGACAACGTTCAAATGACTAAACCTCAACACTTAATATTAATTTTCTTATATTATTTCTCATCTAAGTGGTATTTTTCACAACTTACAAAGTAAAGGAATCCATACATGTTGTAATTAAATATGTTGCCTGATAGATACAAACACAATCTTGATATTGTTTTTATTAGTGTGTATTTGTTTCTTCTTCCTACTCCATGCAGTAGAGGCATGAACTCATATTACTATTTTTGTATGGAAAGATAATACATGGCTTTCACTTACCCTTTTTGTGTATTTTGTAGTTGTTATTTACCGTGATAGATTTTTCTACTGGTGATCCATTGTGCTATTCTATTAGGTAAGACTTTGATTCTTGTCCTTCTTTAAATCCCTCATTGCGTGGGAGATCATTCACAAGGTGGCATTTAATTAAATGGTGAGATTTTTCAATCTCGAGCAGTAGGTACAAGAGAAGTGATGGGTGATCGTCATGGGGAATTGGGTCTTTCATCAGGCATAGGTATTTGTAAAGTAGAGTCATGGTATGAAATCGTTCATCATGCTAATAAAAAAGTGGGAAACAAATACATGTAGATTTACCTATTATTATTGTCATGAGCATCTCTAAGAACGCTGTGAATGTCTCGTTCATCCCTAGGTCTGGAGTGACCATGAGAATGATCTTTTCAACCATATTTTCAGCGGTGGGGAACTCACCCAGATCCGAACCAAAATATAGGCACTCACTACACATGCATGCGATGATCCACCAGGGCAGTTATACATTATGGTCTGTCTCTATAGCATAGCGGCAACGTGGCACGGGATGAGGTCAACGACCGTCGCTTTCGACAGCTAGCCCAGTGACCTGCTCAGTTAGAGAACATGGGAGAGAAGTGAGGGATTAGTTGATAGTGGAGCATGAAGGTGGGAAGGAGGAACAAAAAGGTAGGCTCCTTCTTAACAAAAAACCCCTTTCTCCCCAGCTTATCTAGGTCCCCATTCAAAAGAACAATGGGAGCAATTTGAGGGAAAGGTTTGGCTTGAGCATGGCAACTGTTGAAGAGCAGGGGGAAATTGGGACGAAATTCATTTGGTGCGAATGTGAAAAAGGAATAACACACACACTGCTATTTAATGACGGAATGAATGTATTATTTATGATAAAATAAATACTTTGACGTAATGACAACACCAACAACGGGGAAACGATTTTTGTATCACTTTTGAATAATCTATTGCGTCAACTACTTCAAGTCGTCACTATTTTGGATGCTAATGCTCTAATTTCTTGTATTACACATATCCAAAATAAAAAAAACCCATATTGAGAAATTAAATCCCAAAAAGAACTCAGACCCATATTTGACAATAATTTTATATGAAAAAATAATTATCTTGTTACACGTTCATGAAAAAATTCTTTGAAAAGAAATTGGCTTCGGCTCGATCCCTGGTATATAACAAGAAGTCGGAGTCTATTGAATAATCTTGGCATACAACAACATGTTATAGCATGTTGACTATGATCTATTACAACATGTAGCTATTACAACAAGTGATCTCATGTTGTGTAATAATGACATATTACAATGGGTTAGTTTGCATTGTGTAATGGTGGTCTATTACAATGATTTGTTATGTGTAGATATTACAATAGGTCACAACATGTTGTGTAATTATAATATATAACAACATATTGGAGTTTTTTGTGTCATCTTGGTATACAACAATGAGTTTCAATATGTTGTATTATCGTGGTCTATTACAACATGTACCAAATACAACATGTGAAGGCATGTTGTGTAATTACTATATATTACAACAGGTCAGTCTATGTTGTGTAATGATGGTCTATTACAACATGTTATCATATGCGACTATTACAATGGGTCACAATATGTTGTGTAATTAACGTATTTTACAACATGTTTGAATATGTTGTGATACTACAGCCTGTTAGAACACATTAGCACTTGTTGTAGTATCCCCGTATACTACAATGGGTTTGGTATGTTGTAAATGATTTGTGTTGTATAAAATATACAATATGCAACACAAAAATAGGCTTGTTGTGATAAGTATGCTAACTACAACACAATCATCAAACTGTTGGCTATCTCCCATTGTAAAAAGCATTTTCTATAGTAGTGATAGTATATCAATATATTGATTCATGTTTTGGTTCTCAATGTTTTAGGTAAATGCCATATTTGAAGATATCAAGACATGATGAATCAGATGAAATCAACTGAAGACATTAATGCTAAGTAAAGGAAGATTAGCTAGATGCTTCTTCTCATATGTATAAGTTTCTCATGTAAAGTTCATGTAATTCCTTAGACAAGCATTATTATACATCATGTAAACAATTAAAGTTTTTTTTGGTCAGCAAAAACTCATGGGTTTTTCTTTCATTTTTTTTGTTTTAAGAGGCAGTACAATGCTTGTTCAATAAAAAAAGAACTGAACAAAAGAGAAAATGTATGTAATCTTTACGATATGTCATGTACAAGACAAAACAAACCAATAGGCCAATAGATCGACCCTCATCAGCTTCAAAAAAAACTTCAGAACCAACCAAGCAGCAGATATGGCCATCCTAGAGCATAGGCCATACTGAGGAAACACAACCTAAAGCCAGCACAAAGAAGATATGATAAGAACATACCAGATCAAAAAAAAAGATCTGAGGACCAGGACAGATCCTAAAGACAACATGAAGGATAAAGCATTCTGTCTAAAAGAATGAATCTGGGGCATCAAAAGGACAAAAGATCATAGTAAGAGAAAGTCATAGGCCCATCTAGAGAAAAATCAATCTAGAATCTCATAATCCTTCAAAATATGATTCCAGATGTCACTAACATCCTTATATCTCCCATGATGCATTATTACATTCCTCTCCACCCAACTATAAAACCTAATGAGTGGAATAATGATAACAAAAAAGTAACTCTTCATTTTCACAAGATCATCCCAACAACAAGGGACATCATCAATACTTTTTTTAAAAAGCTTGGTTCTAGAGAAAAATGTATGTAGTCTTTAAAATATGTCATGTTCAAGAAAAAAAACAAGAGGCCAAAAGACTGACACTTATCAACTTCAATAGAACTTCAGATCCAACCAAGCATCAAATAGGGCCATCCTAGCGCACATGCCATACTAAGGAATGTAGCCTAAAGCCAACACAAAGAAGACAGGATAAGAACATACCATATCAAAGAAAAGATCTGAGGACCAGGTCAGATCCTAAAGACAACATGAATGATAAAGAATTTTGTCTAAAAGAATAAAGCTGGGGCAACAAAAGGACTTAATATCATAGAAAGAGAGAGACATAAATCCATCCAGAGAAAAATCACTCTAGAATCTCATAATTTTTCAAAATATGATTCTAGATCTTGAACATTCTTATACCTCCCACGATGCATTGTTACATTCCTCTCCACCCAACTATAAAACATAATGAGTGGAGCAATGATAACAATAGAGTAACTCTTCATTTTCACAAGATCATCCCAACAACAAGGGACATCATCAATCCTTTTTTAAAAATATCTTGGTTCTAGAGAAAAATGTATGTAATATTTAAAATATGTCATGTATAAGACAAAAAAAATAAGAGGCCAATAGACCAACCCTCATCAACTTCAATAGAACTTCAGATCCAACCAAGCAGCAGATAGGGACATCCTAGAGCACATGCCATACTAAGGAATACAACCTAAAGCCAGCACAAGAAGATAGGATAAGAACACACCATATCAAAGCAAAGATCCGAGGACCAGGTCAGATCCTAAAGACATCAGGAATGATAAAGCATTTTGTCTAAAAGAATAAGGTTGGGGAAACAAAAGGATTAAAGACCATAGAAAGAGACATACATAAAACCATCTAGAGAAAATCACTCTAGATTCTCATAATCCTTCAAAATTTGATTCTAGATGTCGCCAACACCCTTATACCTCCCATGATGCACTCTTAAATTCCTCTCCAACCAACTATAATACATAATGAGTGGAGAAATGATAATAATAGAGTAACTCTTCATCTTCGCAAGATCATCCCATCAGCAAGGGACATCATCAATCCTTTTTTCAAATAAAGATTGTTCCAAAGAATTTTAGCAAACGAGCAACCAAAAGAAATATGTTGGGTATCTTCATATCCATTCATGCAGAGAAAATAGATAGAATCTATAGAGATCCCCCTTCTCCTTGAATAGTCATAGGTTGGGAGTTTGTTGTGTCTAGCCTTCCAACGGTGTACAATGCAATTAATTTGATAGTTGCACTTCCAAATTCACTCAAAACTAGAATCCTCTAAGCCTTACATATGATACTCTCCCAAATGAGTTTAATATTCACATGATTTCTGTCATACAGGGTCAGATGATCCTTGTTAGATAAGCAAGGTATATAATTGTCTAGAACAGAAGAAAGAGCAGAAGACCTTCTATTAACATGGATTTTCCACTTGTTATTAGATATAATAGCACTTAAAGAGGAATTTGAAGGAAGCCCTAACCAAAGAACTATCTCTTTGTCAATAATATCTCCTAAAAACTTAGAAGAACACTGAGGATCAAGTCACAAGAGGAAGCTATCTCATGGACCTATGTTGAAGGTAACTAAAGGAAGAAGAATTTTCCTTACTCTTAGAATATCATTGAATAACCAAGAAGAGTTAGAGGACTCCTCAACAGTCTAGAAGGATTCTTTCTTGAAGTATTTCTCACCGATCCATTTCACCCACAAGGTGTATTTTTTGCAAGCAAAATTCCAAGCATTCAAAATGAGATATGACTTTGCAATATCTTTACGTTTCCTCAATCCAAGTGTCACACACCGTTCGAACAAAACATTATTAACAAAGCATAAGCAATCATTAACAGCGGAATGACTAAAAATCACTAAAAATTTAAACCTTTTTGCAAAGAGATCCAATTTGAAAAAACTCTTATAACAAGAACCAAAGTATTACATTTACATTCTGGTTCACAAGTACATACCATGTACCATCTCTTCTCGAGGATTTGATACAACAGTTGCTTTGCCAAACTATACATAAGCAACATAAAACCTTTAGGCATTCAAGCCAAAATCTCAGATTGATGATAAAAGCACTATCTACTGACTCCGAGGACCTGAGAGTACAGGGACGACACATAGGACTCTCTATACAAAATATGACATCTAGAGTCTCCACTTGGAGTTTTACAACTATGTCTGTTGTTGTTGTTGCTCTCCCCCTGCTATAAGGTTTCTACCTCTTCTTCTGTGATTACCTAAATAGTTAGATCCTACGGGGGTGAGACAATTTAAATTTGTCCCAGTGAGAGATATAACTCTCCGCCAGAAACATTATTATTGTAGATTGATAGAATAAAGTTGACCTGGAGTTCTTTTATATTAACAACCGTATTAATCATTGTATGAACATAATAAGATAATTTTTCTTTCTTAACAAGAACATTGCATCTACCCATGGTAGATTATAAATCATCTATCTACTTTGCAAGAAATGTAAGGAAACATAAATATATCATCTATCAACTAAAGATGCATAAAAGAAATGTAACATCAGCTAATGATTTTCATATTCAATCCTTAAGAAAACATGCTATACGACTGATTACATTTTACCGTCACACTTATGCCCTGAGGAGATGAGGTATACCGCTTATACTCCAACCAACCATTGCGAAGTCGAAATCAGTGCCATACAAGGTCAATGGAAGAGACGACTGCCATGACCTCCCTTATCTCGGTCAGTACGAGATTCAATGCAGGACATCTTGTGTCTCTGCTAAATAGCTTTCTAGGGTATACTGGAAACTTCACTATAGAGTTACAGTGGCGGCTGTACTCTCTTCACAATCGAGAGATTTCATGTTTATCTCACATCGATCCAACATTAATATGATCAGGAGATTCGTGATACATCCATCCCATTATTGGGGGATTAGTGATACATCCACCCCGACATATATAATGAAGGATTGAGAAATTTAATGTTTATCTTGCATCAATTCCTTCGTTAGGGCGTAAGGATATTTTCACGCATCACCCCTGCATATTCAAAAATATGCATTCTGAGTTATGCCATGGAGCAACCCATTTAACCATCCAACAAATTATGACACAGATGGTTATATGGCCAGGGTACTACATGATACGATTCCACTTGATTAATTATATGCATTACTGTATTCTTTTAGCATCAGTCAAGTTCGGAAACATTATTATGACAAATGCTACAAAGAAAAGTATTATTCATCTATCAACTACTTTTCAAAACTTTAGAGAACATTGGGATCTTAATCCCTTGTCACATCATAGGCATTCTCATCCCTTAACATCTCCTCATCATGATTATGGAATATGGGTATTCAAACCCTCAGTTCATCAAAGAACACTTGTTACCACTTATCAGGTAACTAATACCTTCAGGTCATCTGACCAAGGTAAACATGATACTTGCTACACAAGCATCTCACATGGCTCTCAAAGCCCATTTAGTCTCTTGTTACCTCTTACTAGGCAACAATACATATAATGGCTCACAAGGCCCAAAAAGCATTTAATAATTAACACATCATAGCTCATACCTGGCTATGCTCATCATCTCATGATCATCTGTATGATCATTACGTAACAACAGTTATATCAATTACATATCAGCACTATGCAATGTAAGAGTAGCATCACTATTCCCTTATTAAGGGTTAGGATTTCTCTTACATATCATCACCATTCATTAGATTTAAGGCTTTCCATAATTAACCATTTAGGTTCTCAAGATCATATTATTAATGATTAAGCCCTAATTCATTGCTCAACACAGCTAGGAGCCAACATTGATAACATAAGTATTTAATCATGCTTATTTATTTTCATAACTTATCATTAAATGAATTATCAACACAAGATATAAGTTCCTCTCTCAACTTTACCAGAATATGATTACATCATACTTTATTGATTTGGCCTAACCTTTTCATAAGGCATGTTAGCCTACACTTATCAAAGTGCATTACATATCAATGTAACAACTGACATGACACACTTCATGTGTTACTCATCCAAGTATATTGGATTTAGAATACATCAAGATGTATCAATCTTGAGGTGCTGGAAGTAATATCTATCATGTCTTGATGTATCACTTCCCTCATCACCTTTATCTTAAGTTCATCAACTTATCTTGTATTAGGGTATGTCCCATCCTAATATTTTATGCACCAGTTAATCACATTTATCATGTAATGTATTGGTCATAAGACAGTTATTTGAAATATGCAACCATTATCTATGATATGGACTCATCTCGAATTAAGGAATTATTGATATAAATATATCTATTATCAACCTATTTAGGTGTTTCACTAATCAATATATTAGTCACTATTCCATTATTTGGAATAGGGTTTTCCATCTTTCTAAATTAGGGTTCACATAACATCTCCCCATATATGGGTTTCACATAGCTTTACCCGAAATTAGGGTTTCTCAACTCAACCCAAAGTTTGGGTTATGTTTTATCATCATTTTGCCCAAAATTAGGGTTTCATGCTCTATAACCCAAAATTAGGGCTTCACATACCTTTACCCTATATCAGGGTTAGGATTTCATATTAGGGTTTCATATAGCATTATATAACATCACCCTGGGATTAGAGTCCACATCACATCTCTATATTAAGGTTTCACTTGACATCACCCTTGATTAGGGTTTCACATGACTTCACCCTTAATTAGGGTTTCACATGAAATCAACCTTAATTAGGGTTTCACATGACATCACCCTTAATTAGGGTTTTACATGACATCACCCTTAATTAGGGTTTCACATGACATCACCCTTAATTAGTGTTTCACATGACATCACCCTTAATTATGGTTTCACATTATATTACCCTGAATTGGGATTTCTCATATCATCACCCTAGATTAGGATTACATCATTACCCTAGATTAGGGTTACATCATTACCCTAGATTAGGGTTACATCTAGCATTGCCCTAAATTAGGGTTAGGGTTCATCAGCCTTCTCAATTAGGGTTTCATGATCTCTTTATCAAGGATCATACCCCAATTACATATTATTTTCATGTTGAAAGTGTAGGGGATTAACCACTTACTTGATCATTATACATGTATGAATTCCTCTCTCTCTCTCAACCGCTCTAGGATGCTGATCACTTCAAACTTGATTAGATTAGGTCAACCACTCATTTAAGTATACACACTTAGGGTTAGCTTAGTGTGTTGAGATGTTGCTTCCATAAGCATCAAAGGTTGACCCCTCAAAGGGTACTAATCACCCTAGTACCTTAAAGGTACAACCATTGTAATTACCTTTGATAAACATCATTAACAATCATAGGGTTAATTAATCTTTCATATCTTTGATACTATTAGATCTCCAAATGGTTTTGTTACTTTTGAACCTTCAAACGATTTTCACCTCCTTGACCTTCAAACGATCTTGAAGATCGTTAGACCTTAAACGGTCTTGGTTGAATTGTATCTCCAAATGGTCTTGAATCTTTTGTACCTCCAAACGGTTTTGAGGTGATTGACCTCCAATCGGTCTTTCCCTAACTCCTTCAACCGATTTTGAAACCGTTTGCTCAATTTATTATTGAAACCGAATGAACAAATCATCATTGAAACCAAATGAACATCAAACGGGATGAGACCGTTTTCCCTCCAAATGGTATGAGGACCATTTGATCCCAAATGGTATCAAGATCATTTGGACTCAAATGGTCTCAAGACCGTTTGGGCCAAAACATCTTGAAACCGATTGGACCAATTAGGGTTTCCTCCAATCAATCAATCAATTGATTTTAGGGTTTGCTTTATTGAATCACACATCAATTGGACCATTGAAAGTTCATAAATTACAGCCCTTGGATCTCCAATCATCCATCATAGTCCTTGACCTCCAAATGATTTTGAAGTTCAATTACCCATTCGATCTTGAGATGCATTACCCATTCGATCTTGAGATCCATTACCCATTCGATTTTAAACTCAATTACCCATTCGATCTTGTAGTTAATTACCCATTCGGTCTTGAACTTAACTACCCATTTGGTTTGAAGTAAATTACCCATTCAGTATTGGGTTCATCTACCCATTCGGTCTTGGGTTCAACTACCCATTCGGTCTTGAACTCAATTTCCCATTCAGTCTTGAAACCAAATCAATTCAATCAGTTTTGAAACTGAATTAGCTCAATCGGTTTTGAAAACTGATTGCCCCTTCCTTTATTGAGGTGTGTGCTTAAGATGACATCATCATCTTCAAGCTTCAAACCTTCAAAATCAGTTGTGATTCTTATGGTGATTTCAACAACTAATCAAAAGGAAATCGAGAAAGAAGAAAGGTTCAACACATGATGAATAAATTGCAAGCAAAATGACATTTAAGGGTTCAAGTTATATAACCTGCCTTCAAAATTGAATCCAAGATTCAAGATTCACATCCTCAATGGTGAATGAAGCTTTCTCAACTATCCAAGGCTCGTCCTCAAGTCTTTGATTGAAATGAATGGCAAAGGGTTAAGATTGAATGAAGAAAACAAGAAATTAAGCATTGAATTTCAATTTTCACCATGAAATCAAGCTTGAAGATGACTATGGAGCTTACCTACAGATTGGGGCACGTCTTCCTGTTGTTCCTAAGCTCCTTTGTGCATGGCCAAAGCAAGGAAAGAAAATGGGATCGAAAAATCCTTTCATGTGGGTTGAAAATGGGATGTATATAAGGGAATTCCAATGAGAGAGAAAGTGATAATAAAATCCTTTAATCCCCAAAATTGGTGCCACATACTCCCCTCAATCCCTTTCATACGAAGCCATATCCCCCACCTTGTAATTTCTCTTCATTATCCATGAATTAAAGAAAACAATCTAAGCACCTTAACCATTATAATAATAATATCCAAAATTGAGTGGATATTACTTTTTCTTTAACTAATGTGAGTGGACTCTCCACTCACTTTAGATATTTCGTTGCCTTTGGAAGGAACAAGGACGTCCATACTTATGTAATTTCAACCATCACATTTTTGGTTGAAGGGCACTTCCATAATATTTTTATTTTTGCATTAAATTGAATTAGGGTTTCAATTATGCTTAAATCTTGATTATTTTAATATCAAGATTCTCTCTCCTCCAAAGAGATTCAAATGAGACTCCCCTCTGATTTTCTTGTCTCTAATTAATACCAAGAAACATTAGGGACTCTCTAGAAGTGGTATTTTGCATATTGAACCCTAGTTTTTGGGTAAATTGCACATTACACCAAAAGTTGGTTTTAATGCACAAACATTGCTTAATAAGCTCTTTCTTGGTGCTCAGGCTTTCATGAGCCATACCTCTGCATCATCCTCATTCTTATGATGCTTCAAAACTTGAGGAACATTTTATCATGTAACATTTGCAAGTTAACCCCTCAACTCGGGTAATTTGCACTTTAGTCCAAAACAAGTAAAACATTGTTTCAACATTATTCAAAAAGGACTAAAATTGAAACATAAGTTCCTCTTGAGCCTTAATTATTTTTTAAAAGATAAGATCAAGCATATAATTATCTTTATTAAACAAAACATCTAGAATTAAAGTATAACCCAGGTCAGGAATGTTACAATTATAAACCCCTAACAAGGATTTCGTCCCCGAAATCCCACGTAAAGAGAGACAATATTATTCATTCGTTATATCATCAGGTCTCCACATAACATCTTAATGTCATGGATATACCATAGAACTTTGATCAACACATAGTTCTTCCACACAAGGTTATCATAGAATCAGTTACACATGACACATACTCCAATGTGCTTTTCATTATTGACTATAGAGTCAACTATGTGTCAGGTAGCATTTTTCTTTGTCAGAGATACATTATATATACCTCATTCTATTCAGGTGTCAAACCTTACTGATTTATCACCTTTCTCAATTTATAACTTTATGTGACATGATTCTTGGTTCTGAGGAGTCTTCCATACTCCTCATTTAGTTTAGCATTTCACTTCCAAGGAAAGACCAGAGTTATATTTTGTCACCCACTTGTGACTACAAATCTCTTCATACATCTGGTGTGTCATCCAATCTGCTGACACAACAGTAAACTTTCTTACTACTTGTATCAACTATCTTATTAGTTGTACATACTTTGTCACAAGGGGAGGTTACCTTTCAATTAAGAACTTATCTTAGAGGTATCTTAAAGAATTATTTTTAGCTTGATAAGCTTTTCCCACAATGATTTTACAATTATTCCTTAAATTAATACATTCTTGTCGATGTTATGTTTATGTAGAGCATAAACCCCTAACATGTGATGTCCATACTATTTTATATAACTAGACTAATTTCACAGCTGGCCAGTCCAGGTATCTAACATAAGTCATCTAATTAGAAGTTATACTTTTACTTTTCCATATCACCTGGTATTTCTCAGATACCAGAATTCCTTACTTTGATGTCCATCACATGTGTCAAGAACACATCACATCCTCATCTTTCTTTCATCTTGGGACATTACTTGTTACACATATCTTTATCTTGGAACCAAAGTCCAAGATGAACTGATACTTTTCTAAGTATCCATCATTGGATTATTTCTAATCCATGCACATCAAGTGTCATAATACTCACTTAATTGCCATGTTCCAAAAGGAAGAGAACACAAAGAAACATATTTCTCTTATCACCCCATTATTACCTAGGGTTATTTATCAAAGAGAAAAGATTATCATCTCCTCTAATTATTGTATGAACTTTCAATTGTTCATGAGTCATTCACTCTTATCTCATCCTAGGTTCCTTGCCATTAGTAAAGGAATTATAAGGATGATTACATGTCATTACTCATTCCTTTGTTATTGTCTGACATATTTATGAACATTTTGTGATTTTATCATATTTCCCATTTCCACATCATGGGAAAAAATCATTACTATTCACACATGCTTTATCAGACAGGGATCGTTTCCCTTGTCTCATTTTCTCTATCATGAGGATTATACTTTTATTTCCTCATACACAGATGGATCTGACATCATTTCAGATTCCATTTTATTGTACTAAGGATGTGATAAAAATATCCATGCCATATTTCTAGTTTCTTTATGCTCACTAGATTGTTTTAGAATGACTACTTGATCAGAGTAATAAAAAAAATAACAATCTAATAGTTCCATACTCACCTTATCTTCAATACTTATATACCCGGCCAGGGTATACAAGGACTGAGATTAGGTAGTATGCACTTTATTTACTATCATGTTCCTCACTTTTCATATTATTATAAACACATGATTTAACATTCCTGGATTTTCTTCAGGCATCACTTCTACATCTCATCCTTTTTCTCACAAATAAGAGAAATTATAAAGCATTTAAAGGAATACTGAGTAAACTATAAGTTCTCATCTTCTTTGTTCCCTCATATGACTAGTCAAAGGAAGCTAAAAAACAACTGCTTTCTTATATTTAACACATGAAATCATGAAATAATATACATCAGAATAAAATTATTTCATCTGACTTGTCTCATGTCATAGTTTGTTTACTGCCTCATGCTGATTCTTTTCATAGAATCTTACCATTGCCTGATGTTTTTTTTGGTCGGTCAAAAAGCGTGTTACTATTAATACCAAAAACTTTGGGCACTGGGTACCCCAATACATAGCCAGGAGCTAAGAAGCTCAACAAGGGTCAAAATCCCCACACAGGGGGACACTCCAGAAACTAATCCAAAAAGAGACTAAGAAGACTAATCAACTAAGCAAGCTAGGACCAGACAATCCTACTAGAAGAAGTCTATACAAGCCACTATTACATGCATTCAGCGTACCCACAATTAGTAACAACAAAGTTGACATAGAACAAAAACTAGCAATCCTGCCAGTAACTAGCCATGAAGTCTCCGGTCTTCTTAGCTACTCAAGACCAGGTCTCTCACGGGAAAAAATCCAAAAGGACCTCTACCATCATCAATCACCCGAAGGTAAAACCTGCACACAAAAGCAGCATGGACTAAGGAAGAAAAAGGGGATCAACCCCCCTCTTAAGCCCAACCCTCATGATGCACTTGACTGCATATCATCCAACACCTTGAAGGTGTTCTAATCCAGCTGTGGCAGAGGAGACAAGAAGCAAAACAAGGTTCATCATTTAGCTGACTACCGATTTATGTCCTTGAGCTAGACAACCACCGTTCCCCCACTGGAATTTGAAACATTCCCCGAATGTGTGGGATCCAAGTAGAAATCCAGCCCCTCTTCATAGGTTGGCAAACAACTAAAAACCAGAAACCTGTAAGCTCAACTTCACGCAACTGCTGCAAGGATTAGGAGGAGAAGAAGAGCACCATGCCTCCCTCTGAACCCAATCCCACCTAAGGCCCCTGTATGCACAGGGACCCCTTGTCGAACACCTTGAGGGTGATCGATTACTTGGCTACGACGACGACCGTTTCCTGATGCTGACCTTGTGCTTTGTTATTTAATGGAGTTGATCCTTCCTGGGACATCTGTCCACATCCTCGAGTGCCACCAAAAAACTATTTCGTCTGATGACCTTGATGTCTCTGCTTTGGTGGTTGGGTTACCATTGTGTTTCCAACCAGACAGTCCCTTACTAGATGTCCTACCTGTCTACACCGGTGACAGGTTCTAAACTCTTGATATGGCCTAAAAGATCCTTTTCCCTTTCCGAGTAACCATTTCCCTAGTGCACTAGACCTTGGTTGTATCGGGGGTACCAAAAACTTCCCCTTTTTGGAACTACTACACCTCTGATCCCGTGTTTGGATAGGCCTTTTCTTAATTCTTTACTCATTATCCTTTTCTAGATAATCTTTTTTGATATGTCCAGGCTGCCTACACCTACGACAAATCTTGATTTCAAGTTGTAGCCTATTCTTTCATCATTATTCATTGCTTCAACATGCTAATGTTGAGCAAGAATCCTATTGGAATCCAAAACTTTATCATTGGGGGCTGGTAATCTAGGTTGTATTGCTAATATATGGTCCACTATATGCATCATTGTTGTCCTAGCTTTCCCAACAATGATATTAAAAGAAGGATTCCTTATCATAGTTGGGTCATCTTGGGGGTTCTTAGGCAGTCGTTCTTCTCTCGCCTGGTCCCTTACACCTCCTGGTGGTGCAACATTGCTGCTCTCAGCAGCATGTTCTTCGTGTGATCCAGACATCTTTAATTTCTTCTCCTCCTATATGAGTAGAAGACACTATCAGATAAATTGGAAGACACTAGAACAGACTCAACAACCTTAATCCTATATCTCTGTAGACTCAACGAACCTACAACTCTGATACCACTAAATTGTCACACAACGTTCGAACAAAACGTTATTAATGAAGCGGAAGCGATCATTAATAGAGGAATTAGTGAAAATCACTAAAAATTTAAACCTTTTTGCAAAGAGATCCAATTCCAGAAAACTATTATAACAAGAACCAAAGTATTACATATAAATTATGGTTCACAAGTACATACCATGTACCATCTCTTCTTGAGGATTACAGACAACAATTTCTTTGCCAAACTATACATAAGCAACATAAAACCTCGAGGCGTTCAAGCCAAAATCTCAGATTGATGATAAAAGCACTATCTACTGACTCCGAGGACCTGAGAGTACAGAGACGACACATAGGACTCTCTATACAAAATATGACATCTAGAGTCTCCACCTGGAGTCTTACAACTGTCTCTGTTGCTGCTGTTGCTCTCCCCCTGCTATAAGGTTTCTGCCTCTTCTTCTGCGATTACCTAAAAAGTTGGATCCCATGGGGGTGAGACAATTTAAAATTCTCCCAACAAGAGATATAACTCTCTGCCAGAAATATTATTATTGCAGATTGATAGAATAAAGTTGAGCTGGAGTTCTTTTATATTAACAACAATATTAATCATTGTATGAACAAAATAAGATAATTTTTCTTTCTTAAGAAGAACATTGCATCTACCCATGGTAGATTATAAATCATCTATCTACTTTGCAAGAAATGTAAGGAAACATAAATATATCATCTATCAACTAAAGATGCATAAAATAAATGTAACATCAGCCAATGATTTTCATATTCAATCCTTAAGCAAACATTGTATATGGCTGATTACATTTTACCATCACACTTATGCCCTGAAGAGATGAGGTATACCACTCATACTCCAACCGACCATTACGAAGTTGAAATCGGTGCCATACAAGGTCAATGGAAGAGTCAGCTGCCATGACCTCCCTTATCTCAGTCAGTACGAGATTCAATGCAAGACATCTTGTGTCTCTACTAAATAGCTTTCTAGGGTATACTGGCAACTTCACTATAGAGTTACAGTGGTGGCTGTACTCTCTTCACAATTGAGAGATTTCATGTTTATCTCACATCGATCCGACATTAATATTATCGGGAGATTCGTGATACATCCATCCCGTTATCGGGGGATTATTGATACATCCACCCCGACATATATAATGAAGGATTGAGAGATTTAATGTGTATCTCGCATCAATTCCTTCATTAGGGTGTATGGATATTTTCACCCATCACCCCCACATATTCAAAAATATGCATTCCGAGTTATGCCGCGGAGAAACCCGTTTCACCATCCAACAAATTCTGACACTGATGGTTATATGGCCAGGGCACTACAAGATAAGATTCCACTTGATTAATTATGTGCATTACTGTATTCTTTTAGCATCAGTCAAGTTCTCAAACATTATTATGACAAATGCTACAAAGAAAAGTATAATTCATCTATCAAGTACTTTTCAAAACTTTATAGAATATTGGGATCTTAATCACTTGTCACATCATAGGCATTCTCATCCCTTAACATCTCATCATCATGATTATGTAATATGGGTATTAAAACCCTGAGTTCATCAAAGAACACTTGTTACCACTTATCAGGTAACTAATACCTTCAGGTCATCTGACCAAGGTAAACATGATACTTGCTACACAAGCATCTCACATGGCTCTCAAAGCCCATTTAGTCTCTTGTTACCTCTTACTAGGCAACAATACATATAATGGCTCACAAGGCCCATAAAGCATTTAAATAATTAACACATCATAGCTCATACCTGGCTATGCTCATCATCTCATGATCATCTGTATGATCATTAGATAATAACAGTTATATCAATTACATATCAACACTATGCAATGTAAGAGTAGCATCACTATTCCCTTATTTAGGGTTAGGATTTCTCTTACATATCATCACCATTCATTAGATTTAGGGCTTTTCATAATTAACCATTTAGGTTCTCAAGATAATATTATTAATGATCAAGCCCTAATTCATTGCTCCACACAGCTAGGAGCCAACATAGATAACATAAGTATTTAATCATGCTTATTTATTCTCATCACTTATCATTAAATGAATTATCAACACAAGATATAAGTTCCTCTCTCAACTTTACCAGAATATGATTACATCATACTTTATTGATTTGGCTTAACCTTTTCATAAGGCATGTTAGCCTACACTTATCAAAGTGCATTACATCTCAATGTAACAACTGACATGACACACTTCATGTGTTACTCATCCAAGTATATTGGATTTAGAATACATCAAGATGTATCAATCTTGAGGTGCTGGAAGTGATATCTATCATGTCTTGATGTATCACTTCCCTCATCACCTTTATCTTAAGTTCATCAACTTATCTTGTATTAGGGTATCTCCCATCCTAATATATTATGCACCAGTTCATCACATTTATCATGTAATGTATTGGTCATAAGTCACTTATTTGAAATATGCAACCATTATCTATGATATGGACTCATCTCGAATTAAGGAATTATTGATATACATATATCTATTATCAGCCTCTTTAGATGTTTCACTTATCAATATATTAGTCACTATTCCATTATTAGGAATAGGGTTTTCCATCTTTATAAATTAGGGTTCACATAACATCTCCCCATATATGGGTTTCACATAGCATTACCCAAAATTAGGGTTTCTCAACTCAACCCAAAGTTAGGGTTATGGTTTATCATCATTTTGCCCAAAATTAGGGTTTCATGCTCTATAACCCAAAATTAGGGCTTCACATGCCTTTACCCTATATCAGGGTTAGGATTTCATATTAGGGTTTCATATAGCATTATATAGCATCACCCTGGGATTAGAGTCCACATCACATATCTGTATTAGGGTTTCACTTGACATCACCCTTGATTAGGGTTTCACATGACTTCACCCTTAATTAGGGTTTCACATGACATCACCCTTAATTAGGGTTTCACATGACATCACCCTTAATTAGGGTTTTACATGACATCACCCTTAATTAGGGTTTCACATGACATCACCCTTAATTAGGGTTTCACATGACATCACCCTTAATTAGGGTTTCACATGACATCACCCTTAATTAGGGTTTCACATTAAATTATCCCAAATTGGGATTTCTCATATCATCACCCTAGATTAGGGTTACATCATTACCCTAGATTAGGGTTACATCATTACCCTAGATTAGGGTTACACCTAGCATTGCCCTAAATTAGGGTTAGGGTTCATCAACCTTCTCAATTAGGGTTTCATGATCTCTTTATCAAGGATCATACCCTAATTACATATTATTTTCATGTTGAAAGTGTAGGTTCTTAACCACTTACTTGATCATTATACATGTATGAATTCCTCTCTCTCAACCCCTCTAGGATGTTGATCACTTCAAACTTGATTAGATTAGGTCAACCCCTCATTTAAGTATACACACTTAGGGTTAGCTTAGTGTGTTGAGATGTTGCTTCCATAAGCATCAAAGGTTAACCCCTCAAAGGGTACTAATCACCCTAGTACCTTAAAGTTACAACCATTGTAATTACCTTTGATAAACATCATTAACAATCATAGGGTTAATTAATCTTTCATATCTTTCAGACTATTAGATCTCCAAACGGTTTTGTTACTTTTGAACCTTCAAATGGTTTTGACCTCCTTGACCTTCAAACGGTCTTGAAGACCGTTAGACCTTAAACAGTCTTGGTTCAATTGTATCTACAAAAAATCTTGAATCTTTTGTACCTCCAAACGGTCTTGAGGTGCTTGACCTCCAATCGGTCTTGCCCTAACTACTTCAATCAGTTTTGAAATCGTTTGCTCAATTTATTATTGAAACCGAATGAACAAATCATCATTGAAACCGTATGAACATCAAATGGTTTGAGACCATTTGCCCTCCAAACGGTCTGAGGACCGTTGAGACCATTTGGACTCAAATGGTCTCAAGACCGTTTGGTCCAAAACATCTTGAAACCGATTGGACCAATTAGGGTTTCCTCCAATCAATCAATTGATTTTAGGGTTTGCTTTATTGAATCACACATCAATTGGACCATTAAAAGTTCATCAAATTACAACCCTTGGATCTCCAATCATCCATCACAGTCCTTGACCTCCAAACGGTTTTGAAGTTCAATTACCCATTCGATCTTGAGATCCATTACCCATTCGATCTTGAGATCCATTACCCATTCGATTTTAAACTCAATTACCCATTCGATCTTGTAGTTAATTACACATTCAGTCTTGAACTTAATTACCATTCGGTTTGAAGTAAATTACCTATTCGGTCTTGGGTTCAACTACCCATTTGGTCTTGGGTTCAACTACCCATTCGGTCTTGAACTCAATTGCCCATTTGGTCTTGAAACTGAATTAATTCAATCAATTTTGAAACCGAATTCGCTCAATCTATTTTGAAAACCGATTGCCCATTCCTTTGTTGAGGTGTGTGCTTAAGATGAAATCATCATCTTCAAGCTTCAAATCTTCGAAATCACTTGTGATTCTTATGGTGATTTCAACAAGTAATCAAAAGGAATTCGAGAAAGAAGAAAGGTTCAACACATGATGAATAAATTGCAAGCAATAATGACATTTAAGGGCTCAAGTTATATAACCCACTTTCAAAATTGAATACAAGCTTCAAGCTTCACGTACTCAATGGTGATGGAAGCTTTCTCAACTATCCAAGGCTCGTCCTCAAGTCTTTGAGTGAAATGAATGACTAAGGTTGAAGATTGACACTAGTACATTTTCGGTCTCTAACATCGCTTCCGTTAGCGTCACTTATATTAGAAAAACCGACTGAATAAGCTAAAACCGAAGCAAAAAGTCATTAGAAAAAATTCGGGTACCGCTTTTAGCTATTGGGTCGGTTTTTTAAGGTTAATCGACGCTAGAAAAAGACCCGCGAAATCATCAAATACACGGCACACATAAACATAGCATCGGTTTTATATAAAAACCGACCCAACATGCTTCCCGCGGAGAAAAAGAATTAAATTTTGCCTTTCGTGCGTGGATCTATACCCTCTTGGGTCGGTTATTCTCTTTAACCGTCCCTAGAGGTCTCCGCGCAAAAACCTTTCGGGTCGGTTTTTCGAGACAGTCGTCCCTAGAGGTCTCCGCGCAAAGACCCTTTCAGGTCGGTTTTCCAAGACAGCCGTCCCTAGAAGTTCAGCCTTTCGGGTCGGTTTTTTAAAGAACCGTCCCTAGAAGTGTCGCGCAAAGACCCTCTTGGGTCGGTTGTTTGAGATAACCGTCCGCAGAGACTGTTGGGTCGGTTTTTTGCTTAACCGACCCGAGAAGTCTGCAGATAACCCTTACTCTCTCACTCGCACTCTCACTAGCGCATACTCCCCACTCTTGCACTCTCTCTCCTAGCCTCACTGTCAACTCTCATTCTCACTGTCGCTCACACTCACCGATGCCAAGGTTGACGCCTCCAAAGATTTGCCGCCACCAGCGTGCCGTTCGTCGCTTGCCACTCCATCACCAGCTTGCCGTTCGGGTCGTCGCCTCCATTGTTGCTCGCTAACTCGCCGCCAAAAGCGCCGCCAAGGTCTCGCCAGGTCATAGCTCACCAGCTCGTCGCTGTTGCCGAAGCTCACCAGCTCACCGCCAAGATCTCGCCGCCGTTGCCATAGACCAGCTCGCCGCCAAGGTCGCTCTTGCTTCTCCAAACGATTTTTCCGCCGCCAAGGCTTTCGACGCCACCACCTCTCCGAACAGATAGGTAAATTCATTTTCCGTTTCAGACTCCTGCTACGACCATGCTTGGTGCCACGACCTATGCTTTGCACGGCCATGCTTAGTGCCACGCTCGCCTTTAAGCCAAAAATTTTAGTTTTTAACTGTCTTCTAAATTTGAGTTGTACCACGGCCGTGCCGTGCTATACGGCCGTGCTAGGTACGTTGTACCACGGCCGTGCCGTGCTATACGGCCGTGCTAGGTACAGTTGTACCACGGCCGTGCCGTGCTATACGGCCGTGCTAGGTACACTGATCGTGTTGGCTGTCTTTTGATTTGAGTTGTACCACGGCCGTGCTAGGTACACTGGTCGTGTTGGCTGTCTTTTGCATTTGAGTCTTGATTTACTTGATTTACTGTTATCTATTATGAAAGATCCTGCATGATGTTTAATTTATGCCTTTCTATTTATTTCTGTTAAGAGCACCTAATTGATTATTCAATTCAGTACATATAAATGAATGTTTATCTAGTAAACCAACCAATAATAAAAAAATGTATTCTTTTATATCTACATCATGCAAGGGTAGACATTGTTTAGTTTTAGATTGACACTTTAGGGTTTATAGATGAGACCACCTATGCATAAATATGACAAATACATTTATATATAAACTTAGAAACCCATTCAAAATTTATTCATTAGGAGTAAATTTTGGATAGTCCCCGATATGGGACTGTTTTTGGATATTTAATCTCACTTAGGATGTAGTTGTATAATGTATGTTTAGTTTTGAAGAAAATTTTTAGTAGTATTTCCTCATTTGTTCTCTGGGTACATATGTGAGTGGTTATTTGCCATTTACATTGATGTACTTGGAGAACTAAGGGGAGATGCTGCTGAAATTTTATTGAAAACTAAACATACATTATACAATTACTAGTGAGGTTAAATATTCAAAAATGGGATAGGTGGTACACTTTAGTATAAAAGTAATGATTTTCCTATAAAAAAACCTTACAACTTATAGTATCAATATTAAATGCTCAGTTTGATAATTAATTTTAATGTGATCTAGAAAATGGATCGAAGTTGGATGTCTATCAAGAACCGTTGCAGTCTAGAGTTTACCAAAGATGTTGATGAATTTATCAGATTTGCTGAGGAACATAGGAAACTACCTACAGATAGGTTCTATTGTCCATGTAGAAATTGTGGTAACAATTTGAAAGTTGATACTGTTGAGGAAATTAAGAATCATGTCATATGCAATGGGATCATACAAGGTTATAATGAATGGTATTGGCATGGAGAGAAACTTAATTATGGATCAGAAAATGTCGATATTAATAGTGGTGACATAGAAGATATAGATAATGATGTTAATGTTAATGATGAACCGATTCAGGATGACCCGATTCAGGATGATATGGTTGATGAGATGCTACGTAGCTGTCAGGACAATGTCATTGATCCACCTTCTTTATTTGCAAACATTGTCCATGATGCTGAAAAACCATTATATAAGGGTTGTACTAAGTTCACGAGGTTGAGTGCTGTGATGCGATTATATACTCTTAAAGCTCAAAATCGGTGGAGTGATAAGAGTTTCACTTCATTATTGTCTTTGTTAAAGGAAATTCTTCCTGAAGGCAATGAGCTTCCAATTTCTACATATCAAGCAAAGAAAATAATGTGCCCAATGGGAATGGAGGCTAAGAAGATTCCTGCATGTCCAAATGACTGTGTGTTATTTCATAAGGACTATAGTGATTTGATAAATTGTCCAAAATGTGGTGCGTCAAGGTACAAGACTACAAATTCAGCTAAGGCTAAAAATGACTCTCCTTCCAAGGTGATGTGGTATCTACCAATAATACCACGATTTCAATGCTTATTTGCTAATACAGAAGATGCGCAAAATTTGTCTTGGCATGGGGAGTTAAAGGTCAATGATGATGGCGTCCTACGACATGCATCTGATTCACCACAATGGAAGAAAATTGATTTATTATACCCTCAATTTGGTAAAGAAACAAGGAACTTAAGACTTGGACTCTGTACAGATGGAATGAATCCATATGGTACATTAAGCAGCCAACATAGCACGTGGCCTGTTATGATTGTTATATACAATCTTCCTCCTTGGTTGTGTATGAAAAATAAGTATGTCATGTTGTCAATATTGATATCAGGGCCCAAGCAACCTGGAAATGATATTGATGTTTACCTTCAACCTCTAATTGATGACCTAACGAAATTATGGGAAGAAGGTGTTATGACATATGATGCTTCACGTAAAGAGATCTTTACTTTGCGTGCTATGTTGTTTTGCATGATTAATGACTTCCCAGCTTATGGAAATTTGTCTGGATATAGCATAAAAGGATACAAAGCATGTCCTATTTGTGAGGAAAATACTGATTCAATTCGACTGAAACATGGTGGTAAAATCGTATATCTTGGTCATCGGAGGTTTCTCCCACCAGTGCATCCTTATCGAAGGCAACGCAAAACCTTTAATGGGTCAACTGAGGAACGAAGTGCTCCTAAACCTATACCAGGAAATGTTGTATATGATAGGGTGAAACATATTGTTAATGAATTTGGAAAGAGTTCAAGTACTCGTACGCTCGCATGTGACAAATCTCTATACAAGAAGAGGTCAATATTCTGGGATCTTCCTTATTGGAGATTTTTGACAATTAGACATTGCATTGATGTCATGCATGTTGAAAAAAATGTGTGTGATAGCATCATCGGTACGTTATTGAACATACCAGGAAAGATAAAGATGGCATCAACTCTAGAAAAGATTTAGAATTAATGGGTATAAGAAAAGAATTATCAGTTGAGATCAGGGATCGCCGCACATATTTACCACCAGCTTGTTACACTTTGTCTAAGAAGGAGAAAAAGACTTTTTGTGAGTGCTTGTATAATATTAAGGTTCCACAAAGATACTCTTCTAATATTCGTAGATTGGTATCAAAGAAGGATCTGAAGTTGATAGGTCTCAAATCTCATGATTGTCACACCTTAATGCAACAAATTTTACCTGTGGCTATTCTATCTATATTGCCAAAGCATGTAAGGTTTGCAATCACAAGACTCTATTTCTTCTTCAATGAAATATGCAACAAAGTGATACATCCTGATACTCTCGATAAATTACAAAATGATGTAATTGTTACCATGTGTCAGCTTGAAATGTACTTTCCTCCTTCATTTTTTGATATCATGGTTCATCTTGTAGTACATATTACAAGGGAGGTGAAGATGTTGGGTCCAATTTTTTTACATTGGATGTATCCATTTGAACGCTACATGAGTGTTTTTAAAGGTGATGTTCGGAATCGTTATCGTACTAAAGGGAGTATTATTGAGGATTATGTGGCTAGGGAAGTGATGGACTTTTGCAACGATTTTTTGAATTCCAATGAAACTTCTAGCGATCTAAAAAATGATCTTATTACTGAGTCTTATTATGGCAAAGGAACTCTGGGAGCACGAGTGAAAGGAATTAGTCGTGAGTTGTGGGAACAAGCACATTTGTATATTTTACACAACATCGATGAAGTTAGTAGCTACATCACAGAACACAATGATCTTATCAAGAAAAATCATCCGCGATCCAGTTCAATGTGGCTTGCAAGAGAGCATAATCGAACATTTATTAGGTGGTTTGAAGAGAAAGTCTTTAAGTAGCTATCTGAATCACTAAATAATGTTGCTGAGAACATAAAATGGCTTGCCTTTAAGCCAAAAATGGATGTCATGTCATATGAAGGTTATGACATAAACAGATTTTTATATTACACTAAACGTCAAGATGAAAGCAGTATAGTCCAAAATAGTGGGGTCACTGTTAAAGCTTGTTTGTTGTATTTTGCTAGTGCCAAAGATAAAAGACCACGCGAAGCTGAGATGTCCCATTTCGGCATCATTGAGGACATATGGGAAATGGACTATACAAATTTCAGAGTTCCTATCTTTAGATGTAATTGGGTTGATAACAACAAAGGCGTTTTAGTTGATGAGTTGGGTTTCACATTGGTGAATTTTGAAAAAAATGGAGAGAAAGATGAACCATTCATCATGGCAGACCAAGCAAAACAAGTATTCTATATTGATGACCCAGCAAATAAAAATTGGTCTGTCGTTCTTCATGGAAAAAGACAGTTTACTGTGGATCCTATAAATGAAGAAGAATACTACGAAAAGTATGATGATTCCAGCCCATTTTCAGTTGGTTTGCCAAGTGTCAATGTTGAAGTTAACACCGATGACTTATATACACGTCAAGACCATGCTGAAGGAATTTTACTTGACTAACAACTCAACCAAAACTAGAGGCATGTATTATCATTCAAGCACACATTTTCTTTTATCATGTATACATTTTATTATATATCACCACTTGTTCTTTTATTATCACTTATGTTTTCTTTTATCATGTATATTTGCAGGTTGTTCTAAAATGGCAAGTGAAGATGAACATTTTGATCATGAGCATGAGGATGCTAGTGGTGATGTTAAGAAGAGTAGAGGTCCCACAGTGATGCGTCGGCTGCAAGAGCTTAGGGAAAAAGGGGAGAAATTGTCAATCCAGTTTGAAAGGGGAGGAGTACCTATTGGGGAACATGCTAGTACTTTTAAGCATTATGTAGGGGAAACCGCACGCAGTAAGGTGCCAATAGATATAGAAAACTGGCATGATGTACCTATTGGCTTAAAGACCTCCTTTGGAAAGATATATCTGTGAGTTGAATTTTGATACTATATTATCTTGTTTTTTGTTTATTGATTCCAGTTTTTTTATTTTGACATATACTTTTTGAAATAAGATTATTGCTTCATTTGTATATAGGGTGTTTTTCATTTAAATGAAAAAGACCACATGAAAAGAGTGTTGCAGCGTTGTGGTGTACGATGGAGGGCATTTAAGACCTATCTCAAAAGGGATTATATAGATAATCCTAAGCAAAAGAAGAAAGCAACAGACATATATATTTTTATAGATCCTGAGGTGTGGGACAGATTTGTTGCACAAAGGAATTCAGAAGAGTTTCAGGTATACAATTAATGTTTTTATATATGTATATGTTTGCCAAGTTGTAAATTGCAATACCTCATTTTAAATGATCAGGCTATTCATGAGGCCCAAAAGGAAAGACGTGCCAAAAATGTGCATAACCATCACATGGGATCCCTTAGTTATGCCCAGCGTCGAGAACAACTGGAGAAGCAAATCTCTTTTGGAGAAGGGTCTAGCACAACTCAAGTTGAGTGTCCACCCCATTATAAAATTTGGCTTGATGCTAGAAAAAATAAAGCAGGTGAAATTACCAACCCTGCAACTAAGGAGGTGGCACAAAAGATGGTAAGTTCATCACAATTAAGTAATTAAAGAGTAGGATTTAATAATATCTAATTGTTTGTGATGTAATATTTTCATTAAATATGAATAGGATGATCTCTAATTGTTTGTGATTTAATATTTTCATTAAATATGAATAGGATGATCTCTATGAGCAAAGAAAACAAGGAAAGTTCATACCAATTGGACGCATGGATGAACTATCAGTTGCTCTTGGTACGAAAGAGCATCCTGGCCGTGTTAGGGGATTAGGAGCTGGCATAGGATTCAAGACTTATTATGGGCCTTCAGAATCTAGAAGAGGTCGTACAGTTACACATGACGAGGTTGAAGCATTAGTATCACAGAAAGTGCAACAAATATTGTCTTCATTTCAGCCTATTCAACCTTCTCAACCTTCTCAACCTCCTCAAACCGTGCGTCTCTCAGATGATGAGGTACAAGCTCATACTCCAATTGTAGAAGGTCATGGGAGCACTCCCAATGAACCACCACAACAATCTGCAATAAGTTTGTTCTATATATGTTAATATGATATATATAATATAGTAGGTATCTGGTTTACCGCTTTGTATATAACTTATATAATTTCAACTAGGTTGGTATGAACTGTAAACTTGCAGTGGAGGTTCCAGAGTAGAATGTTGTGGCAGCGGGTAAGGTATACAACATCGGTGGTACATTGCATTGTCAATCAGTTTCTGATGACATTTGTCGTGTGTCCATCCATCTTGTGTATGAAGGAATGGGGGACAAACCACTACCCATACCTTCTTCTGAATATGGTACAGTTGATGAAGCAGAGGGTGCTATGGTGGGATTGCCTAGACACTTGGTTATCATTGACAAGGTATATCTACATGTTTTTCATATTTGACTGGCTACATATATGAACTCGTTTAATATAAGTATGTATTTAATTAACAGGTTTGTAAACCAAAAAGTAAAAATACTAGTAGTCGTCCTCCTATGCCCAAGCCTTCTTTCATTCCAGAAGCCACATTCGATGAATTCAGAAATAAAAGTAAATATTTGGCTCGATACTTAGCCAACCAAAGCCCATGATCACATATGGGGGTCAATTTAACAGAAGATGCAGTTGGGAGGGACTTTGAGAATTTTATTTTTCTTGATGATATTATAGAGTTGTTCCGGTATGATTGGCTAAATACTTCGATATTAGAAGTATGGATAAGGTAAGAATTAATCAATATAGATTACTCGAATATATACATTTTTAGCTTATTTGTAACATATCAAATTTTTACAAATGTTTTACAGCCATTTATATACTGAGATGACAAACTTTGATATAAAGAATGTTGGATTCTTAGTTCCTTCACTCACTAGTCAAGTGCAGACACAAATGGATGATGTGAATGAGTACGTCAGTACTGCATTCAAATATTTTGGTAGTGTGGGAAAGGAAATTATTCTAATTCCTTTTAACGTCTAGTAAGTATTATAATTCAATAGAATTCTAATATTGACTAAATTATAATTCTAATTTTTGTTTTCAATATAAATTTACTCAGATCTATACATTGGGAACTAGTGGTGGTTGTCCCAAAATTGATGACTTTCTATTATCTTGACCCAATGGGAAAAACAACAAGGGGTCACAAACTGAGATTGCCAACTATGGAGTAAGCATAAATTTAGTTTCTATAACATCAATTGTTATGCTTCAACATGATATTTATACTTAGAATTTATATTTTGACAACTATCGTAATCAAATTGATTGATAGGGGTATAAAGGCTTATCGTGAAGGTGGAGGAGTAATACCCCCAAAATTAAAGACACTGACTTTGAAAAATGTCAAGGTAACTACTTTGACTGCTTAGTCGTATATGTACAACTCTTACAGTAATGTATTAATGTCAAATTTTATATGTTAACTCTCTTATAGTCTTATTTCTTTATTTGTACAACTCTGTTTGTAGCAGTTTACTAATATTAAGTTATAATTCTTTATTTGTAGTGTCATATACAAAATAATGATTGGGCTTGTGGCTACTACGTAATGAAGTATATGCAAACTATTTTTGAAAGAAGCATCACTAGACATTCAGAGTATAGATAAGGTAATTATTAAAGAATAACATAATAAATTTACATATGAGATTTGCATCATTTTATAAAATATATATGAGCATGTGCTTTTTTTTGCAGATCTTTACAACTCATCCTTACACACTTGATGGGTTAAATGAATTCTGAGAAGAATGGTCAGATGCTTTTCTCAATGAAGTCACTATAGCATTGGATTGAAATTCATAACTTCATTTGTGTATGTAGATTTGAAACTCTATCAAAATTTACTTTTTGTAGTATGCCATTAATATCACTTTTAAACTTGCAATCTATCATTGTTGTTAGTATGTGCTATGTGTATGAATGTTAGTATGTGCTATATGTCTCATTTGAATGAATCTATCTTAGACTTGCAAGAATGTTAGTAAGTGTTGTGTATGAAGACTCAACTCAATATATGTGAATAATTGTTGTTATGAAACATCAATTCAAAAAAGGATTGGACATAATAGTTTGCAAATGGCTTTGGAATGCATTTTTGGCTTGCATCATTGCATTTGTAAGTCTATTTCTACTGCAGGTTTTGAATTGCGTAAAGCAATTCTGTTTTGCAGGTTGCTGTACTGAAGATTTTTGTTTCTGTAGAATTTTTCTTTAAAAAAATGTAACTTCTCGGGTCGGTTATTGAAAAAACCGTCCCTATAGACTTCTTGGGTCGGCTATTCAAAAAACTGACCCAGTAGGTTCTATCCCAAAATTCTACAGCAATTTGAAGACTTCTAGGGTCACTTATACAGAAAAACCGACCCAATAGACACTTCTTGGGTCGATTATACAAAAAACCGACCCAGTAGGTTCATGAAGACTTCTAGGGTCGCTTATACAAAAAAACCGACCCAATAGGTTCTATCCTAAAATTCTACAACAATTTGAAGACTTCTTGGGTCGGTTATTCCGAAAAACCGACCCAGTAGGTATTTTTTAAAGCTATTTGAAGACTTTTAGGGTCACTTATGGAGAAAAACCGACCCAATAGATACTTGTTGGGTCGGTTATTCAGAAAAACCGACCCAGTAGGTGTTTTAACAGCTGTTTGAAGACTTCTAGGGCCGGTTTTTTTACCTCTTTTGGGTCGGTTTTTTACCTCTTTTGGGTCGGTTTTTTACCTCTCTTGGGTCGGTTTTTGTACTTTTCTTGGGTCGGTTTTTGTTCCCTCTAGGGTCGGTTTTTTTACCTCTCTAGGGTCGGTTTTTCTACCTCTCTAGGGTCGGTTTTTTTACCTCTCTAGGGTCAGCTTTTCTACCTCTCTAGGGTCGGTTTTTTTACCTCTCTAGGGTCAGCTTTTCTACCTCTATAGCGTCGCTAGTACTGTAGCGACGCCCACCTAGGCGTCACCTAAAAAGTGACGCTGCAGGCTTCAAAAAACCGACCCGAGAGACCAATTCTGTACTAGTGTGAATGAAGAAAAGAAGAAATTAAGCATTGAATTTTGATTTCCACCATGAAATCAAGGTTGAAGATGACTATGGAGATTACCTACAGGTTGGGGCACGTCCTCCTATTGCTCCTAAGCTCCTTTTTGCATGGCCAAAGCAAGGAAAGAAAAAGGGATCGAAAAAGCCTTTCATGTGGGTTGAAAATGGGATGTATATAAGGGAATCCCAATAAGAGAGAAAGTGATAATAAAATCCTTTAATCCCCAAAATTGGTGCCACATACTCCCCTCAATACCTTGCATACGAATGTGAGTGGACTCTCCACTCACTTTAGATATTTTGTTGCATTTGCAAGGCACAAGGACGTCCATACTTATTTAATTTCAACCATCACATTTTTGGTTGAAGGGCACTTCCATAATATTTTTATTTTTGCATTAAATTGAATTAGTGTTTCAATTATGCTTAAATCTTGATTATTTTAATATCAAGATTCTCTCTCCTCCAAAGAGATTCAAATGAGATGCCCCTCTGATTTTCTTGTATATTATTAATACCAAGAAACATTAGGGACTCTCTAGAAGTGGTATTTTGCATATTGAACCCTAGGTTTTGGGTAAATTTCACATTACACCAAAACTAGGTTTTAATGCACAAACATTGCTTAATAAGCTCTTTCTAGGTGCTCAGGCTTTCACGAGCCATACCTCTGCATCATTCTCATTTTTATGATGCTTCAAAACTTTAGGAACATTTTATCATGTAACATTTGCAATTTAACCCCTCAACTTTGGTAATTTTCACTTTAGTCCAAAACAAGTAAAACATTGTTTCAACATTATTAAAAAAGGACTAAAATTGAAACATAAGTTCCTCTTGAGCCTTAATTATTTTTCAAAAGATAAGAGCAATCATATAATTATCTTTCTTAAACAAAATATCTAGAATTAAAGTATAACCCAAGTTAGGGATGTTACAGCAAGCCCCCCTTCCTTTTTAGGGAGGGTAACAACATCCCATTTAATCAAATGTAAGTTTTGTTTACCATCAGTCTGCCCCCAAAGGAAATCCCTACAGATACGATCAATCTCATCATCAATGGAACTTGGAATTAGAAAGAAGAAGACCCAATACAAATACATGGTAGATAAAGTTGACTTAATAAGCTCAACCCTTCCAGCAAGAGAAAGGAGTTTTGCTTTCCAACTCTCCAAATGTTTATTTATTTTATCCACAATGATAGAGAAATGTTTCTTAAATAATTTCCCAATAAATAGAGAGATGCCAATGTAGTTAGATTTATCCAGGGAACCAATACTAATCTCCAAGATTTCAGACATCCTATGACCATTAGCCTTCTTACTAGCAAGAATTGAACTCTTTAGGAGGTTGATTTTCAACCCTGAAGCCTCACCAAAAGAATTGAATAAACTTTGAAGATTAGATACGCACTACTCATCAACTTTAGAAAAGATCATAAAGTCATCAACAAATATTAAATGAGAACAACAACAATCCTTAGATAAACAAATAGGCTAAATAAGTCCATCACTGACGAACTTTTTCATCATTTCACTAAACCCCTGCATAACAAGGACAAATAAATAGGGGGATAGAGGGCCCCCTTCCTTACACCATTCATTGGCATATAGGATTCATTGGATCTCCATTAAAAAGGACTTGATATGAAGTAGAGAATAAGATGACTTCAATCCACCTAATCCAAGTGGAAGGAAAACCCATATTATGCATTATGGAGAAAAGATATGACCATTTAATAGAATCATAGGATTTAGAGATGTCTTCCTGGACACACATATAAGACCCAGAAGATTTCTTGAAATTGTTCAAAATATCATTGGTCAAGAGGATAGTATCTTGAATGCTTCTCCCTTTAATGAAAGCAAGTTGATTCTCATCAATAATAGAAGGCAAGACTTGCTGAAGTCTATTACACATGATCTTAGAAATAATTTTGTAGAAAGTGAAACACAAAGAAATAGGCCTCCAATTAGAAATAAAGGAGTTGTCCATGCCTTTAGAAATTAGAGTGATAAAAGTTATGTTAGCCTCTTTTAAAAGACATCCATTAGCAAAAAGTTCAAGAATGGCATCTACCAAATCATTTCCAATAACTTTCCATGCATGTTTGAAGAAATGCCAATTGAACCCATCAGGTCCAGGATATTTATCATCATCAAGGCTATTCACAACTTCTTCTATTTCCTTCCTAGAAACCTTAGCAGTGAGACCCTCACATTGAGAAGCAAATAGGGTAGGACCACTCTACAAGCCATTCCATACACCCACAGAGTTGTCCTTCTTGCAAAACAACTCAGAGTAAAAATTATGGAAAACTTCACTTATATCATTTTGATCATGAATTAAGTTACTGTTCATAGTCAAGCTACTAATATTTTTTCTCAAATGCCTGGTCTTAAGAGAAGAATAAAAGAACCTAGTATTAGAGTACCTGTTCTTTAACCACCGCACCTTGGACATCTACCTTAAGAATGACTATTCAATATCACAAGCTTCCTTCACTTTGATTCTCAAGTTCTTAGCATTAGATCTGGAAAGGTTATCCAAAGGATGTAAATCAGAGCATTTTCATGAGAAATATTAACATTTTCAAAAATATCACCCACATATTTCTTATTCCACTCCATAAGTTTTTGTTTTAAGTTCCATAACTTTCTATACAACTTGAAAGTAGTAAAACCATCAACATTAGTATTGCATGCCTCATCCAACACAGAGTAGAAGCACTCTAAGGAGGCCCAAGCATTAACATATCTGAAAGGGGCACAAATATTTCTAGGAATACCAATGGACTAGCAAATCCTTCTATGATCACTGATAGTATTAGAAAAGTACTCACCATGAAAATCCTTAAATACAGATAGGAAATGTTTATTATACAAAATCTTATCAATTTTAGAGGTGACAAAATATTCCCCATCTTGATGATTGTCCGAAGTAAAATAGGGCCCTCCCATCTCCATCTCATAAAGACTACTACCAAACATAAAATGATTGAAATCATCCATAGATTTTCTCATAGGAGGCTGTCTACTAATCCTTTCACAAGCCTTTCTCGTAGAATCAAAATCCCTCATTATAATCTAGGGTTAAAAGACAAAAGCATTAAGATTTAAAAGTAACTCCCATAAAGAGGATCCATCTGCATCATCATTATGACCATAGACCATAGTAAGAAGAAAAGAAGAATTATCAATATGGACCCTATAATGAACAACTTGGTCACATTCATCAAGCTTAATAATATGAAAAACTTCCTCTTTCCACATCACTATGACTCTTCCAAGAACATGAGATACATGGTTTGAGACAAAGTTAAACTCATAAAAGAATTTATTCATGAAGTTATTTAGTTTACCACTTTGCAGCTTAGACTCATCAAGGATAAAGATTTGACTATCATACCTCCTAACCTCTCCTTGAACACTCAAAGCTTTATTAGATATACCTTTGACGTTCCAAGAAGAGATATTCATAGAAAGATTCATTTAACCCCTTAGGATGTTGTGCTTCCAGCCTCTGCATCAACTTCTTCACTGATAATTTCAAGCCCACCAAACTTGTTTTGCATAGGAGAGAACAAGGAATTAGTCACTCTATGGAAAATACCCACTACAGGTTTCACCTTACATTTTGGTGGGGACTTACTTAGATTCTCATATCTTTTTGAAGACTCCACAACTCCTTCATCACCCTCATCAATAGGATCCGGGATTTGAGAACAAATGGGGATGGGAGTCGAGGGTATAGATTGAAAAATAGATCTATCTTCAAGAAACATGTTCTTGATGATCTCAACATTATGTTGAATGCCCACTCTATTCAGTTTAAATGGTTCAACAAGTACTACTTCAACTTCCTTCGGCAGAGACGGAATCACATTCTTTCCATTAGACCATCCCTTCATTGCCAGAGCACTATTTGTGACTTCATAACATTCATCATGTCCATATAACCCACAAACGCTGCATTATAAGGGAACCAGTCGAAGGCTAGGTCAATCACATATTCATCACCATCTTCACTTGACAAAGTAACAATAGGAGGGAACTTAGCATAAGTGGAGTATAGAACGAGAATCCTAGCATACTCCATTCTAGAATAGAATTTTGTTGCTTCATCCATCCTCAACGGAACACCCAACAAGGACCCTATCCTTTCAAACATCTTCACATCCCAAAGTTCAAAAGGCAGGTTGTAAAGTCGAGTCCACACATGCACTTCTTTCAATCTAGACTTAGAGAAATTATCACCCTATCTCCACCTTTCAAGGATCAAGGGTCTATTTCTAACATACCATTTCCCTGACAAGGCATAGTTAAGCTCACGAGAGTCAGAAAACCATAGCAAGAAACCTCCATCACCTCTATTAAAGACTTCAAGAGAACCTTTGATATTCCATAACCAAGTCACGTAGTTCTCCAAATTTGGGAAATGAGGTCAAAAATCAATAGCATACCCAATGAGATAGTTGTTCCATCTACTTGCATTCTCTTACACATCAGATTTTGGGAAAAATAGCTTGCCCTCAGACACTATTACATTGGTTTGCTTTAGAGAGTACTCATCATGCTTAGACCAGCACCTTAGATCTCAAGGTTGTGAGGGGAGAGAGTCAAGATTGTGACATTGGGGCAGATCTTCACCCTTCTTCCTCCAAATATGGCACATTCTTTGAGTAGGGGGATGCCAGTGGAGTGTCACATGAGAAATGGCCTCTCTAGTCACCCTAGCGATCCCAGACCCGGACACCATTCTTATTTTAAAATATGTAAATAATTAAAGTTGAAATAATGGAAATTATTTGCTATTACTTTTATTTGTTAAATATGGATCCTTGCAAATTTTGGTAATGACTCTCAACTTTAAGGTCATTTCTCAATTGGGGGACACCAGAAAGTGAGGTCGTTAGACTTGGTATTAGAGTCCCAAAAATTTCAAATAATATTTGATAGTTGGTAGTTTCAAATAATCCACAGAAATATAAGGAGAATTATTAGTACATAACCTAAGGGTAATGGTGTCCATTGAGGGTCAAGACTTTGGGACTGACAATATTTTCCTCTACACCATAAGTTGGTATTCGAGGACTCCCTTAGCCAAGGTGATACATGCATGGACTTAGCCAAGGTGATACATGCATGGACAAAACTTGAGGTTTTCCTAAAGTAATATTTCATGTATGTTTGTCACGTATAACCTCATATGCTCCTCATCTCCTTGCTTAATATGTCACATCCCAATTTTCATAGTCAATTTGAACTTAATATGAAGTTTTTCCTAAATAAGAATTATTGAGGGGTTTTAATGAAAAATACCTATAGTGGCTGTCTTTATACAAAAATAGGATGAGAAAAGTTATGATAAGACCTAAAGTCATATTTCATTTTCAAATATGAATTATGTATATCCATTAACTCATATTAGTCTCTTTCATTTTCTCTCTCCTCCAAAATGGCAATAAAGCTCAAAAATAGGATAAAGATATGATCATGTGCTCTTTGATGAATGAATAATGCATAACTCGAAATTGTGACTCAAGGATTATATAATAGGAGCCTTTTCCAATTATATTAACTTTAAATGCATTAATATTAAGATTAATAGCCAATGTAGGAGTTATGGACCAAGATATGAACAAAAATGAAATCTAAATTCACAGGAATATTCTAGACCTTCTAATTTTCCTGTGGTGTAAATTTGAACTCATTCGACCCATGTTTGAACCTTCAAATCAATTAAAGTAAATTTGAATATAGTTTGACCTAGGTTTTAATCCGATTTCATTAATTGCATTGATTTTCCCTAATGTTCCACATTTCAAATGATGTCAAGCGTTACATTCTTATTTTTCCTTTCTTGTGGATGATATGATGGTCCCCATTTAATCAGCCGACGATCCAAAAGCTTGGACATCATCCTCTTCCTCTGCATCATCTGTAAGTCAGAGACGTATCATAGGCTCCTCCTTCCCTAGTTCTTTTCTCCACCATCAATGCACCTTCTCACAAAATATCTTCACCAGTAAATTCACCCTTCTTCCCTGAGTTGAACGATGGTTTACTCATTCTCTCCCTTGCTCTGTACATGAAACGCCCATTTAGGGCTTTCCTCCTCTTACCACCCCCAACTTGTAGAGGGATATGTAAGCCATATCATGGCTATATAAGAGGTCAAAAATGATATTTGGAGATCTCAAGTCCCTCCTCCAGGCTCAATTCACCCTCCAGAACCCTGATGACCCCTGGCCTACTCAGTTTTAGTTTTTGGTGAACTTGGCTCTGCCTTGGCCTCCTCCAGTGCCTAGGTCCAAATTGGCAATCCAGTGAGCTTCCCTGACTTCCTTTTGCTACCTTGCAACTGTTGGTTTGCCATAGGATTACCCCAACTTCAAGGTACTATAGCCTCCTTCAGTATCTCACCAGTGCTTACCATTGGGCCACCCCGGTGGCCCTCCCTTCTTGAAAATGATTCCTCTGACTTCGTTAGATCTTAGGGCATGTCACTTGCATCTCACCTCTCACGGATTTTCATCGTGCCATCATGTTCCCTCTTACACTGGTTTTTCCCCTGTAAGACCTTGTCCTCTGACTATCTAGCAGGTTGTTGGTCCTCTACTTCACATAACTGATTCACCACCTTCAGTTTGACCCCGTGATGGTTTAAGTCTCACCTTTCTTTCTATTATTAAGGTCCTTCCTTAGCCTTGATTTTTTCTATTCTGCCTCAGCCATAGCCAGAGTAGTTCTTGAGCTCCAGTGGTCACCGTCGTTTGAAATTTGGCTCTTTGTCTCTGCCCGATGATGTTCAACTTGCCAGAAACCTCATTTTCATGAGAATGATTCATTCGTCCTGAGTTCTGATTGCAGAATCAACCTCCAGGTTGCTTGCTCACACCTGATGCGAGGGAGGAACATGCCAGATCAAAAACTGACCTTGTTATCCCCGCTTGTTTAATTGAATGATTAAGTTTCCAAGGTTAATTTCGGGTTTCTAAGCGTCACCACCCCTTGTTTGGTTTGAGGTGCGATGCCAACATTGCAGTCCACCATTGGTCCACATCAGATGGGCCCAAGGTCCAACGAATATTAATCGGCTACATGGCTTTTTCCTAATTTTTGATTGGTTTAATCTTGGGAAAATCACAGCAATTTGAAGGATATTTAGAAAAATATTAAAAAATATGTCTTGGAAAGCTCTCTTGATTTCCTATCATTTGGTGTTCTTTTTAGACTCTATTTTTCGACGTCTTATTTGAAATCTTAGTTTGACCCATGAAACCCTAATCATGTACCAAATATGATTAAGGTGATCTAAGCTAACCTAGTTTTCCCCAATTAATGATGTTAATCAACAAGTCTAATACTAGTGCACCTAAACCCTAATTCACCTTAATTGTTATAACTCATTACTCTAAACGATATTAATCAAAACATAAAACACAATAAATTACCAGTTAACCACATACCCAAAAATATGGGTAAATTAAAACTTATTTCAACATCAGCACCTGCTCAGAAACATTTGCATAAGAGCCCAACATCTTTTTTATATCCATACTATGCTAAGAATTTGACACAAATATTTCTATCACCTTCACTACAACATATATATATAGAAGAACAATATTTGTATATGCCACACAACAAACATTAACATTCTAACAAAATTTCTATTCGTTTGAAATACCATATACAAACTTTTCCTACCCAGACATGAGAGTACATGGATGACTCTAGGATACACTAGACATCTAATCAACTTTCTGAAAGATTTATTACTATAGATCCTCTTTGCTACCGCAAGTTTGTTTTTGTCACTTTCGATTACCTTAAAAAATGTGGCGAACCACACGGGTGAGACCCATGTCCCAGCAAGAGATATAACCTCCAACAATGTTTATTAATTCCAACATTTTTAGGTAATGAGACAGTTTCATAAGCTTAATCATATATAATAAATAAGCTCAACAACACTGATGATTAACAAAATACATAAAGGAGCACATACTAACTATCTTCATTAGCCAGACTATTCTCAGATCCCTATTAACAATATAAGGAGTCTAGCAGCATGAGCATCTCTAACATCATGAATAAATCTAGTTTCATATGCATAGCTAACAACATCAACATGTCTAACAGGTTGAACATATCAACATCATAATAAGAGCTACCACATAAGCACAACTATATGGATAAGCATGATTAGCAGTATATGCATCTCTAGTTACAAAGGCATGGCTAGCATGCTAAACATAATGAACAACATGAGATTGCTAGCATCATGATTATAATCAGTAGTAGCAGTATAGTTATCAACACAAGCATAGCTACTGTATGTATGCATCTACAATCTTAAGCATATCCACAACCTAAGTATATCTACTATCTCTTAATTGCACTAAGCATCATATTTATGTAAAGATAACAAACAAGGGTTATTATCCAATGTGGAACGTCGTGTATAACCCTAAACAAATATGCTACATGACTGTATTACATATTTTATTAAGCCCTGGGGAGTTTGAATCGTACCACTCAAAGTCTAACAGACCACCTCTTGGTCGCAATCAGTTCCATATAGGATCTAGGAAGAGCCGAACTCCAAGATCTTCTCCATACTCAACCAGTACAAGTCTGCACTGTAGTAATATATAGTCAAACTGCAAAACAACAACATATAGTCCTGTAACTAGCCCACCTTGGTACAAATCACGGTGCTAGAATCTAGGGTATTCAAACCCATTCACTGAGGTACAACCACAATTGTCATCTAATCACATCATGTTATAATCACTGAGACCCGACCAAAGTCATTCTCAAAAAGCGGGCTAGGTATGACCGCAACCATCCTCCCGAAACACTTGGTGTTAGGATGACAAGCACCCCACATATTCAATAGTATGCACTCCGAGTTTCCCTTAGGAATACTCATTTTACCATCCAACAAGTTCTAACACTGAAGATGGTTCTATGGCACAGGGCACTACATGATTAGAGTTTCACTTGATTATTTATTTCCAATGGGGTGAATTAAGGCTGCATCAAACAAGTGGACATACAAACCCTAATTCACTTCTAGCAAGCATATAAGTATCACAACTTCAAAAGATATAAAATGTGTGAAACATAATTTCTCATCTCATCATCACATGGTACTATTCACTTACCATTCATGAGGCTACACTAGTCACCATACTATCACAAGATATAAATCCTTTTCACAATATTACAGGGTATCAACCCTTATCAACACAAGAGAATTACACCTCATTTAGGGCTCAACCATGCCCAAAGGTCATTAAGACCATCATACTATCACATGATATAAATCCTTTTCACAATATCATAGGGTATCAACCCTTAGCAACACAAGAGGATTACACCTCATTCAGGGCTCAACCATGCCTAAAGGTCATTAATACCATCATACTATTCCTTGCAAGATCATCATTATCATTCCATGACTTATAGCAAGGCTCAACAACATCACTTACATATAATACACCAGATCAACACAATATTGTATTAGTGAGCTAGGAGATATTCATTAACCATCATAGAAGGGTTATATTAGCATTAAGAATCCTTTATTACATCAACATGCAAGGAATCTAGATATGATTAACCCTCATCATATTCATAATGCACATGTTTAGCATAAGATAGCATCAACCATGTGGCTATGATAACCATCAGTTAACACATTAAGGTTATGATCATATTAAGGAGGTTATTTCACCATAATGCCATCATGTAAGAAGGTTAAACATGAATACTCATCTTTATCTATTTGCATTAGAGTTAGGTTCAACAAGATAAATTATATTAATGTTACTAATCAACACTCATACCCAAACTCTAACTCATGACATCCCCATTAGATCATGGATGCATAAGGTGAAGCATCACCATCACATTCCATAGTATTCTCAAGTATGGACCTACACATAAATCAAGGTGTAACCATCAGTTTATAACATACTAGGGTTTCAACAACAATAAGAGAGTACTCCATGATTGTATAAGTCATTCAAGGACTATTCATACCCAATTACCATCATTTAGTTATATTAAAGCTAGGTATAACAAGCTATACCTCATTCATATCAACACAATATGGTTATCATCCCTTCTATTCATATGAGTGAATAGGTAAGACTACCTTATTAAGGGTAACTCTCCATTTGTTCCATCATCATTCAATCCATATCACCATACCATAATGTCACATAGAACCATTGGATGTTTAAAAGGTAAGACCATCGGTTGTTTATATGAGTAAACACCTTGGATAAAACACCAATGAAGTACTTGATTTGTTCTTTATAAAGAGTCACCATCTAACCCTGGACATCTCTTAATTAACAACATAAAAATTTCCATTGAGAGTAGGGTAAAACCCACAATCGAGTGTTCATTTAAAACAAGCCATCCATTGTCAGCAAGTAAGCTCCTTAAGTTGATCATATAAAGGAAACCATATAAATCACATTATTAGGACCAACATATTACATTAGTCATAATTCCACTTTATTGGAGGAATAAACATTAGATCTTGACCATTGGGTCAAGTTCATATGTTAAAACCATCAACTACAGTATAGGTCCGACCATTGCATCAAGTGACCCAAGAAACCATTGGTCTAAGGCTTAATTGATGCTACAACTATATGATTAACTCACCATAGGTTGTGGAGACCTGATCCAACATAATCAGTGACCATTAAGTCACCATAGGTTGTTAGATCAGCACTATATTCATTAATCAACATCAAATATTAAGCTAATGTCATCATTGATGTGACGAACGTCTCGCGAAAACAAGATTAACTAATGCAGAAGCGTTCATCAAGCAGCGGATTAGCGAAAATCACTAAAAATTAAAACTTTTTGCAAAGGGATCCATTCATAGGAAAACTCTTTCATTCAGAACCAAAGTAAAACTTTACATCCTGGTTCATATATATACATCTCATGTACTTTTGCTTCTCGAGGAATACAAACATTAACTACTCTGTCTTAACTGTACACAGGTAGTATAAAACCCTCGAGGCACTAAGCCAAAATCTCGAAATCATTAACTACTACTCCAAGGACCTGAGAGTACAGAGACGACACATAGGACTTCTATATACATCTGAACATGACATGACCGTCAATGTCTCCACCTGAGACTTTACTGCTGTCCCTGCTACTGCTGATGTCCTTCACCTCCTGAAGGATTCCTGTCTCCTCGTCTGCGTCCACCTAAAAATGTGGTTCCCACGGGGGTGAGACAATTATAAAAATTGCCCCAGCGAGAGATATAACTCTCCGCCAGAAACATTATTATTGCAACTTAATAAGATAAATGTGAATAGGGAAATCATATTTATTTGACAACAGATATTTTGATGTCTAACAGATTAAATCATTATTCTATATCAAAAGCATTGCAACTGTAACTTGATAGAATAAACATGTTACTATTCCTTTAATGAATATGAAGAACATGTATACCATCTATTCAAACTACAGAATCATTATCACTGCATTAACTCTCTTCAGGCTTAGATCATATGACTAAAGCCTGGCATTATCATTGTGGAGTCATGGCTCGAAGCCATACTCTTTTCACAAGGTGTTGGGATCTTAATCCCTCATTTCAACACTGGGGCTTCTCATCCATTCTCAATTTCAATACCATAACCATGAAATCCTGGGTATTCAAACCCTTTGTTCATCACTTGAGCACTATTACCTCTTTCTCAGGTAACTAACACCTTTAGGTCATTTGACCAAGGTAAGTATGATACTTGCTACACAAGCATTCATCATGACACTTGATGCACATTAATTCTCTTGCCACCTCTTACCAGGCACAAGGTATATTATGGCACACAAGGCCCAATTAACAATTCATACTAATAATACATCATAGCTCATACCTGGCTATGCTCATCATCTCATAATACCTGCATGGTTAGCACATATAATAGCAGTACATCAATTATCTATCAATACCATGCAAAAACAATGTATTAATAATTCAAGGGTATTACCCTTAATCCTTTATCAGGATTTGGGTTTCCATCACACATGGCTCATCAGAACACTGTACATCTTGTCACCTTTCACTAGGCAACAACTTTATTCACATGGCTCACAAAACCATTCACATCTTGTCTCCTCTCACTAGGCAACAACTTTATTCACATGGCGCACACAACCATTCACATCTTGGCACCTCTCACTAGGCAACAACTTTATTCACATGGCGCACAAGGCCATTCACATCTTGTCACCTCTCACTAGGCAACAACTTAAAACAAAGGCTTACAAGCCCAACTCATCTTGTTACTTCTTTCTCAGTAACAAAAACATAATGGCACATATGGCCAATCAATTCTTATCAAATAAACATCATAGCTCATACCTGGCTATGATCATCAACTCATGAAACCTGCATGATTGTCACACATGATAATAGACTTATCAGGTTTACAACACATCATGCAATACAGGGTAACACCACTATTCCCTTACCAGGGTTAGGGTTTTCCATCAATTAGGGCTTTCTCTCACATATCATTACCCTTCATTAAGAATAGGGTTTTCCATTATTAACCATTTAGGTTTTCAAGATCATATTATCAATGATCAAACCCTAGTTCATTGCTCCCCACATCTAGGAGCCAACATTTATACCATAAGTATTCACTCATACTTATTTATTCTCATCAATTATCATTAAATGATTATCATCACAAGGTATGAGTATCTCTCTCATCCTTAAGTTGAGAATTAACAAAACGACCATGTTAGGTCACTTTAAATTCATCTCTAAGTCAAGCATAGACCACCACGGCCGTGCTACCTTGCACGGTCGTGCAAAGTAAAGCTACCACGGCCGTGCTACCTTGCACGGTCGTGCTGAGTAAAGTCGCCACGGCCGTGCTGCCTTGCACGGTCGTGCTACATAGGATCATCACATGAATCATATTTATATATGAATTCTATTATTTGATCCTTTCAACTTGATTAGGTCACATCAACCCTTCAATCATATGCATACAACTATGATTAACATAGGGTACCAAGTCATTGGTCCTATAAGCAATTAGGGATGCATTCCCAATTAGGGTTTCTCATGAAATCACCCTCAACTAGGGTTCCACATGGATGCACCCTCAATTAGGGTTTCACTTGGAATCACCCTCAACTAGGGTTTCACATGGAATCACCCTCAACTAGGGTTTCACATTGAATCACCCTCAACTAGGGTTTCACATGGAATCACCCTCAACTAGGGTTTCACATGGAATCACCCTCAACTAGGGTTGAATTCAATAACCCTGTCAATTAGGGTTTATGTTCATGTTTAGGGTTTCATGATCTCTTTGATTAAGGATCATAACCCTTATACACCACATGATTCATATTCATGTATGAATTCATGCTATCATCTTCTTAACTTGATTAGGTCATATCAACCCTTCAATCAAGTACATACAACTATGATTTACATAGTGTACCAAGTCATTGATCTTATCAGCAATTAGGGTTCATCCCTTGATTGACACGAATCACTTAGGTACTATTAGGGTTTTAACCTTTGTTCCTTCATTGGTTAACATTACTAACCATCATTGGATCAATAGTACATTCATCATCACATTGGACCTCCATTACATAAGGTATCCAAAGGAATTAGGGTTTACTATTCATCCTAATTAGTGATTTCACATGTAGGCAACCTCTTAATAGGGTTATACATGAAATCGGCCTCAATTAGGGTTTACATCATGTATTGGATCCATGAATTTGTTATGAATTAATGACTAGTACCATTAAAGGTATCTCCCACCTAATCACATTAGGTTTTCAAAAAGGTTTGATCCATTGGACCTTTAATGACATAAGGTATCCAATTGAATTAGGGTTTCCAATGTTGATTCCTTCAATCATTGGATTCATGGAACCAATCATCAATTGGACCTATACCCATACTTCAATTGAGTTTCATTAGTTCAACCTTCAACTTATTTGACCCTTAATTAACCCTCAATTGGTCATCAATTAGGGTTTGATTCAATTGAATTAGGGTTTGGAATCGATGATTCAACAACACTAATCAATGTAAGACTAGTTGCTTTGAAACCATTGAACCATCATCCAAGTTGGGTATGACCTGACCCCAAACGGTCTTGAGGTCGTTTGGATGACCTCCAAACGGTCTTGAGACCGTTTGCCCATCATATCACTCAAATCCAAGCCATCCAATTAAGGTTTGGATCATTGGATTGATCACCAAATCAGCATTGCATTGTATAACAGCTTGGTACCTTTAGACCTTCAAACACCTAACCATACTCAACCCTAGACCTACAAACGGTCTTGGGTGACCACCAAACGGTCTTGAGACCGTTTGGATGAGCTCCAAACGGTCTTGAGACCGTTTTCCCATCATATCACTCCAATCCAAGCAATCTAATTAGGGTTTGGTTCATTGAAGTGCTCACCAAATCAGCAATCTATTGCAGATCAACTTGATATCTTTAGACCTTCAACCACTGAACTATACTCAACCCTAGACCTCCAAACGGTCTTGGGTGACCACCAAACGGTCTTGAGACCGTTTGGATGACCTCCAAACGGTCTTGAGACCGTTTGCCCATCCAACCTTTGGATTTTAGTGAAAAATCATCATGGATTGGTCTATCGAGTTGATCAACAAATCAGCATTTAGTTGCAGTATGATTTGGTACCTTTGGACCTTCAATTGGTCAACTATACTTGACCCCAGACCTCCAAACGGTCTTGGGGTGATCCCCAAACGGTCTTGAGACCGTTTGGATGATCCCCAAACGGTCTTGAGACCGTTTGGGCTAATCAACCCAAAATCTCAACTTAACTCATTGGAATTTCAGCACTATTTTCAATTAGGGTTTGCCTAATTGATTAGTCTTCAACTCATGATCACTTTGTAATTAACCCCTCAAATTTGGAGGGTCATTAACCGACATCATTATGAACAAAAATCTCATACGTTCAACGCTTGGTCAACGCACTCAAACGGTCTTGAGACCGTTTTCCCAAGCAGGTCAAGTTGATCAGGTTGCAAATCAGCACTTAATCCAATTAGGTTTCCCTAATTGATTAGGCTTCAACTCACGATTCCTTGGGAGTTAACCCATAAAACGTGGTGAGTCATTAGCCAACATAATTAGGATCAAAAATCTCATACGGTCAACGCTTGGTCAACGCACTCAAACGGTCTTGAGACCGTTTGCCCAAGCAGGTCAAGTTAATCAGGTTGAAAATCAGCACATAATTCAATTTGATTGCCTAATTGATTGGCCTTCAACTCTCGATTACTTTGGAGTTAATCCCTAAAATTTGGAGGGTTATCAGACTACATAATTAGGAACAAAATTCCCAAACGGTCAACGCTTGGTCAACCATCTCAAACGGTCTTGAGACCGTTTGCTCCCAAACGGTCTCAAACCATTTGTCCTTAAACGGTTTGCTGAAACCGCATAGCCAATCAAATTAAAATGATTTGGAGTAGCTATCAAAACGGTTTTGCTTGGTAATTTTATTTGGATAAGCATATAGGATGATGTCATCATCCCCTTCCTTCGAACAACCAAGAACAGCAACCGTTCTTGATGGAAATTGCAGCAAGAATCAAGAGTGCATCAAATTGAAGAAATCAATCAACAAAGCATAGAGAATTGATGCAATAGCAATGCTTAAGGGTTTGAGTTATAAAACCCGCCTCCAATTGAGCTCCAAAGCTCCAAGCTCACGCCATTAATGGTGGATGAAGCTCTTGCAACTCCCCCTAGGCTCGTCCTCAAGCTTTTGATTGCAAAAGTTGGCTAGGGTTGAAGAGGAGATCGAAATAAGAAGAAATCCATAATTTATTTTCGATTTCCACCATGAAATCAAGGAGAACGAAGGTCAAGGGCTCACCCACAGGTTGGGGACGTGCTCCCTGCTCCTCCCTAGCTCCTTGGTCGGTTTTGCAAGCAAGGGAAATAAGAAAATCCGAAATAGCCTTTCATTTGGCTTGAAAAAGGCACTTTTATAAGGAAATTGATGAGAGAGAAAATGCATTATTAAAATGCATTAAATTCCAAAAATATGGCCGCCTCTTCCCCCTCAAATCCCTTAAGGACGAGGAAATTTCCTTTGCCTTTAATTCTCCTTCATTATCCTTGATTTAAAGAAAATCAAATTAAGCACCTTAATGCTTATTATATTAATATCCATATGTGAGTGGGTTTTCTTTTTCTTATAATAAGGTGAGTGGAATTTCACCTACTTAGGATATTTTCGTTCCTTATCTTGGCAAAGGAACGTTCATCCTTATTAAAAATCAACCCAAAACATTTTGGTTGAAAGCCCTTAAATTATTTTTATTCATTTTTGCCCTAAATCAAATTAGGGTTTCAATTAGGCATTAATCTTGATTATTTTAATATCAAGATTCTCTCTCCTCCAACTTAATTCAAATGAGGCACCCATCTCATTTTATTTGCTCTACATGTTTCCAAGAAACATTAGGGACCTTATTGAAGTGGTAATTTGCATATTGAACCCTAGGTTTTGGGTAAATTGCACTTTTCACCAAAACTAGGTTTTAATGCACAACACTGCTTTACAAGCTTAATCTTGGTGCCCGAGCTTGTGAAATCCATACCACTACATCATATTCATTCTTATGATGTATCAACATCAGAGGAACATCTTACCATGCAACATTTGCAATTTAACCCCTCAACTTGGGTAATTTGCACTTTGGTCCAAAATAAGCAAACATTGCTTCAACATTGTTCAAACAGGACCAAAATTGAAACATAAGTTTCTCATGAGCCCTAATTACTTTTCACAAGATAAGATTAAGAATATTATTAACCTTTTTAAGCAAAACAATCTAGGGTTAATTCATAACCCAGGTCAGGGATGTTACAAATTATAAACCCCTAACAAGGATTTCGTCCTCGAAATCCCAGGAAAAGGAGGAACATATTGTTCATTAATCATGCCCTCAAGTCTCCACATATCATCTTAATATCATGGAGATATCATGAACTCTGTGATTCCACACAAAGCTCCTTTCATTAGCTCAACCTCATCAATGTTTATGCAGAGCATAAACCCCTAACATATAATGTCCATATTATTGAAAGGAAGAAACATAAAAGAACATACTTCAATCATTACTCAAGAATTTATACCAAAAGAGAAACATATATATCTAACAGAGATAATTTACTCAGTAATCCTTTAAGAAACTCTATGTAATTGGGATTGTTCACATAGTTCTTCTTATTAGTTGGAAATGCCACATAGCTTTTCCCTTTTTGATTGGGAATGACACATAGCTCTTCCCTTTTTGTTGGGGATGACACATAGCTTTCCCTTTTTGATTGGGAATGACACATATCTCTTCCCTTTTTGATTGGGAATGACACATAGCTCTTCCCTTTTTGTTGGGGATGACACATAGCTTTCCCTTTTTGATTGGAAATGACACATAGCTCTTCCCTTTTTGTTGGGGATGACACATAGCTTTCCCTTTTTGATTGGGAATGACACATAGCTCTTCCCTTTTTGTTGGGGATGACACATAGATTTCCCTTTTTGATTGGGAATGACACATAGCTCTTCCCTTTTTGATTGCGAATGACACATAGCTCTTCCCTTTTTGTTGGGGATGACACATAGCTTTCCCTTTTTGATTGGGAATGACACATAGCTCTTCCCTTTTTGTTTAGGGTTGGAATTGCACAAAGCATCTTCCTTTATTGGAATTGCACAAAGCATCTTCCTTTATTGGAATTGCACAAAGCATCTTCCTTGATTGGAATTGCACAAAGCATCTTCCTTTATTGGAATTGCACAAAGCATCTTCCTTTATTGGAATTGCACAAAGCATCTTCCTTTATTGGAATTGCACAAAGCATCTTCCTTTATTGGAATTGCACAAAGCATCTTCCTTTATTGGAATTGCACAAAGCATCTTCCTTTATTGGAATTGCACAAAGCATCTTCCTTTATTGGAATTGCACAAAGCATCTTCCTTTATTGAAATTGCACAAAGCATCTTCCTTTATTGGAATTGCACAAAGCATCTTCCTTTATTGGAATTGCACAAAGCATCTTCCTTTATTGATTCAATATTTCTTATTTCATGATACTCATTAGATTGTCTCAGAATGACTACTTGATCAGAGCAATCAAAAAGATAACAATCTAAGAGTTTCATACTTGCCTTATCTTCAATGATCATATACCTGGACAGGGTATATAAGTATTGAGATTAGGTAGTATGCACTTACATGCTATCATATTCCTTGCTTTTCATATCATTATACACACGATTTTCCCTTGTTCCAACATAACTAAGTCATTTAGGAACTCTTTTAAAGCTCAAACTTTATGTATTAAGGACTGATAATCTAGGTTGTAAGGCTAGTATCCAGTCCACTATATGCATTACTGTTGCCCTAATCTGCCCAATAAGAGCATGATCATAGGATTCTCTATCCTGATCAGGTCTTAATGGGGATTCTCAGGCACTCATACTATTCTCGTCTGATCCCTTGCACCTCTTCTTGGTGCAACAACTTTGCCCTCAGCAATGTGTTTCTTGTGTTCTCCAGTCATTTTAAACTTTACCCTTTTTCTACACAAGCAGAAATCATTATAGGGTATACTGGAGGACACTAACACAGACTCAACAACTTAGTCCTATGTCTCTGTAGACTCAGCGAACCTAGAGCTCAGATACCACTAAATTGTGACGACCATCTCGCGAAAACAAGATTAACTAATGCGGAAGCGTTCATCAAGCAGCGGATTAGCGAAAATCACTAAAAATTAAAACTTTTTGCAAAGGGATCCATTCATAGGAAAACTCTTTCATTCAGAACCAAAGTAAAACTTTACATCCTGGTTCATATATATACATCTCATGTACTTTTGCTTCTCGAGGAATACAAACATTAACTACTCTGTCTTAACTGTACACAGGTAGTATAAAACCCTCGAGGCACTAAGACAAAATCTCGAAATCATTAACTACTACTCCAAGGACCTGAGAGTACAGAGACGACACATAGGACTTCTATATACATCTGAACATGACATGACAGTCAATGTCTCCACCTGAGACTTTACTGCTGTCCCTGCTACTGCTGATGTCCTTCACCTCCTGAAGGATTCCTGTCTCCTCGTCCGCATCCACCTAAAAATGTGGTTCCCACGGGGGTGAGACAATTATAAAAATTGCCCCAGCGAGAGATATAACTCTCCGCCAGAAACATTATTATTGCAACTTAATAAGATAAATGTGAATAGGGAAATCATATTTATTTGACAGCATATATTTTGATGTCTAACATATTAAATAATTATTCTATATCAAAAGCATTGCAACTGTAACTTGATAGAATAAACATGTTACTATTCCTTTAATGAATATGAAGAACATGTATAACATCTATTCAAACTACAAAATCATTATCACTGCATTAACTCTCTTCAGGCTTAGATCATATGACTAAAGCCTGGCATTATCATTGTGGAGTCATGGCTCGTAACCATACTCTTTTCACAAGGTGTTGGGATCTTAATCCCTCATTTCAACACTGGGGCTTCTCATCCATTCTCAATTTCAATACCATAACCATGAAATCCTGGGTATTCAAACCCTTTGTTCATCACTTGAGCACTATTACCTCTTTCTCAGGTAACTAACACCTTTAGGTCATTTGACCAAGGTAAGTATGATACTTGCTACATAAGCATCCATCATGGCACTTGATGCACATTAATTCTCTTGCCACCTCTTACCAGGCACAAGGTATATTATGGCACACAAGGCCCAATTAACAATTCAAACTAATAATACATCATAGCTCATACCTGGCTATGCTCATCATCTCATAATACCTGCATGGTTAGCACATATAATAGAAGTACATCAATTATCTATCAATACCATGCAAAAACAATGTATTAATAATTCAAGGGTATTACCCTTAATCCTTTATCAGGATTTGGGTTTCCATCACACATGGCTCATCAGAACCCTGTACATCTTGTCACCTTTCACTAGGCAACAACTTTATTCACATGGCTCACAAAACCATTCACATCTTGTCGCCTCTCACTAGGCAACGACTTTATTCACATGGTGCACACGGCCATTCACATCTTGTCACCTCTCACTAGGCAACAACTTTATTCACATGGCACACAAGGCCATTCACATCTTGTCACCTCTCACTAGGCAACAACTTAAAACAAAGGCTTACAAGCCCAACTCATCTTGTTACTTCTTTCTCAGTAACAAAAACATAATGGCACATATGGCCAATCAATTCTTATCAAATAAACATCATAGCTCATACCTAGATATGATCATCAACTCATGAAACATGCATGATTGTCACACATGATAATAGACTTATCAGGTTTACAACACATCATGCAATACAGGGTAACACCACTATTCCCTTACCAGGGTTAGGGTTTTCCATCAATTAGGGCTTTCTCTCACATATCATTACCCTTCATTAAGAATAGGGTTTTCCATTATTAACCATTTAGGTTTTCAAGATCATATTATCAATGATCAAACCCTAGTTCATTGCTCCCCACATCTAGGAGCCAACATTTATACCATAAGTATTCACTCATACTTATTTATTCTCATCAATTATCATTAAATGATTATCATCACAAGGTATAAGTATCTCTCTCATCCTTAAGTTGAGAATTAACAAAATGACCATGTTAGGTCACTTTAAATTCAGCTCTAAGTCAAGCATAGACCACCACGGCCGTGCGACCTTGCACGGTCGTGCAAAGTAAAGCTACCACGGCCGTGCTACCTTGCACGGTCGTGCTGAGTAAAGTCGCCACGGCCGTGCTTCCTTGCACGGTCGTGCTACATAGGATCATCACATGAATCATATTTATATATGAATTCTATTATTTGATCCTTTCCACTTGATTAGGTCACATCAACCCTTCAATCATATGCATACAACTATGATTAACATAGGGTACCAAGTCATTGGTCCTATAAGCAATTAGGGATGCATTCCCAATTAGGGTTTCTCATGAAATCACCCTCAACTAGGGTTCCACATGGATGCACCCTCAATTAGGGTTTCACTTGGAATCACCCTCAACTAGGGTTTCACATGGAATCACCCTCAACTAGGGTTTCACATTGAATCACCCTCAACTAGGGTTTCACATGGAATCACCCTCAACTAGGGTTTCACATGGAATCACCCTCAACTAGGGTTGAATTCAATAACCCTGTCAATTAGGGTTTATGTTCATGTTTAGGGTTTCATGATCTCTTTGATTAAGGATCATAACCCTTATACACCACATGATTCATATTCATGTATAAATTCATGCTATCAGCTTCTTAACTTGATTAGGTCATATCAACCCTTCAATCAAGTACATACAACTATGATTTACATAGTGTACCAAGTCATTGATCTTATAAGCAATTAGGGTTCATCCCTTAATTGACACTAAACACTTAGGTACTATTAGGGTTTTAACCTTTGTTCCTTCATTGGTTAACATTACTAACCATCATTGGATCAATAGTACATTCATAATCACATTGGACCTCCATTACATAAGGTATCCAAAGGAATTAGGGTTTACTATTCATCCTAATTAGTGATTTCACATGTAGGCAACCTCTTAATAGGGTTATACATGAAATCGGCCTCAAATAGGGTTTACATCATGTATTGGATCCATGCATTTGTTATGCATTAATGACTAGTACCATTAAAGGTATCTCCCATCTAATCACATTAGGTTTTCAAAAAGGTTTGATCCATTGGACCTTTAATGACATAAGGTATCCAATTGAATTAGGGTTTCCAATGTTGATTCCTTCAATCATTGGATTCATGGAACCAATCATCAATTGGACCTATACCCATACTTCAATTGAGTTTAAATAGGTCAACCTTCAACTTATTTGACCCTTAATTAACCCTCAATTGGTCATCAATTAGGGTTTTATTCAATTGAATTAGGGTTTGGAATCGATGATTCAACAACACTAATCAATGTAAGACTAGTTGCTTTGAAACCATTGAACCATCATCCAAGTTGGGTATGACCTGACCCCAAACGGTCTTGAGGTCGTTTGGATGACCTCCAAACGGTCTTGAGACCGTTTGCCCATCATATCACTCAAATCCAAGCCATCCAATTAAGGTTTGGATCATTGGATTGATCACCAAATCAGCATTGCATTGTATAACAGTTTGGTACCTTTAGACCTTCAAACACCTAACCATACTCAACCCTAGACCTCCAAACGGTCTTGGGTGACCACCAAACGGTCTTTAGACCGTTTGGATGAGCTCCAAACGGTCTTGAGACCGTATTCCCATCATATCACTCCAATCCAAGCAATCTAATTAGGGTTTGGTTCATTGAAGTGCTCACCAAATCAGCAATCTATTGCAGATCAACTTGATATCTTTAGACCTTCAACCACTGAACTATACTCAACCCTAGACCTCCAAACGGTCTTGGGTGACCACCAAACGGTCATGAGACCGTTTGGATGACCTCTAAACGGTCTTGAGACCGTTTTCCCATCCAACCTTTGGATTTTAGTGAAAAATCATCATGGATTGGTCTATCGAGTTGATCAACAAATCAGCATTTAGTTGCAGTATGATTTGGTACCTTTGGACCTTCAATTGGTCAACTATACTTGACCCCAGACCTCCAAACGGTATTGGGGTGATCCCCAAACGGTCTTGAGACCGTTTGGATGATCCCCAAACGGTCTTGAGACCGTTTGGGCTAATCAACCCAAAATCTCAACTTAACTCATTGGAATTTCAGCACTATTTTCAATTAGGGTTTGCCTAATTGATTAGTCTTCAACTCATGATCCCTTTGGAATTAACCCCTCAAATTTGGAGGGTCATTAACCAACATCATTATGAACAAAAATCGCATACGGTCAATGCTTGGTCAACGCACTCAAACGGTCTTGAGACCGTTTGCCCAAGCAGGTCAAGTTGATCAGGTTGAAAATCAGCACTTAATCTAATTAGGTTTCCCTAATTGATTAGGCTTCAACTCACGATTCCTTGGGAGTTAACCCATAAAACTTGGTGAGTCATTAGCCAACATAATTAGGATCAAAAATCTCATACGGTCAATGCTTGGTCAACGCACTCACACGGTCTTGAGACCGTTTTCCCAAGCAGGTCAAGTTAATCAGGTTGAAAATCAGCACATAATTCAATTTGATTGCCTAATTGATTGGCCTTCAACTCTCGATTCCTTTGGAGTTAATCCCTCAAATTTGGAGGGTTATCAGACTAAATAATTAGGAACAAAATTCCCAAACGGTAAACGCTTGGTAAACCATCTCAAATGGTCTTGAGACCGTTTTCTCCCAAACGGTCTCAAACCGTTTGCCCTTAAACGGTTTGCTGAAACCGCATAGCCAATCAAATTAAAACGATTTGGAGTAGCTATCAAAACGGTTTTTCTTGGTAATTTTCTTTGGATAAGCATCTAGGATGATGTCATCATCCCCTTCCTTCGAACAACCAAGAACATCAACCGTTCTTGATGGAAATTGCAGCAAGAAACAAGAGTGCATCAAATTGAAGAAATCAATCAACAAAGCATAGAGAATTGATGCAATAGCAATGCTTAAGGGTTTGAGTTATAAAACCCGCCTCCAATTGAGCTCCAAAGCTCCAAGCTCACGCCATTAATGGTGGATGAAGCTCTTGCAACTCCCCCTAGGCTCGTCCTCAAGCTTTTGATTGCAAAAGTTGGCTAGGGTTGAAGAGGAGATCGAAATAAGAAGGAATCCATAATTTATTTTCGATTTCCACCATGAAATCAAGGAGAACGAAGGTCAAGGGCTCACCCACAGGTTGGGGACGTGATCCCTGCTCCTCCCTAGCTCCTTGGTCGGTTTTGCAAGCAAGGGAAATAAGAAAATCCGAAATAGCCTTTCATTTGGCTTGAAAAAGGGACTTTTATAAGGAAATTGATGAGAGAGAAAATGCATTATTAAAATGCATTAAATTCCAAAAATATGGCCGCCTCTTCCCCCTCAAATCCCTTAAGGACGAGGCACTTTCCTTTGCCTTTAATTCTCCTTCATTATCCTTGATTTAAAGAAAATCAAATTAAGCACCTTAATGCTTATTATATTAATATCCATATGTGAGTGGGTTTTCTTTTTCTTATAATAAGGTGAGTGGAATTTCACCTACTTAGGATATTTTCGTTCCTTATCTTGGAAAAGGAACGTTCATACTTATTAAAAATCAACCCAAAACATTTTGGTTGAAAGCCCTTAAATTATTTTTATTCATTTTTGCCCTAAATCAAATTAGGGTTTCAATTAGGCATTAATCTTGATTATTTTAATATCAAGATTCTCTCTCCTCCAACTTAATTCAAATGAGGCACCCATCTCATTTTATTTGCTCTACATGTTTCCAAGAAACATTAGGGACCTTATTGAAGTGGTAATTTGCATATTGAACCCTAGGTTTTGGGTAAATTGCACTTTTCACCAAAACTAGGTTTTAATGCACAACACTGCTTTACAAGCTTAATCTTGGTGCCCGAGCTTGTGAAAGCCATACCACTACATCATATTCATTCTTATGATGTCTCAACATCAGAGGAACATCTTACCATGCAACATTTGCAATTTAACCCCTCAACTTGGGTAATTTGCACTTTGGTCCAAAATAAGCAAACATTGCTTCAACATTGTTCAAACAGGACCAAAATTGAAACATAAGTTTCTCATGAGCCCTAATTACTTTTCACAAGATAAGATTAAGAATATTCTTAACCTTTTTAAGAAAAACAATCTAGGGTTAATTCATAACCCAGGTCAGGGATGTTACAATTGATTGATAACATCAATAGGGTACTTAATGGTTGATCATTAAACTTCTAATTGATCCAAAACCTGACCTAAGGGGGTGAAAATAGGTTGTCACCATCATATGACACCTTTTATCTGGACCATCCATTGTCATGAAGACAACACCATAGGGTTGTTGTAATTGTACCATCATCGGGTCATGGATTTATAGAAGAAACCAACTTTAAACCCTAAAATTGACCATTGGTTGAGAGGTGCTTAGCACCATAGGTTGTCAAACCAACCTGATCCAAGTAATATTATACCTTAAGAATAATGTAAACATGATCACAGGTTCATCTAGATTTGAAATGAGAATAGGTAACATTATAAAAATCGAAATCCAAGTCAAGCATAGCTTTTTAGTGCATGGATCATCATTTTCAAGCAAGAACATGAGCTAGTAAGCTTATGGTAAGAAATAAACGTGGAGTAAGATATAAAACTTGCTTCTAATGAGAATATTAAATCCTAAACAGAAGAAAACTCATGCAGATAGGGTAGAAAATTCAAGTATAAGCTGTGAACTTGTCCATCTAGCACCTTTCTTCATCAAATGAGCAAACCCTAAGCATAAGGAGCAAGAGAGGTAGGGTTTTAGAGCTTTAGAGCAATTTCTACCATGGAACAACAAGGTTCCGACCTGGAGAAAGGTAGGAGGAAGGATAAAAAATAAATAAATGGAGGAAAGAAGGGTATTCTTACTCGTTTAGGTCAAAATCACTAGAAGGAAGCTTTTCAAACCCTAAAAGGAAGTTAATTGCAACCCTAGATTCTTTTTCCAAGAAGATCCCTTCTTTCTTATTCCTTGGATAGGAAATTCATAGAAACATAGAGAGAGAACAATATTATAGAAGGAGGTAAGTGGTGGAGATAAAATGGTTCGTTTTGGTGCATAGGGATAAGTATACGAAACTTTAAGATAAAGAAAAAGAAAAAGTTGAAGTTCTAGTATCTTTCCAAGTGTCCATGGGCTTAAACTATTAAGAATATACAAGAAAACACACAATAATATCCCCCACCATCAATAGATACATGATTATCCCTTGTTTAATGAATTTCCAAGCAAAACAAACAATTCATTAGTTGATAGCTCCTAAAGGTAGCTCATCCATGAAGGGGTAAACCCTAAAATATCCTTGGAGAAAACACCTTCAAACCAAGGATTAAATAGGTGAACCATGGCTCAAAAAGCTCAATAATGATGAGATAATATCCAAGGAACATCATTCAAGTGATAAATTGTAATGGAAACCTCTCAATTGGGTAAATTGTAGAAAAGTCCAAAATGTGCTTAAAATTGCATAACTTGCTCAAACAATGTCCAAATTGAACCAAATTTGAAACTTAAGCTTATATTATGATTTAAAAGCATATTAAAAGGTTATATTAGGGTTATAAGAATTAAATTATGATAGTTAATCTTGTTCAAGTCGTTAAGCAAGTTTAGGGGCCTTATAACTATAAACCCCTAATAGGGATTTCGCCCTCGAAATCTAAGATAAACAAAGTTGGGTACTTCCTTTGCACCTCATCCTATTACTTTCACATGGGTTCTTTCATATCATGGTGATGTCACATCATTCATACATATCTCATCTTGGGTCAGCACAAAAACCCCCACATAAGAAGACATTTGCAAATACTGAACATAGAAACTTGTTGTGCCACCTTTACAAATATAATAGTAACGTTCAACTTTAAATTATAGCTATCATCCTGAAATTATATCTATTGTATCAAGAAACCATCTATCCTTGATAGTGGTCTTTCCCAGCTATCACAGACCATACACAACATTATAGAGTCACTTTTGTTTTTCCTTCCAAACAACATTTATAGGATCATCATCAACTCTCTATCTCTCTCTCTCTCTCTATGAGAGAGGAATACTTGGAATGTTCATTTAATAAGCATCTCCAACCTTCACATATTTCTCATATTATTGATACATCTTGGATACTAGGATTCATTAACTTGGTATCCACCTCATGTGCTATAAGGAACTCACATCATTATCTCATCCACTTTTACCAACATAACAAATATCAAGAAATATAATAGGAGTCTTCCTAATTATTGGAAGGATCAAAAGCAAACTCATCACAAACTTTATGATCTTGGAACCATAGTCCAAGCAATCTTCTGCTGTAATAAGCTATCCACCCTCATGTTTGCAGCAAATCCATACGTACCAAGTGGCAATGATCCACTTGAAAGCTGTGCCCTAGAAAGGAAAGACACAAAGGGAAACACACTTCCCATAGCATAGTAGTATTTTTCAAGGGTCACTAGCAGAAAAGTAACCAATTCTGTTTTCATTATGCATGTTACAACTTCTTATGTATCATTTTACCTTTTTCATTTTGGGTTCCTTGCCATTAGCATAGGAATCATCATGATTAACATATCTCATTATTCCTTCCTTAATGACTATTTATCACACTTGGATATGTTCTCTTATTTTATTATATTTTTCAACCACTTATCAATAGGTAAATACTCATATTCCACATTTTTTCATTAAACATGGATCATCTCCCATAATTTCTTTCACATGCCATGATGATTTTACATTAACAATTTCTTACACACATAGGTTGGTCTGAGATTAACTCAGGTTCCACCTTATTCTTTTGTCATTGTTCCCATTTATCTTCTCATTTTGTACTTGTTATAGGAGTTCTTTCCATCTTATGTGGATTTCATAGACTTATCTGTCTTTTACTTTATTATCTTCTTGAATAACATCTTCAAGAACTCCTCTTTTTCTAATTTGTATTTAGATTTAGATTTCATGGTGTTGTATCTTTCTCTTATAGTTACCAAACATTCAAGTTTTGATAGATTATGATGCAATTCTCATCTTCTTTAAGGTAGGATTGAGATATTCATACCATGATTTCTTATTCATTATGATCTTTAGATTGTCTCAAAATGACTACTTGATCAGAGTAATCAGAAAGATAACAATCTAAGAGTTCAATACTTACCATTCTTCAATAATTGAATACCTGGCCAGGGCACCCAAATACTGAGATGAGGCAGTATGCACCATATTTTTATGTCATATTCCCAATTTTGACATCATCCTAGTCCTAAGTCCTAGTGTCCATATAGACTCAGTGAACCTAAATCTCTAATACCATCTTGTTATAACCCGTTACTCTAAACGAGATTACTCAAAATATAAAACACAATCAATCACCAATTAACCACATACCCAAAAATATGGGTAAATAAAAATCAATTTCAACGTCAGCACCCGCTCAAAATTATTTGCATAAGATCCCAACATCTTTCTAATATCCATACTATGCCAAAAATTTGATACAAATTGTTTAGTCACCTTAACTACAAAATATATACATAGTATAACAATGTTTCTATATGCCACACAACAAACATTAACATGCTAACAAAATTTCAATTCGTTTGAAACACCATATACAAACTTTTCCTACCCGAACCTGAGAGTACAGGGACAACTCTAGGACACACTAGACATCTAATCAACTTTCTCAAAGATTCATTACTATAGCTCCTCTTTGCTTCCACAAGTTTGTTTTTGTCACTTCCGATTACCTAAAAAAATGTGGCGAACCACAAGGGTGAGACCCATGTCCTAGCAAGAGATATAACCTCCAACAATGTTTATTGATTCCAAAATTTTTAGGTAATGAGACAATTTAAGAAGCTTAATCATATATAAAAAATAATATCAACATCACTGATGATTAACAAAATATATAAAGGAGCAGATAATAACTATCTTCATTAGCCAGACTATTCTTATATCCCTATAAACAATATAAGGATTCTAGCAACATGAGCATCTCTAACATCATGAATAAATATAGTATCATATGAATAGCTAACAACATCAACATCTCTAACAGGTTGAACATATCAACATCATAATAAGAGATACAACATAAGCACAACTATCTGGATAATCATGATTAGTAGTATGTGCATATCTAGTTACAAAGGCATGGCTAGCATGCTATACCTAACTAACAACATGAGATTGCTATCATCATGATTATAATCAGCAATAGCAGTATAGTTATCAACACAAGCATAGCTACTGTATGTACACATTTACAATCTTAAGTATATCAACAACCTAATTATATCTACTATCTCTTAATTGCACTAAGCATCATCTTTATGTAAAGATAACAAACAAGGGTATCATCCAATGTGAAATGTCATATATAACCCTAAACAAATATGCTACATGACTGTATTACATCTTTTGTTATGCCCTGGGGAGTTTGAGTCATACCACTCAAAGTCAAACTGACCACCGCTTGGTCACAATCAGTTCCATATAGGATCTAGGAAGAGCTGGACTCCAAGATCTTCTCCATATTCAATCAGTATGAGTGCGCACCGCAGTGACATATAGTCAAACTGCAAAACAATAACATATAGTCTTGTAACTAGCCCACCTTGGTACAGATCACGACACTAGCATCTAGGGTATTCAAACCCAATCACTGAGGGACAACCACCGTTGTCCACTAATCACATCATGTTATAATCAGTGAGATCCCACCAAATTCATTCTCAAAAAGCAGGATAGGTATGACCACAACCATCCTCCTGAAACACTTGGTGTTAGGATGACAAGCACCCCACATACTCAATATTATGCGCTTTGAATTTCCCTTAGGAATACTCATTTTACCATCCAACAAGTTCTGATACTGAAGATGGTTATATGTAACAAGGCACTACATGATTAGTGTTTCACTTGATTAGTTATCACCAATTGGGTGAATTAAGGCTGCATCAAACAAGTGGACATACAAACCCTAATTCACTTCTAGCAAGCATATAAGTATCACAACTTCAAAATATACAAAATGTGTGAAACATAATTTCTCATCTCATCATCACATGGTACTATTCACTTACCATTCATGAGGCTACACTAGTCACCATACTATCACAAGATATAAATCCTTTTGACAATATCATAGGGTATCAACCCTTATCAACACAAGAGGATTACACCTCATTCAGGGCTCAACCATGCCCAAAGGTCATTAAGACCATCATACTATCACATGATATAAATCCTTTTCACAAAATCTCAAGGTATCAACCCTTAGAAACACAAGAGGATTACACCTCATTCAAGGCTCAACCATGCCCAAAGGTCATTAAGACCATCATACTATTCCCTGTAAGATCATCAATATCATTCCATGCCTTATAGTAAGGCTCAACAACATCACTTACATATAATATACCAGATCAGAACAATATTGCATTAGTAAGCTAGGAGATATTCATAAACCATCATAGAAGGGTTATATTAGCATTAAGAACATTCCTTTAATACATCAGCATGCAAGGAATCTAGATATGATTAACCCTCATCATATTCATAATGCACATGTTTATCATAAGAAAGTATCAACCATGTGGCTATGATAACCATCACTTAACACATTAAGGTTATGATCACTTTAAGGAGGTTATTTCACCATCATGCCATCATATAAGAAGGTTAAACATGAATACTCATCTTTATCTATTTTCATTAGAGTTAGGTTCAACAAAATAAATTATACTAATGTTACTAATCAACACTCATACCCAAAACCTAACTCATGACATCCCCATTAGATCATGGATGCATAAGGTGAAGCATCACCATCACATTCCATAGTATTCTCAAGTATGAACCCACATGTAAATCAAGGTGTATAACATACTAGGGTTTCAACAACAATAAGAGAGTACTCTGTGATTGTATTAGTCATTCAAGGACTATTCATACCCAATTACCATCATTTAGTTATATTAAATCTAGGTATAACAAGCTATACCTCATTAGGGTTACATATCAACACAATATGGTTATCATCCCTTATATTCATATGAGTGAATAGGTAATACTACCTTATTAAGGGTAACCCTCCATTTGTTCCATCATCATTCAACCCATATCACCATACCACAATGTCACCCAGAACCATTGGATGTTTAAAAGGTAAGACCATTGGTTGTTTACATAAGTAAACACCTTGGATAAACCACCAATAAAGTCCTTAATTTGTTCTCTATAAAGAGTCACCATCTAACCCTAGAAATCCCTTGATTAAAAACACAAAATGTTCCATTCAGAGTAGGGTAAAACCCACAATTGACTGTTCATTTAGAACAAGCCATCCATTGTCAGCAAGTAAGCTCCTTAAGTTGATCATATAAAGGAAACCATATAAATCACATTATTAGGATAAAAATATTAAATTATTCATCATTCCACTTTATTGGAGGAATAAAAATTAGATATTGACCATTGGGTCAACTTCATATGTTGAAACCATCAATTACAGTATAGGTCCGACCATTGCATCAAGTGACCCAAGAAACCATTGGTATAAGGCTTAATTGATGCAACAACTATATGATTAACTCACCATAGGTTGTGGATACCTGATACAACATCATATGTGACCATAAATTCACCGCAGGTTGTTAGATCAACACTATATTCAGTAATCAACATCAAATATTAAGCTAATGTCATCATTGATTGATAACATCAATAGGGTACTTAATGGTTGATCATTAAAACTCTAATTGATCCAAAACCTGACATAATGGGGTGACAATAGGTTGTCACCATCATCTTACACCTTTGATCCTAACTATCAGTTGTCATGAAGACAACACCATAGGGTTGTTGCAATCGTACCATCATCGGGTCATGGATTTATAGAAGAAATCAACTTTAAACCCTAAAATTGACCATTGGTTGATAGGTGCTTAGAACCATAGGTTGTAAAACCAACCTAATACAAGTCATATTATAAATTAGGAATAATGTACACATGATCACTATTTCATCTAGAACTGAAATTAGAATAGGGAACATTATAAAATCAAAATTCAAGTCAAGCATAGCTTTTTAGTGCATGGATCATCATTTTCAAGCAAGAACATGAGCTAGCAAGCTTATGGTAAACAATAAACGTGGAGAAAGTTATAAAACTTGCCTCTAATGAGAAGATGAAATCCCAAATAGAAGAAAACTAGAGAAGGTAGGGTAGAAAATTCAAGTATAAGCTGTGAACTTGTCCATCTAGCACCTTAATTCATCAACTGAGCAAACCCTAAGCATGATGAGCAAGAGAGGTAGGGTTTTAGAGCTTTAGAGCCATTTCTACCATGGAACAGCAAGGTTACAACCTGGAGAAAATTAGTAGGAAGGATAAAAAAGAAATAAATGTAGGAAAGAAGGGGATTCTTACTCTTTTAGGTTAAGATCACTAGAAGGAAGCTTTTCAAACCCTAAAAGGAAGTCAATTGCAACCCTAGATTCTTTTTTCAAGGAGATCTCCTCATTCTTCTTCCTTAGATAGGAAATTTGTAGAAGAACAGAGGGATAATGAGGTTCATAGAAGGATGGAAGTGGTGGAGGTAAAATGGATCATTTTGGTGCTTAAGGATAAGTATATGAAACTTTAAGATAAAGAAAAAGAAAAAGTTGAAGTTCTAGTATCTTTCCAAGTGTCCATGGCCTTAAACTATTAAGAATGTACAAGCACACACACAAGAAGCCCCCTCATCATCCATATAGACATGCTTATCCCTCGTTTCTTGAATTTCCAAGCAAAACAAATAATTCATTAGTTGAGAGCTACTAAAGGTAGGTCATCCATGAAGGGGTAAGCCCTAAAATACCTTTGGAGAAAACACCTTCAAACCAAGGATTAAATAGGTTCCCCATGGATCAACAAGATCAAGAATGATGAGAATACAAGTAACATCATGGAAGTGATAAATTGCAAAGGAAACCTCTCAATTGGGTAAATTATAGAAAAGTCCAAAATGTGCATAAAATTGCATAACTTGGTCAAACAATGTCCAAATTGGACCAAATTTAAAACTTAAGCTTATATTATGATTTAGAAGCATATAAAAAGGTTATATTAGGGTTATAATAATTAAATCATGATAGTTAAGCTTATTCAACTCATTAAGCAAGTTTAGGGGCCTTACAACTATAAACCCCTAACAAGGATTTCACCCCCCAAAATCCAAGGTAAACAAAGATGGGTACTTCCTTTGCACCTCATCCTATTACCTTCACATGGGTTCTTTCATATCATGGTGATATCACATCATTCATACATATCTCATCTTGGGTCAACACAAAAAATCCCACATAAGAATACATTTGCAAATATTGAACATAGAAACTTGTGCCACCTATACAAATCTAATAGTAACTTTCAACTTTAAATTCTAGCTATAATCCTGAAATTATATCTATTGTATTAACAAGCCATCTATCCTTGATAGTGGTCTTGTCCAGCTATCACTAGACCATACACAACATTATAGAGTCACTTTTATTTTTCCTTCCAAACAACATTTATAGGATCATCATCAACTCTCTCTCTCTCTCTCTCTCTCTATAGGAGAGGAATACTTGGAATGTTCATTTAATAAACATATCCAACCTTCACATATTTCTCATATTGTTGATACATCTTGGATACTAGGATTCATTACCTTGGTATCCACCTCATTTGCTATAAGGAACTTACATCATTATCTCATCCACTTTTACCAACATCACAAATATCAAGAAATATAAGAGGATTCTTCCTAATTATTAGAAGGCTTAAAGCAAACTCATTATAAACTTTATGATCTTGGAACCATAGTCCAAGCAACCTTATGGTATAATAATCTATCCACCCTCATGTTTGTAGCGAATCCATACGTACCAAGTGGCAATGATCCACTTGAAAACTGTGCCCTAGAAAGGAAAGACATAAAGGGAAACACACTTCCCATACCATAGTAGTATTTTTTGAGGGTCACTAGCAGAAAAGTAACCAATTATGTTTTCATTATGCAGGTTACAACTTCTTATGTATCATTTTACCTTTTTCATTTCGGGTTCCTTGCCATTAGCATATGAATCATCATGATTACCATATCTCATTACTCCTTCCTTGATGACTATTTATCACACTTGGGTTTGTTCTCTTATTTTATTATATTTTTCAACCACGTATCAACAGGTAAATACTCATATTCCACATTTTCTTCATTAAACATGGATCATCTCCCTTAATTTCTTTCACACACCATGCTGATTTTACATTAACACTTTCTTACACACATAGGTTGGTCTGAGATTAACTCAGGTTCCAACTTATTCCTCTGTCATTGTTCCCATTTATCTTCTCATTTTGTACTTGTTATAGGAGTTCTTTCCATCTTATGTGGATTTCATACCTTGATTCACGTGATAAGCATAGACGTATCTGTCTTTTACATTATTATCTTCTTGAATCACATATTCAAGAACTCCTATTTTTCTAATTTGTATTCAGATTTAGATTTCATGGTGTTGTATCTTTCTCTTATAGTACCAAACATTCAAGTTTTGATAGATTATGATGCAATTCTCATCTTCTTTAAGGTAGGATTGAGATATTCATACCATGATTTCTGTTTCATTGTGCTCTTTAGATTTTCTCAAAATGACTACTTGATCAGAGTAATCAGAAAGATAACAATCTAAGAGTTCCATACTTACCTTTCTTCAATAATTGAATACCTGGCCAGAGCACCCAAATACTGAGATTAGGTAGTATGCACCATATTTTTATGTCATATTCCTAATTTTGACATCATCCTAGTCCTAAGTCCTAGTGTCCCTATAGACTCAGTAAACCTAAAGCTCTGATACCAACTTGTTATAACTCGTTACTCTAAACGAGATTACTCAAAACATAAAACACAATCAATTACCAATTAACCACATACCCAAAAATATTTGTAAATTAAAAACAATTTCAACGTCAGCACCCACTCAGAATTATTTGCATAAGAGCCAAACATATTTATTATATCCATACTATGCCAAAAATTCGATGCAAAATTTTCTATCACCTTAGCTACAACATATATACATAGGAGAAAAATATTTGCATATGCCACATAACAAACATTAACATGCTAACAAAATTTCAATTCGTTTGAAACACCACATACACACTTTTCCTACCCAGACCTGAGAGTACATGGACGACTCTAGGACACACTAGACATCTAATCAACTTTCTCAAAGATTCATTACTATAGCTCCTCGTTGCTACCACAAGTTTCTTTTTGTCACTTCCGATTACCTAAAAAAATGTGGCGAACTACAAGGGTGAGACCCATGTCCCAGCAAGATATTTAACCTCCAACAATGTTTATTGATTCCAACATTTTTCGGTAATGAGATAGTTTAAGAAGCTTAATCATATATAAAAAAAGATCAACATCACTGATGATTAACAAAATACATAAAAGGAGCATATAATAACTATCTTCATTGGCCAGACTATTCTCATATCCCTATTAACAATATAAGGAGTCTAGTAGCATGATCATATCTAACATCATGAATAAATCTAGTATTATATGCATAGCTAACAACATCAGCATGTCTAATAGGTTGAACATATCAAAATCATAAGAAGAGATACAACATAAGCACAACTATCTGGATAAGCATGATTAGTAGCATATGCATCTCTAGTTACAAAGGCATGGCTAGCATGCTAAACATAACTAACAACATGAGATAGCTAGCATCATGATTATAATCAGCAGTAGCAGTATATTTATCAACACAAGCATAGCTACTGTATGTACACATCTACAATCTTAAGAATATCCACAACCTAAGTGTATCTACTGTCTCTTAATTGCACTAAGCATCATCTTTATGTAAAGATAACAAACAAGGGTATCATCCAATGTGAAACGTCGTGTATAACCCTAAACAAATAAGCTACATGACTGTATTACAACTTTTATTAAGCCTTGGGGAGTTTGAGTCATACCACTCAAAGTCCAACTGACCACCGCTTGGTCACAATCAGTTCCATATAGGATCTAGGAAGAGTCGAATTCCAAGATCTTCTCCATACTCGGTCAATATGTGTTACAACCCCAATTTTTGGGTTCTTTTGGTGAGAAATGTAATTTCTCCTATTAAATATATTTGAATAGATAATGATATAACTTGTTTTGAATAAAAGTATTTCGTTTACAATAGCCTTGATGGTTGTTTTGTGGGCTTTATTGGCTATTGGGCCCAATAATAAGGAAAAGACAAAAGAAACTCCATTATTTGAGTAAATAAGAAAATGGAGAAAAGGAAAGATGTAGAAATCTCTAGAAGGCAAAGGAATGTTATCCAAAGTTGGATTTCGTGCCTCTTGGGTTCCTTGGGTTCCAAGGAGTACAAAGTTGCAAAGAGAATGCAATAAGAAAAGAAAAGATCAATGAAATATTTCTTTATTAAGAAAGAAATTGAAAACAATGATAAAATGTGGAAAATAATTGGAAAGAGGTATAATTGAGTTATCCTTGGTGGATTTTCATATCCAAAGGATTCCTAATGTTAAAAGAATTTCCAATGAAGAAAATAAAAAGAAAGATAAAGAGAAATACTTGAAAAGAGATATTTTAATAAAGAAATAAATAAGATAGTGAGAAATAATGGATATAGATGCATCTAGAAGGATAATAAGTATCCTTAAAAAGGAATTTCGAAATATTATAGTTTCTTGGGGTCTAAGGAGCCCCAATGGAGACAAAGAAAGAGAAAGTACCAATAATAGAAAATAAGAAGATAATATGATGCATAATGAATGGATTTTGTAGTATTGTTAAAGAGGTGGTATTTTCTATGAAAAGAAAACATAATTTTGTGCCAATGGATTAAAAGCCAAGAACAAAGAGAAGGAAAGAGGTAATTTTCGAATATTTAAATATCCAAAGTATAAATAATATCAAAAAGATATTTAAGAGAGAGATAAACTTGCTTCTTAGTGAAGGAATCAGATTCCTATTGGAAAAGGGCTTTGTTTCTTTGTGGGCAAGCACCTTAGGGCGTGGATACCCTCCCCTATATAAGGTAGACCCTCTGGTTTGAGTTCAAGAGATCCCACGTATCTCTTTCTCTCTTCCCTACCTTCTTCTTCATTTCAAACCCTATCCATGTAGTTGGTGCTTTCCCTGAAGCAACGGGGAGCTGTGGGTCATCTTGATGGAGTCTTGGTGTTCCCCAATGACCTGAGGACGATCGACTATCATCCCCGAGTGCTCGACCTCGCGCAAACCACATGTAACAAGTTGCATGTTTAGCCGAATGGCGTTGGCTAGGCACGCTTGGAATGACTGCCTTGGCTGCGAACTGAAGGCGCCCCGTGTGCACCAGGGCAGGATGAAGGCAAAGCAGCAATTTCCGGTGAGGATCGCGGCCCAGGGAGGAAGAGACAGCCCGCGCAAGGCTGCATACGGTGGCCGCTAGGGCTGGCTAGAGGTGGAAGATGACCCATTGGTCATTGGATGTTTTTGCCCCTCCGCGGGCTGAAGAAACCACCAACTTAAACGAGGGCATATCGGTCATTTCGTTATATTTTCCAAACGAGCGCGTTGCATGGAGAAGGAGGCAACATGGAATCCTCTGATTGGTCAAGTAAGTGAAATAATAAAAAATCATATCTTTTTATTTGTAACTTTGATGGTAGCAAATAATATATGAATTTTTCTTATAAAAATGAGAGGAATTCATTAAAAATGGGTTTTTAGGCTAATTCCTCTTGCAATTCGAAATGTAATGGAAGTTATCAACTTTAATGCTTTAATGATTAAGAAACCCTATTTTGAGATAATTAATGTATTTAGTAGGGTTTAATGGATGATTAAAGTAGATATTAACCTGTTAATTGTAAAAAGGTACATTAAGAACAAAAAGGATGAACTTTACACGTAATTGGTTTAATTTAGAGTTTTATGTGCATAAATATGCTTTAATGGGCCTTGAAACCCTAATATTAGTAAATGTGACTCTTAATGGCTTTAATTGTTCAATTTCATGATTAAAGATGAGATATGATAATTCTAAGCTATTTCGAGTATAAAACTTCCTAATTGTGGATAAATACCCTTAATGTAGTAATTAGGATTTTCTAATGGATAAAGGTAGAATTAATGACAAATAGAGTTCATATATGAATTAGACCATAATGAACTATGAATTGATGATAAATGAGCATAATGATATTGTCATGTATTAAAAGGATAAAAATGGTAGCTTTGATGCAAAAAAGGCTTAATGGACTTAATTGATGGCTTATTGTGACTTTAATATGAAATTAAGGTTAAATGTTGTTAAAGAATAACCTTAATATCTTTTATGAAGAATAGATGAGATAATTAGGGTTTATGAATTAATAGTATAAATGAAGTGAAACCCTAATTGCAATGGAAACCCTAAAAGTGGACTAGAAACCCTAAGAAGCGAGCTAGGTTTAGTAGATCTTGATGGCATGACCAATAATAAGAAATTGTATGCATATTTTAGGATCTCATTATGTGCTTTCTTGTCTATTTGGATTTCTTGATTTGTTTGCTTATTTCTATCTCAAATCAGACTGACAAGTATGTAGTTATGCTTATGGTTAATCACTTTAGTTTCACGATGATTTTTGGATGTTTTATTGGTTGCTTGAAAATAACTGCTTGGATGACTTTTATTTCATGCAACTATAAAGTGACTATGATTATCACTATAAATATAGATACATGACTGGATCAGATCCTGGTCCTCCTCTGTGGCTTTGCAAGTGCTAAAAAGGGTAACCTAGAGCAAAGTCTAGGCTATCATGAGTTAGAAATTGGGCTACCCACGTGTAGTGCCATGAGACTCTTTAGCACACCATGAGTTAAGGAGTGGGCTACCTATGGGTAGTGCCATGTGACTCAACCCTAGAAATTGATTCAGCTGTTAGGTAGGGTCATGATGGGTTTAATGGGGATCTATCATAAGGAAGGTAGCATCCAGGTCCACTGCAGGGACAACACAGAGGTTAGGGTATGTATGGATTGAGCAGTTATGCTGAAAATGTAAGGTTGTTTGTTAAATCATAGTTGACGACAATATGTTGTTACAATTAATTGCACGATTATTGTTTCCCCTACATACCAACTTTATGCTGACCGCCGTTTTGTTTGTCGGTGTTTTAGGTACAAGTGAAAAGAACAAACAGTAAAGTGGCATATGTGGAATTAAATATGAATTAAAGTACAGAGGATTACTTATAATAGAATCTAGATGTGGATAGAAGTAGATATCCAAGTTTTTGAAAAAGGTATGCAAAGTTTTATTTTATTACAACCTTTCAGTATAGTTCGGTAGAATTTGATAATTATTATTGATTAATTGTTGAAACTTTGATCCTGTTAATTGGGATAACGGCTCTGACCTCTTGGTCTCCCTTATTTGGGGGTTATCGGGAGGTGGGGTCGTTACATTTGGTATCAGAGCATAAGTTTCTATTTTTTTTTGAGAGAAAATGGATAGATTCATTACTTGTTATCCATACGACATCTACAATTGGGGAGAAAGATACAAATAGAACATACAAACGTCACGTTCAGTAACCCAAGGGCACTACAACTCATATTGGAACGAGAGAGAGACATTTTTGCATTGATTCTTCTTCCTTGAGGCTGTCTTAAGCAACTTTTCCTGAAGAATTCCTTCAACTTGAGCGTTAAATAGTGGTAGGGGGGCTGGAACAAGATGGTATTCTGCTTGTATATCAACTCAAACGAAGCCATACAACTAAGTAATAAGATCAATCCAGAGCGAGATTTAGCCATAACCAAGGTTGAATTACCGGGGAAAAATCCAGAAAACCCACCACCTTCACAGAGGAAGGAGAAACAATCCTTATTAAAAGGAACAAGCAACACCGATATACGGCAGAACAAGGCAGATAGCCTGCCAGAGACTAGCACCCAAGCAAAAAACCTGCAAGGCAGAAACAAAGGAGGGAAGCCCACCTCCTCCGGAACCCCAACAAGGACACCCCCACCGCCTCCTCCGGAACCCCAGCGAGGACACCCCCACCAGCCACCCGCCTCAGCCTCAAGGTAGATCTGAGCAAGAATCTGCCAGGAGAAGAGCGCCACCACCTCCTGCAAGAAACACGTCGAAGAGAAGACCCGATCCCAATCAGATCGCACGGCCGCCGTACAGGGGGGAGAGATGAGGAGCTCGGAGAGGCACCTGCAAAAGGAGACAGGAAAGAGAGGCAAGTGGAGGAGGAGGCCCGGGGGGAGAAGGTGATGGCCCAACAGGATGCCTGACCCCCTCCCCTAGGCTTGAGTGCCGCACGTGGGGGGGGGAGCCCTAGATCTCCACCATGGTTGCCAGAGCCCTAGACGACAGGGAGCCGCCGTTAGGTTCCTAATTTAATATGTAATAATTATTAAATTTTACAAATTCTATACAACCCAAGGGAGTTATTAGAGGATTTTTTAAAAGACAGAGGTGTCTAGAAAAGGATCACGCCCGGGGGATGGCAAGATTTTCCTCCGCATCGATAGTCAAAATATGAGGACTCCCGAATCCGTGTGACTACCTAGCCAATGTCTCAAGAATTGACTCGAAATAAGATACCTTTAGGATGCTCTCACCTTGTTCATCCCTTCTCAACTCAAATGCTGTTAAGGACCTTAAGGATTAGGGTTTTCTTTCTTTTCCTCACCCTCTCGAGGTATGGGTAAAGTTGATAAGGTTTAAGGAATCCTCCACCAAATTAATGAAAAGCATGTAAATAAGATGTCATGGACATAAGCTTAATAGTTTAAGCGTAAAATAAAGAATACATACATGCTTAGGTCGTATGACATATGTTGTCATGACCTCAGGAGAGACCTGAGGTGAGATCTCCTTGTCAGGAGGATGAGTAGAGAAAGTTAGTCTGGGAGGTAGAGACCTCCATTATAAGTAGAGAACTGACACATTATTTGAGGATGATGCTAACCCTAACCCTAATTGAAGGTTAGAGAGAGTGATGACACGATGGGCTACATGTCATGGTAGATCATGCTTTTAGTTTGATACCCATGATGATATGAGCAATGTGAGGTTGGATGACCTAGAGCCCTTGGAAACCCAACCCAGGGTAGGGTCGTGCATGTTAGAATGAAGGATAGATCCTTCAATGATGAGGTTAGTGAAAAACCTATGGAAACCCCACGAGCTTATATGAGCATGTCATAGTATGCACCCAGAGTATGTTAGTAGTGTGGGCAGTAGGTTGAAACCCTAGCCAAGAGAGTATGATGGATAGCTTATGAGATAAGCATAAAGGGCTATGGATAATCTTGGGCAAACATAGGTTTCACCTAGGTAGGTGTACGCTTGTGAGCTTGATCCACCTTCATGGAGAGAGGACCTCTGGTAGTAAGGCTATTTGTAGGGTTAGCTATAGAGAGAGAGAGAGAGCAGGATCCAAGCAAGAAGGTTGGAAGCTTAGACTCTGAGATATGAGGAATAGTGGGAGTTGAGGATAATGTGACCTAAGTGGATGATAGTGGTTGCCTCATGCTTGATCCCTGGAGGCTGATGATATCTTGGTTGCCATTAGAGGAACCAAACCCTAGAGAGAGGATGAGGCTTCTAGTACCTATGTGCCCATGGTGTACGTCTTTACCTTTTGAGATAGGAAGAAGAGTTCCTTAGACCTGGAGAGGTTTAGTAACATGTTGTGAGGCCTTATACCTTGTTGGTTGTCCTTGCTCCACTCTGAAGTGTTGTTCGAGTAGAAGGATGATAGGAAATGCATGGCATACCTTGTACATGTTTGGTTCTTGGTTAAGAGGTTGAGCATGCAGTTGGACACCCAAAAAGTTAACCTAGGGTTCCTAGGCCTAAGAGGGGAAGTGGTGTACCTGGTGCTCATGATGAGATTGGAGTTTTATAGATTCGAGCATGGCACTCCTCATGTTTAGAGGAAAGGGAAACCCCTAAAGTTTAAAGGTATGTTTGATGAATCCCTCATAGCCAAGGTGGTGACATGAGAAGATTTGTTCTTGGTCCAATGTTGAGGAATGAGAACAAGTATGACCTAGCATGGTTTAGTAGGTGGTCTGCTTGTACCTTAGTAGCTTTCTAGGGTTAAGCACGCTCATGTGGATGCAAACCCTAGACATAAGGACGTTTGTGACATTTGTTACCAAGATGTAGTTTCCTCCCATCCTTGGAGAGGGACCCTTTTGTAGGGTGTATACCAGTTTTGTTGGTTTAAGGTAACCTAAAGAGCTCTCATAGGATCTTGAGAAGCTAAGTGAAAAGTACATGGTATGAGAATGAACCTGTAGACCCATACATAACCATCTCTAAGTGCATGTGGATGTGTTACCGTAGAGGTAATCGGTATGGGGCCTGACCAAGGTAGGCAGGTTGCCATGACCCCTATGAAAGGATGAAAGTCGGCTCATGAATGCAGAGAGAGAGATGATGAAGGCTTGGGTAAGGTTCTAAGTTGGACATGTACTATAATAGAATCCTAAGTCTATCCTAGGGTCAGGTAGGGATAAGACCGATGGAGGTAGGAGTTGCCTAATTCCCTAGTTGCACATGACCATAGGGTCGGGAGGTAACAACTATCATTGTCTGAGGGCCATGGTCGAGAGGTAACAACACTTTAGGGTTCGCTTTGCAACCCACATTCTCAAAGGGGCATCCCGCACATGGTGGGAGAACTACCTCAACTCAAGAGTAGTTGAAGAGCCTCCACTCACATGGGAAGGATTCGTTGAGGCCTTCCAGGAGCACTATGTGTCCGAAGCTATGATTGACAGAAGGATCTAGAGTTTTCCAAGTGGGTGACATGACTGTTACCCAGTATGCCATGAAGTTTAGTGTCTTTTAAAAGTATAGACATGATTATGATGAATGTTAAAGGATAAAGAAATTCATCTGAGGACTCAAGCTGGACTTGATTTTTGCCTTGTCAGGAAGGGACCAAAACACCCTCCAGGCTGGCCTAGATGTAGCCCTAGAGCTTGAAGATCACCCTAGGAGATCCTACAAGAAAGAACTTCCTTAGAATAACAACCAATACCATCCTCTCAACAACCCTAAGAGGAAGGTACCTGAACCTACGATAGAAGCTGAGAAGCCTAATGTCTGACATGCAAGAAGAACCATGTAGGCCCATGCTGGTATGGTACATGTGCATGCTACTATTGTGGAGAAACTAGACACTTCAAGTCAAACTGCCCTAAGCTCACAAAGAAGGACCTGGACCAGAACAAGGACCACCCTCCACCTACTAAAAGACAAGCTAGAATTTTTACTATGGAAGTAGATAAGGAAGATGAAGAGTGATGCAATAATTAGCTTATGTTCATTTGAACCTTTTTATGAAATTCATTCACTTTTTCATGAAAATTTTAGTAATGCTTTCATTATGTGAAGAAGTAACAAAAGCCCTAAGGTGGGTAGTACCTTAGAAAATTTCAAGGATGAATTTTTTTAAGGTGGGTAGAATTGTCACATATCAATTTTCATAGTAAATTTAAACTTAATATGAAGTTTTTCCTAAATAAGAATGTTTGAGGAGTTTTAATGGAAAATACCTATAATGGTTATCTTTATACAAAAATAGGATGAGAAAATTTATGATAAGACCCAAAGTCATATTTTGTTTTCAAATATGAATTATGTATATCTATTAACTCATATTAATCTCTTTCATTTTCTCTCTCCTCCAAAATGGAAATAAATCTAAAAAATAGGATAAAGATATGATCATGTGACTCTTTAATGAGTCAATAAGTCTAATACTAGTGCACCCAAACCCTTATTCACCTTAATTCAACCTAAGATCAATATAAGCTATTGATTAATGATGTTTATGAACATGTACTTAGAGCCTAATCAAGTTAAGGGGAGATTTGAATAAAGGATAAGAAAGACTATCTTAAGATCTGCATTACTCCAAGGTAAATGAGTCATGCTACTGAGCACTAATATTTATGGTTGATTGCCTGTGAAGTACAAGTAGGCATTATCATTGCAAGTTTAATGCTTTAATCATGATCACTCTTTGTAATTGCTTGATGACTTCTATATGTTATGTCCTATGATTAAAATATTCATTATGATTTAAGTTATGATTAAGGACTCATGAAATTCATGTTAATTATCAAGAGGGAGAAATCCCTTCATGTTTAGAGGGATAAATACCATCATGTTAAGTTCAAGAATCATAATTGTTTTAATGTTAATGTCATGTTAATGATTAAGTTAATTGGAATTGAACCATTTTTTATATTCTCCCGCATCATGGACCCCAAGGGGTCGTTAAGGGCTTTCCTAGCAATCAAGGGTTTTCCTAGCAATCATGTGCTCCTAATGGGGCATTATAGAGGGATGCATACAGTTACTATTCAATTCTTCATGTTAATAATGATTCAAGAATGCTATTTAAGAACGCTTATAGTTAATTCATGTCTACTTTTTTCTTACATGTCAAATATACTTTATTTTTCTTATATTATAATGTACCAGTTCCGTTTACTGATATGTTGTTTTCCCCCTTCGCATGGCTAGGGACGCAATGTCCCAAGGAATTGGAGCAACTAAGGATTTAAGAGGATCAAGCAAGGATTAGAAGACCTTCAAGAGCTATCTGGTGGGGTGCCATCCATACTATGAGATCCAATTATGTTTACCGTTATGAATAGTTTTCATGTTTAGTAATGTTTAGACATGTTATAGAACTCAATTGTAGTTTCTTATTCAAGAGAATAGTGTATGAATCTCATGGTGAATTATGTATTTATTTTCTATGATTTCATCAATGTGACACTTCCCCTCAAATGAAAGATTCCATTGAGTTATGTTAAATATCATAAGGAGGGGTGTTACTTAATAAACCCTAAAAGGAACTTCTCTCCTCATCTCAAGTTAGGGTTTCTTAGAAGAAGTAGGACTAAGGCATCTTCCATCAACTAATGTACATGTAATGTGGAAATAATAAAGTAAAGAATTTTTTTATGGTTTTTGCTTGCAAGGGTATACCCTAGGAAATTTAGGGTGTGTTTAGGAAAACCCTTAGTGGGTCAAGGAAATCCTAAAACCTTGAGTGAAGAGTGTAGTCCCTAACCTGAACCCTAAACCCTAATCTTGGTAAATGGGACTAGTGTGGGTAAAATACTATCCCTAACCATATGAACCCTAATTAGGGTGGGAGGAAAGAGGAAATACAAATGAGTTTAGGTGACCTAGTCTCCCATGCATGCATGTACATGGAGCAAGGCATCATTGATTCATGTGAAGGGTTTGAATATACACATGAAACATAGGTAATCAATGGTTACATGAAAATGAAGATATGAAACTTTGAAAATGACTTTTAGGGTTGGTGTCTTGACCTAGGGTGGTTCAACTGAAGAGTGGGAAAAGGACCTACGGGGAGGAAAAACCCTAAGCCAGTGGGGTCAAGTTGTGTCTAGAAAGACTAACCACCTCTTGTGAGTCAAAAGGACACCCCAGGATAGGACCTTCCCTAGAAGGGTGAGTTTACTGATCAACTAAAGGATTGGGATAACCTTGAATGTCACCTAAAGCTTGAAAAATTAAGTATACAAAGCATGAAAGCACATATATTGAGTATGATTGTCTGAAACCATGTCATAGAACTGTTCTTACCCTAATCCCAATCCCACTGTCGGGGTAGGCAGTGTTAAGGGGATTAGAGCGCCCGTCTATGATTGGCTCGAGAATCACACACACATGATATGCAAAAAGAAATAACATTTCATTTATTTGAAAGAAATATGATTTCTATTACATCAGGGGCCTAAAGTTAACAAGAAAAGAAAATATTACAAGAAGAAGGTACAACTAGATACTACATTCCCTTTACATATAATACCATTTGATGATCATTCTTTATTCTAGCAGACATTGGCAAGAGTATAGCAGATCATCTTTACCAAGTCTTCACATCTTCATTCCCAAAATTAAGTAACTCAAGATGCAATCAATGCAAATGCATCAATACACTTTGAAAAGAGCAATATTAAACAATTGAAAACACTTATAGTAAAATATTGTACTTGGCAAGACTTATAAGCAAAACATTCAATGAAAACTCAAGTTTGTTTTGAACAATTCAATTTTATTATGAATTTTCCCATTATGCTGATATCACCAAGCATGCTTATATATTATGGCTCCATCATCCAACGAGATGGGGGAGGTCACCTGGCTCCATCTTTCCATTCAAAGGAGGAGGTCACCATTTTGTACAAGTTCCACCCTCTGAGATGAGGAGGTCTCTTGTACCCAATATCAACATCATCGTCATTATCATCATCATAATTCAGGCACTCATAATGGGCATATCATTTATTTTCAAGGTTTTCCAAGAGTGTATATATACAAATCAAAAGAGTACTTAGTAGGGAACATTGTAGCTCAAACAAATACATAGCTAATATTTTAAAAAAGAGTACCTATAAGGTTATCATTCAATATCACTGGTCTGTTCAAGAAGGAAAATAATATAAAAGTGTACCTCCTTTGGAGTCAAATTAGAGTATAAGCAATATCCAAAATAGATCAAGAGTTCATATCAGATCCTATATTGCAATATATAAAGAATTTGTCAAGATCTTGAAAAATACAAGTCATATGTCATTACTTCATGATTAGGGATCTTAATTCCTAATTTTTCACTAAGATAATCACTCATAATATTATTTTGAACTTCCATCATCAATATCAATATCTACCATAATCAAGGATGTATGATCCACCTAGGTGTTTTTAGGGAATTAAAGTAAACTCTAATTGTCCATATGTCATAAATCAATATTATGATAAATCTAGGTCACAAATGGATGATCAAGATCATTTAGGGTCATAGCAGACCCTTGAATTAATATGAGTATAAAGATCAAGGATGATTATAAATTTTCAATAATCAAGGTTTAAAGATCACTAGACAATTAATCATTCACATGTTATGATAAGCAATATTAGGATCTAATAATTTTGTGTAAGATCTAATATCTAATATTTGATTAGAGACTAACATGATTGAGATGTGGACATTTTGAAAGCAAAAACATATATCACGATAAGATTAGGGTTTATAATACCAATAGAAAACCCTTAACAAGGTATTTAAGAGATATAAATCAATTTCATCAAAAACCACTATGTCAAAGTAATATTAAGGTCCCATATTGAAGTACTAATTTATTTGAGAATGTGGACATTTTGTAGGAATTATTTGGACATAAAAGATAATTTTAAATAAATTTATAAATTTGACAAATAAAAAAGGCTAGGTAATAAAAATGAAAATAAAAAGGGATTGCTAGCCTAGCTTCATAGACTAGGGAATGGATCTAATTTTGTAGATCCTCCCACTGACCCGCAAGCAAGAGCTTGGATCAAGGGGATTAGTGCAAGGGGTAAAAGGGTTGAAATTGTTGGGTTTTTGGGGAGGCAGAGAAGGCAGCGGAAACAAAAAATTTTCTCCCCCAAACCCAGAACAAGGAAACACGTCAACGTTTATATATTAGGAAAGGATAGTTTGTGGAATCATACCTTGTCCCGAGGCTTGCTCGACGACAATACCTCGTGCCTTGCGCGGTCTTCACCTATGGTCTTGGATGGTGTCTGTGCAACTCCTGGTCATACCGGGACTGACTCCTCCTCCTCTCACCGGACTGTCGGGGTTGACAGTTGTCCTCCTGAGCGGCAGAAACCTCCCGCCTCTGAAGTAGTCCACACAGACCACTTGGAACTCCACACTCCTTGTCCCACAAGGAAGTGGAAGGAGTCACACCCTGCTGTTGATGTACTAGTCGCCAACACACTCTCCTGCCTCTAGTTTCAACTACACTTGTCCTTCCCTTGCTGCACCTCCCTTTGCGGGAAGCACTTGCTCGGGCTCTCTCTCGGTTACCAAAACCAGAGAGAACGACAACTTTGCAGAGCAACTGGTTGCACTGAGTTGTACTTTGAGAAGCCCCCAATACCCCTATATATAGGCGGGACATGGGACAGGGTTCTCTGTCCCCGACAATATGGGACTAAAAGCAGGAGTAGAAGGGTTCGGGATTTTCCACAAACCAACCAACTCGCAACCTGAACCGGTCAGTTGGAACACCAACTGATCGGTTGGGACCCATGAGCCGATCGGTTCACTTCTGAACTGGTCGGTTCGTGATCCTGATCAGTTCCCAATTGACTTTCCTTCTTTTGTTTCTAATTGGTATCGAATACCAATCCTTGTTCCAATCAAATTGGGCAAGTGAAACAGAAGGAAAATTCTCACCGACCTGACTTTCCCAACTTGCTCGGTTGCACCAGTTGAACCGATCGTTTCAACACTTGAACCGATCATTTCACTCTGACCATGAGCCGATCGACTCAACACTTGAGCCGACCGGTTCAGCAACCTCATCCAACCGGTTCAACACTTGAACCGATCGGTTGGGAGTACAGGTTGTGCAGAATCAGTCAAATGTGATTTCAATCAATCTGATACTCCAATCAATATGTCCAACACCTTGAACAATATGATATTGAGCTATCAATTGATTGAGTGTTTAATTGAACTACTAAACTCCTTTAGTAATCAATATAAACATTGTTTGTGGACAAAACTCCTCTTCCAGGTTAAATCCTATGTGTGTGACCCTGCAGGTCCATTTCACGTTGGTAGTGAAAGTCCATAACACTTATGAATTCACAAACAAAGTGTGGTGCCTAGTCACACATCAGTGCTACCCAAGTGAAAGTAGAAAGTTGGAGAACAACTTTCAATCCTACAATCCGTGAATGGTGTTACAGTGAATGTATAATTCCTTTGTCACTGATATCCCGAATGAACTCGAGGCATGGAATAGTCATCCTGTCAACGTTCATTCACTTTCTTGATCTCAGAGTAGATTGAACGAGATATGTATGACATCAATATCACATATTGATTCACACATGCATGCGCACGCCTATCTCAATCCTACTCATCAAGTGGCCTTAGATATCAAACTCCCTCAGGAGGGACAAATCACATATCTATCACTCACCCCTCAAAAGCTCCATGTGTCAAAGCCACCCAATCATCACCTTTATAACAACCCATGTTTCAGGACTGCGTTTGATGATGTCAAAGTGTGCCCAATGACATGTGTTGAGTGTAGTGATTTCAGGTCAAAGAATCACACTCACCACCATCACTGTGAGTACTGACTGTGACTACCATGTCATGGTTCCATGTGTCAAACTCACGGTGGGTCTGTCCGGTACACTTGTTCTCTAACAAGTACCTATGTGTTTGGTTTGATATCTCTATATCATGACTAATGAGATTCTGTCATCAACCAACACCACAATCTAGTCTTGTGTGTCATTGGTGTCTATCTACCTTCCACAATGACATCCGACTAGGGACATAACAAGAATGTACAAACTCTTAGCATCCGTATGATCTCATCGTTCAGGTCCTCAACCTGAGGGCATACGTCATTGAGTATTGTCATTCTCTAGACATTCAATCTATTCTATCACTATCTCATATGACTGAACCAGAAAGAATTGGAAGATTTCCTTTGATGTTTACCAAATCAAGCTTAATGTATCCCACCAATCATCCCATGATTGGCTCTCCGGGCATACATACCAACAGAAATGCCCATGCTAGAGAAATCAAAAGTGTGACGATGTATGGTTATATTAGTAAAAGACCTCTCATTATTGTTTGATGAAATGAATCACTCGTGCCATGGGTCAACAACAAGAGAGGAAGAGGGTACGAGGGAGACAATGACAAATGGGAGAGCTTGAAATGGTGAAAGGAAGTCTTAGTTGACCTCACAACACCGTGGTGATGTCAACGAGCCCAAAGTTGGCATGGGAACCCTACCCAAAAGGGAGGGTTGATCGATTTGTAGGTTTCATAAGAGCATGAAGAAGAAGGAGTAGGTTCGAGAGGTATACTGTGTATGTAGAGAATCTAGGAGGCCTTGGTGACTTATTGGTCCTTCCTGGAATCATCTGGTTGTCCCAACACCTCCCATGGTGTCCTTACAGGCTTGATGGTGAACCAGGATGAAGTTGTGGACTATCTTCATCGATGTAGCTCTCTACATCACTGCACGTCCTTATGATGGTGGTTGATTCTCCACTAAAGTCCCCTAATGGTTAGAGTGCAATGAATTGAAAAGAGAAGCCTCACATTGTGAGTTGGGCTAACTAGTTTAGGCGGTAGAAGTGGTCTTGAGTGGAGGTGTCAGGGGTTTTAGGCAACCAATAGAGGGGTCTTTGTGACCAACATGAGGGTGGTGAAGTTGAAAGGGGTATCAAATAGCAAGTATGAGGTGTGGACCGGTACCAAGGTGGATGTTGTATGTGTCCAGGTTGCCACAAATTTGGGAATTTTCAAGCTAGAGAGTGAGGGAATGGTTGTTAGGTCTCGTTTGAAAGAGGAGGACAACTCAAATCTACTACAAAAAATTTCATTTGACGCAAGTCAGATGAGAGGGTGTTATTTCACTTTTGAATATATTGCACTACAAAGTGCTATCCTTCCCACAACGACTAGATAGGGGAGATGAATGGATCCAGGTCCGGGTGGCCGAGGCCCAATTAGGTAACAAAATTAGGTTTGTAGGATTTTAAATGGTAATTTCCTCCAAAATTCATATCTTCCCAAAGAAGAGCTAAAAAATTATGAAATTTGAAACATTGTATCATAATAACATATTCTAGTCATATAAAAAGTTTGGGTTTCAAATAATGTAGTTTAGGTCCTGAATAAATTCAATTGATTAAAGTCACAAATTGAGTTGAAATTGAATGTCACAAGGTACACATTGAGCATAATAATTGAAATTTTGGTGTCAAAATTATTCAATGATCACGAGAGTGATGAAGTGGGGCCAATTGAGCAATATTGGATAATAGTAGGACTCATAATTGTATTTTAGGTCATAGATGTGGAAATATCCACTTCATCACATCCTTCCATCCTCAAAAAGAATTTGTCCTCAAAATTTAAATAATACATCAATAAAGATTGTGATTTCATAATACATTTCTTAACCAAATTGGCATCGACACAATTTCATATTTGAGAAATTGAGTATCAAGGTCAAATCATAGTCACATTGTTCATCCATTATGAAAGATCATCGCACGAGTCACAAATTTGTAGAAGATACTATTAATCACAAATTTGGAGAGATCACACTTTAGGTCACATGACTTTTGATCCCAATATTTTAGGGTCCTAGATTCTACATTGGCCTAGGTGGGTTTATATATCCATGATCAAAATTTCATATTTCAATAATTTGAGACAAATGTCATAATTTCAATATCATGATTTCGTGCTCAAATCAATGGAAGGTCCCACTCTAGTCCTAATGAGAGATTAGCCCTAAGTCATAAATCGAGAGAGTCAACATAGTCATCATTTCAAAATTTTGAAAATTTGGGATTATGAATGTCATTAGTTATATATCAATGGTGATCTCAAGATCCAAATAGTGTGATTATAGGTTTGTATCATTATTGAGATTGATAATCATGAGTCAGTTTTTTTTAATAATTATCAATGGTTGATATTTTCTATAGCTATATGACCAAATATGCTCTATGGGAGTGAATTTTGGGTGGTGAAGAAATAAGGCTCAATAAGATGAAGTTGGCTAAAATACGTATGTTGAGATGGATGTGTGGGAAGACAAGAAAAAAAAGCTTGAGAAATGAATATATCAGGAATAAAGTGGGGGTGGAAAACATTGAGGAGAAGTTGTGCAAGGACCAACTCATATGGTACAAACATGTTCAACGTAGACCGACTAATGTGCCTATACAAAGCAATGCTATTGAGTTAAGCACAATAAATAGAAGAAGTGGAAGACCTAAATTGACATGGGATGAGCTTATAAAGAGAGATTTTGAATCTCTACATCTCAACTAGAATATGGCCCATGATAGAACTGAATGGAAATGAAGGATCCATGTAGATGACCCCAACATAGTTGGTAGTGAGGCTTAGATGATGATGATGATGTTGAGTCAAGATTTTTGGACATCAAAAGTCATAGGTCCAAATTTTGAAGCTAGGGTTTAGATTCCCACTTTAGACCTTAGGGATGATCATTCATGTATATTCAACAATCGAGCAATTAATCAAGCAACATTTCAAGATATCAGTATTGAGTTCATTATCATGGTATTCAAGGCTGATGAATGATCTAAACCTAGGTTTTTCTAGGAGGTCAGTCAACCACAAGTTCCAATCAACATTATCATATTTCAAGATAATCATTAAATCAAGACTCAAGATTGAGTATCATTATCATAATAGTCTGACCTATTAGATACTTAGGTCAAGAAATCAAAATCGGGTGCAAGGGGCTACCTTTCCAAACTCTGAATAATCGTTAAGGTGAAAATTTAGAGGTAGTCATAATAGGTATGTGACCTAGGTTAGGGGAGTAATGTGTCACTACTACCATGGTCTAACACATTAATCTAGATTAATCATGAGCCCTATATCCAAATAGGGATAGTATTAATGATCAAATCATGTTTCACATGGTCATAAAGATCAAAATTCAAAATTATAATAGGGAAACTAGTTTAAGATGTTGCAAGGTTGGGGTCATAGTATCATTTTTTTCCATGATCAAGGTAGCAATATAATTTGGAAATGGAGAAGTTGGATTAGGCAATCACAAGATCAGACCATAATAATGTAAAATTAAGATCCATATTCATCATATAATTCAATATTGAGATAGGAATAATAGTCAATAGGGAAGGTGCCTTTGTATCCAAATCTTACATCATGATTTTGAGAGTCGTAAGTCTTAGTCATTTGATGGTATGATCATGATATGTATTAAATGGGAGAACAATTTGCTAAACTATGTTTGAGGTTTAATCAACAATAGGGCAACATGGACTTAATCAAATAGGGACCTCATCAACTACAAGGCATAAGGTATAAATCCTCCTTATTTCACCATGTCAAGATTATTATCTTTTACCTAAAACAGAGGAAGCATGTAGTCTAGTTTTAGTGAAAATGAATTTACATGATATTATGGGTCATACAAGAGTATTAATTTCAAAGTTAATTTCACTCATCAACATTTTGTTCTCAAATTAAGGTTAGATCATGGTGTCCTCATCTTAATCACTTTTCATGGTTTCAAATGAATTTTAATTTCCCCCATGTATAAGCCACCCATAGTCAAGTAATCATGTGGTAAATAGTCATGAGAGAAGAACCACATGAGGAGATGAGAAAACTAAGAAATCATAATCTACTTGGTGGCTTAGGGTAGTACTTAAAGAAGAGATGAGATGCTAGAAGACTCTCTAGGGTTTTAGGGAATTCCTTCAGTCCATTTTGAATCCACTAAGGCCAGGTGGACAAGGGGAACCTCAGCCACCATGAAGATGGATAGGAGGAATTACTTATAGAACCCCTTATGGTCTTTCTAGACACCTTAGTTTCACCATTGTGAGCTTTAGGGTTTTCCCTTGGTTTAGGATTTAGAAATATTATTTCATAAATGCATAAGAAGTGTATGGTGGCTCTAATACCAACTGTCATGGAACCATTTTTACCATAATCCCAATCCACTACTTGGGTAGGCAGTGTTATGGGGATTAGAATGCCCATCTCTGGGTGGCTCGAAGATCACACACACATGGTTTCTATTACAAACAAAAATAAGATTTCATTTATTGGAAAGAACTATGGTTTTCATTACATCAGGAGCCCAAAGGCAACAAGAAAATAAAAGATTACAAGAAGAAGGTACAACTAGATACTACATCCCCTTGAAATATAATCCCATATGAGGAACATTCTTTATTCTGTCAAATATTTGCAAGAGTATAGTAGATCACATTTATCAAGTCTTCAAGTCATCATTCCTAGAACCAAGTAATTCATGACACAATCAATATTGAACAATTGAAAACACTCATAGTAAAATATTATACTTGGCAAGACTTATAAGCAAAATATTCAATTTGATATTCAAACTCAAGTTCATTTTGAACAATTCAATTTTATTGCGAGTTCTCCTATTATGCTGATATCAACAAGCATGATTATATATATGGATGCATCACCCCAATGAGACAGGGGAGGTCACCTGGCTCCATCTCTCCATTTAAAGGAGGAGGTCACCATTTTGTACAAGTTCCACCCTCCGAGATGAGGAGGTAGCTTGTGATGGAATGGACTTTTAGGGTTTTGGACCCAATTGGATAAGTAAGTTCATATATTTGACATAGAAATGGAATTTTGAATTTATATGCATATCAATGAGTTTGACGTAGTTTGGAAGCCAATAAATGTTGGTTATATGTTTTATACCCCTTAATATATGCCTCATTAGAGTATTTATTTGATTGGTCAAATACTGACATTATGATACCAAAATTAGATGGTATGTAGTTTGGATGATAATAAAGCTAATTATAGAGTTTTATGATATATCAATGTTCCTATAAGAAGTTATATATGTTTAAATGTGGTGAAATTATTGATAGTTTGATGATAAAAGACCAAGGTTTAACATCTAGGTCCTAATATGTATATAATGTCATGCTCCCTTTTTCCTTGGCTATGAGATGCCACAAATTGGCTGTGTGGTTCATCTCTAACCCTAGGATGATGAGATCTAATGATTGACCCTCCTTCTTCTACCTTGCGGTTAGAAGAATGTCATGGGTGGCTATCCTTCACGTCATGGAGCAACTGGATTTTGGACGTGAACATGTTTTCCAATTGAGAAGTTGGCTTTAGACTGGGATGAACTTCCATTTGACCCCTTAAGCAAGGTATGAGACCACTCCAATAGGGGGAATGGAAACCCACTCTGCAATGTCTCTCCCCTACAACCTGCAGGTTGACAACGGAGGTTGGAGTAGGAGTATGAGAAGGTCCAAGAGGGGTTTTAGTTGGGCAAAAATTCCTCATGTTCTGGGAAAGCAACTCAAGCACCCATCTTTTGTATTCACGGTTGTCTGTATGGTTGACAAACCCCTTGAAGCTTGAGGAAAAAGAAGGGTTCGTGGATGGTGTACTAATGTTCTCTGCCGCAATTAGAGGCCATGATCGAGTTTTGATAGGGGGTGATGCTTCTGTAAGAACCCTTACCAGGTCCAACCACACGTAGGCTTTTTACCTCTTCTACTCCACAATAGTTGCAACCAGTGGTGTGTGGAGGCAGAGCTCTTAGGGCAGAGAGAAAGACCTGAGATGCGAAGGGGGTCTATCTGAGGCTGCCAAATCTGATGGTGGATAAAGGAGGTGACGAGGAGCTATGGAATTGCTGGAATTGCTTGTCAGAGTCATCCTAGGTGACGACGGTGGTTGCGTTATAGGAAAATGGAGTCCCGCTTCATATGCAACAGGTGAACAAACGAGGAGAGTGTGAAGATGGGTCTAGAGACCAGACCGCCCGATTTAGTCATGAACCCAACCCTGCCAGCGAACCAGACAAACTAGCTGGTTTTTAGACTTAGATTGACATAAATCAACAATGAACCGACCGGACCTTAGTAAGACAAAGGCAAAGGGTCGCGCCCCCTTCCTAGACACATGGTGGCCTCTGATTGGCTGAAAAAGGCAATTATCTTAGAAATTCTCAGATCTTCAATAATTCGTAGTAGTTAGCTCAATGATAAGAAAAATACAAACAAAATACCAACATTCTCAGAAAAATGAGTAGAATAACAAGGAACCATCATATTAGTCTTTTTATGCTTATATAACACATATATTAAGTATGATGTATAATGTTTGTATCATGTGTTAAAAATATCAAACGATGGCCTAAAATTATGATATCATGTCATAGAACCCATAATCATGTTTGTAATCCATCTGATGGCAGTGATTCTAATGTTGATGCATGAAATCACATGAAATGGTTCATATAGCTATTTTGGACTAACAACCCTAAGTAAAATGCAATAAATATATTTATGAGAAATAAATGATGGAATTTACAGAACACCCTCATATCTAGAAATGGAAGTTAATATGAAACTGTGATATTAGTTAGATGCATAGAACTCATGTTATATGAAGATGACTCTTAATACATATTTTGTAACCCTAATTCGAAACCCTAATTTGACTAATGAACGTAACCTAAGGTTAATATGTTCACATAATAATGTGAAACATGATTATAAATTAATGAATTATAACCTAGAATATGACATCAGTAAGACAATCCCAAGACAATAATATAAGTAAAAATGGGTATATCCTAATGAGTTAAGTAAACCCTAAAATGGATATAACTTGGGTTAAGATGATGGGAATCTGATGATAGTACATGGTCTTGTCTTTATCAAGGTCTGACTAAGAGGATATAGTGACATAAGGAATATGTGATGATTAGGTTTGTCCTTCTTCAAGGTGCGCTTTACCTCTTACTTTGCTTATTATACAGTATGCTTGCATTATATGTGTAGTAAAATACTTGACATATGATATTGGATGAGATGACTATTATTGTATGATATGTTTCTTGATTTTCCATACTTATTTCTATGAACACATGAAACATAATATATATGTTCCATTATATCCAAGCACTTCAACTCTTTGGCAGTAAAGTACTGGAAAGTAAGTACTTCAACTCTTTGGTAGTAAAGTACTTGGAAGTGATCCAACTCTTTGGTAGTAGATCACATTGTGAAATGATCCAACTCTTTAGTAGTAGATCATAAAGGCCTTAATGCATTCATCTCTCAGGTAGTAAATGCATAGATGATATAATGGAAAAATATGCCTAAAACATGTGTTCTCTTTTGCTAATAAACATCTTTGTTCATGTATATGCCTTTCTTATATCTGTATATTACTGTCAAGAATTAGTTTTATCTTATTCCCTAGTCACTATTTTGAGAGGTTTATAAAAAGACACGTAGGCATACTCAATACAATATTCTTAAATATTGTGCTGACGTGTACCACATGTAATCTTTTATTTAGGTTGTGGACATATGATCTTGAAGAGCTTGATAGTTGAGAGTTGTGTGGCGAGCTGATGTACAGGTAGACCTATTGTCTTAAGTTCCTATTTAGTAGTAGTACATGCTTATGTAAAAATTGACTATTCAATATGTAATATCAAATGTTGTAATAATCATTCTGTAATTATATGTTGAATGGTGAGCTTGTGTTGTTGTGGTTTGTTTATGGTTCATGTGCATGTGCAAATGTTGTTTCCTTCTGACTTCCTCTGATCTTCTTCTTCTTAGCCTAGTATGGGGTGTTTAAATTGTAATATCGCTGAGGTGAGGTTTCAATTTAGACGTCACACATCAGATTATGTTTTAGAAAATATGGGGACGTTACAGGTGGTATCAGACTATGAACAATATCATAGTCTAGAATTTGCTCATTATGCAACACAAAGTAAGAAAACCTTGAACTTGAACATCTTTAAGATTAAAGTCGTCATCTTTTAGAGACTAGATCTAAGTTAGCCTCTAGGTTAGAACCTAGATGTCTAAGAACTAGGTTTAGACTAGTACTTGTCGTATAGCAAGTCCTAGGATGTCATTATTTTCTAATAATGCAGCGATATGGGACGTTGCATTATTTGGAGATAATGTGCATCAAGGGAAGAGAAATCCTAGACATATGGCACTCATTTTCAAGAGTATCTACACTAGTCTACACCATGTTCTCACCCTTTTCACTAGTTTTCATGGCACTGTACTCTCTACTATGTGTGGGACACTCGTATTCTGGATTTGGTTTTTGATTCCAATCAGACCAAGATTCAATAGTTTTCTCTAATGCTTATTTTATCGGAGAAAAACTATATACTATTTTATTATATATGTATGTATTACAAAAATGTGTCCCCACACATGTATGAGTAGGAAGTATTCATGCAACCTAAGCGAAAGTGAATGCCATTAGTCTAGAAGAGAGTGTAGTTCTAGATTAGATGTCTAGAGCCTTATTGGAATATGTGATAGATGGAATAGATGAAATATGCTTAGATGATAAGATCTAATCCTTATATAGATGATATAAGATGGTTTATGATGATAAATGTTTGTCTTTGAGGACCTAAGTTCAGATTTGAGGATTTGAGATAAGTTTTGATGATTCAAGTATGCATTCTTTCCATGAGATAAGATAAGCTAAGTTAAGACAAGGTTGTGAGTCAGCATGGGCCTCAAGCTCTTTTATAAAGGAGGACCTCTACTGTTAGGACCAGTTTTAGGGTTAACTCTAGAGAGAGTGAGACCCATTGGGACAAGGTCCAAGAGCCTAAACTCCAAGATATGAGAATGATGAGAAATATGTGGTATGATATGTCCTGAACCAGAATACTCCTGAGTGATTGAGTTGAGTTGCATTATGCATGATTCCTATAGTCTTGTTGAACCCTAGATGTCCTTGGGAGGACAAAAACCTAGAGATAGAAAGAGGTTGTCTATATATGAATATGTGAACATGAATATGAGTACCTACCATCTGGGTGAGGGCGATAGAGTCCCAAGACCCTAGAGGAGGTAAGTATGTTAGTTTCAGTAAAGCCTTAAGATCAGGTTGATGGTTCCTTATAGGAATCTAGTGGTCACATATATAAGAGAGTTTGAGTAAGGATGTTTCATGGGCAGAGACCTATGGAGATAATGTCACACCATGGTAGTTTGGTTTGTGCTTGTGTGTACCAATGAGCTAGACCTGATAACCCTAGACCAGAGAAGGAAGATAAAGTTTGTGCATATATAATACTCATAAAGATGAGTGATCTCAAAGAGACTGACCATGACATTACCCTCAGGATATGGGTTAGGAGAACCTCAGTTGGACTGGATGAAGTTTTGATATATGTTTGACAAGCCACTCGTATAAGTTGGTTTAGCACTACCATGATATAATATATGTAAGAATGTGATCTAATCTTGAGAGGTGATACACACACACATACACACACACACACACACACACACACACACACACATATATATATATATATATATATATATATATATGACATGATGAAAAAGATAACACTATATGATATATAGATGGTTAACCATGTACATGAATAATGATGATATTATAGTGTTTGCAAATCCAATGATGAATTCACCAATAAAGTTTGTAACCAAATATGAAAGTGATATTAGACCATACTAATGATAAACATAAAATGTGGTGTAAATGTTGGTGTATAATAAAGATGATGGATATAGTTTGAAAATTTATCTCAGTGAATGATGATCACATCATGATAGTATATAGATGAATAAAGTGGGTTAATTACAATTAACTCCTTCATAAAATGTATAAGCTAATGTTGGAAACTTAATACTTGGGTGAAATGAGTATGGAAATCCTAAATGAGAATATTTTATGCCATAACCTAAGAATCTAAACCATGTCACATGGTGATGGGTGGCTAACCCTAAATGTTGTTGAAAAATCCTAGAAATAAATGTATATAGTTATGGAACTTTTGTTCATGGATATGTTGCACCTAAATGGTGACCTGCATGCATAATAAGAACTTTGGATTTTCCTTGAAATCATAGAATGGCTTAATTTTGAAGATTTTTTTTTTCTTTTAAGATATATATGATGTGATGGACTGGGTTTGGCTTTATTTCAAGGATGATATTTATTTTAAGGTGTGTAGGATGTGATGGAGTGGTCTTTTAGGGTTTTGGACCCAATTGGATAAGTGAGTTCATATATTTGAGATCGAAATGGAATTTTGAATTTATATGCATATCAACGAGTTTGACATAGTTTGGAAGCCAATAGATGTTTGTTATATAATTAATACCCCTTAATATATTCCTTGCTAGAGTATTTAATTGATTGGTCTAATACTGACATTATGATATTAAAATTTGATGATATGTAGTTTGGATGATAATAAAGCTAATCATAGAGTTTCATGGTATATCAATGTTCCTATAAGAAGTTATATAGGTTTGAATGTGGTGAAATTATTGATAGTTTGATGATAAAAGACCAAGGTTTAACATCTAGGTCCCAATATGTATATAGTGTCACTCCCCTTTTGGCCTTGGTTGTGAGATACCACAGATTGGCTACATGGTTAATTTTTGACCCTAGGATGATGAGATCTAGCAGTCGAACCTCCTTCTTCTACCTTGAGGTTAAAAGAATGTCATGGGTGGCAATCCTTCATGTCATAGAGCAACTGGATCATGGACGTGAACATGTTTTCCAATTGAGCAGTTGGATTCAGACTGGGATGAACTTCCATTTGACCCTGTAAGAAAGATATGAGACCAGGTAATCTCTGACGAATTGAACATTGGTAAGATGGCTATGACTCTTGCTCTAGAGACAGAGAAGGTGACTGCATCAAATATTCAGGTGATCAAGATGACGACTACATCTACTACTCTAGAGACAGTGATTCTAGGGCCGATGGAAAAGGAAGAAAGTCACAAAGGCAAAGCCGGTTTAGATCAATCCTCAGAGATCTGGCCTAAGAAGAACACTCCTCCAGTTTCAAAGATCCAAGTTGCTCCAGCTTCCAAATCTTGGGCATATCTCATCACTTCCAACATGCTGAATGTTGTTGGCAAACTGACTAAGCTAAATGTGGATCTAGTTGATGGAAAACTTATATATCCAAAGCACATTGCAAAAAGGAACCTCAAGAAGTGGAGTCTCGCGGCAGCTGGGTATGTTGTAGGTCTGAACCCGAACTGGTCCGTTCTAGTGAGACATTTTATCCAGATATGGGATGTTAAGGGCTCGATAGAAGTAAAGTCAAGAGGCAAATAGTTCTTCATTGTTTTGTTCTCTAACAAGGAAGATATGAACATGGCGATTGAAGGAGGCCCCTGGTTCATGGCTGGTAAGCCATTGATTATCAAGAAATGGGAGATAGGAGATTTGTTGGAGAAGCTTAAACTAATAGAAGTGCCCATATGGTTGAAGATGCATGACTTGCCATTGGAGATGTGGGATGAGGAGATGTTCAACTATATCAGCTCGACTCTTAGAAAACCATTGAGAGTTGACAGGCTGACTGTGGACTTCGCTAGGCTGGAATATGCAAGGATGTAGGTACTCATCTCAGTAGATTTCAACTTCGAAAAAATGGAGATTCAATGTGAATATGGCCACCTGGATAGTATTTATTTTGAATTTGAATGGGAGCCAATAGATGTGAAGTATGTGGGAATTTCAGACATGATCCTATCCCTTGCGATGTGACACTGTCCCATAAGGATGTGAAAGTAGATAAGCCTAAAAACAAATCAATTTGGGTCCCAAAATAGACTCCTGGTAAACCTGTTGAGGAGTCAGAGGTTTTCTGTGATGCTAGTGAGGACATTTCAGTGATAGAGAAACTGTTTAAAGAATTGCCAGTGTTAATTTCTGATACTTCTATAGCAACAAACAATGAAACTATGATCAAGTCGAACCCTATGTTAGTAGTGCCTAATTCAAGTGTCCTTTTGCCATTGATTACTTCAGTGTAGTCACCTGAGTGGGAGCAGCAGAGACGTAAGTCCAAATCTCCTCCCTAGGTCATCTCTAAACCTGTGTCAATGGTGAAGAATATCCAGTTAACTCTGAACAAGTTCTCATTATTGGCAAATATGGTGGAGGATTTGGGTGTCACGATGCAACAAGAACCTATTTCAAATGGATGGTCCTCTTTCCATCATTCCTTGGAATGTGAGAGGTAGCTACAACAAAATCTCTTGCATTCAGAAGGAGGTCAGAAATAAGAAGGTGGATATCTTTATCATCTTAGAGTCTAGAATTAATAAAGATGAGGTTCACTATACAATGGATTACATTTGTCCTGGCGCTAGTTTCATCTCAAACTCTGATTATTATTCCTATGCATGGATCATTATTGTTATGACCCACGTTGAGGTTAGCCAGTAAATACCTCAATTAGCATGAAACGACTTGATTAGTGTTGAGTATATTATTAAATAGCATGGTTAATCAAGATAAGCTAAGTCATGAATCAATAGTTGAGATTTACTCATATGAGGTAATTGATGATGATAGCAATGTTGATTATTAAGTTCGTTAAGTTGAATTAAGTACTCGCTGATGTGTTTAGTGCTTTGATCAGGTGAGACAATCCAATTAGGATGATTTCTTGCTCCAAGGTCATAGTGGATTCCATGCTTGAAAAGTTGCAAGAAAAATCGTTTGATTCGGACCCTCGAGGCAGAAGTTATTCTATTTTCTAGTTCTTTGGACCTTGGTTGTAATTTACCCACATTTGGCTATTTATTTTCCTTATCCCTTTTAGTGGACCGACTATCTTTGCCCTTTTATTTCGTAGTCTTCCCGATCGAAACAGGGCAACCGACAGAGTGGCGCCCAACCTATCCGCCCGATCGCAGCAGCAGAGGGGCGCGATTGAGGGCGATTTTGTGCGCAGCACCTCCGACCAGCCAGGGCGACACCTACGTTCTTCTTTTTCCTCTACCCTCTTTCTTCTTCCTCGCCCCAGGTGCGCAGCACCTTGACCAGCTAGGGCGGTGCCCAGCAGCAGCGTCCAGGTGCCCGATCGACATGAGCAGCTGCACCAAGACGGCCGCCCCGACTCCGCTTTTGTAATCCAAGCCTGATTCCGTAGCTCCCCCACCTCCATCATGCCACCATCACCCATGTTTATCAAGGTTTAACAATATCTATAGTTCATTGATGATTATTCATATCTGTTGTATTCATTACAAGTAGATGGATGAACTTATGAGATCTAAAGTTTGATTTCAAACTAAGGAAGCAAAGTCACATCACAATAATGATATGTTACTGATTAGGACCAAACCCTAGAATGTTTAGAGTTGAAGTAGTTCTAGGGATGTCGCTAGTGATTTGACTTTGAATACTAGCATCTCTATAAAACAAAATCATGAGATTTGCACTATGAAAAGTAAACTAGTATTGATAGTAATCCAGGGTTTAAAGGTAGTTAATCTGAAAGGTAGATAAACAATATGAAAATGATTCAGAGAAAAGAGTAAGATACAAATTTGAAATGTAACAAATGTGTTTGAAACAAAAGGAGAAATACAATATAAGTGAAGTGTGATATAAAATAAATTCTTACAGTAATAATAAGAATGAGGAATAATCTATTCTTACCTTGTGTGTTTCAATTTTTTGGGATGTTTATTCTATAGGATCAAAATGAGAAGGATAAGTAACAAGAGGTAAGTAGCATAGAATGAGGAGAATTACTCGTCACATGATCTAGAATTAGTTGTTGTAGTTCATGATCATAAGACATGACGTTACTATCTTTATGGTAAGGTGTGCCAGGTGTTTATAGATCATAAGAGCTTGAAATATATCTTTACCCAGAAGGATCTGAATCTTAGACAGTGGAGATGATTAGAATTGATTAAGGATTATGATATAATGATAGATTGTCATCCTGGAAAAGTGAATGTGGTAGCAGATGCCCTCGGCAGGAAGTTAAGTTCAACAGCTGATGCATTCTCTATGGCATGTTTCGAGAGAGACATGCCAGTAGAAATGTGAAAGTTGAACTTAGACTTAGAAGTGATAGAGCAGAGTGGTTTGATTGCACAGATGCAAGTCAAGCCTACTTTTTATGATTAGATCAAGGAACTTCAACAGAATGATAGTGAGTTACAGTAGATCATGCAGGATATGACAAAGGGAAAAAGACTAGAGTTCAGGTTTTCAGATAATGGTGTGTTGTATTAGCATGATATGTGGTGTACCTCGAGACAGTGATTTGAAAGAAAAGATTCTTGAGGAAGCACATGTATCGATGTATGCTATGCATCCAGACAACATTAAGATGTACATAAATCTTAAGGAGTTGTTTTTGTGTCAGGTATAAAAAAAGGATGTAACTGAGTACGTGGCCAGATGTAGTGTGTGCCAGGAGGTTAAGGCTGAGCATCAGAAGCCAACAGATACTTTGCAATCTTTTTCCTATACTAGAATGGAAATGGGAACGTATCTCAATGGATTTTGTGGTAGGGCTACCCAGGACACCTAGAGGTTGTGACTCAATATGGTGATTGTGGATAGAATGACTAAGTCTTCTCACTTTCTTCATATCAAGTCAACCTCTGATGTTCCGAAGTTGGCTAAGATATTCATGGATGAGATAGTCATGTTGTATGGTATCCTTGTTTCAATTATATCTGATAGAGATCCTAAGTTCACATCCAGGTTTTGGAATCAGTTGCATCGTGCTTTGGGCACAAAGTTAAGATTTAATACAACTTCTTACCAGCAAATAGATAGTTAGTCAGGGAGGACCATTCAAACTCATGAGGACATGCAGAGAGTAGTAGAAAGATGCATAGGATAGGCAGAAGAGTTATGTTGAGATGAGACGTTGACCTCTTAGAGTTTGAGGTTGGTGATGAAGTGTACCTGAAAGTTTCACCATGAAAAGGAGTACTGAGGTTTGGTAAGAGAGGCAAATTGACTCCTAGGTCCATGGGTCATATCCTATTTTTGAAAGGATTAAACCTATAGCCTATAAGTTAGATTTGCCATCCGAGTTGGCTAATCTACTTGATGTGTTTCATGTATCGATGTTGAAGAAATGTTACCCTTGTACAGAGGAGATAGTGAACTCAGAACCTATCCGACTCAGACCTGATGTGTCCTATGTTGAGGGACCAATACAGATAGTTGATCGGAGAAATCAAGGAGCTCAAGAATCGAGATACCGTTAGTGAAGGTTTTGTGGAGAAACCACAACCTAGAGAATGTCACATGGGAGTTTTGGGTCAGATATGCGTAACAAGTTTCCTTTTCTCTTTTAGGAATTTTGAGACGAAATTCTTATAAGGGAGGGAGATTGTTATGACCCACGTTGAGGTTAGCCAGTAAATACCTCAATTAGCATGAAACGCCTTGATTAGTGTTGAGTATATTATTAAATAGCATGGTTAATCAATATAAGCTAAGTCATGAATCAATAGTTGAGATTTACTCATATGAGGTAATTGATGATGATAGCAATGTTGATTATTAAGTTCGTTAAGTTGAATTAAGTACTCACTGATGTGTTTAGTGCTTTGATCAGGTGAGACAATCCAATTAGGATGATTTCTTGCTCCAAGGTCATAGTGGATTCCGTTCTTGAAAAGTTGCAAGAAAAATCGTTTGATTCGGACCCTCGAGGCATAAGTTATTCTATTTTCTAGTTCTTTGGACCTTGGTTGTAATTTACCCACATTTGGCTATTTATTTTCCTTATCCCTTTTAGTGGACCGACTATCTTTGCCCTTTTATTTCGTAGTCTTCCCGATCGAAACAGGGCAACCGACAGAGTGGCGCCCAACCTATCCTCCCGATCGCAGCAGCAGAGGGGCGCGATTGAGGGTGATTTTGTGCGCAGCACCTCCGACCAGCCAGGGCACCACCTCCGTTCTTCTTTTTCCTCTACCCTCTTTCTTCTTCCTCGCCCCAGGTGCGCATCACCTTGACCAGCTAGGGCGGTGCCCAGCAGCAGCGGCCGGCGAAGCAGCCGCAACAGCGGCCAGGTGCCCGATCGACATGAGCAGCTGCACCAAGACGGCCGCCCCGACTCCGCTTTTGTAATCCAAGCCTGATTCCGTAGCTCCCCCACCTCCATCATGCCACCATCACCCAGGTTTATCAAGGGAGACGCCCCAACTTTGTAGCAGCAACAGATGTACATAGCAACGATCACGGACTGCTAGGGCTTGAATAGAAGTAGCAGCAGCAGCATAGCAACACCATGAGCTCGTCTTTGAGACCTTTGCTCGGATCTACAACTATAGCAAAGAACGACCCCAAATCCACCTTCTTCCTCGGGGATTTCCGTTTCTGCACAGGTTGCACGGCGTGCAAATCAGTTTGCACGGCGTGCAAAGTTACATAAAACAAGACAGAAAGTCGGCCAGTTTGCGCGGCGTGCAGATCAGTTGCACGGGGTGCAAAGTTGCAGAAAAAAATAGAACAGAAGTGTTTCTGCCCAGATTGCACGGGGTGCAAATCAGTTGCACGGGGTGCAAAGTTGCAGAAAAGCAGAATTAGGCGTGTTTGTGGACGTTTTCGGTGTATACGAACACACTGAATTGGGTGAGTATTATCTCACTTAATTATCAAGGTTTAACTCGTTTAATTGTAGATATTGCACATATGAAAATGATGTTTATGTGTATATGTGGGTAATAGAGATTTCTCGGATGCCGAGCATAGTTAGCATCCTTAGACTTTTAATTTGCATAGTTCAAATGAAATGAAATGATTAGTAATATAAATGTGCATGCCTTACGTGTAATTTCAGTAAGATGCGAATAAATGTGATAAAGTATTTCAGGTTGAGTATTCCTTTCAATACAGTATATTTGAATGTTCAGTAATATGAAATCAGTATAGAGACGTGGAATAGATATGAAATCTATTTACAGTGAACGAATCTATTTGCATGAAAGCATAGCTGAGTTATGAGTTATTGCGATATAAGAGAATAGTTGTTGCACTATATATAGAAATGTTATGAAAGTTGAACTTCTAATTTCAGCTAGTGAATTGCAGAATTACAGTATATTCCAGTAGTCGAATATGTGAGAGAGAGACACAATGTTATAAGAGTTTTCTTGTTATAATAAAATGTGTTAGACTTAGATGCCCTGACACCGTAGAACCCCTTTGAGAGGTCTGTGCCTTAGGGGTGAAATGACCTATCTAGCGTGTGTCTAGATGGTCGGTGGCTCGTGTTCAACAATAATCCGTGCGTGTGTCACTGTGGCATGAGGACAGAGAGGTAGTGTTCAACAATAATCCGTGCGTGTGTCACGGTGGCACTGGAAGTAAATAGGGGTTATTCAATAATAATCCGTGCGTGTGTCACGGTGGTAACCCAGTGTAGACTCTCCGCCTGTGTGCTCAGGTTAGAGGAGGAGTCTAGAGCACTCGGAGTAGTGCAGTGAGGCCGGAGAGCCTGTAGGCCGGAGAGCCTGAGAGTCCTGACGCAGACCAGGACGGCAGTCAGACTTAGCATTTCCCGGGTGTGTCGCTAAGTCTTGTAGGTGGGTTCGTAGTTTGCTACGAGAATTTATATGCAGAGTACACTGCATATGATCAGGGCATAAGTTAAAAGATGATCACTTAGAGTTAAAGTAGATTTATATGAAACTTGTGTATGTTCAGATTTAGAATTTATGATACTTGTTCTTTAAATGTTCAGTATACTTTTTCTGCGATAATTGCACTGTTTTAATTAGAACTGCTCAGTTTGTTATTTTATTTGCATATTCCTGTTAAATGTAAAATATGGAGTTATCCGATGATGGCTAAGTGAAATACTATTCACTGAGCGAGTAGGCTCATCCCTCTACTCAAACATTTTCAGGTCAACATCAGCAACAGGAAATCTGAAGGATCTTTTCATCCTAACGCTTAATCTGTAGAAGGTATATGTAGTTAGTCTAGTTAGAGGTCTCTTAGTCCTTTCCCCTCGGTCCTTGGGACATGGTGTGGGTGAGAGAGAGTGTGTATGTGGAATGTGTATAAAGATGTAAATTAACTGTTATATTTTACTTTCTGTTAAACAATGTTACATGTTGTAAACTCTGTTTATGTTCTCTAGCCAGTTTAATTGAGATGCTTCCGCAATAGTTTATTATGTTTTAGTTACAGCAATAATCTGGATATCATTATAAGGTTTTAAAAAGAAAACGTTCTCAGTGATTTGTTTATGTAATAATCCCTCCGTCGTGCCCTAATATCGTGATTAGTTGTTAGTGTGAGATCGGGGTGTGACAATTATCTTATGGAATAACAAAGCCCTGAGTCTAAGGAAGATCTTTGACAACGAGCAAATTATTCACTATGAAGTTAATATTGGTAACTTCCATTTTCTCTTATCAGCAATCTATGGTTCTAATGATGATGCTGAAAGAACTCTTTTATGGAATTCCTTAAATAATATTAGTAGTTCTTCTCTGTCTTGGTGTACTTTTGGAGACTTTAACACGGTTAGATTTAACCACGAAAAGATGGGAAAACGTCCTCCCTCTAATAGGACTATGGCTGATTTCAACTCCTCCCTTGCTATTACTAGTTTAATGGAGATTGTTTCAAAGGGGAATTTCTTCACTTGGGATAGCAGAAGTAAAAAATGTGTTAGTACCCTTTCAAAAATTGATAGATGTTTATGCAATGTTCCTTTTATGACTATGTTACCTTCTCTCTGGGGGGAAATCATCCCTATTTTTTAGTGACCATTGTATGCAGATTATTCATTTAAATCATGCTAAGAGAAGGAAAGCCACATTCATATTTATCAATGCCTGGGCTCACCATCCTGAATTTGAAACTGCTGTTAAGAAAACTTGGGAGGAATTCCATCCTGAAGGTGCCCCGATGCTAAAGTTGTACGAAAAACTCAATCACTTAACTGATCATCTTCTAAAATGGAACAAGAAGTTTGTGGGTAACTTCTCTGATGTTGCTGGAGAGTTGGAGGCCAAAGCTATCGATGCCTTGAAACGAGTGGACGCTGACCCTAGTAATCATGCCCTTCATTCGGAGTTAGCTGAAGTTTGAAGGAAGGCCTCAAAGGCCATAGCTGATGAAGAGAGATTTCTGAGATATAAGTCGAGAGTTCTTTGGTTGAAGGAAGGTAATAGCAATACTTCCTTCTTCTATGCCTCTCTTAAATCCAGACGGATTCATAATAGAATTCACATTCTGTACAATGATGATAAAGCTATTAGTGATATGGAGGAGATGTCCAATCACATTGTCGATTATTATTCTGGGATTTTCAACTCATTCTCTTGTGAGACTATCTTTGAGAATGAATTTTGGTTGTTGTCGTTCATTTCAAAAGAACACTATGATTTACTGTGTAAGGTAGTTACTAGCAAAGAAGTCAATGAAGTGGTTAAAATATTTAATGGTGATAAAGCCCCCGGACCTAATGGGTTTAATGGGCTCTTCTTCTAGTCTTGTTGGAATTTCCTTACTGATGATGTTGTGGCTGTTGTGCTTAATTTCTTTAAATTGGGAAAAATGCTTAGTGAATGCAATAAATCATTAATCACCCTCATTCCTAAAGTGCTTGGAGCCAACTGTCTAAAGGATTTTAGACCCATTTCCTTGTGTAATGTTATTTTCAAGATCAACACCAAAATTATGGCGAATAGGTTGAGTTGTATTCTTTCGGACATCATTGACAAAAACTAGATGCCCTTCATTAAAGGAAGATCTATTAGAGACGCGATTATGTTAGCTAATGATATGTTAAGCTCCTTCTCTTCTAATGGATCTAATAAATTTTATGTCAAAGTGGATCTTTCCAAGGCATATGACACCGTCTGCAGGGACTATATAATTTTTATTATGGAGAAAATGGGTTTCCCCTTTGTTGGTTGAGATGGATTGATGTTTGCTTTCAAACTGCCTCCTTCCAAATCCTCATAAATGGCTATCCTTCTTCATCTTTCACTGCTAGGAATGGGGTCAGACAAGGAGATCCCCTAGCTCCTCACCCTTTTGTCATAGCAATGCAAGGGTTATCTTCTATGTTTAGCTACACTGTGAAGACTAAAAGTCTGTCAGACATTAAGGCTTCTAGTAATCTTGGTGTTTCTCACATCATCTTTGATGATGATTTGCTGATCTTTTCTAAAGCTACTAAACGGAATGCTTCTACTATTATGGATATCTTGACTTCCTTCGAACATGTCTCAGGTTTGAAATTGAATAATCTAAAAAGTCAACTTTTCTTTAGTAAGGGAGTGGATAATAGCGAGTCTATCATTAGGATTTTAAACATCGAGACTACATCTTTACCAGTTCAGTATCTGGGTCTTCCTCTTTATACTGGTAGGTTAACGAGGGCATGTGTGCCCCTATGCTGGATATGATGAGAAAAAGGTTGGACCATTAGAAGAGCAAGCTTCTCTCTCTTGCTGGAAGAACTAAACTAATTATCTCAACTCTAGCGTCTTATCATATGTTTTGGGGTGCTGCCTTTCCTCTACCTAAAGGTGTTATCCAGGATATTGAGAAAACTATGCGTGATTTCCTTTGGAATGACTTGGATGGGCATAGGCACATCCACACTATCTCCTGGGACTCTATTTGCAAACCTAAGAAAGAAGGGGGTTTAGGGATTCAGTCTGTAGAGGATTGGTCCAAGGCAGGCATGCTAAAAAATCTATGGGATGTTGCAAGTAAGGAGTCCATGTGGGTTAAATGGGTCCATGGAATATATATTCATTCTGATTCTATTTGGGTTGTGGAGAGTAAATCTAGCTCTTCATGGCTCTAGAGGAGGTTGCTTAAGTATAGAAACTTGTTGAAGCTTCATGTTGACTTTCAGGTTGGTCATGGTGAGAGACCCCTGGATCACTTCGAAGAAGGCTCTTTGTGATGTTTGTGACAACGAACTGATCCTTAGGCTTGGTCATGGATAGTTTTGTAAAATTGATGTTTGCCTATCGAATGGGAAGTGGAATATGCCAACACTAAGAGGGGGATCATTTATTGAAGAGAAGATTTCTAATGTTAAAATCCTTCCTGATATCCGTGACTATATATCTTATAGGGGAAAACACAACTTTCATATGAAAGATGGTTGGAATGTTGTAAGGAAGAGTTATCCACATGTTGGTTGGGATGATTGGGTATGGGGGAAGGATATCCCCAGGAACTGGTCAGTCTTCCTATGGAAATTTTTTCTTCTTAGATTTCCAACCACTCTTCTTATGAAGAGGTTTGGTTTCTATTTAGCTTCGAGATGTTGTTTATGCTACTCCATGGAAGAGGATTCCCATCATTTGTTGTTTGTATGTCATTTCTCCAGAGAGATCTGGTCTTACTACCTTGCTTTGTATGGCTGTTATCTGACTAGATTGGAAGAAGTCCTTCACCTGTAAGGAGAAAAGAAAATTTTGGCCATCTCGGTTCTCTTTTAACTCTGGAAAGAGAAAAATGGTAGGATTTTTGACAGTTATAGTAGATCTTCTAAGAAGATATGGACTACCTGCTTGAGGGAGATGCAGAGTCTTAAATAGTTTTTTATAGATTTCTTCTTGTATAGCTTCTTTAGTCCTTTTCTTTCTTTTAGGTTATCACCTTGGCAATCCCTTTTACCACACTTGTACATACCTTTTTAAAAGCAATGAGAATAGCAACAATCCATTACCATAAAAAAAAATATACAAGACCACTCCAGTAGGGAGAATAGAAACCCGGTTTGTAATGTCTATCCACTACAATTTGCATGTCAGAATTGGCAGTTGGAGTAGGAGTATGAGAAGGTATGAGAGGGGATTCGATTGGGGAAAACATTCCTCACATTCTGGGAAAGAAACTCAAGCACCCATCTTCTATATTCACAGTTGTCTGTATGGTCAGCAAACCCCTTAAAGCCTGAGGACGAAGAAGGGTTCAATGATGGTGTACTGATCTTCTCTACCGCAATTAGAGGCCATGATCGAGTTTTGATAAGGGGGCTGATGCTTATAGAAGAACCCTTACCAGGTCCAACCACACGTAGGATATTTGCCTCTTCTCCTCCACAACAGTAGCAAGCGGTAGTGAGTATGTGGAGGAAGAGCTCTTAGGGTGCAGAGAAAGACATGAGATGTCTAAGGGGTCTATCTGAGGCCGCCGAATCTGATGGTGGCTAAAGAAGGTGACGAGAAGTTGTGGAATTGCTAGAATTGCTCATTGATGTCATACCAGGTGGCTACCAGGTGGAAACAGTGGTTGTGTAATAGGAAATTAGAGTCTCGCTTCAGATGCGGGAGGTGAGCAAAGGAGGGGAATGAAAAGGAGGGGAATGCAAAGATGGGTCCAGATACCGAACCACCCAGTTCAGTCATGAATCCCGCCTGACCAGGGAACCAGGAAAACTAGCCTTAGATCGACATAAATCAACCCTAAACCGATTAGACCCCAGTAAGGTAAAGCAAAGGGTCACACCCCCTTCCTAGACACGTGACTACCTCAGATTGGCCGTAAAAGGTATTTTAGAAATTCTCATATCTTCAATAATTTGTAGTAGTTAGCTCGATGATCAGAAAAATACAAACAAAGTACCAAAATTCTCAAAAAAAGAGTAGAATAACAAGGAACCATCATATTGGTTTTTTTATGCTTAAATAATGCATATATTAATTTAGATATGTAATGCTTATATCATGTGTTATAAATATGGAGCAATGGCATGATATTATGATAACATGCTAGTGAACCCATAATCATGTTTGTAATCCATCTAATGGCAGTGATTCTAATGTTGATGCAGAAAATCACATGAAACTATTCATTTAGCTATTTAAGACTAACAACCCTAAGTAGAATGCAATAAATACATTTATGATAACTTAATGATGGAATTTATAAAACACCCTCATATCTGTAACTGGAAGTTAATATGAAACTGTGATATCAATTAGATGCATACAACTCATGTTATATGAAGATGACTCTTAATACATGTTTTGTAACCCTACTTTCACTAATGAATGTAACCTAAGGTTAATATGCTCACATAATAATGTGAAACATGATTATTAGTTAATGAATTATAACTTGGAATATGACATCAGCAAGACAAACCCAAGACAAGAATACAAGTAAAAATGGGAATATCCTAATGAGTTAAGTAAACCCTAAAATGGATATAACTTGGGTTAAGATGATGGGAATCTGATGATAGTACATGGTCTTGTCTTTTTCAGGGTTTGACTAAGAGGATATAGTGACATAAGGAATATGTGGTGATTAGGTTTGTCCTTCTTCAAGGTGCACTTTACCTCTTACTTGGCTTATTATATAGTATGCTTGCATTATATGTGTAGTAAAATACTTTCAATATGATATTGGATGAGATGACTATTCTTGTATGATATGTTGTTTAATTTTCCATACTTATTGCTATGAACACATGAAACATAATATACATGTTCCATTATATCCAATCACTTCAACTCTTTGGTAGTAAAGCGCTGGAAAGTAAGTACTTCAACTCTGTGGTAGTAAAGTACTTGGAAGTGATCCAACTCTTTGGTAGTAGAGCACATTGTGAAATGATCCAACTCTTTAGTAGTAGATCATAAATTCGTTAATGCATTCAACTCTCATATAGTAAATGCATGGATGATATAATGGAAAAATATTCCTAGAACATGTGCTCTCTTTTGCTAATAAACATCTTTGTTCAAGTATATGCCTTTCTTATATCTGTATATTACTGCCAAGTATTAGTTTTATCTTATTGCCAAGTCATTGTAATGAGAGGTATATAAAAAGACACGTAGGCATACATACTCAGTACAATATTCTTGAATATTGGCTGATGTGTACCACATGTAATCTTTTGTTTAGGTTGTGGACATATGATCTTGAAGAGTTTGATAGTTGAGAGTTGTGTGGCGATCTGATGTACAGGTGGACCTATTGTCTTAAGATCTTGTTTAGTAGTAGTACATGCATATGTAAAATTTTACTGTTCAATATGTAATATTAAATGTTGTAATAATTCATTCTGTAATTATATGTTGAATGGTGATTTTGTTTTGTTGTGGTTTGTTTATTGTTCATGTGCATGTGATACTATTGTTTCCTTCTGACTTGCTCTGATCTTCTTCTTCTTAGCCTTGTGTGGGGTGTTTAAATTGTAGTCTCACTGAGGTGAGGTTTCAATTTATATGTCACACATTATATTAAGTTTTAGAAAATTCGGGGATGTCACATCTCTAGTACCCAATATCAACATCATAATTATCATCATCATCATCATAATAATAATACAGGCAATTATAAAAGGCATATCAGTTATGTTCAAGGTTTTCCAAGAGTATATATAGAAATCAAAAGACTACTCATTAGGGAACATTGTAGCTCAAACAAATACATAGACAAGATTTTCAAAAATAGTACGTACAAGGTTATCATTCCATATCAATGGTCTATTCAAGGAGGAAAATTATATAAAAGGGTACCTATTTTAGAGTAAAATCAGAGTATAAGCAATATCCAAAACAGATCCAAGAGTTAATATCAGATCATGGATTGTGAGATATAAAACATTTGTTAAGATCTTAAAAAATATGAGTTGTATGTCATTACTTAATGACCAGGTTTCTTAATTCTTAATTTGTCCCCAAGGTGACAATTCATCATATTATTTTGAAATTCCATCATCAATATCAATATTCTAGCATAATCAAGGATGAATGGTCTACCTAGGTTGTTTTAGGAAATTAAAGTAAACCCAAATTATCCATGTGTCATAAATCAAGATTATGACCAGTCTAGGTAAAAAATGGATGATGAAGATCATTCGGAGTCACAACAGACCCTTGAATTACTATGAGTACATAGATCAAGAATAATTACAATTTTTCAATAATCAGGGTTTAAAGATCACTAGACAATTAATCATTTACATGGTATGATAAGAAATATATGGATCTAATAATATTTGAGTGATATCTAATATCCAATATTTGATCAGAGTCTAACATAATTGAGATGTGGACATTGAGAAAGCAAAAACATATATTTTGGAAAGATTAGGGTTTATAATATAAATAGAAAACCCTAAATAAGGTATTTGAGAGATATAAATTAATTTCATCAAAAACCATTGTGTAAGAGTAATACTAAGGTCCCATATTAAATAACTCGTTTTTCTAAGAGTGTGAACATTTTGTGGGAATTATTTGGACATTGGAGCTAATTTTAAAGCATTTTAAAAGTTTGACCAATAAGAAAAAGGCTAGATGATAAAAATGAAAATAAATAAAAAAGGGATCCCTAGACTGGCTTCATGGATCAGGGAATGGATCCAATTTTGTGCATCCTCCACTAACCCGCGAGTTAGAGCTTAGCTCAAGGGGTTCAACGTGAGGGGTAAAAGGGCAGAAATGCCCATGCTAGAGAAATCAAAAGTGTGATGATGTATGGTTCTATAAGTAAAAGACCTCTTGTGATTGTTTGATATTAAACAAATCACTAACTCCATGGATCCATAGCAAGAGAGGAAGAGGGTACATGGGAGACCAAGATGAAGGGGATAGCTCAAAATGGAAAAATGAGGTCCTGGTTGACCTTACAACATCGTGCTGAAGTCAACGAGCCCAAAGTTGGCGAGGGAACCCTGCCGAAAAGGGAGGGCCGACCAATTTGTAGATTTTAGAAGAGCATGAAGAAGAAGGACCAGGGTCGAGAGGTATACCATGTTTGTAGAGAATCTGGTGGGCATTGACAGCTTTTTGGTCCTTCTTGGAATCATCCGACGGTCCCAACACCTCCCCAGGTGTCCTCATCGGGCTTGTCAATTAAGTAGGAGGAAGCTATGGAGCAGCTTCGTCGATGTAGTTCTTTGTACCATCAAACCTCGTCATGATGGTGGCAGGCACTCCACTAAAGTCCCCTGATGGTGAGAGTGTAAGGGATTGGAAGGAGAAGCCTCACATCATGAGCTAGGCTCACTGGTTCAAGCGGTAGAAGTGGACCTGGGTGGAGGTGTCGAGGATTATAGGTGACCGATAAAGGGGTCGTTGTGACTAATAGGAGGGTGGTGAAGCTGAAGGGGGTATCCAATAGAAAGTCTGAGGCATGGACTGGTGCTAAGGAGGATGTTGTGCATGCCAAGGTTGTCGTAGGTTTGAGCATTTTCAAACTAGATGGTGATGATATGGTTGTTAGGTCCGTTTGAAAGAGGAGGACAACTCAAATCTAGAGCAAACAATTTTGTTTGACACGGGTCAGAGGAGAGGAAGATATTTCTCTTTGAAAATATAGTGCTACAAAGAAATCTCCTTCCTGTAATGATTGGGCATGGGAGATGACCGCATCGCTACAGTTATGCCTGAATCTGGGTCTAGGTGACTGCGACCCAAATAGGTAAGGAAATTACATTTTTAGGGTTTTAAAATGTATTTTCATCCAAAATTCGTATCTTCCAAAAGAAGAGAATAAAAATTCTAAATTTTGGAACACTATCTCACAATAACATATTCTAGTCATATACAAAGTTTGGGGTTCAAATGATGTAGTTTAGATCATACATAAATTCAATTGAGTAAAATTACAAATTGAGCTAAAATTGAATGTCACAAGGTACACATTGAGCATAATAATTGAAATTTTGGTGTCAAAATTATTCAATGATTATGAGAGTGATGAAGTGAGTCCAATTATGAAATATTAGATAATAGTAGGACTCATAATTGTATTTTAGGTCATAAATGTGGAAATATCCTCTTCATCACAACCCAAGTATGCCATCTCTAAGGGACATAAGAAAAAGTCATTGAGGAAGTGGCTGAAAGTATGTGACCAAACCTAGGAGGGAAGGTCACCAAGGTCCAAGTCCAGGAGGGAAGGCCACCATGAATACCAAGCCTAAGAGGGAAGGTCACTAATAGGCCAAGCCTAGGAGGGAAGGTCACTAATAGGCCAAGCCTAGGATGGAAGACCACCATGTAGACCAAGCCCACGAGGGAAGCTCACTAAGAGGTCAAGCCTAGAAGGGAAGGTCACCAGGAAGACCAAGCTCAGGAGGGAAGGTCACCATGAAGACGAAGAACAAGGAGGGAAGGTTATTGTGAAGACCAAGCCCAGGAGGGAAGGTCACCATGATCCCAATGTAGGGACATAAATAAAATAATATGTACTCTAAGAGATGAAGGAAATCTGGGTTAAAGAATTACACAAGAAAATAATGTGTTAAAAATGTTAGAAAAACCTCAAATTATATGCAATAAATTTATAAAATCTAAATAAACCATAGGAAGGGTAGAGCCTTAAGTCAACCCTAGGGTAAAGTAGGGATGATTAAAGGCACACAAGACCTATGAGGTTAGTACATGATCATGCCTTAAGTGCAAAATACCACGACATCAGGAGATAGCCATCCATGTTTTCCTGGGGCCCATGGGGTCAGGAAACTGGCCACATTCATGAGTTGATGAGGCCCGAGGGGTAAAAGTGAGAGTCACTCCATACGTGCATAAGACCCATAAGGTTAAGAGGAGATCACTTCAAATGTACCTACACCCCAAGAGACATTAAGGGAATGACTAAGGCCAATGAGACATGAGATGTAAATGTAAGGATTACTCGAAGTCATGTAAGATAGTATTTGATAAAATCTTAAAGAGAGTTGTGCATAAATTCATGAACTATGAGAAAATCTCTATTCATGTGAGTGCATGCATTTAAGAAAAATTGTGGAATAAAAAGTATTCATGGTTTGGAATTATTTTTAAGGATAATTCAACTAAAATGTTAATTTAGAAGATAATCTATGGATACACCATCTTTGCTCTTGGAGTGGGATGAACGTTGTATATGGGTTGTAGTAAAATGCTTATATCATCTAATTATGAGTAAGAGAGATTGGTTAGACACACGTTTTGCTTAAAAATTTACATATAGGAATGAATACCCTAAATCAAAATTAATGGAATAATCTAGGGTTTTGAGGTGTTACCTCACCTATGGATGAAAATAAATGAATAAAATCTAGGAAATCTAGGTTAAAAGATAATCACCAAGTGAGATTGAAAACTTAGGCAAAGATGTAATCACCAGGTGATAATATCATGCAAAAAATGAGGATGTTGAAATACACTGGAATTGAATGTGGGTACCAACCTTAGTATCATGAGAGATTTTCATATCAATGAAAGATGTTAAAGATATTCAAGAAGGGTTGGTATCTTGATGGTTTGAAGCTAAGTTGAATAACAATTCACCACAACCATCCTAGGTTTGAATTTTTGAGACAAAATTCCTTTCAAGGAGGGGTGAATGTAAGATCCTCAATTTTGGTAAATTTGAATTCTATGAATATAAGACTGGATTTGATAATCAAATTTCCTAATTGCTATTGATAGAATGATAATAATGTTATCTATTAGGCATGGGTTCAACCCATGTTCCAAGTGATTCCAATGAGACTATTTGCTATATAAATATGTCTGTGTGGAACAAGTTTAAGAAATAAGATTATTCTTGTGTAATTCAATAATAATGACTTTATGAGCTCCTAGATAATTGAAATATGGGATAAAAGACAAGTTTCCTAAAGATTCTAAGATAATGTATGGTTTAGAATATTAGTAGAGTAATTATTTGACCCTGACCTGCAATGCAAATTGTGGGCATCAAATAAGGATATTTCAATATGACTTTTGGAATGCTTGAAGATAGTAAGGAAAATAAGATGATTATAGAATTCAAGAAGGAAATAACTTTCCATATAATGTGGGTAGTTAATTTAAGGATATACTAAAAGGGAATGTTTCTCTATGGGAGTTATCCCACTAAATCCCAAACAAAAAAGATATAAGATTGAAAAGGCTATAACGTGTGACACCCCGATGCCAGACAAATGAGGTAACTCAAAACAAAGCAGTCGATCAACAACTAAATAACCACATAACCACAAAAGTAGGTTAATTAAAATTGATCTCATATTACTAACATGTGCGGAAACATATTACATCAAGTTCCAACAACCTGTATCATATCACATACCATATCATGTATTCACATATGTACAGTGGCCACAACCACAACGTGTACACAAAAGATCTGTCCACATGTACAAGGCAAATATCTACAACCACAACATACTACCAAAACCTTGTAACGTCATAAAAATAATCTACAAAATACATCCCTTTCCAGACCTGAGAGTACATGGACGAAACTAGGAATCTACTACACAACACTAGAAACTATTCAACCTTTAACGACCACTGATTTCCAAGCTGCTCCTCCTCAACAAAAAGATCCTTCCAAACACCACTGATGACCACCTAAAAAGATGTGGTAACTGACAAGGTGAGACCCATGTCTTAACAAGAGATATAACTCTCAGTCAACGATTATTGCTACAACAAGATATATTACTATTAAGCGTGATGAATAGATTCATATAAATGAATAATTAAAACTGATTACACAGGTTAAGTAGGTTGAAAAACTATAACAGATAAACACAATATCATGATAATAAGGAATATGAAGAACATGAATAAAAATTGATTTCTCTTACCGCATTTTAACAACTAAGCAGTAATAAAACAAGGCAATGATAGACATACAATGTGAATTGTGTTTAACCCTACATAGTTATACTACACGATTGTATTACATCCTTATTAATGCCCTAAGGATTTGAGTCATACCACCCAAATACAACTAACCATTGCTAAGTCGAAATTAGTGCTTACAAGATCTAGGAAGAGTCAGAATCCAAGATCTTCTCCTCATTTATCCAGTATGAGTGAACATCGTAGTGACATAACAATCAAACTACCATCAATGACATATAGTCAAGCTAAAAATACCTACACCGCCTTGGTACATGTCATGGCGCTAGACACTAGGGCATGAAACCCTCTCACCGAGGTACAACTGTAGTTTTTCTCACTACTGTCCTCACATATGACATATATAACACCTATACACGATTGAAACCATTCTCAAACACATTGGGATTTGTATGACAAGGATGTACTCTCCAAACACCCCACATACTCAATAGTACGCACTCTAATTTTCCCTTAGGAATATTCATTTCACCATCTAGCAAGTCCTAACATTGGAATGGATCTATGGTCAGAGCAACTACATGATTAGGGTTCCACTTGATTAGTTAATGCCAATTGGGTGTCTTTTAACTACATCAATCAAGTTACATACAAGTCCTAACAAGATTCTACAAAGATAAGGGAAAATTGAAACTTCACAACATATAAAACGTATAAAGCATAAGCTGATTACATCACCACAAGGTACTATTTCATAGCCTTATACAAGGCCATCATCATTATCACATTATCTTGGGATATTAATCGCTAAGCACAACACCAGAGGCTATCACTTCAATTAGGGTACAAAGCCATTGCCAAGGTCATAAACCATCCACATTGTTCCCTGCAAGAACATTATTGTCTCTCCATGCCTCATCAAGGCTCATAATCATCACACACATGTCTCATAAGTGATACCACAATCAAGTACTAGCTATGATGCTTATTCAACAACAATTTAGGGTTATAACATTAGGAGAGAGAAAATACTTTATCATCATGCTAATTATTCAACCAAGATAAGCAACTTCTTTATGTACTTACAATTAGGGTTAGGTTTCAACCTTGTAACTAAATTAGGGTTTCAAATCAACTATTAACACTCAACCTTAATTATCACTATCTCCAACATTCTTAGAAGCAGATAGTTCAACAATCATCATTATCAAATCAGAAAAAAATGATAATCTATATAAGCGAACAACCACCATCGGTATCATAAGATAGGACACATCAACGACCGCTAAAAACTAAGTCATAATATTCTTGGCAACCGAAGATACAAGGTACACTACTCCTTCATCAACTGCATAAGATTGAGCAACTTTGGTGATCAAAATAACTACGGTTAACCCCTTCATTGACCACTGAGAATGACCACTTTTAGTGACCTTTGACCCAGGGTTAACCACCCCCAACGATCACATAGAAACCAAGGTTTTATGTCCACATATAGGTTCAAATCTTGGCATCCAAAGACACATGGAAAAACTCATCGACCACATAGGAAGAAAAACTATGGCGACCAAGTCATGAGGTCAAACTTGGTGATCATCAAAACATCAACATCTAGAGACCATCCGAAGAGATAAAGATTCATCAAAAACATGATCAACAAGTTGTTGATCACCTTGATCCAAAAATCACCAAGGTGTAAAACACAAGAAGGAACTTAACTCAAAAACCCTAAATTTGACCAACATCATGAGAGAATAAAAACCATAAATCAAGAGAGAGAAGAAACATTTCTACCAACATGCATGTATCAAAAACCTACATAATTAAGCAAGAAAACAAAACTTTGATATTGAGAAAGAAACCTATCATTTAGCACATGCATGTAAGGATCACAACCTCCATCATCAACAAGATAAACATTTACTAGATTAGGGTTTAGTAAAAAGGGGTTTGTCTAAGCAAGAATCACCAAGAAACTTAAACCCTAGCTCAAGATATCATCATCATTCTACTTGGAACCACGTTTTAGAGATAGGTTATTTGCGTTCAAAGTTTAGTGCAACAATAATGGAGGAAGTTATATCTCTCACCTTGGATGTGAAGAAACAACTCCAAAAGAAAGGATGCTCCAAGAAGAGAGAAAACCCTAGCTTGATCACCACTTTCGCCAATATAGAAACACCTAAAGATAGAAACAAAACCATAGGTTAAAGGAGCACAAGAAAGAGGGCAACAACCCTAGACTGGAAAGACAAGATAGAGAGGCGTTATTCATCTCTACTCAAGCACCACCATGGAGAACCATGAATTTGGAAAGAAGAGAGAAGTTCCTCAAAAAGCACCACCATGGAGACCCATGGATTCGACCAAGAGAAAGAAGAAAGGTAGGGTAGTAAGAAAAAGAAGATCAAGAGGGTTAGATCACTTACCAAGCTCAAGGAACACCAAACAATCACCAAAGAAAGGGTTTCTCCAAACCCTAGATCAACATGCAAGGGGTTCGACCACCTTCTCCAAGGTCAAGCTCCTTCAGTCACCACCAAGAACACAAGGGGGACGAGCTCCAAGGAGAGGAGAGAAAGAAGAGGGTGTAAAGGGATCACTTGCATGCAAAAAGAGGGGTATATATATCCAAGGGTTAGAGAGAGAGAAAGGGGGTTAGGTGTCATGCATATATGTACCACTCATCCATCATAAATATCCCATGCAAGAAGTAATAACATGCATGCATCATGGGTGACAAAAATAAGGAAACCAACGACGTACCTGGTCCAAGAAAGCATGGTGACCGATGAGAACATAGTGACCCAAAGGAGATCAAACATAGCGACCACATAGAATCTGAACCCTAGGGTTTCTTGGCTCTTCGAACATCAAGACCAATAGGAACTCCTCAAACATCATTGAACGAAGCAACTAAGGTCGAAGAAACGACATGATGATTGCTTTAAACTAAGGGAAACCATTGGTCAACACTCACAGTCAACATCAAACTAGGGCACTCAAGGAAACCCTAGAACATCAACACATGATTACATCTCATCAAACCAAGGTGCAACAAAGCACCCTAAAGAACCACTATCTCTCCAACATGATGCCAAACATGTGAGGCACAACAAGCATGTGACATACTACAAAAACCCCCAAAACATGGGTAAATTGCAATTAGGTCCAAAACAAGCACATAAAGGCATATTTAGCTCAAACAACACCCAAACTAGACCAAATTGAAGACATAATCATGTCACACGTTATCAAAGCACATAGTGATATTAGATTAACATTTTAAGAATCTAATTATTCTAATTAAGACAGATCAACCATAAAGCTAGGTCAGGGGTCTTACAACCCTAAACCCCTAACAAGGATTTTCCCCCATATCCTAAGTGAACAAAGATGGGTACTTCCTATGGATCTCATCCTCTAACTCCCACATGGCTTCCTCCATGCCACAGTTATTGCACAAAACCTTAAACAACACTATATCCCTCTTCTTCAACTTCTTCACTCTCCAATCCAGGATCAACATGATACCTTCAACATAGGAGACATCCTCCTCCAGATCAACCTCTACTGGCACTCGCTCTATATCTGGGTGACACTTCTTCCTCAACATGGAAACATGGAAGGCAAGATGGAACATGTGCAACTCTGGAAGTATCTCTAACTTATAAGCAACTTTCCCAACACATGCCACCACAAGGTAAGTCCCATATACCTAGGATCCAACTTACCCTTCTTACCAAATATGAACACACCTTTCCAAGGAGAGACCTTAAGATACACACCATCTCCAACTTGGAACTCAAAAGGCATGCGATGATTATCAACATAAGACTTCTATCTATCTTGGGATCCTTTCAGTTGCTATTGTATCACTTTGATCTTCTCTATAGTCTATTACACAAGCTTATGACCCAAAAGCTGATACTCAACTCTCTCATACCAATAGAGCGGTGAGTGAAAATGCCTCCTATACAAGGATTCATACGATGCCTTGTCAATACTCTATTGATAATAGTTGTTGTACACAAATTCTATCAAGCTCAAGTGCACATCTCAACTCCCCAGAAACTGCAAGACACAAGCTCTCAATAGATCTTACAAGATCTGAATGGTCCTCTATGACTGGCCATTTGTCTACAGATGAAACATTGTATCGAACCTCGATTGCCTACCCATGGCCATATGCTGATGCTTCCAAAAAAACTGGTAAAATGAGGACATTTCAGGCACTATGCCAATTGGAGTACCATGAAACCACACTATCTCATCAACATATACCTATGCCAATTTCTCTACTATATACACTGTCTTGATTGGCAAGAGGTGAACTAACTTTGTCAACCTATCTACTATCACCCAAATGGAATCATGGCCTTTTGCTGTCCTAGGGAGACCAAACACAAAGTCCATAGTGATATGATCCCATTTCCACTGCAGTATAGAAAATGATTGCAACGTCCCTACATGCTTCTAATGCTTAGGCTTGACCTGTTGACACACTAGACACCTTGCCACAAACTCAGCTACGTCACACTTCAACCCATGCCACCAATATAGGTCCTTCAAGTTATGGTACATCTTGGTACTACCTAGATTCATCACATACATCAAAGAGTGAGCCTTTTCAAGAACCATCATCCTCATACCATCAACATCTGGAACCACTATTCTGCCATGGAAACAAACTTCCCCATCCTCTATCTCATGGAAACCGCCATGCTTCTCATTGCCAAACTCTAATCGGATCTACTGTATCATGATATCATCTCACTGTGCATCTCTAATCTACTGTATCAATGTAGGATTCACTGGCAACTATACTAACTAGCATGCTAATGACTAGACTTCCAACTAGACATTCATATGACATAATACAACAACATGTCCCTCTTATGGGACACCAAGGAACACAACTATGCCTTCACTACATATGATGATGAAGAAGACTTCCTGCTCAACACATATACCGCCACGTTCGCCTTCCTCGGATGGTAGTCTATCGTGAAATCATTGTCCTTGATTAACTCCATCCATCATCTTTGGTGCATGTGCAACTCCTTCTTCAAGAAGATATACTTAAGATTCTTATAGTCGGTGAAGATCTGACGCTTCTCACCATAAAGGTAGTATCTCCAAATCTTCAAAGCATGGACCACAACTGCAAGCTCCAGATCATGTGTCAGATAGTTTTCCTAGTGTTTCTTAAACTATCACAAAGTAAAAGAAGTCACATTCTTGTCAAGATTTAACACACATCCCAAACTACTCTTTGATGCATCTTAGTAGATGATATAGCCTTTTCCTTTCTCTGGCATGATTAACACCGACACACTGGTCAACTTGTCCTTCAAAAGTTGAAGAGAACACTTATCATCCTAGACAAAAGGTACACCTTTCCTTGTCAACTTGGTAAGGGGTAACACCACAACATTGAAGTTCTTAATAAACCTCCTATAGTAGCCTACCAAGCCTAGGAAACTACAAACCTCCCTTAGTGTCTTAGTTTCCACTAAAGAACTAACTATACCTTCTTTGGGTCCACACAAACACCCTTGACAGATATCACACACCCAATAAAAGATGCCTTGCTCAGCCAGAACTCGCACTTGCTAAACTTAGCATACAACATGTGCTGCCTCAACAACATCAATGCTTGTCATAGATGCTACTCATGCTGCTAACTTTATCTAGAGTATATCAGGATGTCATCGATGAACACAACCACAAATTGTTCAAGATAAGGCCTAAACACCCTATTCATCAGATCCATGAACGCTACTAGAGTGTTGCTCAACCCAAATGGCATAATAAAAAACTCAGAGTAACCATACCTAGTTCTAAAAGCTAACTTGGGTATGTAATATCCCTTGATCTGCAACTAATGATAACCTAACCTCGTATTTGTCTTTGATAACACTATAACATCTCTCAACTGATCAAAAAAATTGTCTATCCTCGGCAACGAGTACTTGTTCTTGATCATGACCTTGTTGAACTATCGTTAGTCAATGCATAACCTCATAGAACCATCCTTCTTCTTCACAAAAAACATGGGAGCACCCCAAAGGGAAGTTCTCATCCTGATAAAGCCCTTCTCTAACAACTCCTACAACTACTTATTCAACTCCTGCATCTCCGTGGGTGCCATCCTGTAAGGTGACTGTGCTATCAGCTACGTACCAGGAACACGATTGATCTAAAAGACAATTTCTTAGGGAGGGGGTACACCAAGAAACTCCCTAGGAAAGACATCCTCAAACTCACACACTGTAGGCACCTCATGGATACTAGGACTTATAATCTTAGTATCCAAAACATGCACTAAGAAAGCCTCACACCCTTGTCTCATCAGCCTCTCTGCTGTCAATTGACTCCAAGTACGTCAGAAGAATCTTCCTATCTCCTTAGAAGATCCAAAAAACATCATCTTCATAAAACATCGCCACCTTGCAACTATAGTCCAAGACCACTTGGTACTTAATCCATGCATGTGAAGTGGCATAAGATCCACTTGAATGCTACATCCTGAGAAAGAAAGAACTCAAGATGGACACACCTCCTGCAACTTGGTGGAACCAACCAGAGGGGTTTCTAACAAAAGACTATCAAATCTATGACTAACAGGAAAAGAACAACTACGTAGAACCTCTCTAGTGATAAAAGAGTGCATCATAACTGGGTCAACCAAAATAGATACAAACAAATTAGAATGAAAAAGTTACATCTGACCTGTCATGACCCATCTAGTAACCACTCCCTCTAACAGATTGACTGACTCATAGCGTAGAATTGAGCCTTCACCTATTTTCACCCCCATCCTCTACTGGCTTGTCTAGAGGATCATGCCTACGATGCCTGACTATGTCCTCTGCCACCACCACTATTGAACTACTGCTACTATAAACCTTGATGATTCTACCTCAATTGTTGTGTCACCTCCTCATGCTTCAAAGGGTAGAATAATTTGGTATGCCCGGTCTATCCACACTTATAACAAGTCTTACTCTCATACCATGGCCTAGATGACCCTATCACTAACACCGATGCTATATTGTGGGCTCCAGTTGGTAAGAAGCTACAACCTTGGCCCTTTCTAGGTAACCACTGTGACGGTACCACTGATCTCAGCTAAGAGAAAGTTGACCACTACTATGACTATGGTGAAGAAAACCTCAACTTCTTGAAGCCTCCAGAAGACTGACCCTGAAACTGCGTTGGCCTTTTCTTAGCATTGGGTTCACACTTCTCGACAGTAGTTTGTTTGATCCTCTTCATTGAATCCATAGAGGTAGCAAACCTCTCTCTATTCTCCAAAGTAGACACTATCGTTGTCAATTTCTTGCTCAAGCTCTTCTTAAAATATTGCATCCTCTCCTTATCTGTCACATCCATGTGAGGACAGAACCTCAACAACTCCATAAACTTTTCCTCATACTCATTGATCGTCATGGATCCCTAACAGATCTTCTTAAATTGTGAGATATTCTCATCAAGATACGTCTCCAAAAAGTATCAACTCACAAACTCCCGTTGAAACTCTTCCCAACTGATCACCACACTAGGTCTGTTCTCCTCCTCTATGGCCCACCAATGGCCATCACTGCCCTTCAGTTGGTATACCGCATGTTTCACCTTATCCTCTTTCAGGATATTGAGGATTTTGAAAGCCTTCGCAAGCTCTATCAACTACATATCCACATCCACCAAGTCTTTCACCCCTGGATACTCGATGGCTCCCACACACCTCAACCTATTAAAACCTTAGGATTCCACATTGGGGACAACTTCCCTTACTTGAGATACAGACACTCCATGTGCCATATGCAAAATTATGGCCATTAATTGTTTAAACCTGAATTGAAAAGTGGGATTGGCCATAGTTGCTGGGTCAACCTCAGGCCCCGCGGGATGCTCCAACCCCGTCTTAGACACACTCTATCTACTCTTGCCTTCCTCCTCGTGTCACCTCTTGGAAAACTACTCTCAGTTTTTTCTTCATGCTCTCCAGACATATGTACATAAACATAAGCTATAATCAGATATATTGGATGATACAAGAACACACACAACCCTAGTCTTATGTCCCGATAGACTTAGTGAACCTAAAGCTTTGATACCAACCTTGTAACATGTGACACCCCAATGCCACATGAATGAGATAAATCAAAACAAAGCACATGATCAACAACTAAACAACCACATAACCACAAAAGTAGGTAAATTAAAACTGACCCCATATTACTAACATGTGCAGAAACATGTTACATCAAGGTTCAACAACCTATATCATATCACATACATTATCAGGTATTCACATCTATATAGTGGTCACAACCACAACCTATATATAAAGACATGTTCACATGTACAAGCCACATATATACAACCACAACATACTGCCAAAACCTTGTAACATCATACAGATCATGTACAAAACACACCCCTTCCCAGACTTGTGAGTACAAGGATGAAACTAGGACTCTAGTACACAACATTACCAACTATCTGACCTTGAATGGCTATTGATCTCCAAGCTCCTCCTCCTCATCAACATGATCTTGCCCACGCCACTGATGACCACCTAAAAATGTGGTAACCCATGAGGTGAGACCCATGTCCCAATGAGAGATATAAATCTCAACCAACGGTTATTGCTATACTAAGGTATATTACTATTAAACAAGATGAGAACATTGAACTAAATGAATAATTAAATCTGATTACATAAGTTAAGCAGGTTGAACAACTATAACAAATAAGCACAATATCATGATAAGAAGGAATATGAAGAACATGTATAATAGTTGATTTCTCTTAACACATTTTATAACAACTAAGCAGTAATGAAACAAGGAAATGATAAACTTCCGATGTGAAGCATGTTTAACCCTACACAGTTATACTACATGGCTGTATTAGATCTTTTATTAATGCTTTGGGGATTTTAGTCGTACTACCCAAATCCATCTGACCACTAATAAGTGAAAATCAGTGCCATACAAGATCTAGGAAGAGTTGGAATAGAAGATCTTCTCCCCACTCAGTCAGTACGAGTGAATACCACAATGACATAATAGTCAAACTGCCACCACTGACATATAGTCAAGTTGAAAACACCTAGCCCACCTTGGTACAGGTCACGAAGCTAGACACCAGGGTATGAAACCATACCACCGAGGTACAACCACAACTATTCCCACGACTGTCCTCACATATCACATATATACATCGAGACATGTCAACAACCATTCTCAAAACACCTTGGGATCTAGATGACAAGGATGTACTCTCCAAGCACCCTGGATACTCAATAGTAGGCGCTCCAAGTTTCCCTTAGGAATACTTGTTTCACCATCCAACAAATCTCGACACTAGAATGGATCTATGTCTAGGGTAACTACATGATCAGGGTTCCACTTGATTAGTTAATGCCAATTAGGTATCTTGTAACTGCATCAATCAAGTTACATAGAAACCCTAACAAGATTCTACAAAGATAAGGGTAGAATGCAACTTCAAATGATATAAAACATATAAAGCATAAGTTGATCACATGACCACAAAGTATTATTTCACTACCATACACAATGCCATCATCATTATCACATTATCTTGGGATATCACTCCCTCAACACATCACCAGAGGATATCACTTCAATTAGGGTACAAAGCCATTGACAAGGTCATAAGACCATTCACATTATTCCCTATAAGAACATTATTCTCTCCATGCCTCATTAAGGCTCATAATCACCACAAACATGTCTCATAAGTGATACCACAATCAAGTACCGCTATGATGCTTATTCAACAACAATTTAGGGTTACAACATCCGAAGAGAGAAAAGACTTTATCATCATGCTAATTACTCAAGCAAGCTAAGAAACTTCATTATGTACTTGCAATGAGGGTTATGTTTCAACCTTGTAACCAAATTAGGGTTTCAAACCAACAATTAACATTCAAACCTAATTATCACCATCTCCAACATTCTTAGAAGCACATAGTTCAACTATCATCATCATCAACTCAGCAAAACATGATGATCTATATAAGCTAAATATCACCATCGGTCTCATAAAATAGGACACATCAACGATCACTGAAAACTAAGTCATAACATTATTGTCATACAAGGTACACTACTCCTTCGTTGATTGCATAAGATTGATCTACTTTGGAGACAAAAATAACTAGGGTTAATCCCTTCATTGACCGCTTGGAATGACCACTTTTAGTGACCGTTGAACCAGGGTTAACTACCCCCAACAACCTCATAGAAACCAAGGTTCAACATCCAAATATAGGTTAAAATCTTAGCAACGAAAGATACATGGAAAAACTTATTGACCGCATAGGAAGATAAACTGTGGTGACCAAGTCATGAGGTAAAACTTGGTGATCATCAAAATTTCAACATCTAGAGACCATCCAGAGAGATAAATATTCATCAACCACATGATCAATACGTTGTTCATCACCATGAACCAAAAATCACCAAGGTGTAAAATGCAAGAAGGAACCCTACTCAAAACCCTAAATTTGTCCATCATCATGAGAGAAGCAAAACCATGCATCAAGAGAGAGAATCAACGTTTCTACCAACATGCACGAATCTAAAACCTCCATCATTAAGAAAGAAAACAAAACTTTAATAATGAGAAAGAAATGAATAGTTAAGCACATGCATGCAAGGATCACAACCTCCATTCTCAACAAGATAAACATGCACTATATTAGGGTTTAGTAAAAAGGGTTTATCTACTCAAGAATTACCAACAAACTTAAACCCTAGCTCAAGATATCATCATCATTTGACTTGATATAACATTTTAGAGATATGTTATTTGCATGCAAAGTTAAGTGCAACAATAACTAAGGAGAAAGTTATATAGCTCACCTTGGATGTGAAGAAAAAACTACAAAATCAAGGAGTCTCTAAGAAGATAGGAAACCCTATCTTGATCACCACTTCGGTCAAACTAGAAACACCTCAAGAGAGAAGCAAAACCATAGGTTAAAGGTGCACAACAAAGTGGCAAAAGCCCTATGCTGAAAAGATACGAAAAATAGGGGTTATTCATCTCAACTCAAGCACCACCATGGAGAACCATGAATTTGGCCAAGAATAGAGAAGTTCCTCAAGAAGCACCACCATGGAGACCCATGGATTCGGTCAAGAGAAAGAAGAAAGGTAGGGTAGTAAGAAAAAGAAAACCAAGAGGGGTAGATCACTTACTAAGCTCATGGAACACCAAATGATCACCAAAGAAAGGGTTTCTCCAAGCCAAGGGGTTCGACCACCTTCTCCAAGGTCAAGCTCCTTCCTTCACCACCAAGAACACAAGGGGGATGAGCTCCAAGGAGAAGTGAGAAATAAGAGGGTGAAAAGGGATCACTTGCATTTAAGGAGAGGGGTATATATATCCAAGGGTTAGATAGAGAGAAAGGGGGTTATGTGTAATGTATACATATGCCACTCATCCATAATAACTCACCCATGCAAGCACTAAGGTCATGCATGCAATTGAGAAGAAAGAGGGACTTGATTATAATAAATACATCTGATTTATATATTTGAAACACAATTAAATAATGTAACTTTAGCCTGATAATTTGCACTCTCCTTTGATGTGTTACACTTAATGCCACCTTCAGATCAAAGATCGAAGACACTCCCATTGTCACCTACCTCCTGTTGGGAAAAAAGAAACAAAATCCATCAATGCAACAATCTTTCATGACCTTATTCTCTCTCCTCTTCACGTTTTCTATGATTTTTTGTCTCGAAAGGACTGGGAGCAGAGTGAAGCTAACGAGCCATTTTATAGATGTTACCTTAATGATTCTAGAGAATAACCAATTCCCATTCTCTTTGAGAAGTTAGGGCTTAACATGGAATCCCTCTACACTACCACCCATACCTATATAAGGCAATGGGGAGTTCACCCAGGCTCACAAAATCCTCCTCTCCCCTCTATTGCTCCCGAGGCTTCCCCTATGTTGCAAACCCACTCCGTCACCATCTCTGACGACCTCAACCCTACATCATCAACACAGGGAGTCTCTGACAAATTGCTTGGGCCTATAACACCAAGGGGCTTAGTGAGAAGTTTTCAATCCATATGATGGGATGAGAAGGCTTGAGTAGCGTTTCCCCAATCTCCATCATCAAGCGCCCGAAGATCATTGTTGGGAGTTCACAATGGTTCAACATGAGCCATCCTAAGGAGTGGTAAATGATCCTAAAAGTATCAGGAATATTTTGTGACACTCAGGTTGTTCCATGCCAAGGTATTTCCCTCCTAGACTTGATCACTATCTATCTACTTGAAAAAAAGATCACATCTTACTATTCATTTCCCCTCCGGCTTGTCCTAAGTACAAGATACCTCACCAACCTTGGACGAAGACAACTCAATCATGACTTCAAGCTTCCATGACCTAAGGGTGAGAGTCAACCTTGGTGTTGACCAATGCCATGACTGGCTGATCAGTCATTGAACCTAAAGAGAAGGAAGATGACATGTGGGGGAAAGACCAGGCTATCCCCAATCCACATGATCACTACACGAGGTAGTAAGGCCATTCTAGGGAAATACTTGGCAATGGAAGTGCTTGGCTGAGTTGGATAAAGATAATTGGTTGGGGCTAGGCCCATGTAGGTTTTGGATAGTAGGTTATTTGCTGACATGGTCTGCTCTGATTGGCCCAATGTATTAAAATTGCATTCATTCTGCTAATCATTTGGTAGGTCAAAATATATTGAATATGCATATGAAATTGATCATAAAAATGATTAGAATCCAAATAAAATGTATTTGAGGCCTGAATCTAATCATACTTCTACAAGTAAGGATAATGCATGTTTAAGTGGTGATTAATATATGGAAACCCTATATCTAATAACTAATATGTTGTTTTTAAGAAAATGTTGACTTTTCCATGTAATATGATATTATTGAATATAACGAGCATACAAGATGATGATAGTAACGGTGATGAATAATTAGGGGTTCTAGACCATTAATCATACATATGATGAATTAGGGTCTTGAAACCAAAGATCATAACTTGCTATGTTACCAATGTATGTATTGAATATAAGTGTTCATAATGCAATGATATATCTGATAATTAGGGTTTCACCAAATGTCTAATATGGGTTCATAATCCTAATGAATCATGATGTGATGGAATCAGGGTTTGGTACCCTCATATCTAATCTAAACCCGAGACAACCCTAAACTGTAGATTAGGCCTAGAGTAGGGTTTAATATGAATAATATGACAGTGACACTTTAGGATGTACATGCATGCATATTAAATGTTGATTGCTTGGATCCATCATTGCTTGATTGATTGGATGATATTCTTAAAGTGTTGGGAAATATAGTCACAAAGTATAGCAACGAATTTTTTTATCTATCTATATGCCCATAATAGTAAGATCACATCAAGTACTGTGAAATAGGAAGGATGGTTAGTGAGTTATACCTAGTCTTGGAGCAAGTTCAGCAACAACAACTTGCTTCAATGCAACTATATCTAGTTGCTCTTGGATGGTGGTTTTGGAGCTCCTGGTCTTTAACATGAACAAATAACATGACAACTTCTGCAGCGACTCTTGCAGTCTCTCCATGGATTACAGGCTAACATTGTCCTCCTAGAGCAGCCAAAGGACTCCTGCCTCTATAGTAGTCCACACATACCAACTATAACTCATGTCATTCAACTAGAATATATAGGAAAAAGTTGTCCCTCTCGTTGGCGTACTAGTCACCAACTTGCTCTCCTACAACAACGCTCCTCACTTGTTCTCTCCCGTCGCTATACCTCCCTAGTTGGGTAGGACTTGATTGGGCTCTCCTAGTTGCCACAACTAGAGAGGACAACAATTGTCAGAGCATTTGATTCTCGGTTGATGTTGTTGTGCTCTCAGAATCCCCCAATACCCCTTTATTTATAGGCGAGGTTAGGGCCAGGGTTACCAATCTGTTTGATATATGTACGGGAGTGGAAGGGACCAGAAGATCTTGAATTTTTACAACCTACAAACCACAAGACGGTCCTATGGTGACCCAGACGGTCATCTGGTCATACAAGATGGTTGTCTAGCACCGCCAAATGGTCATTTGGTAGTTTCCCAATCACATACAAAATTGGCAAATCGATTCCCATCAACGCTAAACATGAATTCCTTGCACCACAAGTATTATGTAATAAAAATGAGATCGAGAAACTTCCTAAACATTTGTTCAATCCCAATTGAGCCATCTCGTAGAGGTGAGAGGCATGTCTCGCTCACCCAGATGACCGTCTACTGAGCTGAGCCAAGCCAGTCGGTTCATCAGAATGAAACATTCAGTTCACACCTTAGTTTGGGTAGAACTTAGCTAATTCAATTTCTGGTTTTAGCCTAAGAGTCCAAACGGCTGTCTCAACACTTTAGACGCTCATCTGGCTGCTGAAAAGACCATCTCACCCTGTGTGATGGTTGTTTGACAGTGCAATCAACCAATCTGTTGCATTAATTGAGTATTAAACACTTTAGTAATCAATCTAATCATCATTCAAGATCAAACTCCTATTCTAGATGAGTTCCTATATGTGTGACCCTATAGGTCCCATATCACGTTGGTAGTGAATGTTCATAACTAACTTATGACATCACAAGCAAAGAGTGGTGCCTAGTCATAAGATCAGTGCTACCTAAGTGAATGGAAAGTGGGAGAACAACTTCAACCTACAATTTGTGTAAGGTGTTGTAATGATTGTATAATTCCTTTTTCTTTGATATCTAGAATGGACATGAGGCATGGAATCGTCATCCTCTCAATGTTCAATCCATATTTCATGAACCAAGAGCAGACTGTCTGAGATAATGTGACCTCAATATCATAGATTGATTCACATGTGCATGCACTTGCATTTCTCAGTCTTGCTTATCTAGTGGCTAAGATATCAATCTCTAACAGGAGAACCAAATACCATGTCGATCACTCATAACCCATCCCCATGCGTCAGATTCACCCAATCATCCCCGTTATACCAAACCATGTTTTAGAACTATGTTTGATGATGCCCAATGACATGTGATGAATGTAGTGATTTCTGGTCTAAGAATCACAATCACCACCTTCACTATGAGAGATGACTATAACCACTAATAATGGTTTCCATGTGTCATTATCAAGGTGGGTCTATCCGATACACTATTTCCTTACATGTATATGTGTGTTTGGTTTGATATTTCTATATCATGACTAATGAGATTTTGTCATCAACCAACCCACACTCTAGTCTTATGTGTTACTGGTGTCTATCTACATTCCACAGTAACAACCAACTAGGGACATAATAAGAATGTACACTCTCTTAACATTTGTATGATCTCATCCTCCAAGTCACGTACTTGAAGACATATGTCATTGTGTATTGTCATTCTTTAGACATTCATAATGTTTTCTCATTATCTCATAACTGAATGAAACAAAATGAATTGGAAGCTTGCCTTTATGAGTATTAATCAAACCCTTTATGGTTTATGCCATGTCAATCATCACATGATTGTCTCTATGGGCATACCTTACAAACAAACTCCCACTTGCACTTAGATCCAATCACCCATAAATCATATTCTTGGTGAACTAAACATGTCGCCATGCTTCTGCTGTGCTAGTGCTAATTTAGCAGCTTAGTAACACTTTTCTTATAGTCGGTATTTTTCATGTTTCCATCTCTCTTTGCTATATAATTTATCATATGATATGGAACTATCGTAATATGGTATCTGATATTCCTTGCCTAACAAGTAGCTCCATTGTTGTTACAATATCACTATTGATTCATCAATGGTTGGAACATCTATAAGTTCATCATATGAACTTCTACATCCATATAGTATCACTTTGTGTTCGTAACAGAAGTATACTCATATTATTTTGTAGAATAGAATTAATGGCTATTAGTTCAAAACCCTTCCAACTAAACAATATCTTTCTTTAAAACATATTTTAATTTATGATCACTTTTGTCATTATGGAAGCTTACATCGACTTAACTGTTTACATCCAAATCTTCCTTTTATTGGTATCCTTACCGAATAGTAATCTATTTTTAGATACTTTTCAAGTACTAATGGATATCTTTAATGACTTCCCAATAACCCATATTTGGAATTTAATATTATCTTGTCATGTCCAATACATGGGATACATACATTTATAGCATTCATGATAGATCCACTGATACAGCCTATGGCATCTTAATCATGTCATTTCCATTCTTCTCAGGATTCGGAACATAAGGTTCATGAGAGACTAATCCTGGTTCTCTCTCATTGAATCCTCTCTGTGTTGAACTCCTTCAACACATTGCTATTATATGTGCTCAAACTTCCATTGTGAAACATTCAAGAACAATCTCACAGGTCTTAATCCTTATCTCATAAGATGTTTCATCTTATCCATTATTGCTAAAGGGGTTTTCCTGGAAACTCTCAATATTTACAATATTGAAATGTTATTCCTTATCACATGTGTAATGTTCGTATATGCTCTCACTAAATCTTTTGTAATCACAAGTTTCATCTTTATCTTGATTCAAGTCAAACTTTTTGACTATTTTATCAAGTCAAGAGATTCCTCCTCTGAGTTTCTTATTTCAATCTTTGACTGAACTTTGTAGTTTATAGACTTTATTTACATTCTTGAAGTTATAAAACTTTCTAGGTTGTGTCATGTACACATGCTCTAACATATTCCCTTTAAGGAATCTAGTTTTGTCTTCATATGCTAAATCTCTTAGCCTACTTTTACTACAACAACAAGCTTGTCAATTGGTAAAAGGATTTTCTGTCATGTTCAACAACTTGAACTGATTTGAAACCTTATCCAACTAAGTTGTAACAACCCTCAAATTTTAAATTTTGAAATAAAGATGATTAAATATTTAATCCCTATTTTTTATATTTAATAAAGGTAAAATCCTAAGTTGAACAAATTCATCTTTAATTTGTTGAATTAAGTTGAGACCATGATTATTAGGTATGCCAAAATGAGCTTATACAACACCAAGATATCATGTGAACCTTGAATGAATCATATACATAATGCATCAACACTTTTTCACATCAATGTCAATTAATGCAAAAAAACCTAACCCTAACTATGCAATGGTGACTAGTTAGGGTTGAATGATGGATTGGACCCACATACATGTATAATTTATCCCATCTTTTGATATATGAGTAGATAATAGAATACTAGAGCTTCCATCAAATTTTGGTTACATGATTCCTTTTCAATAATAATTATTGTATCAATTACCATGAGTAGCTAATAATGTAAAACACACATGTCCCTAACCCATATCAAAAATCTAATTGGATATTTGAAATCCTCATGGTTGAATTATTGATCCCACACAATCTGGTTAGATTTGGATAATCCTAAATTCTCCAAAAGATATTAGGAAACAAGGAGGAGATAATTTTAAATTACTTTTTAATCATTTATGAATACACACCATTATCCTAAAGTTCATGATAATTGAGCATCATGTGGAGCTAAACTATACTCGACCCTTTCAGAGTCATTCAATATGGATCTGAGGGCAGGGCCTTCATCCCCTACCTCGCGCAGAGTCTGCATAGAGGAGGGGAACATGACCCCAATGTCGTGCCCTCCTACAACTCTTTCTCCCCTCAATGATTTTCTTTTATCTCAACTTCAACGTGATCAGGAGGTCAATACAAACCCAACCACCTATATAACCAACCCTATCTCCCTTTCACAGAAGAATGCACAATTCTCCTCATTTGTCAGTTTGCATAGCCAATGCCACCAAGGGACTAGGCTCCATTGCACCCACTTCAAAGAGTCTAGGAAGCAACTAGGCCCCTAGAGAGACCCTCCTCCACCTCCAATTTTGTTCTAGGCCACCCAAGGAGATGCCACAGACTCAAGCATCCCCAACAGTGATATCAAGCTCATCCTAGCACCACGACCATCCTAGTCAAATTACAACTCCAGTAAGCATATATGACCTCCCTTCTTGCTATTCGTTCCTTCAGTTTGCCCTATAGTTGCCCTAGTTTGCGTACCCTATAGCTGCATTTAGGGTAGTTGTCGTCGCTTACAGATAGGCCACCTCAGTGGACCTTCACCTAGGAAAGATACAACTATGGATTCATTATGCCTCAGTTATGGTTTCTAAAATTTGTCTTGTACTCATTGTGTTATATTTCTTCTCGCAATTGGGTTTTCATACCTTCACATCCCTACCAACCTTGGAAAAAGTCCTTCTTGGACGTTGGACATCCATGAACAGTGGACAAGGGGGTCTTTAGGCCTGTTTCACATCATGGAATCATTGTCTTAGTCTTACGTCTGCGGATCTACTTCAAACCCTGATTTTATCCCATGTTTACTCTAGTTCTAATTCCCAGCAACTCCACCTTATCAGCCATGGAAGAATGATGGCCAAGGCCTCCAACCACCGTGCCTCCTATTTTTGGGCTTGTTGAGATCGGAACACCCAACTGAAGGCTTTGACGTCGTCCCCAGTCTTGATCATTACTTGAGATCCCTTCTCTGATCAGAGAGTTTAGTCTCCAATAGTGTCTCTTGCACCATGTTCAACAAAGAAGAAACTGGACACATCAATTATTTGACTACCCCCATGATTTGAATCAAAATATCATGATACCTAGGGTGTTTTCAAAATTTCATTGGTCTATTTCTATACAACCCAACATGTATTTAAATTGAGATTTTGACCAAGTCAGTCCCTGTCACGCCTATGCTTAGAAAATAGCATGGATGGCACATCAAACTTCTTCCCTGTGCGAACCAAAGTATCATAAATTGCTTTTATTTTTTTTTATCTCGCTTCTAATTGGTCACTTCAGTCTGATCTCCAATAAATCATAGAAAGAGTTTATAGCGCAGATGAGGAAGATCCATATATGGTTTTTGATTAATTTTTCTAGACCTGTCGAATGGTCAATGATTTAGACCCATATTCTCAACCTACATTCTGTGATTAATTAAAAACCCTACAACCCTAGGCTTAATCATGACAATTAATAAATTTATAAGTTGGGCATGATAATTAGGAACGATTAGGACTCACACTACTGTTAGTATACCTCCTTAATCTCAGGTGAGTGGATCATGCACACTGAGTACAATTTAGGGTTCTGGGTTTACATTATTCGTTTATGTATTTGTAACTACTCCATGGAAGTGCCATGTTATTACTCAGTTATCCTCATGAAAATCATGCACATGCTATCAATTTATATTTCTTATTGATTTAATGATTCTACTTTCACTGGAGACACTATGAATCACTATCATGCTCATTAATCAAGAAATTATGAAAATCATGTCTAATTATAAGAAATCATGTTATGTTAATATAGTTCCCTCAATCATGTCATGTGAGCCTTAACCGGCCTTATGTGAGCCTTAAGTGGCCTTATATTCTCTGTGGGAGCATTATGTGAGCCTTAATTGGCCTTATGTGAGCCTTAACTATTCTTATGTGAGCCTTAATTAGCCTTATGAGCATTGTGGGTGCATTAAAAGAGAGAGATTATATTAACTCAAGTTAAACTCCACATTGTTATTTTATCATGTCAATTTATTAAGTTTCAAGAAATCATGTTAACCGTGTTAAGTTACTAAGATTTTCAAGCTATCTCATGTCATTTCAATTATATGTTATTTTCATGTTATAACTACTCACTGCCACTCACATAGTTTTACATTGCTTTGCATGGGCTGGGGATGTGACATCCGCAGCCGAGGAGAAGGAAAAGAAGTAGACCTCAAGGACATCAACTCAAGCTCAAGGATAGATCCTACCTGGTGGGTTGCCATTCTAGATAATTATCACTTACTTTTAGTTATGTTATATTGGAGTTTCATTCATTTAACTCTTTTATGTTTTGACTTCTAGTACCCATTATGACATGTAATAAGGCACTCTAGTGGTTAACTCTTTTTATTCTATGGATTTTTCTTGAGTGATATCATTTCATGATTTGTCATGGTCTCCATTATGTGAAAATGATTCCGCTATGGTTGTGTTATTTTTAGAAAGGAGGTCATGACATAATTTGTCCTTTTATGTTATCCATGTATGTCTTTGCCACAAAACCCTATTGCACCCTTCAGTTATTACCCCTATAGGTGGAGCTATCAAGATCCTACCGTGTTAGCTTACATGGACCCCATAATGGCCTTGATCCATTACTCAGATTATGGTACTCAATAGCTTCTAGTTGACTAGTTGGCTCATCCTATCATGACCAACCTATGTGAGTTGTTGGATTCACAATCCTCCAATCTCTGACATTTTCTTCTAGAACTATTTTTTTCTGGGTTATATGATGAACTCAATATTCCACAACAACTTGTAATTCTCTTAGTTCACATTGTACCTCTTTGATGATCTCGAACATTTTGAGTTCTAATTTTACTCCCACTGATTCTCTTGGAACTCAATTATCCTATCAACAAAACATTTTTGTTATTGGATTGGGATTAGTAGCAACATTCAACAATTATGGCTTGTGGATAAACCCTTTTAGGAAATTGCTTTCGTAATGGGTTTCAATCCTCTAGACATATTAGGATATTCCCAATTCAAATCATATATGATGTCTTATAAACCATTCAGATGGTACATTCTTTAGTGATAGGTATATATTTATGAGGATAAGAAGATTAGATTAATTGATAGTCATTTATGACTCATCATGGTATAATTCCTTCATTCTGACACATCATTATGTCCATATAAATTTGAATTGTGATGCATTATCACATTCCATTCTTTGAAGGTACTCAAGGTATCGATGTAAAGTATTTGAACATTTGATCTCATCAAAGTTTCTTAATACTCTCATCAAATTCATAGCTCATTTATAATCTCCTTGAACATTTCAAGAGATTTCCATTTTACTGATTACTTATAATCATATTACCAGTAAATGAATATGAGGTATAAGTAATCATCTACAACATTCATTCCATAAGATCTTCATGCATCAGATGTATGAGGTCTAATGGAAGGCTTATCCTTGCACTACATATAGCTAAGGATTTCATGTCACATTGTGCGTAAATAAGACTTTGCATGTTCCCTTAGGTTTGATATTTAAGGGAATCTAGATTAACATCAATATGTATTCTAGACATACATTTATTATATGTATGTACAAGGTGACTATTGCTAATGATAGTCTTGAGTTATCAATTATAATCCTTTGGTATTAATGTTATAAATAATCATCTCAAAATATTTCATACAAAGACCATATAGATGTTTGGGCATTGTCATGAAAGATCATATCTTTTGAACAGAAACATTAATATCTCACTGTATTGATTTATCATCCCTGTCATACAAGATTCTTTAAAGAAAATGTTTCTATTTTATGGCACTATGAAATAACAGTTTATTAACTCTAGTACATGCCCATTGGGATAAGATACATTTAAATGTATACTAAAGCTTCTACAACTCTTGCTCCACCTTGTTCATCTATGTCCTTCGATGAAGGTTTTACTTCTTGTCAGATCATGTACATCAAGTATGTCAGGTCTCTATTTGGTATCTCATACCAAATGAAGAAGTAATCAAATGTATCTTATAAAGTTTATACGTGAAGTGGAGGCCTCAGTGCCTCCCTTCTTCTTCTTTAATTCCTCTAAATAGAGTGGGGAATTTATTTTTCAATGTCCAGGATGGTGACAATGGTGACAATCACCTCTTATTTTCTTCACACCTCCTTTTGCCTTGAGATATGAAGACTTGGGCTTCTGACCAGCTTTAGAACCCTTCTTAGCTTTACCTTTGCCTTTAGACCCCCTTTGTCTTGTTGATCATCATTACAGACTTGGGCTTTCTTTCTTCATTTGTGTCTCAGCTATTCTCAACATGCCCAACAACTTGTCAATGACTTGTCAAAGTCATTCATGTTGTACTTCATGACAAACTGACTATATGACTCTAACAGAGACTGTAGAATCACATCAACAACCAACTCTTGACCCAAGGGGAATCCCAGCCTAGCTAGGTTCTCCACATACCCAATTAGCTTGAGCACATTAGGACCTACTGGATCTCCTTCTGCCTTGTTACATTTGAACACTGCCTTGAAGACATTGTATCTCTCTTGTCTTTCCTGATCTTGAGATGTGTGACCATCTCAATTACATCCATGATCGCATGTTGCCTGTGCAACTCATAGTTCATGGAGCATAGTATCAGACACTTGACATCAACGACATCTTCAATATGCTACTTGTTAGCATCCCTATCAACCCTTGGTGCATTTTGAGATGGCTCCTCTGGTTCTAGTGTCTCTAGGACATAGAGCTTGCGCTCATGTGTGAGAACAAATCTCAACGCCCTGAACTAGTCATGGGAGTTGTTTCCCGTTATTTTTCCCTTCTTAAGGACCGATCATAGAGAAAAGTGATTGTTGTTTGCTGCCATTTGATTCTACAAAAGAGTTTGAAATTTTATCAAAAAATCATTTTTTTTATTTGATTTGAATATGGGAGATAATAATTAGGTTTTTAATTGATTATTGTTCTAAATATTTTGTTCAAATTGACAACCCTCAAGTATCAATTCAGAAAACTATAGGGAAATTTTTCTAATGAGCCAAGATCCATATTTTGTCAAATCATGAGCTAACTTTTGTCGACTGCCCATAACTTGATTATTTAGGTAGGAATCATGCCAATTGCATCATATACAACTCTTAGATAGATGATATGTGCAACTCTTTTCCATAATCATCTGCATGTCTATGGACATAGACTCTCTAAGAATCACCAGTTAAGATTGACCCAGTAGCCAATTCGATAATAATGTACCCCACTTTGGCGACACCTACATTACTACCATCACACTTCCACGAGGTAGACGATGCACCACACTTTGGTGTAACCTATGCATGGTCAAATAAGTTTCTCATATGTATTTCTATTAGAAAGCATCATAGAGTTAATATATTTGATTTGAGGGATTTATATATATCATATATATACATATACTATATCCAATCACCACATATATAGTATGTATCATATATATGATATATCCCACAACTTAAACATGCAATATAAAACAAAAAGCAATGGTTATGGCCATGTCTAATTATAATTCTTTGGAGACAAGGAATTACTACCACCTAGGTCAATCATCACATCACATGTATGAACCTTCTGTTGGTGTAGATCCATGCTTGCTAATATGGATATATCAGATCAACCCTTGAACGGGTCGTCTCACCTCTTGGCTTGTTGGTTGGTCATCACAGAAAGTCACCTAGATTCCAGTACAACCAATATTTGAACTCCTTCCAAATAGTCGATTGAGTCCACCCGGTGGTCGTCTGGCTCCATCGTTCAGTCCTCCATGGTCCTCCATACGGTTGGCTCATCTCACGAACTGGTCGTCTCATCTAGCAACAATCATCTTCTTCATCATTGCAAGAAAGGAAACTATCCTATGGCTATTAAACTATTACAATGTAAAGAGAAACTAATTTGACTCTTCCTCACCCCAAAGAGAGATAGTTCATTGAAATCACAGGTCCATTGGAACTCTAGAAAGTTCCATCTTCAAGGAAAGGGTTACTCAAAATTATTTATACTTGAATGAGAAAATCTACATATTAGGATGGAGGAGGTGGGGCTATTTTTGGACCACATGAACACATTCAACATCATTGTGGGGGAGTTGGAGTTCATATATGTGAAGATCAAGGAAGAGGATAATGCCCTTATCTTGTTAATGCCTTTGCCTTCTTCTTGTGAGGCTAGGGGTGATGAGGCAATTTTAGCATAAGTGGTTAGGGAATAAATGGATGAAGAATGCATGGACAAATGAAGAGGAAAGTGTGTGTCCAACTAGTCTCTAGGTAGATCTTATGGTGGAAACATAGGGTAGTGGAGGAATGTGGCAGTGGAAAGAAGATATGGATAGGGAGGTGGAAAGATAGCATGCAAAAATGAGGGCAACACTAGGAAGAGGAGGTGTTGAGAGATGTAGTGAACAACTATATAATATAATTGTGGGCAGGCAATCACCGCCAAGGGAGACAGTTGCCAGTAAGGGGGGATCTTCCTTGTCCCTCTCTCTTGCATATAAGACATGACAACTTTCTCTGATACCATGTCAAATAGTAAATAGAAGGCTATGTGTTATATTTGATAAGAGAAACAGTGCTCCTATATTCTAGAGAAAGTGGGAAGCATAAAAACTCAAATACAACCCTAATGGGGCAAGACACACCTAGGCCCACATAAAAATAGATCCAACAACTAACGAAATAAATACCAAGGCTCTCTAATAATTTTAACATGTTATGTGTGTGAAGAACATTTTTTTTGTTGGCTAACTCGTGTTGCTTTTTTTTTCATTATTTGAAAGTGAAGGTATTTACAATGTGTTCATTTCTCAAGGAGAGAAATGAAAAAAAGAAAAGAATGTATCTATACATGTATATATCATGTCATATATAGAATGAAGGTTTGAAATGGAAGAAGACCAGACAAAAAGGAGCTTTTCACAACATCAGAAACTGCAAAGTCTATATCCCAAGTATGAAGATCCATAATCATATAGAACATTTCCATCACCGAGGTGTTTAGGCGCCTCTTTAGAAAAAACATAGTGAATAGATGATCTAACAATCACATGAGCACCAAAAAATCAAATAACCAGACTTCCCATGCATCCCATAGTCATCTTTGAAGAAAAGGTCAAGCATCATATTTGTACACTGATCAATAGGTAAAAGAATTCATCTATAAACTCTGAAGACAAAATGATAATCGACATAAAAAACAAGTAGAGTCTGAACTTCTATGCATCCCATAACCATAAGAAGGAAGAAGGTCATATGTATCACTATTTACACACACAAAATTTTATACACCGCTGGATAGAGAGAGATATCCAGAACTAGCAGAGCACCAAAATTCAACCAGCATAACCAATAAGTACAAAAGAACTCAAAAGAACTAATCTCCAGCCTTGACTGTCGTAAAAAGAACCTATGACGGAAACAAAATGAGCCTGAAGGTGGCATAAGATAAAAAACACAAGCAAGCACTAGAAGGACAAAATAAGCCAGTCAATATATAGTACATAACAGAAAGCTAGAAACAACTCACAAAATCACAAGATCCCCAGAATACCAGTATGAATATAAACTTCAAAAAGTAGCAAAAGGTATTGCCGAACACAAATGAATAGAAAACTAGAATAGAGGAACCATCCAGATAATCTGAGTTGAGAAAGGGAAAAACCATCCACAAAGGCCAGAAGGAAAACCATTAGAAAGAAGAGGCATAATAAACAATATAATTCCAAACTTTGTAGAAAGCTTTTGAAAGGTTGTTGTGTACCTAATAGTTCCTTTCAATCCACAAATGGTAAATAATAATGGCAAAAAAGGTCTTAATCTTACAATCACTATAGATAATAAAGGAATTCCAGTCCTTAGGCTCTGAGAAGGAAGGACACATGGCACACAATTTACTCTTGATTTCAAGTGAAAAAGGGCATTCGAATCATATATGTTCTATACTTTCATAGCCCGACTTACATAGGAAACCAGCCGAGGCTAGTTGTATGAATCTCCTCCTAGAATAGTTTGATGTTGGGAGCTTATTTAAGCAAGCTTTAAAAAGATTAATAAGACATTGTTGAGGAGCTTTACATGACCAGATCCATTTGAAGATCTTAAAAGATACATTTTTGGACCTGAAGTGGTTCCAAACTATTTTCAAATTTGTACTTTCTTCCCCAAAACCATATTTTGGTCATAGTTAGTGAAAACCAAATTAAGATCCTTGAGAACAAAAAATCAAGGCCAAAGTATTTCTAGAATTTAAAATATTCTAGGTTCCATTTGAGATTACCAAGCTCAACTTAGAGTCTCTAGGTGAACCAAACTTGATAAAGGGATCAGAGTCAAAGAAACTAGAAAGGAATTTTCCATTAGCCCAAGGATCCAACCATAAGAACAAATTCGATCCATCACCAAATTTATATTCAATAGATCCAGAGAGATACTCTCTAGCATTGAGAAACCTGTTGAAGAGCCATGAAAAGTTAGAAGAATCAGAGATGAACTAGAAGGAGTCCTTTCTTAAGTAATTTTCATTGATCCATTTTACCTATAAGGAGTCTCTTCTTTCCTTGATATGTCCCAGACATTTAGAATAAAATATGAAATACAAATGTCTCTGCTTCTCCTTATGGCCAGGCCTCCTTCCTCTTTAGTAAGGTAATCGTGTCCCATTTGACAAGGGGAACATTTCTTTTTTTCTCAGAAGAAGACCATAGGAAGTTCCTACAAATCTTATCAATCTCTTCTAGCACAGAGTAGGGAATAGGTAAGGAGAACAAACAATAGAGATGCATATTTGAAAGCGTGGGCTTAATCAGCTCCAACCTAGAAACCATAGATAACAGCCTAGATTTCTAACTTTTTATCTCCCTTTAAATTTTATTAATGAGCTCAAAGCAATAAAACATAGAGAGCTTCCCAACAAAAAGAGGAAGACCTAAATATTTAGAGGGAAGAGTGCTCTCATCTATAGATAGGATATTGGATAGGTCACCCTTATTAACATCTTTGCTAAATAAAATAGATCTCTTGGAATTATCAATAAGAAGACCTGACATTTATCCAAAACCAGTAAGAATTTTGTTGATATTTGAAGCACTGTGAGAGTCTACCTTAGAAAAAATCATACAATCATCAATGAAGATCAAAAGGGAAACATGATGATCTTTGTAAGCTTAAATAGGGGAGATGTCCTTCCTTGAAACAACATCATTCACAAGGACAAAAAACCCTTGCATAGACAAAATGAAAAGATAGGGTGCACTAGGGTCACCCTACCTAACACCATTGGAAGGGTAAAAGGAACTAGAGGATTCTCCATTGAATAAAATTTGGTAGGAGGATGATAAGAAGATATTTTCAATACAACGAATCCAAACAACGGGGAAGCCCATCTTGTACATGAGAGAGAAAATGTATTTCCAATTAATAGATTCATAAGCCTTTGTGATATCAACCTGGATACACATATTGTTTGAATTTTTATGAAAGTCACTAATGATTTCATTAGATAAGCAAACAGAATCCTTTACAGATCTGCCTTTGATGAAGGCACACTGGTTCGAGTCCACAGTGGAGGGTATGATAAGTTGGATTCAATTGGCTAAAATTTTTGAGATAATTTTGAAGATATCATTACAAAGGGCTATAGGGCACCCATTTTTGAGATCTGAGGAACCACCATCCTTTGAAATGAGAGAAATGAATGTTCTATTTTCTTCATGGAGCATTTGACCATTTGAGAACAAAGCCTTAATAGAAAGACTGATGTCTGGGCCAATAATAGGCCATGATTTATTAATAAAATGGCCATTGAAGCCGTCAGGCCCAAGGGCCTTGTCCTCTTTCCAGGATGAAATAATGCCACCGATTTTTCTCTAGAAAATTGGAGCTGTAAGAAGGTTTTTCTGGTTATCATTAAGAACATGTCCCCTCCAAGAGTCTTTCTAAGCATAATCAATGCCATTTATATTAATCAAAGAAGAGTAATAGGCGGTAAAATGAGAATTGATTGCCTCCAAATCAAAAGAAATCTCATCATCAATACGAAGTTTGGTGATTTGATTTCTTATTCTCCTATTCTTCATAGAAGTATAGAAGAATCTACTATTAGAATCTCCTTCTCTAAGCCATTGGATTCACAATTTTTGCTTGAAAATGGATTCTTCATTAAGGGAAGCCTGAGCTGCAATCTTTTTTTTTGTCAAGAGTAATCTATCTAATTGAGTTGTTAGTTGGATCTAGATCGGCAGAGATTTAGGCATGTAAGGCTTCATCATTAACTGCCTTAGAAACATCATGGAGGTCCCCAACAACATCCTAGTTACATTTTTTCAGCTTAACTTTCACATTATAGAGCTTCCTATAGAATTTATACATGGAATAACCAGGGACCTGATCTCCCATGCTTCTTTTACAATATCAAGAAAATTATCATGGTTTCTCCACACATTAACAAATCTAAAGGGAGCCCTGACTTTGTGAGATTTACCAATGTGAAAAGAAATAATCTTGTTGTCACTAACAATAATAGACATGATATGCCCATTAATGTCAGAATAGACTGTAGGAAAATTGGAGTTGAAGAGAACTTTATCAATTTTTGTAGTAGTCAATTGTAGACCATGGTGCTAATTATACCATGTAAATAAAGGCCCCTGCAAGTCCATATCGAACAAGCCACAGTCAAGGAGACAATCATTTAAGTTATCCATCGTTTTTTTGGTTGGAGGATGCCTGCCTATCTTATCTGACTCCTTCCTAACTGCATTAGGTCACCAAGGTTGATCCATTGATTATCAATGCCATTATTAAGAAGCTCAATATCATTCCAAAGCTTGAGTCTATCATTGTCACCGTTGTGGCCATATACAACTGTAAGATTCAAAGAATGATCATCACAGGAAACAAGAGTGTGTATGAACTGGTCACCTTCATTAAGCTGGACAACAATGCAAGAATCCTCTTTCCACAGACTAAAAATTCTACCTAGAACATGGAAATCATGATTGGAGATCCAATTGTATTGACTAAAGTACTTGTTCAAAAGGCTGGGAGTTTTGCTCCTTCTGAGCTTGGTTTCATTGAGGATGCATATGTCACTCCGCAACCTTCTCATCTCCCCCATGGACACCAATAATTTTGTTATTGATTCCCTTGGCATTCCAGGAGGAGATGTGGAGAGGGGGTTCATTTAATAACTTTGGCTATTGAGATGTCAGCCTCAACGTTGATTTTTTTGACGACCTCCAAACCATTAACAAGACTTGGAGAGAAATATAGACATTAAAAATGTCATTACTGATCTTCTTACTATTATCAGGGGGATACTTGGATATGTTTCGAGAAGAATCAATAGATTTAGAAGCACTAGTATTAAACACATAAAAGGGAGTAGAACGAATAGAGCTCTTTCTAGAAGAAGCAACTAGATCAATGTTATGTTGGATTCCTAGGGGATTTAGAAATTGGTCTTATAAATTATCTTCAGAAGATAAAGTAGGCTGCTCTGGGAGTATGGTAACTGTCTCACTTACCAATGAGGTAGTAGGAACAACATGAAATGTAGAAAATTTGCAATCGTGTTCTTCGTGACCATAGAATAAAAACCATGATCATATGTGAGGAATCCATTCATAGAAAAGATCAACAGTATATCATGAACTATTATCAGCCTATAGAGTGACATAGACCGGGAAACTTGATGAGGAAGGAACTAGAACATAAATTCTTGCAAACTCTTGACTAGAATCTGAGATAGTAGCTTCAGCTACACATAAAGGAGTACCAAAAAATGAGCCCATTCATAACATACCATAGACCAACATTAATAACTCTTTCTAGATCAGTAGATTCCAATAAACAAACAATGAAGAGGCCATCACCTCTGTCAATAAACTCCAATGAACCTTTTGGATTTCATATCCAGTAGAAAAAATCCACAGGAGTCAAAAAATGTGGATTAAAACCTAGGCCATAACCTGCCAGACAATATTTCCATCTACGAGAGTTCTCAACAGGCTCGGATGCTGAGAAAATGATACAACCATCCTTAACAACAATGAGATTAGATTTTAGACTCAGATGAGAGACCTCATTTGACAATGTGGAGATTTTTGATGAATACTTTGGGATATCTGTGAAGAAGAGAAGAGGAGTAGTTTCCAGGGAGGCATCACTCTTCTTCTTCAAAATCTGAGGTTGGTCAGGAGGTCTAGGGTGGCAGCGCTCAATTTCCAGACCGTGTGAAGAACATATAAATCATACAATTCTAAATGTTATGATTATTATAATACTTTGTGTCATTCCTATTTTTTTACCTTGAATATATGTATAACATACAAATTGAAACCCTCACCTCAATGGGAAGCCCGATTTCAAGTGTCACACACTAGGACAAGAAGACAATAATTAATGGAAAGTTAGAAGGAACAAAAAGTGTAGAATACATGTGACTATAAATATTTGAACAACGAGCTCACCATTCAACATAAAATTACAAAATAAATTGTTACAAATCTATATTACCCATTGAGTAGTAATCTTTTACATATACACATACTACATCTATAACAAGATCTTTTAGATAATAGTCCACATGTACATATGATTGCCACACAACTCCCAGCTATCAAGCATCTTCAAGATCATATAGCCAAATAATTGAAATCATGAAAAGGGTACACATTAGTGCAACTGTGATACGTGTGCATCATGTAAAATAGTAAGTTTTTTCATAACTATGACCTGGCAATACTATGTATAATGAAAACAATATTGAAACATATAATCTTTATTCATAAAAAGAGAATACATATTTTAAGATGATTTTCCATCATATAATGTATGCATTTACTACCTAAGAGTTGAATGCATTATTTTTGTATATCTATTACGAAAGAGTGAGATCATTATACAATGCGATCTAATATCAAAGAGTTGGAAAACTTTCCAACACTTAAGTACTAAAGGGTTGAAGTGATTTGATATAGTGGAACATATATACTATATTTCATGTGTTAAAAACTATATATATAAAACGACATGACATATGAGAATATTTTTTTCATCCAATATCAAATGCCAAGTATTTTGTACACATAATGTACACCCATTCAATATAGTGGGTCAATTAAGAGGTAAAGCACACCTTAAATTGAAATTGCCTAATCATCGTATTCTTGAGTCAACTATATCCTTGGTCAAGTCTTGATTAAAATAAGATTACATATATACAATCATTTGACTTTCATCACTATTAAAAAAATTAGATTCATGTTATGGTTCAGCTCAAGTCATTAGGAGAATTCAACATTACTTTTCTATAAGCTTGGTATTCGGATACTAATCTTCAATTTCATATTAGTATTTTCTATTGACATTAGTTCCATTCATCACTATACAAATCAACTCTAATACTAGATGCATTAATCATACATGGATTTGTACCATAGTAGGTGTCATGCTTATAAGATAACACGAATTGCATCCATCATTTGAATATTGGAGTTCTTGACTATATTAAGTATAATGTTATGGAGATTATATAAAATTTCTAGGGTCTATTAAGTATATAAATATGCAATGCATTCTATTTAAGGTTGTTAGCCCTTGGTAGCCACATTAGAAAAAAATATATTATTTCAATTAGGACTATCATCATCCATGACATTATCGATTCTGTATCACATGTAGGAGTTATTAATATATTCTCATGATTTTGGTTGTGATTTGGTATCTGCTACAAATGATATGAGCATTATACATATAACTTAAGATATATCAAATCTAAGTATGAAAAGTTTGATATTATGGCTCCATAATATTTTAAGCATTTTATGAATTGTTGGGGACTAATTTCATAGTTTTCCAATAATTGATTGATTTTAACCATTCACACAAGTTTTGTGTATTTTATGAGGGAAAAAGGGTATTTACTTAACTAGAAAAAACCTAAGTTGTTAGATCCTGGGTTGGTCATAGCTCAAGTCTTCACCATCTCATCAAGGGCATGTGTATCACATCATATGGCTCATATAGGAATGGTCAGGTCTGAGCATTGTGCTTTCAATTCTTAGTCTCTATCTCACACATTGGCATGATCCCAATTGCATCCGTGCATTTTTTGTTCCTCAATTCTTTCCACTAGGGGAGAAGCATGGTAAAAAATTAAGATAATACATGAGTTTGATCAAAATAATGACAAAAATAAATGAGTTTGTTCTAATTTTTTTGGAGCAAACAAGTTTGAGGGAGGAGAGAGAGTGGAGACATCATTTTATCTGGCATCTCCATTCTAATTGGCCCATGTTAGTTTTAGAAAAGTTACAAAACAACCTCTCCACATCCTACATCGCACTGCATCTAAGAAGAAGATGCCATATGGAATTATGTCTTCACCCCTAGGCTTCCATCTAGCATGGCCAACCCGCTAGCCATTTTGATTTTCTTATACCATGTATGTAATTAATCTATAACATTCTAATTCCAATAAAAATATCATTTGAATTTAAATATTTATTGGATCTAAATAGATAACAACATATAAATATTAATAATATAATAAATATGAAACATAGATAATATGTCAAATTATGTATTCTTTTATTTATATTCAACTATTGGTAATGTAATTACGAATTAAATATAACAATGTTTGGTATAAATTTCAAAACTATACGTTACAAAATATTATATTACATATATGAAATAGTTACTATATTAATTAAATAATGTTTATGTGCATACATGAATAATATATATTACACAATGTAACATATTAATATTAATAATACAATATATATATAACATTTAAATAATATATTAAGTATAATGCATGCTTATTTGTAAATTCATTTATTAAAATTTAATTAAATATATATGTATATAATTCCAAATTGGATGTATTAATACCTCATATAAGTTCTAAAGCTATCATACAAACTATTATCAACATGTTATATGAACATTTATTTAAGCTATGATATAACTAATCAATATATAGGTACATTTTATTTTTACATCATTTTTGGGGTCTTATGTATGTTTGATTTGAATTTGATGTATGATACAAAAAATCAAAATAAATGTCAGATACTATTCTAATTGAAAAAATACATGCATCATAATCATATGTAAATATTAAAGAAATATATTATTTATACAAAAATATTCAAACAATATTAGCAGTGCACTTAGTATATATATTAAATATAACAATTTAGTTCCATTTGGTGAACATAATGCAAATTTTTCTTTCTTATGTAAACATGATACACATTTCTTTATAAAACACAAATTTATATAACATTCACTAGATGTTTATCTATTTTGCATTATATAATCATTGACATCATCTAAGCCTCAATTCCAACCATGTTAGGGTTGTCTTATATCGATATACATGATTAATGTATGCACATAAAAATTAGTTTATTAAAATAGTAACTATTTCATAATTATAATATGATATTTTACATATACCTTAAAATCATATTATGTATCGTATAGTTTTGAACTTATAGCAAACATTATTGTATTTAATTCATAATTATTTGCATACAACTTTAATATTTAATATGTAATTAGATTCCCAAGTTTGGACAAGTATGGATGAGAAAGAGTATGAGGGGGAGAGATAAAATATAAATATATGAAAAAAAAGATAATATGTCTCAGTTTAGGCTGTTCTAATCATTATGTGGTTGGCTGCCCACACTATCACAATTCCCAGGTCTTCTTTGATATCCTTTGGATGCCCTCACACTAATCATTATTGAGTAAGTAGCGAGCAGCCTCAATTAAGACAAGAGAAAAGGGGAGAATCATCTTGACAGAGGTAAGAAGATCGGGGATGGAGATGAGGGAGGGATGTAGGGAGATGACTAGTAGATAGATCTAACTTTGGGAGGTAGATAAACATTGGTGATATCTAGGATCGAGAGTGTCGACAGATAAATCAAAAGATTTTGGATTTTTATGAAAGAAGAAGAGAGTAGATGACCATGGAGGTTGGAATGTTGCTTGGAGAGTGGTCAAGCGAAGATGAGGCAAAAATATTTTTCTCCCTAGGGTTAGGATGAAAGATCTAATAGCATATGGAAAATAAGACAGATTCTAATGAGATGTTTTTATCAATAGAAAACACATTCATTTCCTTCAATAAATAGAAAAGGAGGCAAGTCCAAAGAAGTAGAGCTTAACCCCTATGGGCCACAAAAATTAGGCACATATGACATAATAACTAAATAACAATGACTCTAATATTAGCAAGTGAGTATATAAATATAAACATATTCGTATTAATGTTTTCATTTTTCAATGGTCACATATATAATATATTGTTAATATGTTATTTTCTATTTCGATCCAACATATACTTAAGTAAAAATGGTATAAATTAACTAAAATTACTATAGTAGATTAATCACACACATGGTATCAAAGTATTAAAAAAGCAAAATGACTAGTGGGGTGATTATGCCACATGGCAATCTAGGGATGAAGACGCCATTTTGTTTGGCATCTTCATTCCTGAATGCCAAGGAGATGTTGAATCAAATGGCATATACACACTCTCTCTTCTTCTCAAACTCATTTATTCAAGACATTTTGATCCAAACTCATTTATTTTGATTATTATTTTGGTTGGACTTGTGTATTTTTTTCTTCAAGAAGCATTATTTTGGAGCCCAACCCAAGTGAGAAATAGGGGGTTCTCTTCTTCTTGTCATGTGTGTATGAGTGAAGCCACATTGTCTGACTCAAGTGAGGACCTCCACATATACGCTCCTTCCCCTATTATGTTGCTACCTTTAGGATCCTAAGATTGACATTCTCCGTGTAGAAAGGTTTGTAACTTCCTCCAACACTACTCCTTTGAACGGTTCAAGGAGAAAGATCACCTTTTATTCATGATTCAACAAGGCACATATAGCATAATGCCTCTTCTCAAAGAAACTCCAAATCAATGCCTCCTGCAGTAATGAATGACTGTGAACTTCATCCTAGCTTCAAACTAACATGATTTTTTTTCCTTTCATCATCCCCAACCTTGCTCCTTCTTTGACAAAACCTGAATTTTCAGACCATGTAGCAAACTTGATTTATAGAGGATGTATTCTTGGATCTATTCACCATCTCTTTAGGAACATTTTACTTAAGGGAAGCCCCTTTTAGAGCCCCCTCCGTCTCAATCTCCCTCACTCTCTCGTGTATTGTTGCAAGTAAAGCTAGAGAAATAGTCTAAGTTGGGTGTCATTTTTCTCATTCCCGCAACCACATACATGAATAAAGGGTCAGTACAAAGCCCATGACCAAGCTAGATTAATTTCTTGGTCATCCTCTCTACCCACTTCCTAATTCATGACATGAGAATGTGGGTTCGTTGTGATTTCCAACAATTCCATTACTTTTATTAAGAGGGAGCTTGAGGATGATGTACGTGTGACATCCAAAAAATATCAAGACCTAGATACTAACATAGAAACAATATATCAATTCATTGACATCAATTTATTTAAACAAATTCAAACTATTAAAACTTCTTGTAAGGAAACCCAAATGACACTAAACTTTAAATAGGTTCTATTGGTATGCGCTGAGAGACACTCATTTTAGAATTGTAATGGCTCACTTTGTAATCGATTTCATTACTACTAAAGGCAATTGCAATCATTATGTTTTCTTAAATATGAGATAATGAATAAATATAATAATGTCCTAATGAATGACTTATGACATGTGATTTTGGGTTGAGAACTTGAACATAAGATTATATCTATGTTTAGAGTATCCATTCTTGTATAGGTCCCTAGTTGGTTATTATTGTGGAAATTAAGAAAACAATAATACATTAATGGTAGCATGTATGTTGACCGATGACTATGTCTCATGAGTCATGATATTGAATATCAAGTCAAACACATAGATACTTGTCATGAACAAGTGTACTGGATAGGCCTACCTTGAGTATGATACATGCAAGCCATAAGTGGCTATTAGAATCATATCTCTATGTGATGGTGGTGATTGTGGTCCTTATATCTTAAGTCACTAAATTTTCACACGTCGTTCGGTGTACTTTAAAACTACTTAACATGAACTTGAATAAGGGACTCCATACATGTAGTTCTTGGGTGCAATGTGACACGTGGATTATTGTGAGTGATGTAGATGGAATTTGCCCCTCTTATTGGAATGATATATCGACACCTGATGATTGAGACTATGAAATGCACAACATTATCATGTGAACCAACATGTGAAATTGAGCTCATATTTATCTCAAAATAATCTACTCCAGATCAAGGAACAAAAATTATACATTAGCATGATGACGTCTTCATGCCTTAGATTCAATATAGATAAGATTACTATAAAATTGGTCTAGATACTAGGTTGAAGTTGTTTTCCAACTTCTTCAATTACTTGGATGGCAATGAAGTCTTGCCAAATACCAATAATTGTCTATTAAATCATAATATGATTATATATATCACAAACAATGTAATTTGGATCCTATAGGGTCACATGTAGGATTCATACGGAAGAGGAATATAATAATAAACATGATAATTGATTTTTAGAGGGCTTAAATCAATTGAATCATTGGTGGACTCTAGTTGACTAGAAAGTCAAGGCACCTGACTGCATAGGCCAGTCGATTGTAGTTGATTGACTAAACTGAGATTCACCTAATCAATTGAATGACTATCCTTACCGACCGACTTGACTAGATCAACCAATCAGTCAATTGGATGATCCAATCATTCAACTTGGATGAGTCCGTGGAATGATCCAGTACCTTTGATTCAGTCCATTTGATCGATTGGACTAGCTAGTCGCTCTACTAGATATTCTTAGGTCTATTATAAAGAAGCCAACATAGGATAGTCCATCTACTGGTCTATGGAAATCGAGTGACTGATGGTCTATAAGTGAAATGCTAAGTGGCAATCGTTCTTTTTATTTCCCAAGGTTTATTAAAAAGTCTTGATTCCTTGCCTTTACTCTAAATAGGGAAATGAAATCTAGGGTTTCGGTTAGACACTTTTATGTAACACCTTTGGCCAGCCATCATTACCTACAATGAGAGAGAGAAGGATAGATTCTATATTGTTAGCATGTTGCCAATAGAAAGTTTATTCTTCCACCCACAACTTGTAGTGTATTATGGAATTCCCATTGTTTGTATGGACTATTGATGCATCTTTTGCACAACAAACTGATTAGGAAGTTGCCAATAGAAAGTTTATTCTTCCACCCACAACTTGTAGTGTATTATGGAATTCCCATTGTTTGTATGGACTATTGATGCATCTTTTGCACAACAAACTGATTAGGAAGAATACTAGAGTTTGACCTTTTAACAACTATTAACTCACCAACAAGCAAATAATTTAATTTTAGTATGGAGAAGTATCGATCCCATGGAACAAAATTTTTAAGAGTTTAATTCAAATAAATTGCTAAGAGTAATATTTGAAATCCAGATTGCAGAGAGTGATTAAAGCTAAAATAGAAAATAAAAGTGCAGGAGTAAAACTAGTTTGATTTAATTTCTAAAGAGATATTGAAGGTACAGAGTTTTACCACCATAGACCACTTATTTACTTTAACTGATCTAACTCCTTATTTTTTATTAATTAGACCATGAGCATGTAGGTTTGCATCCTTGAAGAACACAAATATTGCAAGGGTTAGACTTCCCACAAACCTAAGATTTTGGTGTTTGTGGATCCTCATTCAACCGTCCACTAATCTCTGTTAGGAATCTTGTAAAGACTTTATGATTTTCAACCGGTGTTCTAACTCATGGATCAAGTGATCTCATTGTCGTGAGTTATAACTAACAAGATAAAATGGATACTTTAATCATCGAGCTCTTTGAGAGACTATGGTTTCATTCTTATCGGGAGTAGTATATCATCAATCAACAAGGATATAATTAGTCTAAACATAGAACGAGTACACAAATCATGTGAAAAAACATCTTATCAATATAATCTTGGAGTCAAATATAGTCAAAATAAGATATGGACTATGCCGATATTTTCCATGCCCCAATATGAAATTTTTACTTAAACATATCAGAAAATTACACAAAGGTGAGGATAGGGATAGAAAGAGTCATGTTGCCAATATGAAATAATAAAGTAATCTTTATGAGGAAGACAATGGCTCCTTTTCTCCTGTCCTTGCTTTGTGCACCTGAAGGAACCTCTAAGACGACCATGTATGAGATGATATGAGATACCATTTGTGATTGGACTCCCCCTCCTTTTATTGGGGGAAATGAGGCATGAAACCTTAAATCTTCTCCTGGCAATGAATGGGAAGACCTGGTCTGCAAAGCCAATAATTTGATTGGAAGCCCAATCAGTCGATTGGCTTGAGTTGTTAATTTGGCTTGAAGGTAGGTCAGTGGGCCAATTAGGTATTAACTGGTTGCTTGGGTGGACTATTGCTTCGACTTGAAGGCAGGTTGGTTGACCAAATCAAAGTGAGTCAACCACTTGGGTTGTGAAAATGTGCCTTCTTCATTCAGGTTGAGTCAGTAGAATGGGTGGTAAGTCAACCAATTGATGATTCTAATTCTGACTAAGTCTTGTTGGTGAATTGATTGACTGGGATGTCAGTCCATTGATTGGACCTTATGGACTTGACCATTCTTGAATGTGAGTTGACTGATTGGGATGTCATTCGCTCGACTGGTAAGTCTAAGAGGTTAAATGTACAATTGAATCCTTTGGTCTTTTTAGGTTTTGGAATGATTGGGTAATTTTACTACAAAATCCATGTAATTCTAATAAAACTCTAATTAATAATAGAAAACTAAACTAAACAAAAACAGTTAATTCTTAAATTAATGAATAATCAACAAAATTGTAACATCCCAGGATTTGAGTCCTTGGATAAGTTGATCTTAAAAGGAATGATTGGACTACCCATATCACCAAGGTGCACCTCCTTTTCCGGGAGCCCATCACTAAAGAACTCCATAGTTAAGTGTGCTCATCTTGGAGTAGTACTAGGATGGGTGACCAGTCGGGAAGTTGATCCTGGCTTGTGCGTCAGTGTGGACAAAGTGCGCAGTTAAGGCTAGTGGTGGTTTGTGGGGCCATTCGTCATTCCTGAAACTCTACTTGAGCCATGGGCAGTGGGCCCGGACGTTACAAATGGTATCAGAACCATAACCCCTCCAGTAGGTGGGACCCGCATGGGCATGTGGCATGCCAGTATTGAGCCGTACGGTCCAGGCATGTAGGAAAGGGTTGTTCATGGCTGATGTAGCCACCCTTGCGCTGGTATTCCGTGATCGGTAGCTGAGTGTCCATGGGCCATTGTGGGTCTACACTAAAATGGGGTCAGATTATGAGGCCATATAGTTGAGCCTTAACGAGGATGTCAAGACTCTAAAGTGGGGGAGATTGTAACATCCCAAGATTTGAGTCCTTGGATAAGTTGATCTTAAAAGGAATGATTGGACTACCCATATCACCAAGGTGCACCTCCTTTTCCGAGAGCCCATCACTAAAGAACTCCATAGTTAAGCATGCTCATCTTGGAGTAGTACTAGGATGGGTGACCAGTCAAGAAGTTGATCCTGGCTTGCGCGTCAGTGTGGACAAAGTGCACAGTTAAGGCTAGTGGTGGTTTGTGGGGCCATTCGTCATTCATGAAACTCTACTTGAGCCATGGGCAGTGGGATCGGACGTTACAAATGGTATCAGAGCCATAACCCCTCCAGTAGGTGGGACCCGCATGGGCATGTGGCATGCCAGTCTTGAGATGTACGGTCCAGGCATGTAGGAAAGGGTTGTACATGGTTTATGTAGCCACCCTTGCGCTGGTATTCTGTGATCAGGAGCTGGGTGTCCATGGGCCATTGTGGGTCTGCACTGAAATGGGGTCAGATTATGAGGCCATATAGTTGAGCCTTGACGAGGACGTCAAGACTCTAAAGTGGGGGAGATTGTAACATCCCAAGATTTGAGTCCTTGGATAAGTTGATCTTAAAAGGAATGATTGGACAACCCATATCACCAAGGTGCACCTCCTTTTCTGGGAGCCCATCACTAAAGAACTCCATAGTTAAGTGTGCTCATCTTAGAGTAATACTAGGATGGGTGACCAATCGGGAAGTTGATCTTGGCTTGCGTGTCAGTGTAGACAAAGTGTGCAGTTAAGGCTAGTGGTGGTTTGTGGGGCCATTCGTCATTCTTGAAATTCTACTTGAGCCATGGGTTTGTGGTAGCAAGGGTTCCAAGCTACCATCTCAGGGTGTATCGGGCACCTAGGTGTATCGTGCAGCATGTGTCGTGCAACCACATGCATCGAGCAACCAAGGCATAACGGTCACCAGCATATCATGCAACAGTGCATCGTGCACCTCGGTGTCGGGCAACGCTGCATCGTGCAACACAGGGTATAACGGCTTCAAAGTCTAGCATGCAGCTCATCTACAGAACATGCCATGCAATAGTGCGTCGTGCACTAAGGGTATCGGGCATCCATGTGCAACGGCTAGAGATACTATGTGACACTCTGTCAGGCATCACCACACAACAAGGAACAACGCCCAAAAGATGTAACTCAACCGGGCAACAAGGATCATGTCGCTCAGCTAGCCTTGCCTGGACATATCGGCCGACACACAGGGCAAAGGCTGGTGTGACACCCGTCACAACATCACAGAACTAACTAACAAACTCCTCACCTCAAAGTACAACGACACCAATCCATCTCATAGGTTAAGTGTATAGGGAAAGGTACTCATCAAGATGTGATGCCCGACACACACAAGGCAGGAACCAGGTGCAACGCCCGACACAGCCACAACAACATAATGTCCAAGGCTCTAGGTCAAGAGGGGTATCGGGCAACGCCAACCCCAAACCATATCGGCCAGAATGCAACCTGACAGGGTCACCACCAACCTCAAGCACAAGGGCACCAAAACCATAATGGATCAAGAAGATGACTCACCTCTCAACTATCAAGAGAGAGGGGTCTTTCCAAGCTTCTTAACACTAGTCGGGCAACACAAGGAACAACCACAACCAAGGTCTACAACCACCACATAGCTCACCCTTCAAGTCCATAGTGAGAGGAGGGTGTTGCTCAAGCCACTACAACCCAAGCTCACCTCTCAACTTAAACAAGAGAGGAGTGTTTCTCATATTACTAGAACTCAAGCTCACTCCTCTATAAAGGGGTGTTGCTCAACAAGAAACCCTAGAACATGGTTCGGACAACAAGAAGCAACTAAGCAAGAAACTAAACTAGCAACATACATAGCCGATCATAAGCAACATATAAGAACATAAGAAGAAGGTAGTGTAGTTAGGTTTAGGAGTTATGTAACCCGCCTTAAGCAAGCTCCAAGCTCCAAGCACCACCAAGGAAGAAGAGCAAAGCACTCTAGGGTTCGGCCACCACTAGAGGAAGAAGGAGACTCCAAGAAGGATCGACCACCAAGCTTGCAAAAGAAGAGGGGTTTCATGCACCAAAGGAGAAGGAGACTAAGGAACTAAAGGGATCCTTAGCAAGGGAAAGGAAACACATATATAGGAGAGGATGGAGGAGAAACCAAGGAAAGACAAGGCAAGGTTTCGCCCACCTAGGGACACGTGTCCATGTGCAAAGCCACCACTCTTAACATGCCCTAACCACATGTCCAAGGCCATTGCCACATGCAAGCATCAAGAACCAAGTTTCCACTAGTGGTGACACAAATGAGGTCAAAGAAGGTCAAAGGGTCCATGGGCGACACACCTCCATGCCATGGCCGCCACACCCACACCATGGCCGACACAGACCCTGGGCGACACACCATAGGCCGACACAAGCACAGGCCGACACGCCAAGGCTGACACAGGGCACTCTTGCCCAACACAAGGCCCAAAGAAGCAAAGGCAATGCACCACAAGGCCCAACAAGCTCAACCAAGCCTGAAGGAACTCAAGCAACGAGCCCAACCCTTCCTCTCAACACTAGAGGAAGCAAGGAGAGGGAGGAACACCTGTCAAGCTGGCAAACTTGCCCACAAACCCTAGACTTGGGTTAATTGCAAGTAGCACCTCCATCTCTCAACAAAACACCAACAAACCCTCATCACCACCAAAGGTGGTTAGCAAGCAACTAAGCATCAGGGTTAAGCAAAGCAAACAGGATAAGCCCTAAACGGAGGTCAGGGTTCTTACAAGCTAACCCCCTAAAAAGGGATTTCCTCCCCGAAATGTGAAGAGAAAAGCAAGGGGTACTGCCTCCTCATCTCTTCCTCAAGCTCCCACGTGGTCTCCTCAACCCCAAGATGATGCCAAAGAACCTTTACAAGAACTAGGTCCTTCCTCTTCATCTTCTTAACCCTTCTGTCAAGGATCGCCACAAGACCTTCCTCGTAGGTCACATCTTCATCAAGCTCAACCTCAACTGGTTTTATCATTGTCCCTGTATCTGGATGAATTTTCTTCAGCATACTGACATGGAACACTGGATGTAACCTGTGCAATTCTGGCGGCAGCTCTAACTCGTAAGCTACCTTGCCAAAACATGCTATGACCGGGTATGGCCCCATATACATGGGTGTTATCTTACCCTTCCGGCCAAACCTTAGCACACCTTTCCACGGTGAGACTTTAAGATACACTTTGTCTCCTACCTGGAACTCCAAAGGTAGTCGGCGATTGTCTACATAAGACTTCTGCCTGTCCTGTGCTGCTTTCAACTGTTGATGTATCAACTTGATCTTTTTTGTCGTCTGCTGTACTAACTCAGGACCCAAAAGCTGATATTCACCAGACTCATACCAACACAAAGGAGATTTGTACTTCCTACCATATAAGGCCTCATAAGGAGCCATGTCAATGCTCCGCTGATAACTATTGTTGTAGGCAAACTCTATCAAACTGAGGTGTCTATCCCAACTGCCTAGGAACTACAAAACACAAGCTCGAAGGAGATCCTCCGAAGTCTGAATAGTCCTCTCATACTATCCATCTGTCTGTGGGTGGAAGGCGGTACTGAACCTCAACTGCATTCCCAATGCTTTGTGCAACTGTTCCCAGAAATGACTCGTGAACTGAGGACCTATGTCAGAGACTATCGTCGTTGGCACACCATGCAAACGCACTATCTCATCAACATATACCCGAACGAGCTTCTCGGCTGTATACGTTGTCTTCACAGGTATGAAATGGGTAGACTTCGCCAATCTGTCCACTATTACCCAAATGGAATCATGATTCCTAGTTGTCTTGGGTAGAGCAACTATGAAATCCATGGTTATATGATCCCATTTCCACAGCGGTATTGGCAGGGGTTGCAACGTACCCGTCGGCTTTTGATGCTCAGCCTTGACTTGCTGACATACCGCACATCTAGCCACGAACTCGGCTACATCTTTCTTCAAGTCGGGCCACCAGTACAAGTCCTTTAGACTATGATACATCTTGGTGACTCCTGGATGCATAGCATACATCGATGTGTGTGCTTCCTTGAGCACTAACTTCCTCAGATCATCAGCATCGGGCACCACCATCCTATCACGATAGAAAACTAGTCCATCCTCAGACTCATGGAACCCATCACGCTTTTCGTCGCCGAACTCTGATCTGATCAACTATACTGTAACATCCGTTTGCTGTGCATCTTTGATCTGTTGTCTCAGCGTAGGCTTGACTTGCATCTATGCTAAAAGTCTAGCTAACAAGGAAACTTCCATCTGCACACTCATCTGCCGTAAAGAGACAAACATGTCCCGTCTATGGCACACTAGGGAACTCAACTGTGCCTTCTTTGAAGAAAGAGTAGAAGAAGTCTTTCGGCTAAGCACATCAGCTACCACATTCTTCTTACCAGGATGGTACTGAATGGTGCAGTTGTAATCATTGATTAACTCCATCCATCAATGTTGTCGCATGTTTAACTCATGCTGCGAAAAGATGTACTTCAGATTCTTATGATCCGTAAAGATCTGACACACTTCCCCGTAAAGATAGTGTCTCCAAATCTTCAACACATGAACCACTGCTGCCAACTCCAAATCATGATTTGGATAGTTCTCCTCGTGTTTCTTAAGCTGTCGCGAAGCAAAAGAAACCACATGCTCTTCCTGCATCAGCACACAACCTAAACCTTTCTTGGAAGCATCACAGAAAACAACATAGCCCTTTCCAGGCTCTGGAAGCACTAACACTGGAGCACTAGTCAGCTTTTCCTTCAAACTTTGAAAAGCTCGCTGACAACGATCATCTCAAACAAAACATACGTCCTTTTCAGTCAACTTTATCATCGGCAATGCAATCACACTGAAGTCCTTGATAAACCTCCGGTAGTATCCTGCCAAACCCAGGAAACTACAAACTAATATCGGCGTTTTTGGCTATTCCCACTATGCAACGGACTCCACCTTCTTTGGGTCCACTTTGACTCCTTCCGCAGATATCACATGACCCAAGAAAGTCACTTCTTCCAACTAGAACTCACACTTACTGAACTTGGCATACAACTGATGTTGGCGAAGAAGAGTCAACGCTAGTCGAAGATGTCGCTCATGCTCTTGCTTGTCCCGCCTATAGATCAAGATGTCATCTATAAAGACTACAACAAATTGATCTAGGAACGGCCAGAACACTCAATTCATCAAGTCCATGAAAGCAGTAGGCGCATTGGTTAGCCCAAACGGCATAACCACAAACTCAAAGTGACCATACCTCATCCTAAAAGCTGACTTTGGTATGTCATCCGCCTTAATCCTCAACTGATGATATCTGAACCGTAGATCGATCTTCAAAAACATTGTAGCACCATGTAACTGATCGAACAGATCATCTATCCTCGGTAATGGGTACTTGTTCTTGATCGTGACCTTGTTCAACTGCCGATAATCTATACACAATCACATCGATCCGTCCTTCTTCTTAACGAACAACACTGGAGCACCCCAAGGCGATGTACTTGGTCAGATAAACCTTTCTCCAACAATTATTACAACTACTTCTTAAGCTCTGCCATCTCTACTGGAGCCATCCTATACGGTGTCTATGCAACTGGTTGCGTTCCTGGAATAAGATTGATCTCGAAATCAATCTCTCAGGGTTGAGGAACACTAGGGAACTCGTCAGGAAACACATCCACAAACTCTTGGACAACCAACACCTCCTCAAGGCTAGGACCTTTCGCCTTGGTATCCACAACGGTATCCACAACCTGAGCTAAGAACGCCTCACATCCTTGCCGTAGCAACTTCTCTGCCACCATAGCTGATACCAAACACGTCAGAAGAATCTTCCTATCTCCTTGGAAGATCCACTTCGCTCCATCATCATCAAACACTGCCCGCTTGGAACCACAGTCCAAAACAACCTTATACCTCTCTAAGGTATCCATCCCAAGGATAAAATCAAAACCATGCATATCAAGTGGTATAAGATCCACCTATATATTGTGTCCCGAAAAAGATAAGACACAAGATGGACACTCCTCTCGAAGCATCAAGGAACCATCAAGAGGGGTTTCTAACAACAAGCCATCCTTCTTACAACTAACAGGTAAACGACAGTTCTCAAGCATACTATAGGTGATAAAAGAGTGTGTAGCACCCGGGTCAACCAGAACAGATATAAAGCAAGAAGAAGACATATCAGAATGAAATAACTCCATCTGACATGTCACCACTCGCAGGTTGACTATCACCTCCGGCTGACTCATAGCATAGAATCGAGTCGTTGCTTGTTGTCCGCGCCCTCTACTTCCTTGAGCAGACGATCCCACTTGCGATGATGGACCACGTCCTCTACTGGGTTGCTATCTATTTGACCCTCGTTGATTCTACCTTGGTTGTTGCGTCACTTCAACATCTCTATTCAGGCAGTTTGACCTCTGATGCTCGATCTGACCACAATGATAGCATGACCTATCTTCAAACTGTGGCCTAGATGGCCCTATCACTGCCACTGAAGCTGTACTATGGGCCTTTGACGGTGAAGAAACATATCCTCTTCCCTTACTTGGAGACCACTGCGACGGTACACTGGAACCTCTCATCACTGAAGGTTCTGAAAACCTTGGCTTCTTGAGGCCACCAGATCTCTGTTCCTGGAACTAAACAAGCCTCTTCTTAGACATGGATTCTCTTCTCCCTAACTAACCGTTCGATCCTTCAGACAGATTCCACAAACATAGCAAACCGCTCTCGGTTCTCCAACGCAGAAGCATGTGTCGTTAGCTCAGCACTCAGATCCTTCTCAAAACGTTTGATTCGCTCGTCATCTGTTGCCGCCATGTGAGGACAAAACCTCAATAGGTCCATTAACATGGCTTCTTACTCAGTGACGTTCATCACTCCTTGGCGCAGGCACTCAAACTGACTGATCTTCTCATCTAAATACATCTTTGAAAAGTATCTGCTGACGAACTCGTGCCGGAAAACCTCCCAACCGATCACCTCAGCGGGTCGCTTCTCCTCCTCGATGGTCCACCAGTGACCAGCACTACCTTTCAGAAGGTAGACAACGTGCTTGATTTTGTCTGCTTTGGGGATGTCGAGGATCCGGAAAGCCTTTTCAAGACTTGTCATCCACAGATCTGCATCCGCTGGATCAACCATTCTAGCATAATCCGAAGCTCTGACTCGGTGAAGCCGCTCAAAGGTCTTCCCAATACCCGATGTTTCTCCATGGGGAGCATGTTCTCTCGGCAGAGGCACTGGCAATATTTCTACCATGAGATTCATCGTATCCATCATCTGCCCCATAAGCTGTTGATAGGCAGGGTGTTCAAGAATGGCTGGGTCAGGTTGGGGGACCTCAGGCACCCGATCTTCATGTGCATGCCCTATAGCTCCATCAACGGATGCAACAGCGATGTTCTCAGCAGTATGTTCTTCATGGTTTCCAGACATCTTGGCTTTTCTTCCGCTGAGGGTAGAAGATGATTGTAAGAAAATCTGGGAAACTCACAAGAACAGACACAACCTAGTCCTAAGTCCCTGTAGACTCAGCGAACCTAGAGAACTGATACCAAAACTTGTGGCAACACATCCCACTATCACACAGACATCGAGGTGTTACGCGAAAACGTGCAGAAAACACCATAAACCACAAATTACCAAAAACATGGGTTAATTAAAACCGATTTCAGAAAGCGGGATAACTGAGAAACTATTACATTTAGGTCCTCATCCTGCAAGGAAACATGTTATATATCCATTTACAAGATCTTGGTAGTGTCCACATCTTAGGAGATCAGCTATCCTATCATCACATGAGTTCATCACCTGTTATTACATACATCACGGCCCACATCTGGCCAGTAGCAGGATATAAAAAACATTAACAGCTGTACATCATAAAACAACATCAAAACGCTCCCAAGGACTGGAGAGTACAGGGATGACTCTAAGACTCTACTACAAAACAACCAAAATAGCAGCATATCCATCGCTTGCCTCCTACTGCTCTTCTTGTTGCTCGGCCGCAACTCTGCGACCACCACCATGCCTAGCTCGAACACCTAAAAAGGTTATAAACCAGTGGGGTGAGACACACAGTCCCAGCGAGAAACATAACTCCCCGCCGAAACTACAAAACCTCAGAAAGATAAAGCAACAACAGCAGATAACTGATAAGAGGTATAATAAGAGCAGTTTATAAAGTAAATGTGTTCATACCATCAAGCTTATCAAGATGTACGTAAGGCAGATAACCAAGAAATCCTTTATGGAACATGATTAACAAGATAAGATTTATAAGGTCTTGTCACATAACATGAGGAACATATAAGTAACTGTAAGGTATAACAGAATCAACTACACAAGCAAGGCCTCAACCAATGTTCCGTATTTTGCCTTAAGCATTAAATACTATTCGGTTGGATTATGTATTATTATGCCCTGAGGAAGTGAGTCGTACCGCTCAAACCCAACCGACGGTTGCGAAGCCCGGAGTCGATGCCATACAAGGTCAACGGAAGAGCCGGACTCCACGACCTCCCACCTCGTGGTCAGTGCACGAGCATAACACAAGTAGGACTGCGGTCTCATGCTTAAGTGGCCTCAGCCACAGTGTCACCTCCCAAGGCTACCCTCTGCCTAGCCCGCCTCGGTATAGGTCTCGGTGCTACTATATTTGAGCCACAGGCCTGTTCACCATGCTCTGAGTCATGAACACATTCATGCCCCTATATCACATATCACGAGCCATGGGCCTGTTCACCATGCTCTATACATATCTCGAGTCTACAACCGTAGCTGCACTCGATTCCTCTCTATTTTAGGCTAGGAGAAACCTCGCATATTCAACAATATGTGCTCTGGGTTAACCAGCTCCTGACGATGATGGATCTATGGCCAGGGCAAACTACATGAATGTGCCACCGTGATTAGTTAGTATATTTTATATGGATTGCAAGATTCAACCAAGTTGTATAACATGCAACTTACAACAAGAATAAACAACCTGAAACTCAAAATCATGCTTTTACTGTCATCAACGTCATCCTGATCCATCATAAGGATCCAACATTACATGTTACCACTTGGCCTCTTGCCAAACATCTAGCTCCATCACAAGGATCATCACATTACCATGGGATCTAAATCCCTCATCACATAGTGCCACTGCCTCTCAAGGCTTACATCATCACCATGGGATAACAATCCCAGGTCATCATCAAAGGATAACACCTCATCTAGGCACTTTAGCCAACCCAGGTCCTCACACCAAAACACATCAAGCATATTATCTCATCATCAATAGTAACCATCAAAGCAGTGTTACTCAACATGTATATATATATACCTCATAGCCCTTATTCCTGGCTATGCAACTGTATGAGTCACCTGCATGGTTAGTATACATAATCATTATGGATTAACAGAAGATTCATATTATCAACATAGGGCAACATTGATGATTATTTACATTATCATTCATGCCTCAACCTGTGACCATAGACATAGGTCATATCATTAAGCAAAGCATCTTATATGCTTGCCATTTCCTTAGCATTATAAACATGATTCAAGATGATCATAACACAGGTATTATCATGGCAAGATACATAGATGTAATCTACTATCACGATTTCCATCAAGCATGTCAAGGGTCATTGTCATATACCAAACATGATAGTAATAACAAGAATTAGCATATCGGTTGTCCATATAAGGAACAAGACCCTCACTAGGAGCACCCACTACCCTCACCAAAGGTAGTATCGGGTAGGGCACTCTCCCCTATCGCCCAACACTCAAACCTCAAAACGGCCAAGCCAACCAGCCACATATCGACCAAGCACTTAGCAAGGGTACCAAGCTACCATCTCAGGGTGTATCGTGCACCTAGGTGTATCGTGCAGCATGTGTCGTGCAACCACATGCATCGGGCAACCAAGGCATAATAGTCACCAGCATATCGTGCAACAGTGTGTCGTGCACCTCGGTGTCAGGCAACACTGCGTCGTGCAACACAGGGTATAACGGCTTCAAAGTCTAGCATGCAGCTCATCTACAGAACATGCCATGCAACAGTGTGTTGTGCACTAAGGGTATCGGGCATCCATGTGCAACAGCTAGAGATACTATGTGACACTCTATCGGGCATCACCACACAACAAGGAACAACGCCCAAAGGATGCAACTCAACCGGGCAACAAGGAGCCTGTCGCTCAGCTAGCCTAGCCTGGACCTATCAGCCGACACACAGGGTAAAGGTTGGTGTAACGCCCGTCACAACATCACAGAACTAACTAACAAACTCTGCACCTCAAAGCACAATGACACCAAGCCATCTCATAGGTTAAGTGTATCGGGAAGGGTACTCATCAAGGTGTGATGCCCGACACACACAAGGCAGGAACCAGGTGCAACGCCCGACACAGCCACAACAACATAACGTCCAAGGCTCTAGGTCAAGAGGGGTATCGGGCAACACCAACCCCAAGCCATATCAGCTAGGATGCAACCCGACAGGTTCACCACCAACCTCAAGAACAAGGCACCAAAACCCTAATGGATCAAGAAGATGACTCACCTCTCAACTATCAAGAGAGAGGGGTCTTGCCAAGCTTCTTAACACCAGTCGAGAAACACAAGGAACAACCACAACCAAGGTCCAAAACCACCACATAGCTCACCCTTCAAGTCCATGGTGAGAGGAGGGTGTTGCTCAAGCCACTAGAACGCAAGCTCACCTCTCAACTTAATCGAGAGAGGAGTGTTGCTCATATTACTAGAACTCAAGCTCACTCCTCTAGACCTAGGAGATAAAGGGGTGTTCCTCAACAAGAAACCCTAGAACATGGTTCGGCCAACAAGAAGCAGCTAAGCAAGAAACTAAACTAGCAACATGCATAGTCGATATGATCATAAGATGCATATAAAAAAGAACATAGAAGATGGTAATGTAGTTAGGGTTAGGAGTTATGTAACCTGCCTTAAGCAAGCTCCAAGCTCCAAGCACCACCAAGGAAGAAGAGCAAAGCACTCTAGGGTTTGGCCACCACTAGAGGAAGAAGGAGACTCCAAGAAGGATCGGCCACCAAGCTTGCAAAAGAAGAGGGGTGTCGTGCACCAAAGGAGAAGGAGACTAAGGAACTAAAGGGATCCATAGCAAGGGAAAGGAAAGGCATATATAGGAGAGGATGGAGGAGAAACAAGGGAAAGACAAGGCAAGGTGTAGCCCACCTAGGGACACTTGTCCATGTGCAAAGACACCACTCTTAACATGCCCTAAACACATGTCCAAGGCCATTGCCACATGCAAGCATCAAGCACCAAGTGTCCACTAGTGGTGACACAAACGAGGTCAAAGAAGGTTAAAGGGTCCATGGGCGACACACCTCCATGCCATGGCCGCCACACCCACACCATGGCCGACACAGACCCTGGGCAACACACCACAGGCCAACACAAGCACAGGTCGACATGCCAAGGCCGACACAGGGCACTCTTGCCTGACACAAGGCCCAAATAAGCAAAGGCAGCGCACCACAAGGCCCAACAAGCTCAAACAAGCCCAAAGGAACTCAAGCAACGAGCCCAACCCTTCCTCTCTACACTAGAGGAAGCAAGGAGAGGGAGGAACACCTCTCAAGGTGGCAAACTTGCCCACAATCCCTAGACTTGGGTTAATTGCAAGTAGCACCCCCAGCTCTCAACCAAGCACCAACAAACCCTAATCACCACCAAAGGTGATTAGCAAGAAACTAAGCATCAGGGTTAAGCAAAGCAAATAGGATAAGCCCTAAATGGAGGTCAGGGTCCTTACAAAAATGCTCCTAAGTAATGATCTAAATGGATGCAATAAAACTGATAAATATGCATTCATCAAACACCTAAAACTTGAACATTACTCATCCTTAAGAAAAATTGAATCATAAGCAATAACAACTAATATTGTCGTCGATATCTCCTCTCTTTCCTAGCATTACTTGAATCCTTACAACCTTTCTGGTCAAGAAACCCTGCTTTTTTGGAATCACATAACACAATTTTCTAATTCCCTACCTTAAAGTTGCTTATGACTTGTTTCCATTTCAAGACCACCAACTACAAAATAGATGCCATATTCCTTCTACTTTTGGTACCTCTTGCATATTCTCACAAGTGAACATGAGCATGGTTTATTCATTGAATGGTTTGAGGTTATGTAGATCTCCCTCAGCAGAAAAATGAAGTGAATAGAGATATGGAAGAAGGCAATCTCTCCTCTATTCAACTCGAGATCTTTTTATCTTCTTTGTTGCAATTACATTGACTGTATCTTTTTGGTATGCACTTTGGCATCTTTTTTTAGTGGTACCCCCTATTTAATATGAGGGGTATGGAAGAAGCGATAGAGGGGGAAGGGTGTTCTATTCCAAACTTGGAGTTTGGCACATTTTTTTGACTTTGGGTTATTTATTACGAATGGAGGGGTAAGAAGGTGGTTGAAGAAATGTAGAAGAGGCTAAACTTGTGCAACTTCTGTTTCAAATTCAGCACATTGGCAGTATTGTGGCACCAATTTAATTCTCTTTGCAACTTGCAAAAATTCAATAAATTCTATAAGCTATTAACAAATTTAAGTAGGGTCACATTGTGTTTCATTCCTATCTATCCATTATGGCTTACCACCTTTTCCAAGGAGTAATGCTATTTAAGGTCATAGGTGATAGATGATTTCTAGCAATGGTAGTTTATGGTTTTTTTCTCTCAATAAAATTCACTCATTCAGGGGGTTCATTGATTTGCATGCATAAATGGTCAACTAGATAAAAGCCAGATTGTAAGAAAGGGGAAAATTGATTTTTTTTTTAAAGCTAAACTAAATAACATGATAAAATGCTAAAAAGGGAAAATAGATTGGGTGGAATAGGCACATACCACCAACCTCCATCGAGAACTTAAAAATATTTCTCATCTTGGGTAAAACCTAAATTTAGGATGAAGGGGAGAGTTTCAATGAGATCACCAGGCAGTCCTAGTAACTCGAAAAAGGTCCAGATGAATGGGATATCTATGAGGGCTAGGGCCTTGAACAAAGGATCTTCATGGTGCATCCAATGATTAAGTGGTCATGGAATATCAAAGGGGCTTATGGGTTGATTAAAATGATATTATTTTTCACCTCAAAATCCCTCCAGTAAGATCCACAAGTCTTCCTTCATCAATATAGAAAGTGTTGTTGACATGCATGAATAAGGTTAAAATGACCCATGATTGGAGTTGTACTCATCAAGTGTCTTCTAGGTTAACTATTCCACAAAGACATACAATGGAGCACCATTTTTCAAGGGAGAAGGTTGTATAAGGTGAGTCTACTTTTTTAGTGCCTACTTTGGTGGATCTGGTGGATGATTCAAGTCAAGTTTCTCCTCATCACCTAGATTTGCATGTCATAGACATAGTGTTGGCATGGGAAGAACTATATTATCAGCCTGTCAATACTTTGTATGCAGTCGTGTGTCCTCTTAAAGAATCATGCAATCAACATTATGATCATTGGGGACAGTGGGGTTCATTGTTAACTAATTGTGTCGTTTTAGTTCCTTCGTGCAAAATGTACCCAAGTCACATGTGGGTTCAGGACAGTTTAAAACAAGAATATCATCATTATAGTCTAAGAGTGGGGTATGTGAACTTTTTCTAGATGTGGTGACTCCCCATCTAGACTAGTAGTATGTGGAATAAAAATCGGCTATGGTGGAGTAAAAGGATCTTGATGAGGAAACCTCTTTCCATAAGACTCCACCAATTCATTGTGGGAGGATGGTGGTTCATTATTTAGAATGGGCTCAACCAAAGTTGTATGATCATTGTAAATGCCCAGATTTAACCCTGAAATAGGGAAGGGTGACATAGCTTTAGGCTATTGGGAGATTCTTTAAGTTAGCCAATCGTAAACCCTTTTGTCCACAGTCTCTTGACCCATGAACTTCTCCCCATAGGTAGCCATCCATCCTCTCACACTTATATGGTTGATTGTGGACCCTTGGAGCTATTTTTTGAGCTACCCAAATTCCTCTCACGTGGGGCCTTGGACTCTGCAAGAAATCTATCTATAAAATCTTGATCCACCCTGCTTTGAATCTTTGCCTCATCTATGTAATATGATTTCCTAAAAAATAAAGAATTTCACTATTAGACTCAAGGAGATAAATTATGATGATTTTACCTAGAAGAATGGAAACAATAAATCACAAAACTCTAAGATAGAAAGAAAATTCTGAACTAAAAGAGATTACAAAACCAAAAAATTGCAAAACAACTAAGAAATTATAAAAAAAACTAAAATTTACAAAGCCAAACCAAAATTATGAAGATAATCTAGAAAGAGGAAATCCTAATGATTTAAAATAGGATTCAAAAGAAACTTTGTTTTCCCTAACAATGATGTCAAACTTTGATACATGACGTTTGCAAAAAAAATCATTAGGAAGAATCCCATAGTTTGACTTTTAACAGATATAAACTCACTCGCAAGCGAATAATTTAATTTTAATATAGAAAGGTATCGTTCCCATGGAACAATTTTTTTTAGAGTTTTATGCGAACCAATTTATAAGAGTAATATCAAAGATCTAAATTGTAGAGGTGATTAAAGATGAAATAAGAAATAAAAGTGCATGACTAAAATTGGTTAAATTTAGTTTAAGAAGAGATACCAAGGGTCCAAGATTTTACCACCAGACCACATATTTACTTTAACTAATTTAGCTCCTTAACTTTTATTAATTAGATGAAGATCATGTAGGTTTGTGTCCTTACTGAACACAAATTTTGTAAGGGTTGGACTTCTCATAAACCTAGGACTTTAGTGTTTTTGGTTCCTTGTTCAACCATTTGTAAGCTCTATCATGGATCTTGTCAAGAGATTATGATTATCAACCAGTATTCCAACTCATGGTTCAGGTGATTTCATCATCCTGAGTTATAACTAACAATATAGAATGGATAGATTAATCATAGGCTGTATTAGTTTATTGCGTCAGGAAACTTGGTTTATTCCTTATTGGGATCAATGATATAATCACCCAACAAGGATATAATTAATCTAAACATAGAATGAGTACACAAATTGGGAGAAAAACATCTACTCAATGAATCTTGGATTCAGATACAGTCAAAATAAGCTATGTGCTATGCGGCTATTCTTAATGCTGCAATATGGAGTTTTTTCTCAGACATAAAAGAAATAGACACAAAGGTGAGGATGGGGATATAAAGACTCATGTTCCCTAGCTATAATACTAAAGCAATCTCCATGAGGATGAAGGTGACTCCTTTCCTCCCTTAAATGCTCAATGCACTTGAGGGGGTCTCTAAGATGGCTTAGTATGCAATGATTCGAGATAACCCTTTTTTATTGGACTCCCCCTCCTTTAATAGGGGGAAATGATGTCAGCAACCCTAAAATCTACTCATGGCAATGGCTAGGAAGATTTGGTCCACGACGCTAGTCAATAGAATGCAAGCCCAGTCAGCCAATTGGATTGAGTTGCTACTTTGGCTTGAAGGTAGGTTAGTCAACAAATTGGGTGTTAATTAGTTGACTGGGCGGATCACTGCTTGGGCCTAAAGGTAGGTCAATCAGCCAACTTAATGTGAGTCGACCGGTTGGGGATGTGAGAATGTGCCTTCTTGATTCAGGTTGAGTTGGCTGACTGGGTGGCCTGTCGAGTGATTGGTGATTCTAATCCTAACTAAATCTTATTGGAGTCTATCGACTGGGATGCCAGTCGATTTATTGGTCCTTCTGGACTTGACCAATTCTTTCATGTGATTCGACTGACTAGGATGTCAGTCGATCAATTGTTAAGTCTGGGAGGCTGATTGTATAATTGAAGCCTCTAGTCTTTTTGGGCTTTGGAGCGATTTGAGCCATTTTCCTGCAAAATCCAAACAAATCTAATAAAAACTCTAATGAATAAGAGAAAATATAAACTAAGACAATAGTTCAAAAACAAGGGAATGATGAACAAAATGCTCATAAGTAATGATCTAAAAGGGTGCAGTAGAAGTGATAAATATGCATTCATCAACTTTGTAGAGACATGAATGCCTTCATGACTATGTTGGAGAATAGAATCAACATCCTCCTCCACTATATTCATGTGAGAACCATCATTAGTTACACTCTGGGACAAAGGTATAACTCGCATCTCTTATTTCCTAGTATATTGTCATTGATGAGATCAACTCAAAAAAACATAGATTATATTCAATTTTTGTTGCTTTTGTGCATGTTGCATCCAAAAAATCCTACAATAGTACCAAGGCCACATCAATTCATGATATATTAGGATTTATAATTGATAGGATCAAATTTATTTTTCACCATTTTATGTCATGTAATGTGCATCATTAAATGTTAACATGCATAGCTCGATTGATTCCACATACATCTACATCTAGTTACTTTATACAAAGGATGGGGTTGACAATGAAAAAATGAGATTCTTCCTAGTGCAAGGAATTAGAAATATGTATACATTTTTAGGGGTGTTTCCTCTAAGACCCATCGAGGGGAAACATCCCTTCGACTCCCTCCCACTGACCAAGTAGCAAAATTCCCATGTGCAGGCACTGCCTCTGTGTACCCCACCTTGTTTGCATGGATTTCAAAAATGTTTCATTGGGATTGTCTCATGTGAAAACATGCAATGTTTAAATATATGTATTAGATATGATATAACTATAAATCATACACGTGAACATTGTAATATGCTCTATTTGGTGTATGTGTGCATGGTTATGGCCAGCAACCCCTTTTTTTGTGTGCATGGATGGATGGTGCTTGGAGTTTGGTTGATAAGAATTCAACTTGCACGTCGTGCCTCTTTATTTTATTCCGTATGTATTGGTTTCTATTCTTCTTACTCTACTCAAATGTAACTTGAGGTTTCTACATATCATGTAATAGAAATAGAAATATACTTGGTGTGATGAGATAAGAATGAAGATCTAAGGAGCTTCCATGGAGCCATTGATACACTACAATAGAAATGAAGATTCATAGATTGATGATGCATATGATGCAATAGACCTTATGTGGGTAGTAATACTATGTGGATACAAAGTATTACATTATTATGGACATAACCAACATTGTTTGATTTTGGATAATATCTATAGATTGTTGATATAATGTGTATATGATACATATTATAAGTATATGGTGTTTAGATATGTATATATATGTGAATAAAACCCATCAAATAAAATATTAAGTCTAATATGCTTTCCAATGTGTAGATCACATGAAAAGCTTGATCGAAAAAGTGTAGGAACACCAAAGCATGGTGCACTATCTATCTTTTGGAAGTGTGAGAAAATATATGTAGGTCTACCAAAGCATGATGCATATCCTATTGTGCTGGCCTTTCGGTCAATCTTAAATAGATGATCTTAATTGGATTAAGAACATTAAGGGATAAGATGGTTATGATAAAGGGTTGTGCATCCATCTATTAAGAGGTTCATTAGATGCAATTAGCAAGTGTTTCCTACCTAAATAGTCAAGTTGTGGGTGATAAGCCAAACCAGACTCATGATTTAATGAAATATGGATCTTATCTTACTAAAAGACTGTAGGATGTAATCTTCCGAATTAATAGTGAGTTTTATTAAATTTAAATAAAATAGTGGGAGCAATATTTAATTAAAAACCCAATTAATATTAATAAAAAAATTCAAATCAAATATTGACAATTGCAAATACTTTTTGTAGATCAAGTGATGATCAACACAAACAACAAGTTTTCACTGCAATCGGTCCTTGAGAAAGAAAAAATAAATAGGAATAACCTCAATGACTAGTTCGTGACACTAAAAACTGTTCTCACACATGAGCATTAGCTCTATGTCCTGGATTCACTAGTACTAATTAAGCTAGCTCTAAATGCACCTAGGGTAAAAAGGGAAGCTTATAAGAAGCATTCTGATGACACCATAGACATCAAGTGCCATGTGATATGTTTCATGAACTACAAGCTCTAGAAGAAACATGAGAATATGGATGTGATTGAGATGATAACACATCTCAGGAACATGTACCAAGACCAAGAAAGGTAAGAGAATTATGATGTCTCCAAGGCATTATTTAAGTACACGATGGTAGAATGTTATCTAGTTGGACCACAAGTACTCAAGGTAATTGGGTATGTGGAAATTCTAACTAGACTAGGCTTTGTAGGAGTTAACTACATTTCAACCATTTACCCATCTAGATTACACTATATCATTATCCTTTTTTATAATTAAACTAAGTCCAAAATATCTATTATTCACTAATAATTGATGCCATTATAGACCATATCATTTTAGGGATCTAATTTTTACCTCTTATGGTTTTGTGATTGATGTTAATATCTTATACTTTTCTTATCTCTAGTCATGTATTAGGTTACTCATATAAATATCTTATTGTAAAACATATAATATAGGGTTTTTCTCAATGCATATTGATGAATGTAGCTCATACCACTTTTTATGCCATAAGTATTGTGCTATTTTATCAAAATTCTACGTTTTACTACAATTTTAGGATTGCAATTGCATAATTAGTGTAATTATCTATTTTCTGTGATATAAACTAATCGAAGGTATTTTAATATAGAAATCATGTGACTTGGTTCATATAGATCTAATGCTACCTTTGTTACTGAGAAATGGGATTCAAGAAGTTTAGCTCAAACTTCTTATTGAGACACATGGTGTGTAGTAATCCATGAATGTTATGTCTGCCTCTGAGCCCACATTCAAGTTTCCAAGCATAGGACACAATGTGCCTTCCCAGCTACACATTTTTCTCGACCTTATTGCTCATAGTCATCTTTTACTCCAGCAAGCACAACATGCTCCTCTCGAGCATGGCATGCTTCACATCAATAGAATTTGACCAAGTTAGTCACATACCATCATAGGCACGTCATGTATAGATTGTTTTCCAAAAAAAAGTTAGAGAGAGCAGTTGAGGTAAGATATCTCTCATTTTGGTTTTTCTCCAACTTCGGGAAATGGAGAGAGGTGACCCATAGGGGGATTCTACTCAAGAAAAGGTTGAAAGGAAGAAGAAAGTCAAATGGACAAATTTCCTCCTTCTCAAGCTTGTGAAGCTCCTCCTGTATCTCCTTTGTGCATGATTATTCCTCAATAATTGTTGTCTAACCCATTTCTCTTCCTCTTCCACTTTGTTTCTTGCTACTAATCCATGAAACTTGTTGATTTTGTTGTTTACAACCTTGTATTTGAATTGACTTTGAATACGGAGTAGTTTTCCCTTTTTTTGGTGCCTTTATGGCACCTATTATTCATGTAATGTAGAACTTCTTTTAGTATAATGAATATCCACTTTCTTTCTTTGATCATTGTTAATTGATTATAGTGATCTACGGCCAGGATGACTTTCAAAATTTTGACATGCCCATAAAGAATACAAATTTAGTGGAAGATAATTAAAGCTTTAGTTTCGCACTACATGGAAATGAGTAGGAGTTCCTACATTTATAATCTACTTATGTAAATAATAAAGGTGTACATACAATTTTCTTTAAAATAAACCTAGGAGAGCGTATTTTCTTGTGCTAGGTCAGTATTTCAAAGACAGTGTTTTAGCCACCTAGACAATTAATAGACAAAAGTCATTAATTTTGTTGTATTGTGAGAGGAGGATAAGAGAACCCAACATGTATTGTACAAATGCTCATCATGTGAATGATATGTGTCATGGTAATTCTTGAAGTGATAACATAGGAGTGATTTTGTGAAAAAAAACCAGTTCAATTAATTAATTTAGGATTATATGAAGCTAAAATACCATCTTATTGTACTGCATGGTTAATTAAATCAGTTTTGTGTTTGAACACCATTGGATTTCTATGGAGATAATCCTAAACTATGACACTATTGACCCATCATATTGTAAGACTCAACTACATAATTTATGTTATTTTCTATAGATTGCATGCACAACCCTTGTGAGGGAACACAAATTTTGGCTTTGTCCATGTGGAGTAATTCCCTTTAAAATTTTTATTCTAACATGTTTTAGTTGATCGTGTGATTTGTTTAGTTCTTGTTTATAAAATTTCTTGAGAACGAAACTCTTTTTTTAGTAGCAATTATGCATGGTTCACACTCTTTCACATATATACTTGACAACATCTAGGCTATATTAACCCATGGGAGACCATGATCAAGAAGAAAGTGAAACAAACCCAAGGCATCTGTCATTGCTACAAAAATCACAACAGTTATTATAGCATTTCTTGAGTACACCTATGCTCATCCTATTGAGGTATCTAGTTAACCAATTATGATAATTGCTATGGATGTCACCTACATTAGGTTTGACCTAAGTCTAATCAACATGTTTTAGTAGAATAAATTTGTAGGCTTAGCCAATGAAGATCCATACCTTCTTTTTGAAAACTTCCTGAAGATTTGTGTCACCATGTGTATCAATTGGATTACATATTATGGTCTTCATATTTAACTCTTCCCAGTACACTACAAGCCTAAGTCAAGAAATGGATACTAGGCATGTAGAAAGGATCTATCCAAACTTAAAATTCCTTACTGACAACCTTCTTATAGATGCTCTTTCATCCTAGAAATACTAGTGGCTTTCTCAAGAAAATATCCAGTCTTGAGAAAAAACTTAGAGAGACATTAGATAATGCCTAGGAGAGGTAAGAAGAAGTACTATGATGATATCAACACCAAAACTTGCCAAAGTGGATGAAACTCATCACTTTCTATGGAGGTCTATCCCACGATACAACCTCTACGATTGAAGTTGCCATTGGAATATGTTTCTTGATAAAGAATGCAAGTGAAGGTAGGGAATGTATAGAGATCATATTCATGAAACAATCTTCAAGGGGCAAACAATCATAGGGAAAAAAATCATTGTGTAGAGGCCATTTCATCTCTAAACGCAAAGCTTGACAACCTTACTAAAAACTCATCTATAGGTATCAAGAGATGCACCAAGTGGGTCTATGACTTTTATAATGACCTCAGTGCAATATTTTTTGTATTTCCCCACAAACTAGATTAAATGATAAGTGGGTAAATTTTGTTGGATAACACCCAAGAAATAATCATGTTACAATCTCAGTTGGATAAATCATCTGAACTTTAGTTGTAAGGACAATGATCAACAACACCAACAGCAATCCTACCATGATAACCTCCAATGTCTACCAAAGAAGAATGGATATCTTGTGGGCATTCTCTCCAAGTTCATGAATGAGGATTTAGAACTTACAAATCAAGACCGATCAGTCAAGAGACTTGAGTACCAAATGGGGTAGCTAGAAGACTCAAATGAAATAAATGGGGGCATTCTTAGAAACATTGAGGTGAACCCCCACAAGTATGTAAACTCCATACGAGTCAGTGAGATGAACCAAGTTGGCAAGAAGGAAGAGACGAAGAAGCAACTCATGCAAATACTACCACTATATGTGTTTGTCAATATACTTGTTAAGCACACAGATGCATAAATTGGTAATGAGGACCACAAAAGGTAACATGACAAGACTACAACCGCCATATGTGCCACACTTAAGAAACAAGCCAATACACCCACTACACAGTCTATTAAAGCTACCATCCTAGAAGAGGGAGATGGAAGAGGATATCGCTCCAAAATTTTGCATTAAAGTAAGTTTGACTTATGAAGAAAAGAAGGATGAAGTTTAAGGCATTATACTTGCACTCGATGCAAGAACATAAATTTGTACTTGCACTCAATGTAAGATCATAAATTCTATCACATCTCTCTGCCAAGCATTCATACCCGAATGCTTTCTACATCTTGGGTTATATACACAAAATCCATTTCCCTATAATATTAACTAATCAATGAGCTACCTTGAATATTATAACAACTGGTTTTGAATGCAACCAAACAATCAAAAATTATTTTTCAATGCCAAACCACTCCAAAGAAAGATTTTTTGCCATGGTGGAAAATGAATCAATGAGGTTTGATGTTATCTATGTGCTGGTTGATTTTGAAATAGTTGAATACAAGGGAAGTACAATGGGAGATATCATATTGCAACATTGATTGATGTAGATAAAGTTTAATTGCACATGGATATTTGTGAAAAGAAAATCACCTTCTTTTTGAAGCCTTGAAATCAAGATTGTCAAATCTGTGACATGGATGTGGGATGATAAGATAGTCATATACGATGACCATGTTCATGAAAACATTCCATTTGACCCCCATTGAAGAGAAAGACAATGTCTAGAATGAGGGAAAATGAACCCAAGTGCTCATAGGAGGCATCCCACAATTTTCTCATTATGATGTAGATTTTCAAAATCAATTTTAGCATTCAATAACATCTATGCATGTAAATATTAGTGAGTGAAAATTTTCATCATATGGTCCATCTATGAATGCATATTATATAACTTGTAACATTGACATCTATTATGGGTTATGTATAAAGGAGTAGAAAAAAAAAAATTCTAGTATATAATGTGCTAAACAGACATACATCATGCTCATGTTCAAGAAAAATGAGTGTTATAACCCAGGTTTTAGGGTTTTCATAACCAATATAGTATTTTAAGATCATGTGTGTCATTTAGAGGATTGTACAAATAGAGGAATTGGTTATCCAATTAATGACTCTTTTCACTCAAAGAGTGAACCAGATACCCAATTGATGCCATATGCACTACCCCGCTCCTCCCCGCTCTCTCACCCTAGCACCATTAGGGTTCCTTCCTCCACAGGCGGCTGGCTATGGGGAGGGGGTTTTGTCGCAGCAAAGTTGTGCCCCGCTCCCCCTCGGCCTCTTCTCTCCCGTTATCAACAAGGTCTCTTCTTCGGGATGTGTGTGGGTGTGGTGTCTTTGGAGGGTTGAGCCTAGCTGTGATGAGTTTCCGATCCCCTTTCACTTTTACTGGCTTTCTGTTTAGGCTAGATTGTTCTCTTGTTTTGTCTATCTCGATGTTAATTGTCCACATAATAAGGTTACCCTTGAATTATTTCCTATAGTTCTTGACTTAATATTCTAAACATGCTATCTTGCTTATCCCTTGTAACCATTTAATGAATCAATATACCAAATTGATTTGTTTGATGATATCTACGCAATGGACATATTTATATGCCCTAATTCTACTTCTAATCTTCCTAGTTTTGTTAATGATGTGATCTTTGAATATGTTTTTCTATTTTTAATACAATTTCATGATAAAACTTTAATATGTAATAACCTACCTACCTCCTAATCCTTGAATTAGTATCTTTGGTGCATTTTTGAACCTCATGAAGGTTCTAATCACCCCTATTGCTCTATGGATGACACTAATTGCATAAATATGACTTGTAATTGAATATTATGATGAACATTGTCCCTTTTGTTGATCATGCTTCTATATGACATCAAAGTCTCCCATAACTTGAAATTAATAGCTTTGTGCCCTCCATGACCCAAATATCATCTTATGTTTCCCCTATACTCTCATTTGGTCCCTTTGGCATGGTATGCATACTTCAGACCTTTGTAGGACATGTATGCTTACAATTTTATCAAATCATAGGTTTGACCTATTTATACACGACTCACCATCTTGCTTCAAATTAGTAACAATATGATGTTATATGACAAGAGTGACATCAAACCCACCTTTTATGACCTAATGTTGGTCTATAATGACTAGTTATGATCGTGCATGCTTAATTTTGATGTAGATCATATTCCTTTTATCCCCCAATCAAGGATCTCTCTATCTTTTATGATCCCCTAGAAGTGGATGTCCTATCCAATCCATATTTTGAAACCTAATGACATAAGTCTTATATGATGGATTTTAGAATGTTTGTTGGTAATATTGAATCTTATCTTGACCTTGAAATGCATGAAAGTGACTTAAACCTTGAAATAAACATAAACATTGTTGGGACTTTGGAGTGACTTACAACTTGAACTGCACCCTCATGATGCAGCCTAAATCACTAAGAGATCATCAATATGCTAATAACAAACTTGGAACCTAATTAGACCAAAGACCTAATATAGATCTTTCTAGGGTTAGTGATGAAAATCTAATGAATTATGTGATCTTATCTTAAATAGGTGGTGGCTTGGTGATGTAGATGGTCAAGGATAGGTTAAGAACCTCTTAATCAAGTACATTCTTTAATAATGATATTATTACAATTTCTTGGTTGAATGCTTGATACATATGTATGCTTGTTTACTTTCTCAAATACTGCCATGTAGCATTTTAGTATTGTACTCCATATTTTGTATCATTGATTTTATAACTTGAACACATAATATATATATATATGTTATACAAACCTTGTGCACCTATCTATGCTATGGAGGTATGGACATGAGGCTAGGAATCCTACTTGAGTTGTCAAGCTAGGGCGACCATGTTGATAAATAGGGTTATCCAATGTCTTTGAGCCTTAAGCACACTCATGGACCCCTTGAAATGGGGATTTGTTCAAAATCCTCAAGGTACATAATATTTTTGGTATAGTGGAGTAAGATAAGTAAACATGGGTCTTCATTTCCAAATTAATTAACTCTTTTACTCTTGTTCTTTTACTTCTACAATTTTTTTCATAAGTATGAAAATATTAGATATATATATATAATGTGTGTATGTATCTTTTTTTCATCTACTCATCACCTTGTGTGTTCATATGATTATATCTCATATGTTTTAGGTTCACAGATACCTTGGGATTTGATAGTTGGTGAGCAAGTGTTCAGGTTGTACCTTTTGTAAGATCGTAGTTTAATGTACATGATCACACTTGTATAATGTATTCTTAAATGGGTAATTGCAATATTGTAATGAATAATGCTTTAATAATATACTTGTTGAATGCTAAGACTATTTGGTGTATGCATCTAGTGCTTATTCACCTATAATAAGATTTTATGCCTCCACATTCATGCTTTGATTTTACCATGCTAGGGATGGTGGCTCGAGTCCTTTCACCATGAATTTCTTGTTAGTTGGGTTTTTTATTTGGATAATAAACAATCCTATAACAAGGAGTAAGTTGGGTACATGAAGGTACATAGGGGTGTGGTGCACGAGACCCATGTGTCATGGCCTCCACAATGTCGTGTGGAGGTAGAAGATGATCTCCCAGCTATCTAATTGGGGTGCGAATATGTAGACCACCTGATCTTCTATCTGAGAGTGACCCTGACTCGCACTTGTGGATCACCACTGACCATGCCCTAGTTGGCCATTGGCTAAAAATCTGAAGTTTCACAAAAGGGTCGAAATTAGAAAAAAAAGGAGAAGGATAGAAAAATAAGAAAATGGGGTTTAAGGTGATTTGTTTTGCAAAAATTATATCTCTAAAACTATAGGCCCAACTAACATGATTTTTTTATCACATGGAATAAAAAAAATATGATGGGAAGACATGGAAAAGTTCAAAATGTTGAAAGGAAAAATATTGCATTCAAGATTATACAATAAGGTTCAAAATTTCCTGTTATCATAAATATCATTTATTGAATAACTTGTATCCAAAATCATCCAAGTGATGAGGATAAATACCATAGAGTGAAATATGGCAAGTTATCAGCATGGAAGCACATAAAATAAGGAGAAATAAAACTCACTCCATCCCATCCTCCCATCCTTAAAAGGAATTTGGTCTTCAGAACTATACGTACTTGAAGAGGTCAGGAAAATGTGTTTCTATATATGAATTGAGTTCCCAAATCTCATCATCATTGTCTAATATTTCTAAAGAACTTTCACCATATCGATCTTCTTGTTTCTAAGCTCCTTCGTTCCGCTATTATGGACCTTAATGAGGATTTATTGATAGGAAAGAATGTCCTTCAACTTGATAAGTTCATGATTAAGGACATGACTGTGATCTTTAATGTACTACTTGAGATTGAATACATGAAAGGCATTATGCATCATAATGTACTAAGAAGGGAATTTCAACATATAAGTGCATTCGATGATATAGTTCAAAATCTTGAGAGGACCCATGTATCTAGGAATAAGCTTCCCTTTTTTTGCAAATACATTATCGGCTTGATCTTCAAAAAGAGATGTTCTCCATGCCAAAAAAAAACATTTTTTTCATATGAGCATATGGATACGGCTTTTGTGTATCATGTTCTTTTTTCAGCCTCTATTTGATTAAATTCACATTGTCAAAATTCAATTGCAACTCTTTAGATTTCAAAATTCATCTCTTACTAACTTTATCCAAGTAAAAAGGTGATTTGCACAACCTTGCATAGAAGGATGCATGTTGATGATAGATTGATAGACGTTGTTATAAGTGAACTCTACTAAAAGAAGATAATGGTCCTAAGATTTTCCCAGTCTAGGACACAAGATTGTAAAAAACATTCTAGATCTGGATCGTTCTGTTAGACTGCATGTTAGTCTATGGGAGATAATTTGTGTTACAGATCAACTGTGTCCCTATCTCATGTTGTACCTACTTCCATAAGTGAGAAGTGAACTTTGTATCCCTATCAATTTCAATAGAAATGAGGATCCCATGCAGTTGAACTATCTTCTTAATATAAAACTCATTCATCTTTGGTACTTGTTTAGTCATCTTGATCGGAATGAATTGAGTCAACTTGGTCAGGAAATATGATATAACACATATAACGTCACTCCCTTCCTGATCCCCAGTAAACCCACCATAAATTCCATAGTGATGCTCTCACATTTCCCTTGAGGGACAAGTAAGGGTTGCAACAGACTTCCAAGTCTTTTGGTTCTCAACTTTTATTTGTTGGTAGGCCAGACACTTTGAGATAAAAGTTGTAATGTCACTCTTCATGTGTCTCCACCAAAAGTGCCTTTGTAGGTCTATGTACATCTTGATAGACCTTGAATGAAAGATTACCTAGACCAATGAGCTTCCTACAGTATACTATCTCGCAAAGTAGAATCTCTATGAACCAATATACGCTACTTGTAATGTATACCCCCATCCATGAAAACATAGAGGCGAGTCTAAGGCTTCTCGAGAAGTTTCATCATATCTTCCAGAGTGGAGATACTCTATTATATAGTGAGGATCTCATACTAGAGACCAGGTTTCACATTAAGACTAGCCACTCTTATTCTTTCACCTGAGTTTCACAGGGCCAAGGGTATAGAATCTCCATATGCTTCCACTCAATGGAGAATACGGTAGCACAATTTTCCTACTCTCTACTCAGTGCATTTATACTAAATTTGACTTACTAGAGTGGCAGGAAATCATCATATCATAGTCCTTGAGGTACTCCAACCATCTTTTTTGGTCTCAGATTTAGCTCTTTCTATGTCAATATATACTTCAAACTCTTGTCGTTGGTGAGAATATCAAAATTGACACCATAATTTTAAAAGCATAGATTATGACTACCAACTTGAGGTCATGCATGGGATAGTTGTCCTCATTGGGATTGAACTGCCAAAATTCATAAGAAATAACTGTCATTCTTACATTGAAAGACAAACCAGACCATTATTTGTGACATACTGTACATGAAAAAACTATCATTTCATAAAGGAAGAGTCAAAATAGGACTATGTGTCAATGTCATTTTGAGTTCTTGGAAATTTGACTCACAAGCTTTGAACCAGATGAAACATTCTCCTTTGTAGGTCCATTAGATCAGTGAGAGTGCCAATCCCCTCCAAGATTTCTCTAAGAAGTGTTGGAGGGAACCAACACAAGAGATGTCAAGTAGATGTTGCAAGGAGTGCAAACGTCTACCATTGCAAGATCGAAAAGAGAGAAGGAAGGAGCACAACAAGCGGGGAGTGATGTTTCCTTGGGTGATTCCAAGGATGATTCCATACAATGGTGATCTAGCGGAGGGCAAGGCTATTGTGATAGTGCATGAGTTGAGGAATGAGTGTTTGTGATTTGATGTAACTAGCATTGCAAGGGTGTAACATTGGTCTGAGTCTTGTACCAAAGGTACATTGGGTTGTAATATCTTACACTCCACTTTTGAGAGGAAAGAGTTTCTTCGTAGGTCTCAGTATCTATCGCCCCTTTTGACGTAGTGTGATTGAGTAGGGGTTTTTTCCCGTGCATGAAAGGTTGAACCTTGGTAGAAACTCTTTGGCATTCTCTTCCTGGGTGTTATAGGACCTTGTGATAATTTTTTGGGTCACTAGGGAGTCATCCTTCACAAAAAGTTACTAACATAATATAAATAGGTTGTTTTCCTGTATGCAATCAGCTTAACCTTAATGTCACTGAGATGGGGAAAACCAACGGCTCAGATGTTATGGGCACAACGGACGGATGTAAAATATTTTTATCCATATTTTCCTTTTACTCTCTCTACTTCCCCTCTTGTGGTTTGAGATTCACTATGATGATTCATAGTTCTGGATCATTTTCCAGCCAATCTCAATCTTACTTCTACCCCGCAAAATCCCACCTCTAAAAAAACTAATTTGGTATTGATTGAGATTAAATGTTATAAGACTGGAACGGTGAGCTCAGAACAGGAAATTTGGACCCCCTCTTATTATGATGTCACAACTAAGGGCATTACGGTACTTTTCCCCTCAATTTACTTTGCCCCACCATGTGACTTAAAATTCTAAAATTTCCTATCTTCTGCGCCACACTGCTATTCATTAGCGCATGGTCTATGGACAATCTTATCATTTTGCATGTTCTTTTCTGATTTGTTTTTCCAACAATATTTAGAATCCATAGACTAGTTGTGATATAGTACAATGGTGATTTTTGAGGTTTATATAATGAATAAAATATTAAATCTTAATTCTATATAGTTTTTACTAGGTGGTTTGAGACCTTTATATGACCTTAGGTTACACCATATATATTGCTAGGTCTGCTTATCAGGTGTGTTGCATTCTTTCATTCACAATTGGAAAATCACCAAATTTACTCTCTTTTTACTTATTTGAGAATTGAAATGCTAATGTTCTTAATGAAGCTTATTCCTAGAAACGGTCTTATTGAAAGATATGTTTTTTATTTCTTATCTTTCATCAAGTACAAAATCATTAGATCTATATTTATGGCTTTGTTGACCCTTATCAATATGCAACAGATATTATCATCCCTTCTTTTTAGAACATGACTATTATTTTGACTGAACTTATGATCTTTTCTATTTTATTGTACACATGTTATTTTGACTATACAGATTTATAAGTAGTTACACAATATTTTTAGGCACTGAAGTTTTAGTCCCCATGCCATGTACTAGGGTTTAGTCCTCCTACAATACACTATATTTAGGCAATGAGGTTTTAGTCCTCATTCCATGTACTGAGATGTTACTCCTCATGTAACATATTATATTTTGCATTGAGGTTTTACTATTTTCTTTCATGCACTGAGATTTTAGTCCACCTATAAATTTATATTATTTGGCATTGAGGTTCTAGTTCTCCCGCCCTTTAGCTCAAAATATACAGGTTCTTGTATTACTTTTAGATTGTGATAGTCTTTATATTGATCAACATGCAACTATTTCATTTGTTCATGATTGTGGATTTATTTATAAGGCAAGAATATCTCTTAGAAGTTACCTTTTGGTATCTTTATTTTTTTGACATCCATGTGGATGGTTTCATATCTCTATTTAATTGAAAGCCTTCATAAATTTATTTTTTCCACTTCCTTAATTATTTTCCATTTTTCTATCATGTGTATATACCATCTTTATCTGATATTTTTATGGTTTCTTTACTCTGTGGGGTTTGCATCCAACCCCTTAGGTAAAGAGGACATTGGAAGGATGACTAATCTAACTAGGACATGCACACATGCAAATGTTGATCCTTGGGAAATAGACTTGAAGTGGTTACGCTTTGGATTCCAAGATCTATTATATAATATTTACCTCATGGATTCAATAATATGGGTGTCAGCCTTGTAAATGTATAAAATTATTATCATCATAAATATTTATGTTCCACTTTTGTGTTTTTATAACATATCATATTCTCATGTAAAAAAATTGTATTGGTGTCTCACATTGGCATTATTCCTATTTTGAGTAAGGAGTGGATCCCCTATTTGGCCTCACTAATTACATACACATCCTCAAGAAGATTCCACTAAGGAATTTGGTTTTAACATCCATCTTCTAGATCTCATAGTCATGAACAAGATACAATGTTAAGCATGATCCCGATGGATTTAACCACGAAAACGAGTGACATCTTAGCCAAGACCTTGAACTTGATTATAACATTTTTTCCAAGTAATATCCCTTTATATCGATATATATAATCATCCACGTAGGTCTCTCTTTTGAATAATTATTTTTGTCCTATGGGTTTCACCCCTTTAGGTGTATCCTCTAAGGTCCATACGTTGTTGTTGACATGCAGTCCATATTAGACTTCAAGGATTCGATCCATATCTCAAACTTTGGTTTGTCAATAGCCTCATTGTAGGTTTTAGGTTATTTCTTCATCATCATCCTTGATCAACACATGGTCTAGTAGAGTCATGAAAATTTGAAATGTCTATTGTGTCCTACTATAATTTCAAGGTTCTTGTGTTACAGAATGAACTTAACATTCTACAAAAATTTTTGATTTTTCCTATTCTCCATCTACTTCCATAGGTTAAATGTCATCTTGTTAGTTTTGAACTTCTTTGAATTCTATCTTCCTCCTACTAGTTCCTTTGGAAACAAGTTCCTTTTTTAGGAACAATAGTTCTAGAAAGAAATGCTTTGTTGATAGATGGAGTATAGAAGTAATATATCGTGGTTTCTTTAGGATATCCAACAAAATGACTTTTTAGATTTGGGTCCAAGATTTTTAAAAGCTTTTTTATTACATAAGCTCCACATCCCTATATCTCATAAAAGATATATTGGGGTCTTCCCCAAACCATGTCTTATGTGGTGTCTTCAAATTGATTTAGTAGGTACATGGTTAAGTTTAAAGGTTGTGGTTTCTAAAGAATATCCCACACAGGAAGTTGAAAGAGTACAAAAACTCATCATTGATCATACAATGCCCAACATTAAGTGATTCCATCTTTTTCATATACCATTATGTCGTAGTGTTCTAGGGGATTCCATTATGATACAATACCACAAACTCTTAAAGGCCTCAAACTCTTGGCTTGATAATTCACCATGTTAATCTAATCAAAGTGCTTTATTGTTCTTGAAAAGTTGGTTATGTATTGTGTTCATAAATTCCTTGAACTTTAGAATATATTATGACTTTTGTTTCATTAGATACACATATATCTACTAAGATTGTTAGTAAATGTGATGAATTATTGATAATTACCTTTGGTATTTTCTCTAGAATGTCTACATATGTAAAGGTCTACATACATAAATATGTATGACTCCTAATAGGTCACTCTCCCTTGCATTGTTATTAGTAAAAATTTCTTTTGTCATCTTTCCCAATAAATAAAATTTACATGTCCCCATCGAATCAGAATCAAATGAGTCTAGATATCATCTTTATGGAGTCCATAAATGTGCCTTCAATTTATGTGGCCTAAACAAAAATGGCATACATAAGTTTTGTTTAAGCCATCTAGTTTAAACTTTTTGATATTTATGTTATGGGATCTTGTTTCAAGATGTAACAAATATAGACCATATGACATATATGTGATGTCATATAAATTATCATCTTTGTAAGTAGAACATAGACCATTCTTAATATAAATTCAAGACCATTCTTGTCCAGACTTGAAGTAGAAATAATATTCTTATTGATAGTAGGTAAATAATAGCAATTTTCAAACTTTATTACATGCCCCTTGGCATAAATATAAAGATGTGCCTACTTCAGTTCCAACAAATCCTTCTCCATTCCCAACATGTATTTCCACGCCCCCACTTCATGGGTCTACTTATTATCAGATCCTACATGTTTGAACATATGTGAGATCCACATATGGAGTCCAATACCATGATTAAGAAGTAGATAAAGGTATTTTTATAACATACTTCCCATATTAAGTGAAAATATTTATCCCATACTTCTTGTTCTTCAATTCTTTTAGGTAGAGAGGGTGTTTTCTTTTTCAATATCCAACCTGGTCATAGTGGTGATAGTTGCCTTCTTTACCCAGTCCTTCGTTTTCTTTAAGTATAGAGGACTTAGACTTTTGGAAAGCCTTATAACTAATATTGGTTTTTCCTTTGCCCTTGAACACTTTTTTCCCTTTTTTGACCATTGACACGGATTTGTACTCGTCCTTCATCATTTTAACCTCAGTTGTTCCTAGAATGCCAACCAATTTTGACAACAATTTAACAAAATTGTTCATGTTGAATTCATGAAAATTTTGAATATATGATTCCATCTACAATTGTAGGATCACATCCTTGGCCAATTCTTTACCTAAACTAAATCTTACTCACTCTATATATTCCACATACCCAATTAACTTGCACACATGTGACCCAACTGGATCACTTTTTGCCATATTGCACTTTGCCTTGGAAACTTCAAACATATTTTTCCTTGCATGTTCTTGGTACATGTTCTTCATGTTTTGTGTTTCTTCTAAAGTTCATGATTCATGGAGCATAACATAAGGTATTTGACATCCCTTGTTCTTGGTACACGTTTCATGTTCTTGGTGCTGGTTTCACAATGGTCAAATCCCATGCCTTCATGTTTCTTCTCAAGTTCATGGTTCATGGAGCATAACATGTGTCATTTGAAATCAATGGCCTCATCAAAATACTTATTATAAGCTTTAGTTCCGCCCTAGGTGTATTAGTAGATGGTTCATCTAGTAATGGTGCATGAAGGACATAGACCTTACATTCTTGTGTGAGAACAGTTCTCATATTCTTGAACCAATTGTACAAATTATTCTCATTATATTTTTCCTCATCAAGGACTAGCTGGAGTGATTTTTGTTGTTGTTTTACATTTGATCTATAAGAATTTATTTGCACTCGTCAATATTTTGATACAAATTCTTTTAATATCAATATTAGTTTGATTTTTTATTACATATCACTCCCGTTTTTTTATTAAAAGTTAATATCACTCACCATTTATTTGAAAGATTGAAACAAACAATCTTCTAGTGGGTCAACATCTATTTTCATCAACTAGTGAGTCAGCTTTGGATGGTTATCCACAACTTCACTGTTTAGGTAGGTAAAATTTTCCAACTTCATCTAATACAATTGTTGAATATATCGATGTACAAATATGTGTCATTAACCATCTATATGCATTTGGGTTCTTAATCATATGAACACAACTAGTTTAAGTCCAATCCAAAGGCCAAATAATAGAGTATGCACCCTAGCTTTGTAGACTCACATATCTATTATCAAACTTCACCATTGACAATGCACCATGCTTTGGTGTTCCCACACATAGTCAATCAAGGTTTCCATGTGTGTTTCAAATTGTAACACACTGTAGACTTTATATTTTATTTTGGGAGTCTTATGTATATGTACATATCTAAACAGATCATACTTTTAACATTTATGAAATAAACATCATATCCACATGCTACACATACAAGCATTGGTTATAGCCATGTTGATGCAATTATTTGGATCCACAAAGAATTATTTTCCAGATAAGGTTATTGCATCACATGCATCACTTAAGTAAACCAAAATTTCTCCTTCATCATGGTAAATGACTACATTGATGCTCCTTGTAGTTGAATCTTCAAGCTACCTTGTCTCACCAATTCATTAAACTCTATATTATTCCTATCTAATATTTCATGATATGTGGATATCTCAAGTTACATTCAAAGGGATTTGAGAAGGAATAACCATTGCATATGGATGAAGAAAATATGTGGCTCGACATGCAAGCCAAACACTTGAAGAAAAATATACATGTATCATCCACAACATACACACACAGAATAGGAGTAAATCTTCACTCAAAATTTATTTTCAAAAGTTAAGTATATATTTAGAGAGAGAGAGAGAGTCAGGCTAGAATACACTCGAGTGTACCAGTGACCAAATACACTCAAGTCATTTTCTATCATGCAACATTTATTTTCAAAATCTAAACCATCAATCTTCTTAAGTATCATATGAACATATAAAATTTGAGCTCATTTGGACATTTATAGGTCATGCATCTAAAGGTGACAAAAATTATAAAATTCAAATTAGTTTTATGTATCGGTTTTGTTATGAAAGAGTGACTTAGAAATTCCAAATCAGCTCAAATTTTGCATGTAGCTTGTAGTTGTTATAATAAATATCAACAGTTTGGATTTGTAAAAAAATGTCTATGCAAACATCACTTGAGTGTACGGTGTGATCTTTACACTCAAGTGTATTCTAGCTTGACTCTCTCTATATATACACATACACACACACATATATATAGATAGATAGATAGATAGATACATAGATAGATAAATAGATAAATAGATATATATCATAGCTCATACATGACATGTCCTTGAATAATATTGACATACATGCAAAAATGTGGGGTATGCAAGAGCATTGCCCCGGTGTGGGCATCCTATTGTCCTGACACTGGGAAGGGGTCAAGGGGATGCTTCCCTCCATGGGTCTATGGGGAAATTCTCGTAAGAAGATCTACATAGTTTCATTTTCATACACTAGGAAAAATCATAGTTATCCATGTATTAAGAATTCAGATTTGTAAGGTATGTGGAATTTGTAGGATATGTACATTAACATTTTACCCTGCACTTCATTTGCAACTACACAAATACTAAAATGTCAAATCCAATTATATCAATTTTGATCCTAATACATCATGTATTGGCGTGGCTCTGATGCCACTATAAAAAATGAGGTGACAATCGCAATGGAAGCAATGTTTTCTTCCTTATTCCCAATGTGTAGATCTTGTCAACAATGGTGTATCAATAAGGAGGGGTGTGAGAAATACCTTGGCATGGTGAAAGTGCATTGACTTTCCTTACACAATGGTGTACATCATTCATGATGGTACATAAATAGTGGTTGAGGATGCCCTCCTAATGCAAATGCAAAGTGTCTACATCTCTACATAATCCAAGTGAACAATGGGAACATGCATTGCATGAGAAAGTGGAGAAGGAGAATTTTTTGCTGAAAAACACGCTAGCATCATGTGATATTGAAGAATGCGTATTTATCCATTTCTTTGTGTCTCCTAAATCATTACTTAGGATCATTTTGTTGATTATTTCCTAGTTTTTGAACTAATTGTGTTAGTTTAGTTTTTTTCTTGTTAATTAGAGTTTTTACTAGATTTTTTATTTTGCATAAAAATGGCCTAACCAATCCAAAACCCAAAAAGACCCAAGAATCAGAGGCTTCAATTTCATATTCAGCCTCCCAAACTTTCTAGTTGATTGATTTATATCCTAGTTTATCAACTCACAACAAGAATTGGTCTAGTCCAGAAGATCTAATAGATTGATTGACATCCCAGTCGATAGGATAGCTAGTAGGACTTAGTTAGGATTAGAATTTCCGACCAGTTGAGTGGACACCTAGTCAATCAACTCAACTTGAATCAAGAATTCTCATTATCACAGATGAGCTGACCAACTCACCATGAATCGATCGGTTGGCATACCTTTGAGAAAAGTAACAACTCAACCCAATTGACTGGCCAGGCTTCCATTAGATTGAATGGCATCACAAACAAACTCTTTTGAGACACTGCTAGGAGCAGTTTTAGGGTTTCAGAGCTCATTTCCCCCTATAAAAGGAGGGGGAGTCCAAACACAAAGGAATGTATACCATCTCAGTCTCAAATGTCTTAGTGACCCCCTCGGGTGCATAGAGCAAGGAAGGGAGAAAGGGAGTGGTCATAATCCTCATAGATATTTTTATATTGTTGCTAGATCATGGCAACATGACTCTTTGTATCCTTATCCTTTTGTATTTTCTTCTATTATGTCTGAGTAAAAACTCTGTACTGGGGAATGAGGAGTATACCCATAGCATATATCTTGTTTTGACGGTGTTGACTCCAAGATTCTACTGAGTAGATGTTTTTCTTCTTATATGTGTACTCATTCTATGTTTGGATCAATTATATCCTTGTTGGTTGATGAGATCACTGATCTTAACAAGGATCAAACCATAGTCTCTAACTAGATCAACTGACAGAGCTTTATGATTAATCTATCCATTTTATCTTGTTTGTTATAACTCATTGTGACAAGATCACTTGATTCATGGGTCAGAATAGTGGTTGAAATTCATAAGCTCTTGATGAGATCCATGATATATCCTATTGGATGGTTGAACAAGGATAAAAAAAGGCCGAGATCCCAAATTTGTGGGAAGTCTGACCCATGCAATATTTGTGTTCTTCAAGAACACAATTTTGCAAGGTCCTGATCTTATTAATATAAATTAAGCAGTTGAATAAGTTAAAGTAAATTATGGTTTATGGTAATCCCCCATACCTCCAGTATCTCTTCATTAATTGAACTAAACCCCAATACTACTGCAATTTCCATTTCTTGTTTTAGCCAAGCTCACTCTCTACAAATCGGATTCTAAATATTACTCATAGAAATTGGTTCAAATTAAACTTTTAAACATGTTGTTCCATGGTATTTGTAGCATCCCTGACCTGGGTTATGCTTTAACCCTATATGTTTTTGCTTAATAAAGTTAATTATATGCTTGCTCTTATCTCTTGAAAAGTAATTAAGGCTCAAGAGGAACTTATGTTTCAACTTTAGTCCTTTTTGAATAATGTTGAAACATTGTTTTGGACTAAATTGAAAATTACCCAAGTTGAGGGGTTAACTTGCAAATGTTACATGATAAATGTTCCTCAGATTTTTAAGCATCATGAGAATGATAATTATTCAAATGTATGGCTTGTGATAGCCTGAGTACCAAGAAAGAGCTTATTCAGCAATGTTTGTGCATTAAAACCTAGTTTTGGTGTAACGTGCAAATTACCCAAAACCTAGGGTTCAATATGAAAAATACCACCTATAGAGGGTCCCTCGTGTTTCTTGGCATCATGTAGAGAAAAGAAAATGAGAGGGGCGTCTCATTTGAATCACTTTGGAGGAGAGAGAATCTTGATATTAAAATAATCAAGATTTAAGCATAATTGGAACCTAATTTGATTTAATGCAAAAATAAATATATTAATTGAAGTACCCTTCAACCAAAATTGAGATGGTTGAATTTTCATAAGTGTGAACGTCCTTGTTCCTTGCAAAGGCCACGAAATATCCTAAGTGAGTGGAGAGCCCACTCACATTAGTAAACTAAAAAGTAATATCCACCCAATTTTGGATATTATTATTATAATGGTTAAGGTGCTTAATTTGCTTTCTTTTAATTCATGGATAATGAAGAGGAATTACAAGGTGGGGGAGATTGATTCGTATTAAAGGGATGTAGGGGAGTATGTAGCACCAATTTTGGAGAGTTGAAGGGATTATTATATCACTTTTTCTCTCATTGAATTTCCTTATAAACATCCCATTTCCAACCCAAATGAAAGGCTTTTTTCGATCCCTTTTTCTTTCCTCGCTTTGGTTGAACACAAGGGAGCTAAGTAGAAACAGGAGGACGTGCCCCAACCTGTAGGTAAGCTCCATAGTCATTTCCAACCTTGATTTCATGGTGCAAATCAAAAACCAATGCTTGATTTCTTCTTTTCTTCATTTAATCTTCAACTTTAGCCAATCCTTTCACTCAAAGACTTGAGAACGGACCTTGGGAAGTTGAGAGAGATTCATTCACCATTGGAGACGTGGAGCTTGAATCTTGTATTCAAGTTTAAAGGCAGGTTATTTAACTTGAACCCTTAAATGCCATTATTGCTTGCAATTTATTCAATTTGTGTTGAACCTTTCTACTCTCTCGATTCCCTTTTAATTGGTTATTGAAATCCCCATAAGAATTGCAACTGATTTTGAAGGTTTGAAGCTTGAAGATGATGATGTCATCTTAAGCACACACCTCAACCAAGGAAGGGGCAAACGGTTTGCAAAACTGAATGAGCTAATTCGGTTTCAAAACTGATTGAATTGATTTGGTTTCAAGACTGAATGGGCAATTGAGTTCAAGACTGAATGGGTAGTTGAAATCAAAACCGAATGGTTAATTTACTCAAGACTGAATGGGTAATTGTACCCAAGACCAAATGGATAAATTACTTCAAAACTGAATGGGTTATTGACATCAAGATCGAATGGTTAATTGAGTCCAAAACTGAATGGGTAATGGATCTTAAGACCGAATGGGTAAATTAAACTTCAAAATCGTTTGGGGTTAATTGCTGATGTGATTCATGAAGATTTAATGGATCAAATTTATTTGATTATAATTAATTTTTGAAGGATGATCAATGGATTTCAAACCCTAATCGATTGATTAAAGAATTTCTAATTGAATTGAATCGATTACTTGGTTCATGGTCCAAACGGTCTCAATACCGTTTGGAGGCAAACGGTCTCAAGACCATTTGGAGTTCAAAGGATGTGATGGATGGTTGAAGATCCTAGGGATGTAATTGGATAACTTTCAATAGTTCAATTGATAATCGATTCAATAAAGCAAACCCTAAAACCAATCAATTGGTTAACCCTAAAACCAATCAATTGGTTGGAGGAAACCCTAAGTGGTCCAATCGGTTTCAAGGTGGTTTGGACCAAATGGTCTTGAGACCGTTTGAGATCAAACGGTCCTCAGACCGTTTGAAGGTCATGAGTCTTCAAGACCATTTGAAGGTCATGAGTCTTCAATACTGTTTGAAGGTCATGAGTTTTCAAAATCGTTTGAAGGTCATGTGACTCCAAGACCGTTTGAAGGTCAAAGAGGTCAAAACCATTTGAAGGTTCAAAAGTAACAAAACCTTTTGGATATCAAATAGTTTCAAAGCTATGAAAGATTAATCAACCCCATATTTGTTGATGATGTTTATCAAAGGTAATTAATTACAATCGTTGTACCTTCAAGGTACTTAAATAATTAGTACCTTCTGAGTGGTCAATCTTTGATGCCTATGGAAGCAACATCCCAACATACTAAACTAACTCTAAGTGTGTATACCTAATTGAGGAGTTGACCTAATCTAATTAATTTTGAAGTGATCAACATCCTAGAGAGGATGAGAGAGAGAGGAATCCATACATGAGTGATAAACATGTAGTGATTAATCCTCAATACTTTCAATATGAATAAAATATGTAATTAGGGTATGATTCTTGATAAAGAGATCACGAAACCCTAATTGAGAAGGTTGATGAACCCTAACTCTAATTGAGGGCATTGATAGGTGTAACCCTAATTAAGGGTGATGACATGTGAAACCCTAATTAAGGGTGATGACATGTGAAACCCTAATTAAGGGTGATGACATGTGAAACCCTAATTAAGGGTGATGACATGTGAAATCCTAATTAAGGATAATGACATGTGGAACCCTAATTAAGGGTGATGAAATGTGGAACTCTAATTAAGGGTGATGACATGTGAAACCCTAATTAAGGGTGATGACATGTGAAACCCTAATTAAGTATAAGGACATGTGGAACCCTAATTAAGGGTGATGAAATGTGGAACCCTAATTAAGGGTGATGACATGTGAAACCCTAATTAAGGGTGATGTTAAGTGAAACCCTAATTAAGAGTGATGTCAAAGGATACCCTAATACAGAGATGTGATGTGAAACTCTAAACTAAGACGAAGCTATGTAATGATGTGTGAAACCCTGATATGAAATCCAACCCTGATAAAGGGTAAAGGTATGTGAAGCCCTAATTTTGGGTTATAGTGTATGAAACCCTAATCTTGGGCAATATGATGATAGACCATAACCCTAATTTAGGTAATGGGATGAGTATTCCTAATTGACATGAATTGGGAAATCCTAGTTCTAATGAATAATTAGTGATGTTACTATCACATTGCATAAGTGTTGATATGTAATTGATATAACTGTTATCATGTGCACTAATCATGTAGGTATCATGAGATGTTGGACATAGCCAGGTATGAGCTATGATGTTTTACTATTGGAATTGTTTTATGGGCCTTGTAAGCCATAATATGTTGTGTTGCCTAGTAGGAGGTAACAAGAGATTAATGAGCCTTAAAAGCTATATGAGGTACATGTATTGCAAGTATCATGTTTACCTTGGTCAGATGACCTGAAGGTATCAGTTACCTGATAAGTGGTAACAAGTGTTCTTGATGAATTGAGGGTTTGAATACCTATATTCCATAATCATGATGATGAGATGTTAAGGGATAAGAATACCCTTTATGTGACAAGGGATTGAAATCCCAATGTTTTATAAAGACTTGAAAAGAACTTGATATAAATAGTAATCATTCTTTGTAGCATTTATTATAATGATTTATGTTTGAAAACATGACTGATGCTAAAATAACATAGTAAGGTACTTAATTAATCAAGTGAAATCTTATCATGTAGAGCCCTGACCATAGATCCATCATCGTCAGTAACTGGTGATGGTGAAATAGGTTTTCCTACGGGAACTCCTGGAGGGCATGCTATTGAGTATGTGGGGGTTATGGGCGTGAATATCCTTACGCCCTAATGGAGGAATTGATGTGAGGTAAACATTAAATCTCTCAATCCTTCATTATATATGTCGGGATGGATGTATCACTAATCTCCCGAATGTCGGGATGGATGTATCACTAATCTCTCAATGATGTTAATGCCGGATCGATGTGAGATAAACATGAAATCTCTCGATTGTGAAGAGAGTACAGCATGCCACTGTAACTCTAATAGTGAAGTTTCCAGTATACCCTGGAAAGCTATTTAGCAGAGACACAAGATGTCATGCATTTGGTCCTCACACTAACTGAGGAAGATGAGGTCATGGGAATCCGGCTCTTCCATTGACCTATGTATGGTACCTATTTCAATTTCACAATGGTCGGTTAGAGAATGAGCGGTATACCTCATCTCCTCAGGGCTTAAGTATGATTGTAAAAATGTAATCAGCCGAGTAGTGTATTTGCTTAAGGTTGAAATACGAGAATTGTTGTTTGATGATATCATGCTTAGTATATCCTTATTGGATAAATGTTATACATATTCTTCATATTCCTTATTAGATAAATGACATACTTCTTTATCAAGTTACAAGTTGAAATGCTTTGAATAAGAACGTTGTTCTAATATGCTCAGACAATTGATTTATCTGCTTTAAATACTTATGATTATTCTGCTCAGTTTATTCCATTAATTTGCAATAATAATATTTCTGGTGGAGAGTTATATCTCTCGCTGGGGAAATTTCAATTGTCTCACCCCCATGGGATCCAACTTATTAGGTAGACGCAGAACAAGAAGCAGAAACCCTATAGCGGGTTAAGAACAGCAGCAGCAGCAATAGGGACAGCAGTGACATCCAGGTGGAGACATTGGCTGTCATATTTGTATATAGAGTCCTATGTGTCGTCTTTGTACTCTCAGGTCCTCGGAGTCAGTAGTTCGTTTAATAAACCGGTCCGAGATTTTGGCTTGATGCCTCAATGTTTTTATGCTGCCTATGTACAGTTTTAACATGGCAGTTGATGTATATGATCCTTGAGAAGGAATGGTACAAAACATTTACTGTGAACCAGAATGTAATAGAATTATTTTGGCTCTTTTTGAAAGAGTTTTCCAATGTATGGATCTCTTTGTAAAAAGTTTTAATTTTTAGTGATTTTCAGTAATCTACTATTAATGTTCACTTCCGCTTAAGTAAATCATGTTTTTGTGAGTTGGATGCCACAGTATTGATACCTTTCTATACTAAAATTTTCTCATTCACAGGAGGCTGAATTGATATCTATTTTAAAGGTTAAATTCTAGAATTTCTTCCTAGTGGATTTATTGGACAAATGGCATGTATCAAATTTTTGTGATGTTGGCGGAGACAAAAAAGTTGCTTTTGAACCCCCATTGCTTTGCATAATTAGGATTTTTCTTTTTCACTTGATAATTCTATTATATGCTTAAACTCATCTTCTCTCAAATCTAACGTTTCCTAATCTCCCTTTCAGGACTAGTGGTGTATGCAATGATCATAAAGTGATTACTCTACACCATTTGACGTATAGATTGATCGGACCTTCCATTGCCTAAATTGGACTCGTAGGTATAGGATGGATGAGGAGGAAGTCATTTGGGATATAAAATAGGTCCTTGCCACACAAAGAGAGCCTAAGATGAACGAATCAAGGGTAGCTACAACATAAGAAGTGTATTGGCAAAAGCAACTTAAGGAGTTTTCGGTCCCTAAATCCACCAATGTACTACATCCAATCATGCTTCGCACTATCATTGTTCCACAATTAAAACATCCACACATAGTGTATCACCATGCTTTAGAGTAGCGCATTCGCTGACTAAACATGCGATAATTGTCAAGACCTCCTCTAGAACTTCATTGACCTTTGCAACTTGCTTAAAATTCTAGGCATTTCTAAAGACGCCCTTAAGCTATATCTATCTAAATATTCTATATTAGATCAAGTCACTATTATGTACAATGCCGTGAAGGGGGACTTCACTACCACATCAGATACTCTCCGAGCCAAATTTCTTTTCCCCCATCCCTCACCTATCAACTAAAGGGGTTGATCACCCAATTTGCCATGGTTCCTGGAGAAACATTGTGTGAAGGTTGGGAGAGAATTGAAGACCTCCTTAGAAGTTTCCCACATCACAGCATCACCCCGACCCAATGTATTGAGACCTACTACCAGGGTGTTGATGATAACACCAAGGTTTTCCTTGACACTTCATCTTGAGGTAATTTTTTGTTCCAAAGCTTTGACACTGCCAACGAAGTTGTCAAGATAAGTTATGAAACCCATTCTCGATCAGGCCAGGGACAAGGGGGAGTTCTCAAGGTATCCAAGGCGGAAGGAAATCTCGAGCTCAAATCTATTTTTGAAAGCCTCAAGATGCTCACCTTGAAGTAAGATTGTCTGAAGTCCTCTCTCAATGCCTATTGAAGAAGGGGACAGTCGCAAACCTCAGTATCTGCAACAATAAGTAAAATATGAAGACTATGTTTATGGGATCTTCCAAGGTCATGATCATTCTACTTATTAATGTTAGCTCCTTTACAATAGTCAGTAGATGGACATGTGATGGAGGATATCAAATCCATTCACATCATATCTGGTCATGCCATTTACAATCCAAATTAGGCCAAGAGTCATCCTGGTTTCTACTATGGCAACCCGGATGGCATAGATAATGCAACACAACAATGACCTTCTCAATTAAACAACTAAAATCGTAGCCCTCCATGGTTCCATTACAATAACCAACAGAATTATAGGAACCAAGGTAACTATCAAGAACAATAGTTCCAGAATCTAAACCAAGGTCCTCAACTACAACAACTTGTTGCCCCTCCCTCTAATGACAAGAGGTTCTCTACTATAGAAAAAATTCTCTAGTCTCGGCAAGCCATGATTGTTAGTCAGTAAGCCTATCAAAAAAATTTTGATTCCCAGTTGGCTCAATTGACTTCATTTCTACGCCCTCCTATAAGAGTTTTGCCAAGACAACTAGAAGAAAATCAAAAGCATGTCCAACAACTTAAGTCTATGATAACTCACTTTGGCTTTAACCCTCCAGAGAAGGTGAGCCTTTCTACAATGAGTCAGGAGGACAAAGATGAGGTTGTCATTCCCCAAAACTTGACAAACTACGGGCCAAAAATTCCCACACCCAAATCAAAGGTTCATGTGTACAAACCTTGTGTGTCATACCAAACTTGGTTGAAGGAAACCTGAGTGGACTCCAAGCGAAATAAATTTAAAGATACCCAAAAAAAGTTGTATGTTAATATCCCATTACTCAGTGTCATGGAAGAAATGCCTCAGTGGAGCAAAATTCTTCAAACACATGCTTAACTAAAAATACATAACTGGAGAATGTACAATTGGCAAGAATATCATCAGATATCATTCTAAGAAAGATGCCTCGCAAGCATAAAGACCCTAGGTCTTTTGGGATTTCATGATCCATAAGATTTACTACCTGCCAAATGGGGCTAGCTGACCTTGGAGCTAGCATTTATATCATATTGCTTAACTTATGTTGGAAGCTCGACCTTATTGATGCAAGACCTATAAGAATGACTATCTAGCTTGTTGACTCCTCTTCGACTAAGCATTTGGTATCATTGAGGATGTACTAATAAAAGTTAGGGAGTTTTACATTTCATGTGTCTTTGTAGTTTTGTACATCAAGGAGGATCATTGTTACCTCTTATCTTTAGCAGGTTGTTCCTCGCCGCGGCTAGGGCTTTAATCTATGTCGAAATGGGACTCCTAATTCTATGAGTAGGTAACAAGTCCTATGACATCCAAGCTCTTGGGGCTCCATGAAATACACCAGAGAAGAAGTGGACTTCCTCAATTGCATTTACCAATTCACTCTGAAGCAAAAAAATCTTCTTCCCTCAAAAACTCCATCTATGCTTGAGGGTCAGATATCTTTAGAGGATGATCGCAATGCAAAGAAGATTGAGTGTACATGTCTACTCCATGCTATAAGGAAGATCACCAACTCCAAAAGAGACACTGCTCCCCCTTGAGGGCATTCCTGCACACCACACCTTGAGTGCTCAAAAGCCATCCTTTTTGTGAACACCTATCTATCTATACACCACAGTTGTACTCCAAGTGGTCCCCACTCACCTTCCCTCTTTCCCTCACCAAAATTCAATCTATAAAGACCACCATGATTTAAAAATACCGCATATCTATCTAGAAGAATCAAGTGAGGATGATTGTCAAATTCTGTAACATCCCTAGATTTGAGGCCTCAGATGAAATAATCTTTAAAAAAATGATTAGACTACCCATATCACCAAGGTGCACCTCCTTTTCTGGGAGCCCATCACTAAATAACTCCATAGTTAAGTATGCTGAGCTTGGAGTAGTACTAGGATGAGTGACCAGTCAGGAATTTGAACTAGGCTTGTGCGTGAGTGAGGAAAAAGCACACAGTTAAGGCTAGTGGTGGTTTGTGGGGCCATTCGTCATTTCTAAAACTCTACTAGAGCCTAGGGCAGTGGGCATGGGCATTAAAAATTGTTTCAGAGCCAAAACCCCTTCAGTAGGTGGGTCCCACATGGGTATGGCATGCTAGTCTTGAGTCATACGGTCCAGGCATGTAGGAAAGGGTTGTCCATGGTGACGTAGCCACCCTTGCAATGGTATTTCGTGATCGAGAGTTGGGTGTCCATGAGCCATTCTAGGTCTACACTGAAATGGGGTGATATTATGAGGCCAAATAGTTAATTCTTAATGAGGACGTCAAGAGTCTAAGTGGGGGAGATTGTAACATCCCTAGATTTGAGGCCTCAGATAAAATAATCTTAAAAGGAATGATTGGACTACCCATATCACCAAGGTGCACCTCTTTGTCCAGGAGCTTATCACTAAAGAACTCCATAGTTAAGTGTGCTCATCTTGGAGTAGTACTAGGATGGGTGACTAGTCAGGAAGTTGACCTCGGCTTGTGTGTGAGTGAGGAAAAAATGCACAGTTAAGGCTAGTGGTGGTCTGTGGGGCCAGTCGTCATTCTTGAAACTCTACTAGAGCCTAGGGCAGTGGGCCCAGGCATTACAATTTCCCAAACACCAACCTTCAGATCCAACCTCATAGATGCTAGCCACCAATATTATGGAATGAACATGCATCCAATGAACCTCACTCATGTCCCCCCTAAGCATTACCATGTTGATTCATCTCATATCCCTCAATTCATCGAGCTATGGGAACCAACCAGGTATGACTCCAACTATTTCCCTTGGTATTCTAATATGTATCACACCATATGTGGTAGGCTATAGGAAGCAGAATCAAAGAAAGGATAAGGGAGTGGCTAAAAGGAAAACCATGTTGACAATATTATAATTTGCAAAATCTCCAGTTGTCACTCCTCCATGATGGACAACACAAGTGTCGGGCCTTCAATGTGAAATAGGTCACCTGTTGGGAGGCAACCCAATGTGTTTTTTCCCTCCATCATAGATTTATGTTTTTTTAGGACAAGAAAAATTTAAAGTTCAAGATGGAGGTGGATGGTACTTATCCATTCCACCCACTGTATCTTCCCTTTTCAGCATTGGTTATCATATTGTGTAGTTTATTTTGTCTTTCAAATTTTTCTTTTCTTCTTAATATATGGCCCGCATGTTAATCAATAGATCCCCCTGAATGGAAGTGAAATTTCTTACAACATTTGCATTAACTACCATTGTTAGAACTCATCCTATCACCTATGACCTTATGTATCACTAATCCTTGGAAACGATGGCAAGTCATAATGGATAGATAGAATCAAACACAATGTGTCCCTACTTAAAATTTGTAAATAGCTTGTAAAATTTCTTGATTGCCGCAAGCTATAGAGAGGATTGAATTGATACTACAATACTCCCAATATGTTGAATTCCAAACACAAGTTGTGCAATCCAACCTCTTCTACATTTCATCCACCACCTTCTTACCCCTCCATTCACCAAAATTAATCAAATCCAAAAATATATGCCAAAATCCAAGTTCAGAGTGGCACACCCTTCTGTTGGGTTTTTGGGGAGACAGAGAAGGCAGCGGAAACAAAAACTTTCTCCCCAACCCATACCGAGGAAACGCGTCAACATCTATATAATAGGAAAGGATGGTTTGTGGAATCATACCTTGTCCTGAGGCTTGCTCGGCGACAATACCTCGCGCAATGCGCGGTCTTCAACTCCGGTCTTGGACGGTGTCTGTGCAGCTCCTGGTCGCACCGGGACTGACGACTCCTCCTCCTACCGGACTGTCGGATGATAGTTGTCCTCCTGAGCGGCAGTGTCATCCCGCCTCTGTAGTAGTCCACATGGACCACCTGAAACTCCACACTCCTTGTCCCACAAGGAAGTGGAAGGAGTCGCACCCTCCTGTTGACGTACTAGTCGCCAACACACTCTCCTGCTACCAGTTGCAACTATAGTTGTCCTTCCCTTGCTGCACCTCCCTTTTGCGGGAAGCACTTGCTCGGGATCTCTCACGGTTACCAAAACCAGAGAGAACGACAACTTCACAAAGCAACCGGCTTGCATTGAGTTGTGCTCTGAGAAGCCCCCAATACCCCTATATATAGGCGGGTCATGGGACAGGGTTCTCTGTGCTCGGCAATATGGGACTAAAGCAGGAGTAGAAGGGTTTGAGAATTTTCCACAAAAAGCAACCAACTCGCAACCTGAACCGATCGGTTCACAAGTGAACCGGTCGGTTGGGGACCTGAACCGGTCGGTTGGGACCCATGAGCTGATCGGTTCACTTCTCAACCAGTCGGTTCGTGGTCCTGATCAGTTCTCGATTGACTTTCCAACTTTCGTTTCTAATTGGTATCGAATACCAATCCTTGTTCCAATCAAATTGGGCAAGTGAAACGCAAGGAAAAATCTCACCGACCTGACTTTCCCAACTTTCTTGGTTGCACCAGTTGAACCGATCGGTTCAACACTTGAACCTCTCATTTCACCCTGGGCTTGAGCCGATCGGCTCAACACTTGAGCCGACCGATTTAGCAACCTCTGCCGACCGGTTCAACACTTGAACCGATCGGATGGGAGTACAGGTTGTGCAGAATCAGTCAAATGCGATTTCAATCAATCTGATACTCCAATCAATGTGTCCAACACCTTGAACCATATGATACTGAGCTATCTACTGATTGAGTGTTTAATTGAACTACTAAACTCCTTTAGTAATCAATCTAAACATTGCTTTGTGGACACAACTCCTCTTCCAGGTTAAATCCTATGTGTGTGACCCTGCAGGTCCATTTCACGTTGGCAGTGAAAGTCCATAACACTTATGATTTCACAAGCAAAGAGTGGTGCCTAGTCACATATCAGTGCTACCCAAGTGAAAGTAGAAAGTTGGAGAACAACTTTCATCCTACAATCCGTGAATGGTGTTACAGTGAATGTATAATTCCTTTGTCACTGATATCCCGAATGAACTCGAGGCATGGAGCAGTCATCCTGTCAACGTTCATTCACTTTCTTGATCTCAGAGCAGATTGAAGGAGATATGTATGACATCAATATCACATACTGATTCACACATGCGTGCGCACGCCTATCTCAATCCTACTCATCAAGTGGCCTTGGATATCAAACTCCCTCAGGAGGGACAAATCCCATATCTATCACTCACCCCTCAAAAGCCCCATGTGTCAAAGCCACCCAATCATCACCTTTATAACAACCCATGTTTCAGGACTGCGTTTGATGATGTCAAAGTGTGCCCAACGACATGTGTTGAGTGCAGTGATTTCAGGTCTAAGAATCACACTCACCACCATCACTGTGAGTACTGACTGTGACTACCATCTCATGGTTCCATGTGTCAAACTCACGGTGGGTCTGTCCGGTACACTTGTTCTCTAACAAGTACCTATGTGTTTGGTTTGATATCTCTATATCATGACTAATGAGATCCTGTCATCAACCAACACCACAATCTAGTCTTGTGTATCATTGCTATCTATCTACCTTCCACAATGACATCCGACTAGGGACATAACAAGAATGTACAAACTCTTAGCATCTGTATGATCTCATCATTCAGGTCATGAACCTGAAGGCATACATCATTGAGTACTGTCATTCTCTAGACATTCAATATGTTCTATCACTATCTCATATGACTGAACCAGAATGAATTGGAAGCTTGCCTTTGATGTTTATCAAATCAATCTTAATCTATCCCACCAATCATCCCATGATTGTCTCTCAGGGCATACATACCAACAGACTCCCACTTGCACTGCGAGCCAATCACTCTTGAATCATATTCATAGTGATGTTGAAACATGTCCCACATGTTACTGTGCTCTAGTGCCAACATAGTGAGTAATGGCAACACCTTGCCAAAGTCTGTACAAATTGCATGTCTCACATCTCTTCGCTATATGTCACACGTATGAGATGGAGTTGCCGTAATATGCGATCTAGTATTCCTTTGCTAACCTTTAGCCACATTGCATGATCAAGGATTCCAGACTTGTCATCAATGAGTGGAATATCTATAAGTTCATCTCATGAACTTCCAGATCCATATAGTATCTACTGCTGTTCTCTAACACATAGATACTCGGCATTTCCTTTTAAATAGTTTTATTGGAACATTTCCAATTATCAACCAACTTTCACTTTTATACATCCTATGTATATTTTGCGATTAATTTTCTGTCCTTTCAGAAGTTCGCATCAATGTAACTCTTTACATCAAACTCTTCCTTATCTTCATGGAACTAGTACTTCATAAGTACTTATCAAGTTCTCATGGTATTCCAGTAACCCTTACTGGAATTAGACAGACATCCACTCGTCATGTCCCACATACGAGTTATCAGGATGAGCACATCATATTGTCATGTCATACATACAAAATGATGAATGCATTTTATTCTTGCCATGTCATACATGCAAGACAATGGGATGATTACATACATGATAGATCCATATCTATTCTTAGTGTTCCCATTCTTCATAAGAATTGGACACTTGGCCTTGGGATGCTAACTCCATGTAGCATGGACAAGTTTTCTCCCACTGAATCTGTGCATACTGAATACTTCAGTACAGATTGCCAATGTATGCTTTCTCTTTTTCAGGTCAAGAGATTTGTCGAGAACTATCTCTATAGATCTCTATTTCTATCACATAGGAAACATCTCTATCTTCCTTAAAGATAATTTCCACTTTTGGATTTCCATTCTAGAACAATTCCATTTCACATCAATATGTGGAATGTGAATACGCTCCCACTAAATCACAGATCCTATCTTTATCTTTGACATATCAGTCAAACCCTTTGACTATATCATCAAAGTAAAGATCCAATTTTGAGTTGCTTGTACTCAATCAATCACATTGATTAGTCCATTGTAACTTATAGACTTCATTTGCATTAATGGATTCATAAACCTTATAGGCTGTGTCACGTACACATCCTGATTTTATTCCTCAAAGGAATGCGGTTTTAGTATCCACATGCCAAATGTCTTAGTCATTAAGTTGCAATCAACAAGCATCATCCTTCTCAAAATGTTATCCATGTCTCTTAACACTTAAGACTTATTTGCACTTATGGATATGATCCAATGAGTGCTACCATCAAGGTCATACCTTATGGTTCACACAGATGTCATTTAGGATGTAATGGTTTTATACCATAACTCAAAATCTGATTCCTCATATTCATCTAGATAGTTGACTCATCATATGAACAACTCATCACATAGATAATTGAGGTGTATCTGTCAAGAATATAAGAATTCACAACCCTTGTGATTCTTAATTTCTTTTATTAGTGTGGGGGTATTCTTTTATTAAGAAGAATTCAGTTATTCGATAATCATTCTCTAACTCCTTAGAGTATGATTCCTTCTTGATTTAGACATCACCATGCCTTAATCATGAGTTCACTATGATACATTATCATAATCACTCGTAAGGATCTCAAACATTTGGTTCAAGTGTTTCATTCATTGATCTCATCAAGAGTTAACACTTTACCAAATTTGCACTTCATCTATGAAAATCTTGAAAACTTCAAGATATTCATATTGGTATTTCTCTAAACACCATTAGAAGTATTAGCATTTGTTCCAATAGGTATGTAAATACATCACATGTATTATACCTAATAGGATAATCATTCTCCCACTACCATTAGTGAAGATTGATTAATCATGTCTAATATATTCATGTCTCTTACTGGTTCTCTAACCAAAAGAGTCTAGATTTATCCATCATATGGAAACTAGAAATGAATTTCTAATGATATATGCTTATTTAATTGTTTGAGTTATCAATAACTTTAGGTATCATTTTATCTTATACATACCATGTATTACAAGATAAACAAGGCATTGCCACAAAGATCATATCTTTAAGATTGAAACATCAACTTTATTAATTGCCATCAATTTTCATACAATATGCAAAAATAAAGTGTTTCTATCTATTGGCAATATATGAAATAGCAGTTCTCAACTCTATTTTGTGCCCTTTAGGCTGAAATAAACTGAAAGATGCTCCTATCTATGGCAGCAACACTTGCTCCAATGATGGGTATTTCTTTCTTGGTCCTTTCACAAAGGCCATCACTTCTTTGTGGATATTGCATATCATATATGACATATCCATATCTTGGTATCATATACCTCAGATAAAGAAGTGGTTCATTTCATGATACCTTAGGTGGAGATCTCCATCCCTCCTTCATCTTCTTTTGTTCTTCCAGATATAGAGGGCAATCCCTCATACACCCTTTCCCCATGTGCCTTGAGGTTGAAGACGGCTTGAATTTCTGGCTAGCATCAGAACACTTCTTAGCTTTGCCCTTGTCCTTGCCCTTAAGATTACCTTTTCTTTGATCATATCAAAGACTGTGGTTTGTCTTTCTTCATCTTTGCCTCTACTATCCTCAACATGTCCAACAACTCTGTCAACGCTTGTCAAAGTTTTTCATGTTGTAGCTTATCATGAATTGTATGATTCTCACAACATTTGCAATATCATACCAATAGACAACTCTTGGCTCAGAGGGAATCCTTCTTAATCAGGTTTTCCACATACCCAATCACATTGAGTGTGTGAATACCTTACTGGATCTCCTTCTGTCATGACATACTAGGACAGTATCTTGGAGACATCATATGTCTCATGTTTTCTCTGCAACTCACAGTTCAGAGAACACAACATCAAGCACTCCTCATCAATGTCATCCTTGGTATGCTTCCATAAGCATACTTTCAGCCATTGATGTGGTGGGATCGAGTTCATCTGGTTCTGGTATAACTAGGACTTGGAGCTTTCGCTCTTTGAGAACACTTCTCACCATCCTAACCAGTCGTGGAATTATTCCCATTTAATTTGTTGGTTTCAAAGACCGATCGCAAATAAAGTGATTTGTTGATTAACCATTTATTTTAACAAAAGGAAATATATGCAATTTCAGTCCAAAACTCTTTTGACTTGTTTGATTGATTTGAAAAGTTTGACGATATAATTAGGTCTTTAATTAATTATCGCTCCCACTATTTTAGTTCAAATTGATAGCCCTCACCATCAATTTGGAAGATTGCAGCGTACAACCTTCTAGTGGGCAAGATCCTGAAATCCTCTAAGTCATGAGTCAGCTTTGGCTGATCGCCCACAACTTAGATCTCTCAGGTAGGCAACTCTTGCCAATTGCATCATATGCAACTCTTGTTGAATGAACATGCACAACACCTTGCCATGAACATTCCTTGCCTCTGGGCTTAGACGCTCTAAGAATCACCAGTTAAGTCTAACCCAAAAGCCGACACGATAGAACATGCACCCTGCTTTGGCAGAACCTACATGTCTACCCTTCACACTTCCACAAGATAGACGGCGCACCACGCTTTGGCGTAACCTACGCTTGGTCGATCGAGCTTTTCATGTGTGCCGCTAATGGAAGGCGTATAAGACTTAATATTTTAATGAGGGATTTGGTTATTTATACATATACATATCCAATCACCACAATACATAGTACGTATCATATACATTCTATATCCCACACAAAACATGCACAAATGATAAAAAAGCGATGATTATGGCCATCCTAATGTGATTCCTCGAGCCAAGAGGAATCACGGTCATCTAGGTCTACATCACATGCAACCTGTACAAGATGAACTTATGTGCCTTGCCTTCCGAGTTGATCAACTCATCACATGAATGATCTGTACTCTCCAGCCGGTCGTCTAGGTGCCACCAGCCGATCGGTTGGCTCCTCCAACCGATCGGTTCGCCTGGTCGTCGTGCATCTCATCATGTCCGCCACCCGCTCGTCTCGCTCCTCGAACCGGTCATCAACCGATCGGTTCACTCCTTGAACCGACCGTCTGGAATGTCAACTGATCGGTTCACGCCTTGAACCGATCGTCTGAGTAGTCGTCTTGATGTCCTCCGGTCTTCGACATAACAGGAAATAAAATCTATCCTATTTATTACATTGCTTTAAAAAAAGGGAAAACCCCGAGTTATATTCAGGGGGAGCAAAGGTAGGAAAGAATCTCGAATTATTTCGAGTTACATCAGGAATAAGAGAGGGAAGATCGGTGCGCAGACCGAGATGCAAGCAACCACAAACAACCACACACAGATAGGGGTTTATAGGCCATAATCATGCTACACACATCCACCACAAAACTCGTTTAAGGGTGACGCGTATCGAGTGCATTAATAATACATATCATATATGTAATTAGGGATTTGTGGATTTAGGATTGGACATGCATAAAGCCGATATTATTCGCATCGCATGCAATAAATAAAGGTGACAAACCAAAATCGATCATATCGATATTCCTAAAATATAGAGCAGTTGACGTGGCTCTGATACCACTGTTGGGTTTTTGGGGAGACAGAGAAGGCAGCGGAAACAAAAAATTTCTCCCCAACCCATACCGAGGAAACGCGTCAACGTCTATATAATAGGAAAGGATGGTTTGTGGAATCATACCTTGTCCCGAGGCTTGCTCGGCGACAATACCTCACGCAATGCACGGTCTTCAACTCCGGTCTTGGACGGTGTCTGTGCAGCTCCTGGTCGCACCGGGACTGACGACTCCTCCTCCTACCGGACTGTCGGATGACAGTTGTCCTCCTGAGCGGCAGTGTCCTCCCGCCTCTGTAGTAGTCCACATGGACCACATGGAACTCCACACTCCTTGTCCCACAAGGAAGTAGAAGGAGTCGCACCCTCCTGTTGACGTACTAGTCGCCAACACACTCTCCTGCTACCAGTTGCAACTGCAGTTGTCCTTCCCTTGCTGCACCTCCCTTTTGCGGGAAGCACTTGCTCGGGATCTCTCATGGTTACCAAAACCAGAGAGAACGACAACTTCGCAAAGCAATCGGCTTGCATTGAGTTGTGCTCTGAGAAGCCCTCAATACCCCTATATATATAGGCGGGTCATGGGACAGGGTTCTCTGTGCCCGGCAATATGGGACTAAAGCAGGAGTAGAAGGGTTCGAGAATTTTCCATAAAAAGCAACCAACTCGCAACCTGAACTGATTGGTTCACAAGTGAACCGGTCGGTTGGGGACCTGAACCGGTCGGTTGGAGCACCAACCAATCGGTTGGGACCCATGAGCCGATCGGTTCACTTCTGAACCGGTCGGTTCATGGTCCTGATCAGTTCCCGATTTACTTTCCAACTTTCGTTTCTAATTGGTATCGAATACCAATCCTTGTTCCAATCAAATTGGGCAAGTGAAACGCAAGGAAAAATCTCACCGACCTGACTTTCCCAACTTGCTTGGTTGCACCAGTTGAACCGATCGGTTCAACACTTGAACCTCTCATTTCACCCTGGGCTTGAGCCGATCGGCTCAACACTTGAGCCGACCGGTTCAGCAACCTCAACCGACCGGTTCAACACTTGAATCGATCGGTTGGGAGTACAAGTTGTGCAGAATCAGTCAAATGCAATTTCAATCAATCTGATACTCCAATCAATGCGTCCAACACCTTGAACCATATGATACTGAGCTATCTACTGATTGAGTGTTTAATTGAACTACTAAACTCCTTTAGTAATCAATCTAAACATTGCTTTGTGGACAAAACTCCTCTTCCAGGTTAAATCCTATGTGTGTGACCCTGCAGGTCCATTTCACGTTGGCAGTGAAAGTCCATAACACTTATGATTTCACAAGCAAAGAGCGGTGCCTAGTCACACATCAGTGCTACCCAAGTGAAAGTAGAAAGTTGGAGAACAACTTGCATCCTACAATCCGTGAATGGTGTTACAGTGAATGTATAATTCCTTTGTCACTGATATCCCGAATGAACTCGAGGCATGGAGCAGTCATCCTGTCAACGTTCATTCACTTTCTTGATCTCAGAGAAGATTGAAGGAGATATGTATGACATCAATATCACATACTGATTCACACATGCGTGCGCACGCCTATCTCAATCCTACTCATCAAGTGGCCTTGGATATAAAACTCCCTCAGGAGGGACAAATCCCATATCTATCACTCACCCCTCAAAAGCCCCATGTGTCAAAGTGATAACCTCCTATTTTAGTCGTTTATCTTAGTCTTTTTCCTTAGTTTTCCATACTCTTTTTAAGTTTAAACTATACATAATCCTAATTTTACCCTTTTTTTGTTAATACACCATCAGACTAACTTTTTCCTTTTATATATGCAGAAAAAGCACAAAAAATCATAAAAGAATAACCCAGCCTCAAGACCGCATGGAGCCAAACGGTCTCAAGACCGCATGAAGCCAACCGGTCCCGAGACCGCATGGAGTCAAATGGTCTCAAGACCGCATGAAGCCAACCGGTCCCGGGACCGCATGGAGTCAAACGGTCTCAAGACCGCATGCAGCCAACCGGTCCCGAGACCGCATGAAGCCAACCGGTCCCGAGACCGCATGGAGTCAAACGGTCTCAAGACCGCATGAAGCCAACCGGTCCCAAGACCGCATGAAGCCAACCGGTCTCGAGACCGCATGGAGTCAAACGGTCTCAAGACCGCATGAAGCCAACCGGTCCCGAGACTGCATGGAGTTCAAACGGTCCCCAGACCGCATGAAGCCAACCGGTCCCGAGACCGCATGGAGTTCAAACGGTCTCAAGACCGCATGAAGCCAAACGGTCCCGAGACCGCATGGAGTTCATACGGTCTCAAGACCGTTTGAAGCCAAACGGTCTCAAGACCGTTTGAAGCCAAACAGTCTCACAGTCCAAACGGTCTTGAGGCCCAAACGGTCTCCAAACCGTTTGGACTTCACTCAAAGCCTATAAATAAGACCCCAAGGGTCCTCCAAGAGGGGGATCTCAGACGCCCAAAGGCTGCCTCTCCAGTTCCAGAGCAATTCCATCCTTCATCCATCGCCCTAAGGCTGCCAGTTTGAGGTCCACATCTCATCATCAAGCTACCTTCTCTCTCATCAACAAAGAAGGTGGGAGGAGAAGATCCATCATCAAGCAACCACGAAGTGTGAAGATCGTTGCTCTCTCCACTAAGGGTTCAACCTTCCCTCCTCCGTGGAGATGTCGTTCTTTCTCTCTCTTCTCACCTCCTCCTTTGCTCTTGAGATGAGCGAGTAGTCCTTTTCACTAGGGTGTAGGGAGTAGCCCCGCTACCCATGTTTTCATTTCATGCAATGTAATTCAATCGTTTGCAATAGAGATACTCTCCTTTTTGGCTCAACATCTATCGTTTAATGAATGCTTGTTGCTTGACCACCAACTTGTGTTACTTATTATCTTTTGGTATGAATTGTCTACATTTATACCTTTAGATCTGAATATCGATTGAATGTTGGTTCTAGATATATGTAGTCACCATATGTCTGTTTCGGTATCTAGGAGTGCTTTCACGAGTGGAGTAAACTCACTCCCATCGTTGCACTTTCATACTATGAAATGGAATCAGTTGACGTATGGAAGTGCAACCTTGGTAAGGTCGAGGAACACACTTCATGAAGGAGTAATGCAAAGTAAGTGACCATTCGTTAGGGGATGGCTAGCATTGCAATACTCCACACTCCTCGTAGTTGGTTATCCGAAAGGAAGCTAAGTCTACAAAGATACTAGCCGATTAGTTTCTCTTTGCAGGTCTTTTTATTATGTTGCATGTTTGTGATCCATGTGTAGTGGTGTGAAACCCGGCAACACCCTAGTGGTTTTTAACCGTTGTTTACAACCTTAATTTCTACTTTCTTGCTTTACTTTCCTTGCACTTAGCTTAAAACCAAATCAAACTTTCGATCTAAATATCAACTGTTAAGTATTTAAGTACGACTAAAACGTTTTCCATCTTGATTACATCAAGACCGTTGTCCCGAGGATTTGACCCTTAACTATACTACGATAAGACTTATGCGTGTCTTAGCATACGTGGGTGGAGATCTTACCATAGTACTAGCAAGGCTAAACTTAGGGATTCATCATCTCTAAGATTTTTAGTGGCGTTGCAAAACTCCATCAAAAATTGGCGTCGTTGTCGGGGACAACGGAACGTTTTAGCTTTTACTTAACAACTTCTTGGTTGATTAGGATTTTACACTTTTTCTTGATAACTACTCCAAATCTTCTTGATTTCTTCATTTCCTTCCATTATCTTAACGTGTGATTTTCTTTCTACTCAGGTAGAAAACGTGTATGCAACCCCCGCATAGCATCAGATTCTCCCCTGAACCAGAGTACGACTCTGAGGTAGAAAGAAGTTTCCACCGAAGGATTAGACTTAACCGCCAAAGAGCCAGACAGATGGCTGAAGAGCAACGCCTTGTTGCAGAAAGAGTTAACGCCGCCATAGCAGCACAACGAGCACAACTTATTGCAGACACTCGTGCTCAAGTGCAAGCTGAGATTCGAGCTGAGGAACAAGCCCGCATCCAAGCAGAGCATGCTGCTGCTCAACTTGCGCTAAGAAACAAGCAACTTCGGGACTACACAGTCCCGAAGAATTATGAAGATGATCACCCAGTCTGACCACCGATTATTAACATACCAAACTTTGAAATCCGGACGCAATGGATCCAGATCATGCAAGGCATCTCTTTCTCTGGAGCACCCAGAGACGATTGCATGGATCGCCTTAAGAGATTCAAGTCACTCTGCCGACTTGTACCTCAAGCAGGAATCACCCTGGAAGCAATAATGTTACACCTTTTCCATTTCACCTTATCTGGAAGAGCGCTAAGCTGGTACAATGCTTTAGATAGACACCCCATCATCACTACCTGGACTCCTTTAGAAGAAAAGTTTCTTGAGAAATTCTTTCCACCTTCACTAACCTATGAGATTAGGGGACAGATTAATCACTTCGCCCAACTACCTGGAGAAACACTTGCGGAAGCTTGGGAAAGATTCAAGGAACTCCTGAGAAAGTGTCCTCACCATGGCATATCTCAAAATCAACTAATAGAAACATTCTACAGAGGAGTAAGTGATGATATCAAGCAATTTCTAGATTCCTCATCTGGAGGAAATTTTATGAGAAAGAACTATGAAGATGCTTGGAATATAGTTACGCTAGGGGCCGAGAACCAATCCAATTGGGGAAGGTCATCTAACCAACCCAAGGGAGTTCTTAAAGTCTACAAAGATGAAGAATCTATGGAACTCAAGGCCATTGCAGAGGCCCTGAAGACTATTGCTAGCAAGCAACAAGCCCTCGAAACTTCTTCCGGGGAATATGACAAGAAGAAAAGCTCTCAAGTTCAACAAGTAAAAGTATCTACTGGAACTTGTGAAGCCTGTCATGCATCTGACCATCCCACATTATCATGTGGTCTGTTGTACAATGTCATGATGGATTTACAACCACCCGTGCCGCAATATGAGCCCATTATTGAGCATCCCGAGGACCAAATGCCAGAGCAAGTCAACTCCATCCATTCAATACCTGGCCAGGTGTACTACAATCCAGATAAACCAAGAAATCACCCAGGGTTCCAATATGGAAATCCTGCAGGAACTGCCAATCCTCAACAACAGATACAAGGTGGATCTTTCAGCAAACAACCACCAGGATTTCAGAATAACTTCGCCCAAGGGAATTATAGAAATGGGTTCCAACGATCTAATTATCCTAGGAATCCTTCCTATCAATACTCAGGACTGCACCCACAGCTGCAACAACCTCAGTTGCAGCAGCCACAACAACCGCAGTTGACAGCACCTCCACAGCAACCCCAGGGGCAACAAGTCACTCAATATCAACAGAGGAGTGCTCCTTCCCAACCATCTGATGAAATATCTTTGATTAGGCAGATGCTGCAATCTCAGCAGACCATGCTTGCGAATCAACAAGCTCAACAGAAGGTTGAAGAGGCCCAATTAGCACAAATTGCTGCTCAGTTGAAACCACCAGCAGGTACCTTCGCTGGGCAACCAGAGGCAAACCCAAGGCATGACCAAAATAGACCTGAGCAATTGAATGTTGTCACCACAAGGTCTGGTCGTGTCCTTCCTGATAACATTAGAATCATCCATGGTGATGATGATGTAGCTATTCTCTCACCAACAGAAAGCTCAACTCATGAAAAGGAAAAATCCACTAAAACTACTGAAAGGGAAAATGAAAAGGGACCTATGCCAGAAACTCCGCTCAGAATTCCTTACCCGGACAGGCTGAAAGGAACCAAAATGGATACTAGGTTCCAGAAATTCAAAGAAGCTATGAAGAAATTATATATCGATATCCCATTTCTAGATGCCCTTTCTGAAGTGCCCGCTTGGGCCAAACACCTAAAAACCCTGCTGTCGAGAAAATATATGACAGAAAAGCATGAAACAGTGAAACTAGCTCAGACCACTTCAGATATTCTGCTTAACAAAATGCCAAAGAAAAAGAAGGACCCAGGTTCCTTCGGTATTCAGTGTTCGATTGGAAATGGCTCTAGCAAAAAGGGATTAGCATATCTAGGAGCAAGTATATCCATCATGCCCTATTCTATGTGTAAAAGATTAGGCTTTATTGATTTGTTACCTACGTCAATGACAATTCAGTTAGCCGACTCTACCATAACTGCTCCCCTTAGAATTATCGAGGATATTCCTGTCAGAATAGGAACAAATTCTTACGTCCCGTGCGATTTTGTTATTATGGACATACAAGAAGATCTACGATACCCGATAATCTTCAGAAGACCCTTCCTAGATACCGCCCGAGCGCTCATCGATGTAGAAGCAGGAACGATTATACTAAGACTTGGGAAGGAAGCTTTCCAATTTAGAGTCCTTAACAGCATGAAAGGACCAAGCATTCAAGAGGAAGTTTTTCTCCTAGATGCTATATATCAAATGTCCCAGTTAGAAATGTCCGAACCTTCCGATGAGTTGGAAAGTGCCTTGACAAACCCAAAAGTAGAATTTTCGGCAAATGAACTAGTTCAACAATGCCTTCAATATTTAGAAAAAGCTGAAGAAGCCCCAACATCCACCTTTGAAGAACTCAAGGTTGTCACCGTTATAGAAGCAACCGAGCCACCTAAGGCCCCTGAATTGAAGGCCTTACCCGAAGGACTCAAACATGTCTTCCTTGACAGCGAGAAACTTTTTCCAGTGATTATCAGCTCTACTCTGGAAGAAGACCAAGAAAACAGACTTCTTGATGAGCTAAAGAGACACAAGAAAGCCATCGGATATAAAATGACTGACTTAACTGGCATAAATCCAGCTTTATGCATGTACAGATTGCCTATGGTGGAAGAATTCAAACCATCGAGGGAACATCAAAGAAAATTGAACCCTAATCTCAAGGAGGTAGTTCGCATCGAGGTTCTCAAACTTCTGAAGGCGGGTATCATCTACCCAATCTCGGATTCTCAATGGGTAAGCCCCGTGCAGGTGGTCCCTAAAAAAGGGGGTACCACTGTTGTTCTTAATGATAAGAATGAACTGGTACCTACTAGAACAGTAACTGGATGGAGAATGTGCATAGATTACAGAAAACTTAATAAAGCAACAAGGAAAGATCATTTCCCCTTACCCTTCCTAGATGAGGTTCTCGAGCGCTTGGCTCATCAGAAGTTCTTCTATTACCTAGATGGTTATTCCGGGTTTTACCAAATCCCTATCCACCCGGAAGATCAAGAGAAAACTACTTTTACATGTCCTTTTGGGACATATGCCTTCAAAAGAATGCCATTCGGGCTTTGTAACGCACCAGCCACTTTCCAAAGATGCATGTCTGCTATCTTTGCAGGATTAACAGAATCTATAATGGAGGTATTCATGGACGATTTCTCAGTTTATGGAGACTCTTTTGACAACTGTCTGCTCAACCTGGTTCAAGTTTTACAAAGATGCGAGGAAACAAACCTCATCTTAAATTGGGAAAAATGCCATTTTATGGTAACCGAAGGTATCGTTATGGGACACAGAGTGAGCAACAGAGGGATCGAGGTGGATCAAGCAAAAGTTGACGTTATTTTGAAATTTTTGCCACCAAAAGACGTAAAAGGGGTACGTGCTTTCTTAGGTCATGCTGGGTTTTACAGAAGATTTATCAAAGACTTCTCTAAAATAGCAAAACCCATGACACAACTGCTGACCAAGGGCATGGAGTTTAACTTTAACCAAGAATGTTTGCAAAGTTTCACAACTCTGAAAAATGCCTTGATTTCCGCACCCATACTAAGAGCTCCAGATTGGTCACAACCTTTTGAAATCATGTGTGACGCGAGCGATTATGCCATAGGGGCCGTATTAGGGCAAAGAATCGACAAGAAACCCTATGTTACATACTACGCATCCAAAACGCTTGATGAAGCACAGAAAAATTACACCACTACAGAAAAGGAATTCTTAGCTGTCATCTACGCGTTCGAGAAATTCTGCTCATACTTGATTGGAGCTAAGGTCATTGTCTACACTGACCACTCCGCTATACGGTATCTAATTCAGAAACAAGATGCAAAACCTAGACTTATTCGCTGGGTATTGATGCTTCAAGAATTCGATTTGGAAATCAAAGACAAAAGCGGAGTGGAAAACGTCGTCGCTGATCATCTCAGCCATATTGAAGTCGAGGATGAAGACAAAGTACCTATCCGAGACTCCCTCCCGGACGACCAACTAATGAAAATCGATAATGGATTCCCCTAGTATGCCGACATTGTTAATTATTTGGCAACAGGAATCATTCATCCATCTGCCTCCTATCACGACAAAAAGAAGTTCATTCATGACGCTAAGCAGTATTTCTGGGACAAGCCCTATCTATTCCGCTTATGCGCAGATGGACTTTTTCATCGATGCATTCCAGAGACGAAAATCACCTCGGTTCTTGAGCACTGTCACTCAGGCCCCATTGGGGGCCACATGAGTTCTAAGAAGACAGCCCTCAAAGTCCTGCAGTCTGGTTTTTACTGGCCGACCATCACAAAAGATGCACATGAATACGTGTGATCATGCGACAAGTGCCAACTATCCGGTGGAATAACCAAAAGAAATGAAATGCCATTGAATATATGGCAAGAAATCAAACTCTTCGATGTATGGGGAATAGATTACATGGGTCCTTTCCCCCCATCTTACGGATTCATGTACATCTTCGTTGCTGTGGATTACGTTTCGAAATGGGTAGAAGCTCTACCAACCATTTCTTGTGATTCAAAACCGGTAATCAAGATGTTTAAAGAGATAATATTCCCCAGATTCGGCGTTCCAAGAACAATAATATCTGACGGTGGATCACATTTCTTGGAACGAAGCTTTGAAGCCTTATTAAGAAAATATGGAGTTAACCATAAAGTTTCTACACCGTACCATCCACAGACATGTGGACAGGTTGAAGTCTACAATAGGCAAATTAAAGCTATCCTGGAAAAAACTGTCAATCGGCACTGTACCGATTGGTCCACCAAGCTATCTGACGCTCTATGGGCCTACCGCACAGCTTTCAAAACACCAATCAGAACAACACCGTTTTGATTAGTGTATGGGAAGTCTTGCCATTTGCCAGTTGAATTAGAGCATAAGGCCTGGTGGGCCATTAAGCAACTAAACTTCGATCTCAAAGGTGCTGGCGAATTCAGACAACTTCAACTCCAAGAACTAGAAGAATTATGAATGACAGCCTACCACAATGCAAGAATCTACAAAGAACAAACCAAGATGTGGCACGATGGCCACATAAAAAGAAAGGATATAATCGTCGGAGACAAAGTCCTCCTATTCAATTCCAGACTAAAAATGTTTCCAGGAAAACTACGTACTAAATGGTCGGGGCCTTTCACAATCAAACATATATACCCGACGGGAGCTGTCATTATTCTCGATTATAATGGAGGAGAAAGGACCGTTAATGGTCACAGATTAAAGAAATACCACACTCCGGCAGACAAATTATCAAGACAAACTATAGGGATCCATGACCCTATAACAACAGCATAGCTGGAGCAAAAGTTTGTCGAGCCAGCGACGTTAAACCAAGGCGCTACTTGGGAGGCAACCCAAGATTTCTACTTTTTCCTTTATGTTCTGTTATTTTATTTTCCTTAGTTTTATCTTATGAAAATACAAAAAAATCTACATAACTAAAACTATAAAAAAATAATCAAAAAAAAACAAACACAAAAATATAAAAACCTTTCGGCCTTTGCCCTCCCAAGCGGACTTGAAACCGTTTGGACTCCAAACGGTCTCCAAACCGTTTGGAGCCAAACGGTCCTCAAACCGTTTGGGACCAAACGGTCTCCAAACCGTTTGGAGCCAACCGGTCCTCAAACCGTTTGGGACCAAACGGTCTCCAAACCGTTTGGAGCCAAACGGTCTTCAAACCGTTTGGAGCCAGACGGCATCAAAACCGCTTGGAATACAAAGGGTCACCAACCGTTCCCTATAAATATAAACCCTACCCCTTCGTCTTTCTCTCTTCGAACTTCCGAACTCTCTGGAGCGTTTGTGCGAAGAACTGCTCTTTTGCTTCTGCTTCCTTTGTTCCCGCACGACCACTCTTCCGTTCACCAACCACCTGCAAGGTAGTCCGGCGACCACAATGCACACCGCCCTTCCTCCCTACCACCTTCGTCGCCATTCCTGAACTTTCACCGTCTGTTCCACCATCGCCGCCTTCTCCGCCGCTGGTTTTAACGACCATCCGCACGTCACCATCATTCTCACAACAAGTCATCACCTTCGCTTCATACCACTATCGTCTTCGACGATTTCTTCACCATCATCTGCATCACCATCATCATCGCCGTCTTCACCGTTGCCGTTTTCATCGCATCATTGGTTTCACCGCTGTTTTCGTCGACGGCACACCCTCTGCCTCCGCGCCGGTTCACCTTCGTCTTCAACAGTTCCGACAGCCAGTTCAACGCTCGACAGCGATACTACGTCGTGACGCCAAAGACGCCAACAGAAGTAGTGGCAAAGGAGTGCGCCGAGAAATTAATCGATCTTTTGAGTCAGCATACAAAGGCGTACGATAAAGAACATTTCCATCGCCCCACCTTCTGCCATAAATGCCCCCAGCAAATAAGACAATCGAACGATTGCGGCTTCCACGTCCTCTACTGGATGTACACCATCGTTGTTCTTCAAAGACCAGTAGAGGAAATGACTGACGTGGACTACCACACTTTACGAGGACAGTTCGCATCCAATCTACTTCGTTCCCCGGGGGCAAATGAAGATTTACCTTAACCCGCGGCCCTTGTCCTAATGACTCCTCACCCTATCACTTTGCCACTCTGCGGACAGAGTGCGTGATAAGTTAGGGGGGGTGCATTAGATAAGGGCAAGGTATCAATTTCTACACTCCTCTTTCTATCTAACACTTTCCATACAATTCCTTATTCTTAAAATCCTTTTTACTTAATTTCTTCTTCAAAAATAGTCACCTCAACTAACCCTAGAATCATGTTAGTCCCTACAAGTAAATAGCACTTAGACATCGAATGGCGATTTATCAATTTCCACCCACTAGTGATTTCATATTTTTGCTTCAATTCTTCATCTGACTCTCCACAGGTCAAAATCAAGGCAAAAATAAGCCAAGATCTCGAGGATGAGAGGGAAATCAGGCAACTTCCAAATCAAAAAGTTCTGCAAGTGGACCACAAACCAAATAAGTGCACGTTGAAAAACTTTAAGAACAGCTTTCCTCTCTTCAAAATAAAAGAGGCTCGGCCGCCCAAAATAAATCCAAAAACCCAAGCCTGTGAGTTATTGAATAAAAGCCAGAGAGATGAATAAAATTATGAGAGTTGTGCCACGCATAAGGATCTATATGAAGAACTGACGAAGGTCTCACCCGGCCGGCACATTCCGCTGCCCTCACAAAGGCAGATGTGTCGTTCCCGGTAGTGAAACCCTAAAGTTTCTAAGTATATGAAAGGCTCATAAAGGACTCGCCCGGCCGGTACATTTAGCTGCCCTCATAAAGGCAGATGTGTCGTGCCCGGTAGTGAGATTCTAAAAAGCATAGACATCCCCTCCCCCACTTGAAGGGGGAGCTACACTTCAAAGCCTATAGCCAACCCTCATACCCTTTCTAGCTTCCAGTAGGTTTTTCAGAGAGGTATAAAGCTGATTAGAGTCAACAACGTGCACAAAATAAGGTGGTCCCAATGCAAACTTTGAGATACGGAAAGAACCTGAGATCCAAGCAACTCTCGAAATCCAAAAGAATCAAGGCATGCAATAAGACTTGATATGACCCTAGGGGAACTCAGGTCAAGAATTGAAGAAAGAGTATGGAAATCCTAAATAAAATCGCCTCGCCATTACATGTCTCATCTCTATCTAACTTGAGGACAAGCTAGACTCTAAGTTAGGGGGGGTGATAACCTCCTATTTTAGTCCTTTATCTTAGTCTTTTTCCTTAGTTTTCCATACTCTTTTTAAGTTTAAACTATACATAATCCTAATTTTACCCCTTTTTTGTTAATACACCATCAGACTAACTTTTTCCTTTTATATATGCAGAAAAAGCACAAAAAAATCATAAAAGAATAACCCAACCTCAAGACCGCATGGAGCCAAACGGTCTCAAGACCGCATGAAGCCAACCGGTCCCGAGACCGCATGGAGTCAAACGGTCTCAAGACCGCATGAAGCCAACCGGTCCCGAGACCGCATGGAGTCAAACGGTCTCAAGACCGCATGAAGCCAACCGGTTCCGAGACTGCATGAAGCCAACCGGTCCCGAGACCGCATGGAGTCAAACGGTCTCAAGACCGCATGAAGCCAACCGGTCCTGAGACCGCATGAAGCCAACCGGTCTCGAGACCGCATGGAGTCAAACGGTCTCAAGACCGCATGAATCCAACCGGTCCTGAGACCGCATGGAGTTCAAACGGTCCCCAGACCGCATGAAGCCAACCGGTCCCAAGACCGCATGGAGTTCAAACGGTCTCAAGACCGCATGAATCCAAACGGTCCTGAGACCGCATGGAGTTCATACGGTCTCAAGACCGTTTGAAGCCAAACGGTCTCACAGTCCAAACGGTCTTGAGGCCCCAAACGGTCTTGAGGCCCAAAAGGTCTCCAAACCGTTTGGACTTCACTCAAAGCCTATAAATAAGACCCCAAGGGTCCTCCAAGAGGGGGGATCTCAGACGCCCAAAGGCTGCCTCTCCAGTTCCAGAGCAATTCCATCCTTCATCCATCGCCCTAAGGCTGCCGGTTTGAGGTCCACATCTCATCATCAAGCTACCTTCTCTCTCATAAACAAAGAAGGTGGGAGGAGAAGATCCATCATCAAGCAACCACGAAGTGTGAAGATCGTTGCTCTCTCCACCAAGGGTTCAACCTTCCCTCCTCCGTGGAGATGTCGTTCTTTCTCTCTCTTCTCACCTCCTCCTTTGCTCTTGAGATGAGCGAGTAGTCCTTTTCACTAGGGTGCGGGGAGTAGCCCCGGTACCCATGTTTTCATTTCATGCAATGTAATTCAATCGTTTGCAATAGAGATACTCTCCTTTTTGGCCCAACATCTATCGTTTAATGAATGCTTGTTGCTTGATCACCAACTTGTGTTACTTATTATCTTTTGGTATGAATTGTCTACGTTTATACCTTTAGATCTAAATATCGATTGAATGTTGGTTCTAGATATATGTAGTCACCATATGTCTGTTTCGGTATCTAGGAGTGCTTTCACGAGTGGAGTAAACTCACTCCCATCGTTGCACTTTCATACTATGAAATGGAATCAGTTGACGTATGGAAGTGCAACCTTGGTAAGGTTGAGGAACACACTTCATGAAGGAGTAATGCAAAGTAAGTGACCATTCGTTAGGGGATGGCTGGCATTGCAATACTCCACACTCCTTGTAGTTGGTTATCTGAAAGGAAGCTAAGTCTACAAAGATACTAGCCGATTAGTTTCTCTTTGTAGGTCTTTTTATTATGTTGCATGTTTGTGATCCATGTGTAGTGGTGTGAAACCCAGCAACACCCTAGTGGTTTTTAACCGTTGTTTACAACCTTAATTTCTACTTTCTTGCTTTACTTTCCTTGCACTTAGCTTAAAACCAAATCAAACTTTCGATCTAAATATCAACTGTTAAGTAGTTAAGTACGACTAAAACGTTTTCCATCTTGATTGCATCAAGACCGTTGTCCCGAGGATTCAACCCTTAACTATACTACGATAAGACTTCTGCGTGTCTTAGCATACGTGGGTGGAGATCTTACCATAGTACTAGCAAGGCTAAACTTAGGGATTCATCATCTCTAAGATTTTTAGTGGCGTTGCAAAACTCCATCACAAAGCCACCCAATCATCACCTTTATAACAACCCATGTTTCAAGACTGCGTTTGATGATGTCAAAGTGTGCCCAACGACATGTGTTGAGTGCAGTGATTTCAGGTCTAAGAATCACACTCACCACCATCACTGTGAGTACTGACTGTGACTACCATCTCATGGTTCCATGTGTCAAACTCACGGTGGGTCTGTCCGGTACACTTGTTCTCTAACAAGTACCTATGTGTTTGGTTTGATATCTCTATATCATGACTAATGAGATTCTGTCATCAACCAACACCACAATCTAGTCTTGTGTATCATTGCTGTCTATCTACCTTCCACAATGACATCCGACTAGGGTCATAACAAGAATGTACAAACTCATAGCATCCGTATGATCTCATCGTTCAGGTCATGAACCTGAAGGCATACGTCATTGAGTACTGTCATTCTCTAGACATTCAATTTGTTCTATCACTATCTCATATGACTGAACCAGAATGAATTGGAAGCTTGCCTTTGATGTTTATCAAATCAATCTTAATGTATCCCACCAATCATCCCATGATTGGCTCTCAGGGCATACATACCAACACCTTTCCCCTCTTCTGTTTCTTCCATACCGTTAGTATTTAATAGGGGCATCTTGCCTATAAAAGATGCAAATGTGCACACAAAAGTACAATCAATGTAATTGCAATAAAATAATAAAAAAAATCTCAAGTTGAATAAAGGAGAGATCATGTTCTTCCATACCTCCCTTCACTCCTCTTTTCTACATAGGGAAAACTACATAACCCCAATTAATTCAATCGATAAACCATGTTCTTGTGTAGAATTTGTGATGATATGTGGGAGCACCAAAAGCAAAAGGGATATGATATTTTTTTCTTTGCGAGTCTTGAAATGGAAACAAGTCATGAGCAACTTTGGGTAGGGAATTAGAAAATTGTGTTCTATTATTATAGGAAATTAGGGTTGCTTGGCCATGAAAGGAGGTATGGATTCAAGTCGTTCTAGAAAGTGAGGACTAAATGATAGTACTATTTGGTATTGATTCAATGTTGCTCGAGGATGAGAAATGTTCAAGTTCGGGGTATTTGATGAATGCATATGTGTCCATTTTTATTTCATCTTTTATATCATTACTTAGGATCATTTTGATGATTATTCCCTAGTTTTAGATATCATTGTCTTAATTTAGATTTTCTCCTGGTAATTAGAATTTTTATTAGATTTTCTTGGATTTTGTAGGAAAATGGCCAATCAATCCAAAGCATGAAAAGACTCAAAAATTAAAGGCTTCAATTGCACAATTATCCTTCCAGACTTTCAGTTGGTCGAGTGACATACCATTCGACCAACTCACATGCTAGATTTGGTCAATTCCAATTGATTGACTGACTTCCCAGTTGGTCGACTCACCAACAAGACTTAGTCAGAATCAAAATTGCCAATCGGTCAACTGGCCATGTAGTCGACCAAGTCAATCCAAATCAAGGAAGGTTCATTATCATAGATAAACTGGTTGACTCACCACAGATCGGTCAACTGACCTACCTTCAAGTCAAAGTAACAACTCAACCCAATCGACCGACTTGCGTCATGGAGCAAGTCTTCCCAGCCACCTTTAGGAGCATTTTTTATGGTTTCATGCCTCATTTCCCATCTATAAAAGGAGGGGGAGTCCAAGCACAAAGTGGTATATATCATCTCAGACTCAGTCATCTTAGAGACCCCCTAGGGTCCATGGAGAAAGGAAGGGATAAAGGGAGTCATCATCATCCTCACACAGATTACTTAATTGTTTCAAGATCCTAGAAACATGACTCTTTCTATCCCTATCCTTATTTCTATGTATGTTTCTTCTATGTCTGAGTAAAAACTCCATACTAGGTCATGGTGAGTAGCCTTATAACCCGTATCTTATTTCAACTATATTTGACTCCAAGATTCTATTGTTTATATGTTTTTCTCCCAATTTGTGTACTCATTATATGTTCATATTAATTATATCCTTATAGGGTGATGACATCACTAATCCCAACAAGGATGAAACCATTGTCCCTTGACAAGATCACTTGATATAGCTCTATGACTAATCTTTCCATTTTATCTTATTTTTTATAACTCATGGTGGCGAGATCACCTGATCTATTTGTCAGAACACTGGTTGAAATTCATAAGATCTTGAAGAGATCCCTAATATATCTTACTAGATGATTGAATAAGGATCCACAATAAGCTGAGATCTCAAATTTGTGGGAAGTTTGACCCATGCAAGATTTGTCTTCCATAAGAGCACAAATTTGCATGGTCATGATCTAATTAATAAAAACTAAGCAGTTGAATTGGTTAAATTAAATATGTGATTTATGGTGGTAATCCCTTGGACCCCAATACCTCTTCACTAATTGAATTAAAACCAAATATTAATAGTTTTACCTATACAACTTTCATTTCTTATGTTAACTTAATTCTCTCTCTAAAACTGAATTTTATATATTATTCATAGCAAGTGGTTTGAATAAAAATCTTTAACATATTGATCCATGGGATCGATACCTTTATATACTAAAATATTCTTATTCTCCTTTGGGTGAGTTGATAGCCAATTTAAAGGTTAAAATCTATGATTTCTTCCTAGTGAATTTGTTGTGCAAAAGATGCATGTTTGTTATCTCCTTCTCTCTCTCCCTTGGAGTAATGAAGATTAGGTTTCATGTGTCAAAGGTGTAACCAAAACCCTAGTCATCATGCCACTTTAAAGAGAGAGGGAAAAGTAAAATGGTTTCTACAAGAAATGGAGAAATAAAAATCTAGCAATTGTGCTAAGTGGACCAACACAAAAAGTCAATCGATCAACTATGTAGTCTAGTTGATTGATTGGACAACCTCAACAATTTATCAAATTATTAAACAGATTTACTGGTCTTTTCCATTCCTTTGAGTGAACGTTTAGTCAGTTTCTTGGGTTTTTCTTGTCTAGTTAATTGATTGGACATTCGAGTTGATTGTTTGGGTTGATCTTGTCTAATCGATTGACTTGGCTTTCCAATTGTTCATTTGGGCTTCTATATGTTCTATGATTTTCTAATTGACTTCTATATATCTCATAATCCAATTACTTGTATCCATGATTATCATCCCCTTCCCTGTGCATCTAATGTGTGTGACCCTATAAGCTCCACATTACATTTGTAGTGACATTTGTAATTATATTACAATTCATAAGCAATGACCGATATCTAGCAAAACATCATCTCCACCCAAGTAATTTTATAAGTCGGGAACAACTATAACCTTATATCATGACTAGTGTTGCCATGGTCGTATAATGCCTTTGTCTCTGATATCTAGATGGAATCTGAACTAGGAAATGTCCTCCTCTAAATGTATATTTTTTGTTCCTTGATCAAGATCAATATATTTGAGGTACTCATGAGATTAATATCATCCATTGACTCACATGAGCATGAACATGCATTTCATAGTATCACTCATTAAGTTTCTAGTTATGATTCCAGTCAGCAGTCCAATTCCATCTATTACACACACAATAATCCATATGTGTCACAATGCACCCAAGAACTTCTTGTATGTCAAGCCTTATGTTGGGTTTTTTTGAGGTTATAGGCGCAGTGGAAACAATAAAAAAATTCTCCACATACCCTATGAGTAGATATCATCGACAACAACATATTTGGAAAGAGGGAGTGGGGATATACCTTGTGGTGGAGTAGGCCCGGCAACGTTCCTTCGCCCAGTGATGTGCGTCAAACCTGGAGTGCACAGACAGTCCTCTTCCATCCTCCAAACACAGGCAACTCAACATATGCTCTCTACTTTGTCCATGCGAATGGACTGTAACTCCAGGTCATGCTTCATAAGCTGGTGGGAAGGATTAGCCTTATACTTGACAATATGCTAGTGTCGGTTTCTCTCCTTCTCTCTCGCTTGGGGACAATGATGGCTAGGGTTCACGTATAAGAGCATGAGCATTAGCGTTAACCAAACATCCAGATATCATGCCCCTATAAATAGTATAGGAAAGGAAGTAGGGTTTCCCAAAACCTTGGGGTAAGCAAAAGGTCAAATGCATTTAAAACGAGCTGCTCATGGACCAATAATTTAATATTCTAGAATCCATTAATACCAATAAATCATGTTGATTAATTAACTAATTCTTGTCACCCAGGTCTGGTCAATCCGCTCTTGAATAACCAGTCAACTTAACAATTAATTGTCTTAAATATTTTAACTAACTAATTCAGATTATATTCCAATATTATTTTAGTAGATTACCTAAATGTTTTATCTATCAATTTGATTCAGAATATTTCTGATCACGTCAACAAATATACTCCTATATCAACACATCATGCGTGTGTGACCTGGTAGGATCCAAACTATGTTGGCAGTGATATTCTAAAGCATATTAGATTCACAAGCAATGATTGGTATCTAGCAAGACTTCATTGCTACAAAAGTAATTGGAGAAGTTGGAGAACAACTTAACCCATCATTTGTGATTGGTGTTACAGTGATTGTATAGTTCCTTTCTCTCTAATATCGGAATTGAACTTGAGGCATGGAATCATCATCCTCTTCAACATTCAATCCATGTTCTTTGAACTAGAGAAGGTTTTCTAAGATATGTGTAAGCTCAATATCACATATTCACTTACATCTACATGGCCATGCATTTCTACATCTTGCTTATCAAGTGGCTAGGATGCCATACTCCTGTAGGAGGGACAAATCCCATCTACATCACTCATAGTAATCCCCATGTGTCACAGTGCATCTGAGAACCACCTTTATGGTAACCCTTATTCAGGATCACGGTGGATGATGTCAAAGTACACCAAACAATGTGTGATGAGTGTAGTGATTTTATGTCTAAGAACCACCATCACTATGAGAGAAGACTCTGACTACCAATCATGCATGGTTTCCATGTGTCACTCTCAAGGTGGGTCTGTCTGATACATTTTTCTCTTATAAGTATGTATGTGCTTGGTTTGATATCACATATCATGACTAATTAGATTCTATTGTCAACTAACACACATTCTAATCTTACGTATTATTGTTGTTTATTATCCTTCCACAATAACATCTGATTGGGGAAATAACAAGAATGCATATACTCTTGACATATGTATGATCTCATCATTCAGGTCATCAACCTGAAGACATACATCATTGAGTAATATCATTATTTAGACATTTATTATGTTATTTCATTGTCTCATAATTGAATAAATAGATTAAATTGGAAGATTGCCTTCATTATTAATCAAATTTTTTACAAGATATGTCATTATAATCATCATACAATTGGCTCTTTGGGCATATATACCAACACCTTATTCAATGTCACGTTGAGTAATGTTAAACTACACTGAATTCCACTAAGGTTTTAACTCAGTGGTGAAGGCTCGGGCTCCTGAGAGTAGGTCTCCAGGTTTTAATTCTCAGTTGTGTAACCTGAGCAATACTTGGTCCTGTCACGTATTGTGACCTCTATGTGAGTTTACACACTCCCTCTAATGTGCGGGTAGTTGGGGTTTACATTATTGGGGTAGGGGCACTGATATGTTTGTTCCTAAGGGGTGGTTCCCACCTATCAGAAAAGTACACTGAACAACATGTGATCATTGCATTGACTTCAGGTCTAAGGAGCAAAGTTACCATTGTCACATTGATATATGATTCTAATTGGCATTACAAGATTGTAGGTATCATACTCAAAGTGGGTTTGTCCAGTACATTTATTCATCAAAAACTACTCACATGTTTGAATTGATGTCAAATATCACAACCAAGGATATGAAATCAATAATCAACAAAGATACAAGTCTCATGTATCATTTTCATCCTAATTTCCACGTTAATATCTGACTAGAGAATAACACAAGAATTAACAATCTTAACATAAATATGATTCCATGTTCTGGTCCTCAACCCTAAATCACAAGTCACTAGGTAAGAATTCTTAGTCATTATTATGTTCAATCATAATCTCAAACTAAAATAAACATAAAATCTAGAAATTCCTTTATTATAAATTTAATCTAGTATAGTGTATCCAATTACAATCATCATATGATTGATTCTCAGGGCATACAACCAACCTCGTTTGTTATGAGATAATTGATGTCTTATCCTTATTTGGTTGTAGGAAATATGAGTAAATGTTTGTTTACAAGTAAACTCTTATACTAATTAGTGGTGGATTTGATATATAATCTGGTTGTTTAAGGGATCTAGTTTCTATGGGAATTGTTCTATTTAGTATACATGTCTTCTATGGAGCTTATCTTCAAGACTACATGATGTGTTCCAAGTTCGACATGTGGGGTGTCACAAAGATGGTCTTGTTAATATTATCACATTGTGAGGCTTATATCTAGACTTTTTATATTTAGATCTCACATCACTCTTGTAATTGGATTGTAGTTATAAAATATTTAGCATTTATTGGTCCATTATTTATATGCTCTAAAGATGGTTAGGAAGTTTATATCTAACTTCAATGAATGGATTTTTGATCTATTAGTAATTTTCATAAAGTAAATGTACTAAATTATAGAATTATCTGTTAGACTTGTAAGATAATCTCAGTTAGTTTCTTTTATAGAATACTTGTGTAATTTGTTTTAATACATTCGCTTAGCTCAAGGGGGAGGTTTCCACTCACTAGGGTTCTATGTGAGTCTAATGTGGTTGTTTCACATGTTTTGAGGTTTAATGCATATCATAGAGGTTGTGATAAATAAGATGTAAATAGAATAATATAAAGTATAACGTCCACATGCTCTCACATCCCATATTGGGTTGTATAAGGAATTGTTACTAGCATGTACATGTCAACTAATGTAAGCTAAATTGAGTATGAGTAAGAACATCTAATTTTGGTTTTAATAGAATTTAATGTGGTTAGTTGACATAAAAAAATGTGAATATTAATCTAATGCAAAATTGTTTTTGGAAGTCTTATGAAAAAAAAAGATTTACACGTAATTTTGGTATATTATTTCAGTCATGTTTGCTAAGAATATGGTTTTTTTTCTTAAAATGATTTAGGTTTGGAATATTTTCTCTAATAATTGGTATTTATGATAATAGAAAGGGAGGTCCCTATAGTTCCATAAGGTATTCAGGTATTTTCACCCTCTTTCCCTTTTATTCCCTCTTCTTTATACTTTAAGTGGTACCAATGATCAATCTCAAAAGAACAAGAGATAAGAAGAGAGAATAAAAAATAATGTAACACTAATCAACAAAATTTAATATTTTACATGAATACTCCCAATGTATATGGTATCACATTCTCATATTCATCCCCCAAACAAGCCTTAAAGGAGCTTACCTACTCATAATCAAGAAATGAATTAAAGAAGAGGAGAAGAGAGAATATATAGCCACAAATTTTAATGGAGTTCTTCTCTTCTTCATCTCTAATTTATTGGTGTATGAGCTCCCTTTTACGAGATGAAATGTCATTGAAGAATGGTGAAGAATGCAAGGGGATGGAAGAAAATTAGGGTTTTAGGTGGAAATTGAGGTTAGAGATTAAGTGGTTAGGTGGGAGAGGGTATGTGGTAGCTAGGAGCAATGGATGAAGTCCAACCCTTTCACACTAGATGCCCTAAGGATATAGTGTTTAGTGGATTTAGGGTTAAATAGGGGTGAAGTGGAAAAGTAGTGGGAAAATTAGTGTCAGGATTCAATTAGAGTGACGGTTATGCCTCACATGACCATTTTGGGGGTCATGGTAGAATGACTATTTTTACCAAATGGGCATGGTGGATTAGGTAGAAAAAAGCTAGAGAAAATGGGAGTTTTGGGGAGGTTTTACTATGTAACATCCACATTTTTATTATAAAATTAGGGTCTTAATAAATAAATTATCCACTAATTGAATTCAAATCTCAGACCTCAATGCAAATAATCCATGTAAATCATTGTACCTCAAAATATTACAAAATATGAGTAACATAGTTTTTCTCTCTACCCCTTTTGATGATGTTGTTAATATATATCTTTAATATCGAATTATACTCATATAAACCAAAATCTCAATATAAGGTACTTTCTCTCTCCTTAATGTAGTCTCATAACCACTAGTATAAATATGAACCCTATTTGTCATAGTTTTGTCTAATGGACTCAATATAACCAAAGATAGCCCTAATTTACCATAAATAAGAAGTTACAACAATTGGTGATCAATCATGAATTCATTTAATGTACATAAATGTCATTAATAATATTGTTGTAATAAACACAATATTTGATCATCCAATTTTGAAAATAACTATCTAGCGGTGTTCTAGACCCTATAATACGCATGTGTAATGTTGAGGCCAATCTCACTTCATATGAATCTCATATGATTTTGGAAATTTTTCTTATGGTTCATATCCCTAAATACCAATTATATTCTTAATATCCCCATTTCCTATATTTTTGGGGTAATTTAATGCCACACATCCCTATTAATTTAGAGTTGGAGTTGGACTTTCGAACTTCAGAAGAATTGCAACCCATAGAGTTGCCTTCTTTGCCCTTTTCCCTCTTCCCTAAGGACTCTACTACTCTGCATGACAATCTCCACAGCCCCAGCCTAATTTCCCTTTCCTACTGGGTCTTAATGCATTGAAGCCTTCTAGAAATAATCACCACACATTTCCATTTTGAACCATGTCAAACTCCTTATGGTTTCATAAAGTAAGAAGTCACATTCAAACATATCTACCTCATTTTCCCTATTACATCTAGGTTTCTCCTAGCCGTTTTGGACATCTCTCTATATAATTGTGGGATCCTTCACCACCGAGATACCCTCAAGTGTTGTTACCCAGCCCTAGTTTGTGTGTTATTTTCCCCGAGCATATCCTGTCATGCCCCTCGTGGTTCTTCAAGATTGGAGACATCACCCAAGTGTCTAGATTATTGGGCACTAAGATTAGTGAAGCACTCAATTCTTAGACTTCATAGAAACCTTCTTGTGATCCCAATTTCACAAGACGACATTTAATCTGTGCTTCCCCACTTTTTCCTCATTAATTGATGATCATGAATCCTTGTTAGAAATCCAATGCTTTGGGCCTCCATCATCCATGTTTAGTATCCAAAAATGCCATGGTTCAAGAAATACAAGGAAAATCTTCAAAAGTTATGATTTTACCCAAACAATATTTTTTTCTTCCTCCTCTATTGCTTTCATGGAGGAAGGGTGTCAGTTGGGTGTATGTCCACTACAAGTCCCCAGACAATGCTCGCTAAGACTGGTATAAAACCGATAACTTGTTTTTTGGTGTCATGTTTTCAAGATCCCATCACTAGGGAAATTTGGGATTGAGGTTTTGGATATAACAGGATATGCATCATTTGGTTGTTCGATGAACAAGATGACCACTGGTTTTTCTACTTTACCCATATAGCTTTCTTATTCATGTCATGCTATAATGGATAGTTTGCTCTTTCATATTTGTTTTAATCAACAAAATTGCACGTTTGGTTTGAGCGGGTCCTGACCAGGTGGTCTGCTATTACTGAGCCAAGTAGGAAAGGGCCCCGCTATGGATAATTGGATTTATTATTTTGATACATAATTCTTTGATTTACTTAAACTAAGAAAATTCATAAATAATTTCTTTCTTATTAGAAAATTTTCCCGATTATATGTTTTGGAAACAACTATGCAAAATAACATGTCTTTGTAATTTTCAAGCACTAATTCAACCCTATGAGGCCATGTTTTTTAAATAACCTAAATAAGGGTTTATATGTTAACTAATCTAAATATTAATTGGAACTATGATAATTTCAAGACATTCAGGTTTCTACAAACCTCAAAAAAGACAAGAAGACTTCTCCTTTTATGGGTAAGTTGATCATCCACGTTGAGTATCAATTATTGGATAAGGTCTTTTATTGCTTATGTTTATGAAACACAATTATAATGATATCAGGTATATAGTCCAAATGAATTCTTAAAAGAAAATTTACTATTAATCAGATTATAGTTCTAGCATAATGTTATCATTAATGAGTACGATGATGATATGCACGCCTTTTTAAGTAATATTCAGTATTCTAATTAATTACAGTCTAGAATTATGTAAGTAAAGGATAATTAATAAATGTTGTTCCTTCCTAGATTATTCTCCTTTTGGAACATATTCAGGCTCTTGATATAAATGTTACATATTCAATCTCCTAAGAGCAATATTACATATTCAAGCTCTTGAGAGCAATGATGTTTATCAATATCATGAGATCATTGTATTTTATCAAGCTCTTGGGAGCAATGTTAAGGTAGAAGGACAACATAGTCAACAAAAGATTATAATGTCAATGATAAAGAGAAATGTAGATAAATATAAATGATATGATTAGTGTATAATGATTACTTCATGGTTTCAAAAGTATAGCTTATGTATAGTTCATATAATTTTACTTAGTACCACTTGCTCTAACATATATTTTTTTCAATTTGCATGATTCGGTATGTGATTTCTGCATGAAAGAAGGATAGTGGATCTTAGGCAAGGATCTTATACCTCAAGAATAAAGATAGAAGTCTATACCTGATGGGGTTTCAACTATAACTGAATAATTAGTTGAGATTTACTTTCAAGTCTAGAAAACCATGTATTAGTTCAAATTACAAGCTTTCCTTTTATGGAGCTTGAGATGAGGTGTTATTTTTGTTGTAAAAGACTCCCAATAAGAGACATGGTAAGGGAATAGACCGAGACGAAAGCTCCAACAATGTGGGACGTGATCATGATGCCTCTGGAGGGGCCAACTCTAATGGTAACCCTAATGCATCCATAGATGTGCTTATCAAGGCTCTTACTGATGCCCTTGTAGGTCAAAATGGGAGGCCTCAATATCCAATAAACCAAGAGTTGACCTTATTAGATTCTCTAAAGATCAAGATAGAGACCTTCAATGGCAAATTTGTGACTGATATAGTTAGTTGTATTGAGGAGTGGCTGCTCATTATTTATGAGACTGGGGATGCCCTGAGAATTCCAATGTCTGCTTTGGGATAGAAATGTTGAAGAGTGTGACCCACACTTGGTGGGATAACTTCACTAATGCCTGAGGACCTAATGTTAAGCCACTGAAATGGAAGGAGTTCATTGCTTCCTTTCATAACTATTACATCCTGGAGGCAATGATTGAAAGGAGGCCTAATTCCAACACTTGAAGTAGTATGGAGATACCATAATCAGCCATTATGTGATGAACTTCTCTATGTTGTAGAAATATGGATATCAATTACATGAGACGTGTCTGGTAAAGAATTACATGCATGACCTAAAGCCTGGTTGGGATACACTCTGACTAGATGCAGCTTCAAGATAATGTAGGAGGGACTTGAGGTTGTCTTAGAGTTATGAGATCACATAGGAAGGACATGGAAGAAAGATAACCACAACCAGTGCCATTAAAACTCCAACAATCATAACAATAAGAATATGAAAGATTTGGAAGAAACTCGTGACAAGAATCCTTGCCCTACCTACAACATGTTGCATGGTGGAGTTTGTATGTTTGACACTAGAGTTTTCTACCATTATGGGGATCCAAGTCATAATAAGTTTGAATGCCCCAACTTCAAATAAAGGTAGGTTGCAAGACAAGATCCTAATCCAGATCAACCATTAAAAGAGATAACCAAGAATCTTTGCAGTGATTGATGATGAGGAAGAAGTAGGTAACAAGGAAGGTGTGATCTAGTTTCAACCCTAGTTTTAGGTGAGATAGAGATACATTATCTATAACACAAACTATGAATAGGTAAAACCCTAAGGTAGATTGTACATGGAAAGTTCATGGACAAAATTTTGTTAAGGTGAGTAGACTTGTAAGATCCCAAATTTTGATTAAAATAAGTTAAGGGTCTTAATAAAAAAATCTCCACTAACTAAATTAAAATCTTAAACCTCAATGAAAATAACCCATGTACATCATTGTACCTTTAAATATCACAAAATATGAGTAAAATAATTTCTCTCTCTTCCCCTTTCAATGATAATGTTAATAAATATCTTTGAATCTTGAAGTATATGCGTCTAAACCAAAATTTCTAAAAAATTTACTTTCTCTCTCCTTAATTTAGCTTTGTCACTATTAGTATACATATGAACCCTTATTGGACTAATTGCATCTAATGGACTCAATAAAATCAAAGATAGCCCTAAGTTAACATAAGTGAGAAGTTACACCAATTAGAGATCAATCATAATTTCATCAAGCATTCATAAGTGACACTAATCATTTTATAGTACTAATGTAATATTTGGTCATCAAATTTGAAATTTAACTACCTAGGAGTGTTCTACACCCTACAATACACTTGTCGTCAAACTTTTAGGCCAATATGACCTCATCTATCCATTCAAATGATTTGGGAAAGTTTGCCTATGGTTTAAATCCCTAATCACGTTGATAATTTCCTTAACATGCCAGTTTCCTATAGTAATGGAGTAATTTTATGTCACACAATCCCTATTGAGTCAGAGTTTGAGTTAGACTATCAGACCTGAGAAGAATCACAACCCAGAAAGTCACCTTCTTTTCCCGACTCCCTCTTTGCATTGGACTTTGCTAGTCTGCAGGACATTATTTACAAGCCTAACCTAGTTCCCCTTTTTGTTGGATCTCAATGCATGGAAACCTTTCAAAATCAATTGCCACACTTACCAATTTTGAACCATCCCAAAACCCTTAGGGTTAGAAAAGTAAGGAGTCTTGTCCAAACCTAGATGACTTGGTTTCCCTATTTCCGTCTCGGTTTGGTTTCCTAGCCATTTTGGACATGTCCATGTATAATTGTGTGATCACACTAAGATACATTTTGATATTTTATACAAGCCCTGCTTTGTGCCTGATAGTCCCTAAGAATATCCTTCTAGCCCCCTCGTGGTTCTTCAATCTTAAAGACATTGTCCAAGTGTTAGACTATCAGGCATGAAGATCAGTGACAAACTCTATTCTTAGCCTGCATAAGGACCTTCTTGTGTTGCCAGCTAGGCAAGATGATTGGTGATCAGTTTTTCTCCCTTTTTTCCTTCTTACTGATCTCAACTCCTTTTAGAAATCCAATGTTTGAGCCTCCATCATCCCTATTTTCTTCATATTGATCTTCTCCAAGGGTCCATGAACACAAAGTAAATCTTTGGAAGTTATTATATTCACTGAAACTGGTTTTTGTTCTTCCTCCTTTGTTGCTTTCATGGAAAAAGGGGGTTGGTTGGTTGTTTGTCCACTAAAGGTCCAGAATCAACACATTGAGATAGGAATAACTCAGGGAACCTATTCCAATGTCACATATTCAAGATCCCATCATTATTGAACTTGGGGATCAAGGTTTTGGATCTCCAACAGAATGTGCATTGTTGCTTGTTGATGAACAAGATAACCAATAGTTTTATTGTTTTTCCCATCAAGCCTTTTAATTCATGTCAAGCTATAATGGACAGTTTTCTCTTTGGAATTTTTAATTTTAAAAAATGCATGTTTGATTTGAGGGAGTCTTGACCAAATGGTTGTCTAATACATGGCCAACTGGGAACATACCTTGCTATGGATAGTTGAATTTATCATTTTGTTACAGACTTTTTTATTGGCCAAAATGAAGGAAATTGTAATAAATCACTCAATTATCAGATAATTTCCCATAAATATGTTTTGGAAACAACTTTTGATAAGGAACCTGATTTTGTAGTTTTCAAGCCGTAATTCAACCATATCATACCATGTTTTCCTAAGTAACCAAAATTAGGGTTTATATGTTAACTTTGATAAAGTTTATTGGAATTATGATAATTTTAGGACTTTGTGGTTTCCACAAACCTTAGGAGAGCCAAGAGGACTTCTTATTTAAAGGGTAAGTGGATCATACACGTTGACTATTGATTATGGGATAAGGGTTTTTATTTTCTAATGTTTATTAAATTCAATTATAATGATATCAAGTATATTTTCCTAATGGATGCTAGCAAGAAAATTTATTATGAATTAGATTATAGTTCTAATATAACGTTCTCATATGTGAGTATGATCGTGACATAAACACCTTCTTAAGTAAGATTTGGTGTTCTGAGTAATTATACTCTAGATTAATGTCAAGTAAAGGATAAATAATTAATGTTGTTCCTTACAAGATTATTCTCCTTTTGGCACATATTCAATCTTCTGAAAGGGAAATGCTACATATTCAAGCTCCTGAAATATTACATATTCGAGATCTTAAGAGCAATTCTATTTATCAAGGTCATGGGAGAAATGTATTTTAGCAAGCTCTTGAGAGAAATGTTATGGAAGAAGGACAACATAGTCAATCCAAGATGATAATGTCAATGATAAAGAAAAATCTAGATAAAGATAAATGATATGGGTAGTATAAAATGTATAATTAATATTTTAAAGAAGTATAATTTATGTTCAGTTCATATGGTGTTACTTACTGCCCCTTACTCTAACATGTTTTCCATTTTCTTTGCATGGTTGGGGACGCGATGTCAGTAGGGAGAAGGAAAAGGGAGATAAGGGAAGGATCTTATGCCTCGAGGACAAATCTAGGAGTCCAAACCTAGTAAGGTGCCAACTATAATAGAATAATTAGTTAGAATTTACTTTCAAGTTAAGAGAACCATGTATTAGTTTAAATTACAAGTTGTCCTTTTATGGACCTTGAGAATGAGAATTGTTATTTTTCATGTGTTGATTCAATGATCTTTAGTTTTTTGCAATAATTATCATGTTTGTGACATGCCTGATGAGATTTATCTTTCTGCTGAAGAATATGCATGCTTCATAAATTCGGATGTTTTAGTTCACATTCATTCTAGTGATAACAGTTGTAGGGGTGAGTTAGTTGGTGGGAATAATGTACTAGGTAAAATAGTCATGGGAAAGTGTGGGTAGAAAAGTCATCCTGAGGAGAATTTTTGTGGGAAAATGGGGTGAAATATCATGGAAAGTGGAGGCTATTCCATTTTAAAACAGATGTTCTAAGGGTATATTGGTGCACTTTGATATTTTCAATTGAATTCCATGGAGATATTTGTGTAGATTGATCTTTGAGCATATTAGGGTAGGTTGGAAATTACTTAAGTGGTCTTTGGCCTCCTCTATATTTGGTTAAGTCCTTGAATCATCCTTCATCACCTCCTTCCAACATTATAGATCAAGTGCCTACACAACACGTAAATAGGTTACATAAGTGCATTTGAAATTAATAAATAATTATTGGGAATAACCATACATTTTGTCTCTTAAATGATAAATGAGTGCAATGAAGACAAATGGAGATCCAAACTAGTTATCTATCAATTGTATTTGCTAATTTGGCACCAAATACATAAAACTTTAACCACAACACATGATTAATCCACACCCAAACATGTACATTAGATCTGTACCAAAGCACATGGAGGAAAAGGGAAGAAATTGAAAAAGAAGAGAAGGAAAACTAGTACAAAATGTTGTAAAGAGAGATTTTCTACACTAGATATGGTGAAGTTAGTCCTATCTACTATAAGAGACTATTCCTCCTCTTCTCCTTATTTTTCTTTATTCTTCCTTTGCTAGTATTAAATTACCTATGAAGTTGCCTCTTATCATTTTCCACAAAATTAGAATCACCAAATTAAAGATAACAAACAATTTTTGTCCACATCTTTATCTTTTTGTAAAAAGGTATAGACATAACTTTTGCTAATATTTCACTTGAGTGGTAGCTATCTTGGATGTGGCATGTTACTAATCGAACACACAATGTTGAGAGGTGTCAACTTTTCCTATGAGAAATGTGATGTGACATAGCATGCCAATGCTTGAACATGCTGTATCACATACAGTGATGTTGAGTATTGCCTCTATGAAGTTACATGCCATGTCGTTTCCTAGAATAAACATGTATGTCATAATTCTATGCAATTTCATCACAATTAATCCTGAAAATCTTCTAAGTGACTATAAAAAGTATACAAATGATTCATAAAAACAACAAACAAGAATGGTCAGCTAAAATACAATGAACAAGTATCAAATCTAGCAGATCATGATCAATCGAAGTGATAACTGAGGTAATATTGGCACAAAAATATTGTAGAACCACAATAACTAAAAAACCACAAGATAAACATGTTTCTCTTCGAGAAATGAATGTCAAATATGAATTATGATGAAAATTCGTGCTTGCATCATTTAAAAATGGGAATATGAACCCAAAAAAAAATCTATAGTATCTAATAGATTTCTAATTTGAGTGACAGTCTCAATATAGTCATTTAAACAAGTGCAAAATTTTGATAAACAACATAATCTTGTCAATATCCTCAAAAATCTACCATTCTCTAAGTTTCATCCTTAAATAGATATTCTACTAGTCCTTATCCCAGATACTCCTCATCTAAGCAACTCCCTATATCCTCTCTCCTACAAGAAAGCAGTACATCTTTTCACCTTCGTCAATTACTTATTACATCTAAAGCGTGTGTGGTGTATTGGTTGAGACAACATTTGCTCTCTTTTCTTATAAACAATGAACTCAAGCATCATTTAATACATCAGATTTATTTCATATTGGCATAACAAGTAGGTTGTCTTTTCCAATTTTATGATTTTTTGTGTTTTGAACATTCCTATTTTATTTTTATTTTTAGAAAAAGGATTGGTTCAAGATGTCAAAATAAGTTATTTTCCCTCAATAGGTTCTTAACTAGGGTCTTTCTTTGAAGTTTTTGGAGATTAGTTGATTTAGGATGATATAGGGGAAGATGTGATCCCTACCAAACTAATGAAGTTACCATGAGTAAGGCCATGAAGCTTCATGCATGTTAAATTTTATTTGTCACAAATACACAAAATATATGATTGATTTATAAAAAATTCAAATTTCACATAAATGGACAAGAAAAAATGAGTGTGAGCATTGAAGCAAACTAAACAATTGTTAGATAATAAAATAATTTATGTCCAAGACTAAAAATTTTCATAATTCTATTTGAATACTGAAAAATCCTATGTTAGTGCCTTTATTTGAAGTTTGGGTAAGTATATAAATGAACTCCAATACATAAGTAGGCCCCTGTCTAGAATGGGATCATCAAAAAGCAAACATACTCTATCGATACAAACCTAACATGTGAGCGTATAAACCCAAAGATGGACCAAAAGCAAGAAAGACAAAGTGGGACAGTACAAGAAAGTCCAAGTGGGATGGTACAAAAATACCAAATGGGTAGTGTTCTACCCTCGTAGGGGTGCATCAGTCTAACTAACTAGTGTGTCATCCTATAGTTAGGTGGCAAGAAGTCAGCAACTATGAAGGTGCCACCTCAACATCTTTCTCATTGTCAGAACACTCGCTATGAGCCCTTGATTGGATCCTTGTATGTGGTGGTTTTCTTCTTGGATCCACCCCCATGTCACCTTGGTTGTGGGCCTATCACGCTGCTCATCACCCTTACAAGTAATGGTTGCTCATCATCCCACCATCCCATCTGGTAGCACATTTGTAGATCTACAAGAAATATGTAAAGTAGCCTGGCTAGTTCTCACCCCACCCTCATTGTTGCCTCTTACAGCTTGAGTGGTGCGTAATGTGTCTATGTCCTATGTGGGTGAGCCATTTTTCCCACTGGATCTACAACAATTATAGCCATTAGTGTCCTGGTCAAGGGAGCCAAGACGGCTCTTCAAGGTAGCCAGAAACCATTACAAGAAATTATCATCCAAGAGCTTTGAATGATTGCCATAAAGGCTTAGATTGAGTGTCCCATTATGGGTGTGACCATCTGTTTTCTCGCCCAAGTGTAACAACAGTGATTTTTGGTGCACCCCACTTGTTCCTTGTGCCCCACTTTGGTCTTCTATTGATGCCCCAAGAGGGAATTGTAACATTGCCTTATTAATGTTGTCATTACTCCCAAGTTTCACAACACTAGGAAAACCACTAGTGACTCCCTCTGTATTACAAAATAGTCTTGAGGCTTGAAGACTCCAGTACTGGAGTAAATGTGTGCTTGATTGTATGGTTTGACCAGCAAAATGTCAAAACTCTTTGCCTCCTAGTTGACCAATAATGGCCATGACTGTTGGGCTTGCTCGCAGGTGTTGTTGGCACTGCTCGTGGACATGGTCTCTGGCGGCGGTGCCTAGACATTGTTCATGTCCAGAGATCGTTGTGCCTCAGATTTTGATGTTCTCATAAAATTACCATGCACCAAGGAAGAAGAATCCTTCCCTCTACATGTTGGTGAGGATGGAGAACCTTGCTATCAAACATCCTCCACAGCAATCCACAAACAATCAGCTAGAACATGGCCAAAAGTATGGCACTTTTCATAGAGATCAAGAAGATCAAGGTATCAGACCATAGTAAGCCATAAGACCCATCGAGGAAGAGAATAGGGACTTCATTCTAGATTTGATGGCGTGCATCAAGAACCACACAGACCCTTGCCTATGCCCCCTCGTTAACTAAATTGACATTGAGAGTAAGCCTAAGAACACTTTTTGCCTTAACAAGCATTGTGTCAATCCATTGTCTAGGCAAATGAATCTTTACCCACAACAGACATGTAGACAACGAGTGTCGTACAATGTTGTCGTCAAGCCGCCATCTCCTTGCCAAAATGATACAATTTTTGAAGAACCATATACCATTGGTGAGGACCCATTGCAGCCCCCCAAAGAGACGAAATGGAGAATCAAGAAACCCCCTTGCAAAGATTTAAGAGAGAAATCCTCTGTCAGCTTCCAAACATGGTGGATGAAACCCATGAGTTTCTCAAAAAAGGTCTTTTCCCTTGCACATAGAACACAAGGGATTAAATTCATAGAGACTCTACCTCAGCATAGTTGTCCTTGGTAAAGATCTCCCAGAGTGACCCATCATGGTTATAAGGAGTATATAACTCCATCAACCATTTGGGTTAGATTTTGACGTCGCCTTCCCAAGCTTTCTCCCATTGTCATGGACTAACATAGAACTATCAACCCTTCCCATGGAAAGTCGATTTCTTGGACTTTCCCATGGGTGGCATTGGTGAAGGAGGAGGGTTGGCCTTGTCTGCACGCATGGAGGAACCATCAAAGGATGGATCTTGTTGCTTGTTGTCGGGTTTTTTAGAAGATATAGAATCTAGAGGATCCACCATTTTCGTCGCACCGCCATGTGGATCACCATAGCCAACACTCTCTCTAGTTTCTTAAGTGGAAAGACATGGTTGGTTCTAGGCTTAAAGAGATCCCCTCGTGTCACTCTCGCTTATCTCATCAAACCTTCCCATTGAAAGAAATGGAAGATTATGTTTTTTCTCTATTCCCACAATCCTAGGGCATGGGGAGAGAGGGTGGCGCACCTTCAGATCTCACGTGACTCCTATAGAGAATCCAAAGCATAAATCTAGGAGAGAGAGGTAGTAAATCGATACTCCTTTCTAAACACCATCACAAGTTAGTCGAGGGCAGCCTACTAAAGGAGGCAAAGAGGCTAACCCATCACCATATAATCTAACCTATCTTTGGTCCACATAGCTTACATTTGGAGAAGCATCTATATCTGAGGGGGAGCCTATCTAAGTATCAGCATCCAACCTTTAATATTGAAAAATATTGCACACTGACGGAATAAGCAACCATCAATCTTACTTGTTGGTGCTACACAAACTATAAATGAATATGACACAACTAATAGAGATAGTCGTAGACCTAAAGATGCACACATTGGAAATTTGATCCTCTAGCTTGTATATTTATTCCATACTTCTAAGTTCTACAATATTCTCTTCAAACATATTATCATAATGTGTTTTCATCCATCCCTTGGTCCTTTACAACAAGTTCAGATCTAATTATCCCAGTTTTAGTAAAACATATAAACCTTCAATTAGTATAAAAAGAAAATAAATATAGACATTAAAATGTATTAGAATGGCAAGGTGAAGGAAAGAGGTGCATGAAACATGGATGGTAAGAAGCACTCAATGCGCACACATGCAAAAATTCAAGCACACCCCTTCCAGAACATGCTAATTAACAACAATTTTCTTATTTTTCTAAAACTTGTCATCTTATTAAACTGTAGAAGGTGGTGAATTATGTCACATAAACTGATATACAAGGTGGGTGAACCCATATCAAGAGAACCACAAGTTCCCCTTAGGTACATGTGGGGTGGTCTCCCCAAAATATTATAACCAACTCAGTTTGTTATATCAAAAGAACAATATAGATGAATTGCAAAATGAACCCCAACACCGCCAAATGGAAGTTGGTGAAGACATGTTCAAAATAGGGGTGTGTACCCTTTAGACAAATCCACTAAGTCATAATCAGTGTAGAGTGTCATAAATAACAACTAGTAAAACACAACAACATGTGTTGCACCTTTAGAGAGTCGTTGGGTCATCTCTAGGAGGACCAACTCGACATCACCCTCAAAGTGTGATTAGGCCCAGTAGAAAAGAAGCGCACTCATCATCAAATATTTTGAAGCTAAGGGGGGAGTCTTCGCCTTGTGTTTGAGGATGCATCACCTGATAAACATTTTTAACAAACAACAAAGTTAAAAATAATAACATTGAAATTCTCAAAATATTTTAGATTTTGTGCCAACAAAATAATCCAAAGTATGCATGTTGCTAGAGAGCATATTTTGGGCATAAAGTTACGGTCAAAACATGTCTCCTTGATGAAGAAATTATAGAGCATTTGATCGTAGTTTTATTATTATTGGCACTTTTTTAAAAAAAATTGGCTATTCTATTCATCCCGTGGCCTGGGCTCGATCCTGGGACCTCTCACTAACAAACCGAGTGTCTAACCTGTTGGTATGTATGCCCTGAGAGCCAATCATGGGATGATTGGTGGGATACATTAAGATTGATTTGATAAACATCAAAGGCAAGCTTCCAATTCATTCTGGTTCAGTCATATGAGATAGTGATAGAACAGATTGAATGTCTAGAGAATGACAGTACTCAATGACGTATGCTTTCAGGTTGAGGACCTGAACGATGAGATCATACGGATGCTAAGAGTTTGTACATTCTTGTTATGTCCCTAGTCGGATGTCATTGTGGAAGGTAAATAGACAGCAATGACACACAAGGCTAGATTGTGGTGTTGGTTGATGACAGAATCTCATTAGTCATGATATAGAGATATCAAACCAAACACATAGGTACTTGTTAGAGAACAAGTGTACCGGACAGACCCACCGTGAGTTTGACACATGGAACCATAAGATGGTAGTCACAGTCAGTACTCACAGTGATGGTGGTGAGTGTGATTCTTAGACCTGAAATCACTGCACTCAACACATGTCGTTGGGCACACTTTGACATCATCAAACGCAGTCCTGAAACATGGGTTGTTATAAAGGTGATGATTGGGTGGCTTTGACACATGGGGCTTTTGAGGGGTGAGTGATAGATATGGGATTTGTCCCTCCTAAGGGAGTTTAATATCCAAGGCCACTTGATGAGTAGGATTGAGATAGGCGTGCGCACGCATGTGTGAATCAGTATGTGATATTGATGTCATACATATCTCCTTCAATCTACTCTGAGATCAAGAAAGTGAATGAACGTTGACAGGATGATTGTTCCATGCCTTGAGTTCATTCGGGATATCAGTGACAAAGGAATTATACATTCACTGTAACACCATTCACGGATTGTAGGATGAAAGTTGTTCTCCAACTTTCTACTTTCACTTGGGTAGCACTGATGTGTGACTAGGTACCGCTCTTTGCTTGTGAAGTCATAAGTGTTATGGACTTTCACTGCCAACGTGAAATGGACCTGCAGGGTCACACACATAGGATTTAACCCGGAAGAGGAGTTTTGTCCACAAAGTAATGTTTAGATTGATTACTAAAGGAGTTTAGTAGTTCAATTAAACACTCAATCAGTCGATAGCTCAATATCATATGGTTCAAGGTGTTGGACGCATTGATTGGAGTATCGGATTGATTGAAATCGCAATTGACTGATTTTTCCCAACCTGTGCTCCCAACCGATCGGCTCATCTGATGAACTGGTCGGCTGAGGTGCTGAACCGGTCGGCTGGAGTGTCTAGGCCGATCGGCTCATGCCCAGGATTGAAACGACCGGTTCAAGAGTTGAACTGATCGGCTCAACTGGTGCAACCGACCAGTTGGGAAAGTCATGTCGGCAAGAATTTTCCTTTGGTTTCAAGTTGCCCAATTCGATTGGGAATAACATTGGTATACGATACCAATTGAGAACGAAACAAGGAAAGTCTTTTTGAGCCGGATTAGGACCATGAACCGATCGGTTCAGGGCACCAACCGATCGGTTGGAGTGCCCCAAATGATCGGCTCAGGTCCAACCGATCGGCTCAATGGTCGAACCGATCGGTTCAGTTGTGAACCGATCATTTCAAGTTGCGAACCGGTTGCTTTTTGTGAAAATTCTCGAACCCTTCTACTCCTGCTTTAGTCCCGTATTGTCGGGCACAGAGAACCCTGTCCCATGACCCGCCTATATATATAGGGGTATTGGGGGCTTCTCAAAGTACAACTCAATGCAAGCCGGTTGCTTTGCGAAGTTGTCGTTCTCTCTGGTTTTGGTAACCGTGAGAGATCCCGAGCAAGTGCTTCCCGTAAAAGGGAGGTGCAGCAAGGGAAGGACAACTGTAGTTGCAATTGGTAGCAGGAGAGTGTGTTGGCGACTAGTACGTCAATAGGAGGGTACGACTCCTTCCACTTCCTTGTGGGACAAGGAGAGTGGAGTTCCAGGTGGTCCGTGTGGACTACTACAGAGGTGGGAGGACACTGCCGCTTAGGAGGACAACTGTCATCCGACAGTCCGGTTCGAGTAGGAGTTGTCAGTCCCGGTGCGACCAGGAGCTGCACAGACGCCGTCGAAGACCGGAGTTGAAGACCACGCATTGCGCGAGGTATTGTCGCCGAGCAAGCCTCGGGACAAGTTATGATTCCACAAACCATCATTCCCTATTATATAGACGTTGACGCGTTTCCTCGGTATGGGTTGGGGGAGAAAATTTTTGTTTCTGCTGCCTTCTCTGTCTCCCCTAAAACCCAACAGTGGTATCAGAGCCACGTCAACTGCTCTATATTTTAGGAATATCGATATGATCGATTTTGGTTTGTCGCCTTTATTTATTGCATACGATGTGAATAATATTGGCTTTATGCATGTCCAATCCTAAATCCACAAATCCCAAATTACATATATGATATGTATTATTAATGCACTCGATACGCGTTGCCCTTAAACGAGTTTTGTGGTGGATGTGTGTAGCATGATTATGGCCTATAAACCCCTATCTGTGTGTGGTTTTTTGTGGTTGCTTGCATCTCGGTCTGCACACCGATCTTCCCTCTCTTATTCCTGATGTAACTCGAAATAATTCGAGATTCTTTCCTACCTTTGCTCCCCCCGAATGTAACTCGGGGTTTCCCTTTTTAAAGCAATGTAATAAATAGGATAGATTTTTATTTCCTGTTATGTCAAAGATCGGCGGACATCAAGACGACTGCTCAGATGATCGGTTCAAGGAGTGAACCGATCGGTTGACCTTCCAGACGGTCGGTTCAAGGAGTGAACCGATCGGTTGATGACCGGTTCGAGGAGCAAGACGAGCGGGTGGCGGACATGACGAGATGCACGACGTCCAGGCGAACCGATCGGTTGGAGGAGCCAACCGATTGGCTGGTGGCACCCAGACGACCGGCTGGAGAGTACAGATCATTCGTGAGATGAGTTGATCAACTCAGAAGGCAAGGCACAGAGTTCATCTTATACAGGTTGCATGTGATGTAGACCTAGATGACCGTGATTCCTCTTGGCTCGAGGAATCACATTAGGATGGCCATAATCATCGCTTTTTTATCATTTGTGCATGTTTTGTGTGGGATATAGAATGTATATGATACGTACTATGTATTGTGGTGATTGGATATGTATATGTATAAATAACCAAATCCCTCATTAAAATATTAAGTCTTATACGCCTTCCATTAGCGGCACACATGAAAAGCTCGATCGACCAAGCGTAGGTTACGCCAAAGCGTGGTGCGCCGTCTATCTTGTGGAAGTGTGAAGGGTAGACATGTAGGTTCTGCCAAAGCAGGGTGCATGTTCTATCGTGTCGGCTTTTGGGTTAGACTTAACTGGTGATTCTTAGAGCGTCTAAGCCCAGAGGCAAGGAATGTTCATGGCAAGGAGTTGTGCATGTTCATTCAACAAGAGTTGCATATGATGCAATTGGCAAAAGTTGCCTACCTGAGAGATCTAAGTTGTGGGCGATCAGCCAAAGCTGACTCATGACTTAGAGGATTTCAGGATCTTGCCCACTAGAAGGTTGTACGCTGCAATCTTCCGAATTGATGGTGAGGGCTATCAATTTGAAGTAAAATAGTGGGAGCGATAATTAATTAAAGGCCTAATTTTATCGTCAACTTTTCAAATCAATCAAATAAGTCAAAAGAGTTTTGGACTAAAATTGCATATATTTCCTTTTGTTAAAATAAATGGTTAATCAACAAATCACTTTATTTGCGATCGGTCTTTGAGACCAACAAATTAAATGGGAATAATTCCACGAGTGGTTAGGATGATGATGAGAAGTGTTCTCAATCATAGAGCGAAAGCTCTAAGTCCTAGTTATACCAGAACCAGATGAACTCGATCCCACCACATCAATGGCTGAAAGTATGCTTATGGAAGCATACTGAGGATGACATTGATGAGGAGTGCTTGATGTTGTGTTCTCTGAACTATGAGTTGCAGAGACAACATGAGACATATGATGTCTCCAAGATATTGTCCTAGTATGTCATGACAGAAGGAGATCCAGTAAGGTATTCACACACTCAATGTGATTGGGTATGTGGAAAACCTGATTAAGAAGGATTCCCTCTGAGCCAAGAGTTGTCTATTGGTATGATACTGCAAATGTTGTGAGAATCATACAATTCATGATAAGCTACAACATGAACAACTTTGACGAGCGTTGACAGAGTTGTTGGACATGTTGAGAATAGTAGAGGCAAAGATGAAGAAAGACAAACCATAGTCTTTGATGTGATCAAAGAAAAGGTAAGTCTTAAGGGAAAGGGTAAGGGCAAAGCTAAGAAGTGTTCTGATGCTAGCCAGCAATCCAAGCCGTCTTCAGCCTCAAGGCACATGGGGAAAGGGTGTATGAGGGATTGCCCTCTATATCTGGAAGAACAAAAGGAGATGAAGGAGGGGATGGAGATCTCCACCTAAGGTATCATGAAATGAACCGCTTCTTTATCCGAGGTATATGATACCAAGATATGGATATGTCATATATGATATGCAATATCCACAAAGAAGTGATGGCCTTTGCGAAAGGACCAAGAAAGAAATACCCATCATTGGAGCAAGTGTTGCTGCCATAGATAGGAGTATCTTTCAGTTTATTTCAGCCTAAAGGGCACAAAATAGAGTTGAGAACTGCTATTTCATATATTGCTAATAGATAGAAACACTTTATTATTGCATATTGTATGACAATGATGGCAATTAATAAAGTTGATGTTTCGATCTTAAAGATATGATCTTTGTGGCAATGCCTTGTTTATCTTGTGATACATGGTATGCATAAGATAAAATGATACCTAAAGTTATTGATAACTCAAACAATCAAATTAGCATCAATCATGAGAAATTCATTTCTAGTTTCCATATGATGGATAAATCTAGACTCTTTTGGTTAGAGAACCAGTAAGAGACATGAATCTCTTGTACATGATTAATCAATCTTCACTAATGGTAGTGGGAGAATGATTATCCTATTAGGTATAATACATGTGATGTATTCACATACCTATTGGGACAAATGCTAATACTTCAAATGGTGTTCAGAGAAATACCAATATGAATATCTTGAAGTGTTCAAGATTATCATAAATGAAGTAAAAATTTGGTAAAGTATTAATTCTTGATGAGATCAATGAATAAAATACTTGGACCAAATGTTTGAGATCCTTATGAATGATTATGATAGTGTATCATAGTGAACTCATGATTAAGGCATGGTGATGTCTAAATCAAGAAGGAATCATACTCTAAGGAGTTAGAGAATGATTATCAAATAACTAAATTCTTCTTAATAAATGAATACCCCACACTAATAAAAGAAATCAAGAATCAAAAGGGTTGTGAGTTCTTATATCTTTAACAGATACACCTCAATTATCTATGTGATGAGTTGTTCATGTGATGAGTCAACTATCAAGATGAATATGAGGAACCAAATCTTGAGTTATGGTTTATGACCATTACATCCTAAATGACATCCATGTGAACCATAAGGTATGACCTTGATGGTAGCACTCATTGGATCATATCCATAAGTGCAAATGAGTCTTAAGTGTTAAGACACAAGGATAACATTTTGAGAAGGATGATGCTTGTTGATTGCAACTTAATGACTAAGACATTTGGCATATGGATACTAAAACCGCATTCCTATGAGGAATAAAACCAGGATGTGTACGTGACATAGCCTATAAGGTTTATGAATCCACTAATGCAAATGAAGTCTATAAGTTACAATGGACTAATCAATGTGATTGATTGAGTACAAGCAACTCAGAATTGGATCTTTACTTTGATGATATAGTCAAAGGGTTTGACTGACATGTCAAAGATAAAGAAGGGATCTGTGATTTAGTGGGAGCGTGTTCACATTCCACATGTAGATGTGAAATGGAATTGTTCTAGAATGGAAATCCAAAAGTGGAAATCATCTTTAAGGAAGATAGAGATGTTTCCTATGTGATAGGAATAGAGATCTATAGAGATAGTTCTTGAAAACCTCTTGACCTGAAAAGAGAGAGCATACATTGGCAATCTGTACTGAAGGGTTCAGTATGCACAGATTCAGTGGGAGAAAACTTGTCCATGTTATATGGATATTAATATCCCAAGGCCAAGTGTCCAATTCTTATGAAGAATGGGAACACTAAGAATAGATATGGATCTATCATGTATGTAATCATCCCATTATCTTGCATGTATTGACATGGAAAGAATAAAATGCATTCATCATCTTGTATGTGTGACATGACAATATGATGTGCTCATCTTGATAACTCATATGTGAGACATGACGAGTGGATGTTTGTCTGATTCCAGTAAGGGTTACTGGAATACCATAAGAACTTGATAAGTACTTGGGAAGTACTAGTTCTATGGAGATAAGGAAGAGTTCGATGTAAAGAGTTACATTGATGCGAACTTCCAAAAGGACAGAAAATAAATCGCAAAATATATATAGGATATATAAAAGTGAAAGTTTGTTGATAATTGGAAGTCTTCCAATAAAACCATTTAAAAGGGAAATGTCGAGTATCTGTGTGTTAGAGAACAGCAGTGGATACTATATGGATCTGAAGGTTCATGAGATGAACTTATATTCCACTCATTGATGACAAGTCTGGAATCCTTGATCATGCAATGTGGCTAAAGGTTAGCAAAGGAATACTAGATCGCATATTACGGCAACTCCATCTCATATGTGCGACGTACAGTGAAGAGATGAGAGACATGCGATTTATACTGACTTTGGCAAGGTGTTGCCATTACTCACTATGTTGGTACTAGAGCACAGTAACATGTGGAACATGTTTGAAGATCACTATGAATATGATTCAAGGGTGATTGGCTCGCAGTGCAAGTGGGAGTCTGTTGGTATGTATGCCCTGAGAGCCAATCATGGGATGATTGGTGGGATACATTAAGATTGATTTGATAAACATCAAAGGCAAGCTTCCAATTCATTCTGGTTCAGTCATATGAGATAGTGATAGAACAGATTGAATGTCTAGAGAATGACAGTACTCAATGACGTATGCTTTCAGGTTGAGGACCTGAACGATGAGATCATACGGATGCTAAGAGTTTGTACATTCTTGTTATGTCCCTAGTCGGATGTCATTGTGGAAGGTAAATAGACAGGAATGACACACAAGGCTAGATTGTGGTGTTGGTTGATGACAGAATCTCATTAGTCATGATATAGAGATATCAAACCAAACACATAGGTACTTGTTAGAGAACAAGTGTACCGGACAGACCCACCGTGAGTTTGACACATGGAACCATAAGATGGTAGTCACAGTCAGTACTCACAGTGATGGTGGTGAGTGTGATTCTTAGACCTGAAATCACTGCACTCAACACATGTCGTTGGGCACACTTTGACATCATCAAACGCAGTCCTGAAACATGGGTTGTTATAAAGGTGATGATTGGGTGGCTTTGACACATGGGGCTTTTGAGGGGTGAGTGATAGATATGGGATTTGTCCCTCCTAAGGGAGTTTGATATCCAAGGCCACTTGATGAGTAGGATTGAGATAGGCGTGCGCACGCATGTGTGAATCAGTATGTGATATTGATGTCATACATATCTCCTTCAATCTACTCTGAGATCAAGAAAGTGAATGAACGTTGACAGGATGACTGTTCCATGCCTTGAGTTCATTCGGGATATCAGTGACAAAGGAATTATACATTCACTATAACACCATTCACGGATTGTAGGATGAAAGTTGTTCTCCAACTTTCTACTTTCACTTGGGTAGCACTGATGTGTGACTAGGCACCGCTCTTTGCTTGTGAAGTCATAAGTGTTATGGACTTTCACTGCCAACGTGAAATGGACCTGCAGGGTCACACACATAGGATTTAACCTGGAAGAGGAGTTTTGTCCACAAAGCAATGTTTAGATTGATTACTAAAGGAGTTTAGTAGTTCAATTAAACACTCAATCAGTCGATAGCTCAATATCATATGGTTCAAGGTGTTGGACGCATTGATTGGAGTATCGGATTGATTGAAATCGCAATTGACTGATTTTGCCCAACCTGTGCTCCCAACCGATCGGCTCATATAATGAACCGGTCGGCTGAGGTGCTGAACCGGTCGGCTGGAGTGTCCAGACCGATCGGCTCATGCCCAGGATTGAAACGACCGGTTCAAGAGTTGAACCGATCGGCTCAACTGGTGCAACCGACCAGTTGGGAAAGTCATGTCGGCAAGAATTTTCCTTTGGTTTCAAGTTGCCCAATTCGATTGGGAATAACATTGGTATACGATACCAATTGAGAACGAAACAAGGAAAGTCTTTTTGAGCCGGATTAGGACCATGAACCGATCGGTTCAGGGCACCAACCGATCGGTTGGAGTGCCCCAAACGATCGGCTCAGGTCCAACCGATCGGCTCAATGGCCGAACCAATCGGTTCAGTTGTGAACCGATCATTTCAAGTTGCGAACCGATTGCTTTTTGTAAAAAATTCTCGAACCCTTCTACTCCTGCTTTAGTCCCGTATTGTCGGGCACAGAGAACCCTGTCCCATGACCCGCCTATATATATAGGGGTATTGGGGGCTTCTCAAAGTACAACTCAATGCAAGCCGGTTGCTTTGCGAAGTTGTCGTTCTCTCTGGTTTTGGTAACCGTGAGAGATCCCGAGCAAGTGCTTCCCGCAAAAGGGAGGTGCAGCAAGGGAAGGACAACTACAGTTGCAACTGGTAGCAGGAGAGTGTGTTGGCGACTAGTACGTCAACAGGAGGGTACGACTCCTTCCACTTCCTTGTGGGACAAGGAGAGTGGAGTTCCAGGTGGTCCGTGTGGACTACTACAGAGGTGGGAGGACACTGCCGCTTAGGAGGACAACTGTCATCCGATAGTCCGGTTCGAGTAGGAGTTGTCAATCCCGGTGCGACCAGGAGCTGCACAGACGCCGTCAAAGACCGGAGTTGAAGACCGCGCATTGCACGAGGTATTGTCGCCGAGCAAGCCTCAGGACAAGGTATGATTCCACAAACCATCCTTTCCTATTATATAGACGTTGGCGTGTTTCCTCGGTATGGGTTGGGGGAGAAAATTTTTGTTTCCGCTGCCTTCTCTGTCTCCCCTAAAACCCAACATAACCATCTTGGTGTCTTCTGTTAGACTATTATTGGCACTTTTATTCAAAATGCTCATATATATATGTGTGTATGTGTGTGTGTATATATCATCCGCATTTATTTCATATTTATTATGATCAAACTTGAATCTTGCCTTTACATTATTGTGTGTGTGCAAATAAACTAGGTTTTAATTATTGTTGTAGTACATCTATACTTCCACAATAGTTGGATGATCCTGAGTGTGCATATTTTTCTCAAATATTTATAGGGGCATGCGTATTCCTCCCAGGGTGAGCATATTTTTCTCAAAAAAAATATTTATTTTTCTATATATATATTTTTTTTTTTGCTCAGTAAGCGCCTTTCTCTTTATTAGACAGGATATATATATACACACATATATACATATATATACATATATATACATATATATACATATATATATACATATATATGGGTAGCGATCCAGTGAGAAACATCCTACTGTGAGAGCATGAGAGGCATTTGAATAACTACAAATTAGTAATTATTTTTTAAAATCCAACCATATATATGGAAAAAGCATCATTTCATTTACCTTGTCACAAAAAAATCATTACAATCAGACATTGTTTACATGTCCATATGTACAATATAGACTTTTTACATCCAACGGTCAGCCTGAAATTCAATATAGAGCGTCGGAAAATATTTGGTTGTTGTGAATGATCTACAAATTGAATGGTGATAAAATTTTATAGGAAGGTAGATATTAAGGTATACTTGTAATCTGTACGGTTAAATTACAAAAAATCGATCTATGTAGAGAGTTATTCAAATGCCTCTCATGCTCTCACCAGATATGTTTCTCACTAGATCATTGCCCTATATATATATATATATATATATATATATATATATATATATATATACATATATATATACATATACATATATACATATACATACATATATATACATATATACATATTATATATATACATATACATATATACATATATCTACATATATATACATACATACATATACATATATATACATATACATATATACATATATATACATATATATGCATATATATATATATATATATAGAGTGAGGCTAGGATACACTTAAGTGTATTGGGGCCAGGATACAATAAAGTTTTTTGCCCTTGGATCGTGGCTGATTTTGATCAGCGGCTAGGAAATTTTTTTCCCACTCAGGCAACAACAGGCGTGCTGGGTCCACCTTATACCCGTGACCTGACCCACTCTCTTTCCCCCGTGACCTGACTCCCTCTCCTCGCTCCTTCCCCCGTCTCTCTCTCTCTCTCTGTCTATCGCAGCTCCCCCCCCACTCTCTCTCTCTCTCTGGACTGATCGGCACCAGGTCGACGACGACACCAGGTGCCCGGAGTCCACCACCGACCGACGACGACGGCCCGCTCAGTCTTTGGCTCGACGCCACTCCCCTACACTCCCCCCGCTCTCTCTCTCTCTCTCTCTCTCTCTCTCTCTGGCTCGACGCTGCGGACGAGGCGACCGGCGACCAGCAGTTGGAGCAGCTCCGCACAGAGGTGACGGCCAAGGAGTAATCTCGTCCCTGCCTGACCTGCCCTGCCTGACCTGATTCCGCCTTCCCCTTCCCGACCTCATTCCTCCTTCCCCTGGCCGCCCTCCTTTGGCCGCCCTATTTTCTGCTTCCGCCAGAAGCAACCTGCTCGCGGAGTATTTTAGAATTAAACTATCCATATTTGCTTGTTTGTGTTGTTCATTTGATTTTTTTAGCATACTTGTTTCCTTTTGTTGTTCGTTTGATTCTTTACACATATTCAGTAGTTCTTTTCATTTATCTTATGTCTCAGTTTTCTATAAATCGTTGTGTTTGCTTCCTACACCACATTCTTATCTCAAGTTTTAGGTGGCGCTGGCCACCTTTATTGTCTCCTGCATTCACCAGATAGATGGACTAGGCCTTTAGGAAACATAATAATATGCATATCTTCAGTTGTATTATACTTAATAATAGATTAATAATAGATATTGACTGTTATAATCTTTTTTTTCCCTTAATAGATATGGACTGTTATATCCCAGTTTGGTCGGATATGGAAGGCACTAGCACCACACAACAATCTGTACATGGTTAGATTTTGTTTTAATTTAACAATATATTTTCATTTTTCTAAATACAAACAAGGGGGTGATTATGTGTTTTATGTGTAGATATGGATTTTTCTCATGATGTTGATGGTATGGCGGGAATAGATTGGTTAGCTCATGACCATGTAGTGGATGCAAATGAAAATTTTGGTGAAGAAAATGAGACCGATGTGGATGTCGAAAGGGTGGAAGTACAATCTGAACTAGAACCTTTTATAGGTTTGCAATTTGACAATCTTGATAAGGCGGAGGAATTTTACAATCAATATGCATATCGTATGGGATTTAGCATAAGGAAGGGGAATCACTATGTCTCAGCTAAAACCAAAACAATCACAAATAGGGTATTCATGTGTTCCAAGGAAGGGTTATATAGACCAAAAAATAAGGGAAACAATGGTGATAAGGGTACCCCCAAAAAAGATGTCATTTCTAATCGAACAGGATGTAAGGCTCAAATGAGAGTCAAGCTAGAAGAAGACACAAAGTGGGTGGTTGTGAGCTTTGACAAAGAGCACAACCATGATCTCACCAAGAGTCCATCTAAAAAGAGGTTTCATCGGTCACACCGTCGTATGTCTTCTGAGGTTCTTGATTTGATTCATACGATGCATGATCAAAATATTTCTAGTGCACAAATAATGTCACTTATTGCTAGCCAACAAGGTGGAATTCATAATGTCACATTCACAAGAAAAGATTTAAGCAACAAACTTGTTTCTTTGAGGAGGAGATACATAGGTGTTGATGTAGCCTCCACATTAGAGCATTTCAAAAAGCAGCAAGCAAAAAATCCTGCATTCTTCTATTCTGTACTATTTGATGATGAGGGTTGCGCACGCAATATCTTTTGGGTAGATGCGAGGTCAAGAATGGCGTATCAAACATTTGGCGATGTGGTTACATTTGACACAACTTACATGACTAATAGATACAATATGCCATTCGCACCTTTTATTGGGGTGAATCATCACAAACAGTCTACTTTGTTTGGTTGTGCTTTATTACGAGATGAGACCGCTGACTCATTTGTATGGGTTTTTCGCACATTTCTAGAAGCTATGTATGGAAAGCACCCCAAGGCTATCTTAACTGATCAAGATCCTGCAATGAAGAAGGCTATTCGCATTGTATTTCCTAATGTAGTACACCGTTGTTGTCAATGGCACATAATGAGAAAGGCACGTGAACATCTGGGTGTGATTTATGGTACTGTTGCCGGGTTTTGTGAAGAGTTTCAATCTTGCATCAATCAACCCATCACTATTCATGAGTTTGAAGAAAGATGGAAGAAGATGATAACATCATACAATTTGGGTGACAACTCACATCTAACCTTGTTATGGAATATCAGAGAGCAATGGATACCTGTATACTTTAGAGACACATTTTTTGCCAACATGTCTACAACACAACGGAGTGAGAGCATGAATGCAATATTCAAAGATCATGTAAACAATCATTTGCCATTGTTTAAATTTGTCCAAGCATATGAGAAGGTGGTTGAGAACCGTTATGACAAAGAGGATGACATCCTTTTTGAAAAGGGTGGACATGTCATAATATCAGAGGGTCCACTGGTGCAGGAAGCATTTTGTTATCCAATGACATCCTGGGAGAAATCTCCTATATCTCACAGTACTCATATATTTAGAGGAGATAACACTATGCAAGAATTCTTAATTGAGAAAGAATACCATGTTGAACTTCTTGGTCGCGAATACAATGACAGGGAGTTGATAGTTAGGTTCAAAACAAATATTGACAATAAGAGGGTTTTCTATTCTGATCTAAATGGTTTTAATTAAAATTACAGATATTATTATGGATTCAATGTGGAATTCGAACTGCATATGGGAGGTTACTGATTCATGAATTGGTTTAGCAATTTGGTAGTGATAATTTAAGGAGTCGTTGAACCTGTTACAATTCCCATTTAGTTGGAATTTACTCACTGCCTTCTTGACATACTTGAAAACCATTGCTCAACTGAATTTATACGCGCATTGGTCTCAACTGAATTTATATACCTGCATTGCTCAATTTCCATTCATACAAACCATCTCATTCAATTTGCACAACCACAAAAACACATCAATGATAAGGGATATTGATTTTAATGCATTCATTCATAAACCAGTACAACGTTATAGGCCATTG